>CM057821.1:77145007-77820007 GCA_030067965.1 Latrodectus elegans | reverse complement strand
CAATAAAGATGCTATATCGGTGAGTTCGTATCATGACTGAACTTAAACAGCATTAAGGAAATTTTTTGGTGGCTCATCATTTGGTTTGAATTAAAATAAAATACAGTAAAATTTGTTGCATTTATTTTTGAATAGAAAGATTAAATGAATTATGATATTTATTTTAATGTAATTTTATTTCATACAGTTCACTTGCACTACTAACATTTAATTGTTATCTTAATATACATTATCCAATTATATTTTATTTTGTTCATATTTTAATTAAAGGTTAGGTTAATTATCTTATTTTATGTACATAAAATATGACAGAGTTAATCTAACCTCAAGTAAACCATTGATAAAATTTAATGTTTTATATTGACATTAAATTTATTTATTTTATGACATTTATTTTTATGACATTTTAATTTATTTCTAAGACTAAAGTTCATCTTCCTTTGCTAAAATACATTTACATGGAAAATGACAACGGAATTGTAAATCGATTAAGTTATTGAAGTTTTTTTTCCCCTTATTTTTGTGTCACTGTGGCACAATTTTAACTTTCATTAGCATTTTAATGATTAAGTATTCATGACTTTTTGCTTTTTTAAAAAATTCTATTGTTCGATAATAGTGTGGTCATAACAATTTTATATTATTTTTATTGTTCTGTAAATATATTTTATCTTCAATGTGAAATTCAAAATATGCTGCAACACTTCGTTTTAATAGGTAATTTTGGAAACAATTTTACTGTTCCAATTAAAAATTACTTTCATTAGAAATGACTTTAAGAAATGCATCAATAATCCTTTTTATATAACAGTGAACAGATATCATCTTAACATCTTTGAATTGTTAGATTGTTTATTAATAAAAATAAAATTTACGTAATTATCTTCATATTTCATAAATGATTAATTTTCATTTTAAAATAACTTAAAATTTCTAAAAGGCAAAAGCTATTCTTCCTTCCTATGTCTTGTTTTGGCTGCTATTGAATTTTTGGTTAGAATGTCAATTTTCCTAGTTTTCGAGTGAATTATTGCAAGGAGCTATCGTTTATCACTCGTCTTCATGGACGCTCATTAATAAAAGCCTTTTTCCTGGGATTCGGATCCAGACCAAACAGAACAGAAACCGAATTATTTGTCATTTTTATTATTTTGGCAACTAGTATTTTCATAAAATTTATAATTGCATTTTCGTTATATTTATCCAATTATTTTGATATACAATATTTATAAAAAAGATGTAAACAATAAATAATTATTTTATTTATTTATTCATTTTTTTGAAATACATTTTAATTATTTATTTATTGAAAAAAGTATTCCTCATAAAAT
The DNA here is from genome assembly GCA_030067965.1 of Latrodectus elegans. Taxonomy (NCBI): domain Eukaryota; kingdom Metazoa; phylum Arthropoda; class Arachnida; order Araneae; family Theridiidae; genus Latrodectus; species Latrodectus elegans. The sequence goes on along the minus strand of CM057821.1, from coordinate 77,818,676 downwards.
TTGTAAAACACATGTAAATAGATAGTTCGTTGTTAAACATTTTTTCACCAAGCATCGATAACAATGCCATAAAGGAAAACTTCAAAGTGACTCATTCCTCCTTGGCAATGAGCCAAAGTTTACACAAAATGGCCGCAGAGTGACGGTTTTGAGTTTAGTGTGTCTTTCTTTCCCGAAGGAAACGCTCATTCTTCCGTAGTGTGTGGTAGGACAGTTGCTCCTGTGACTTGAGCATTTCTTGTACTGCGCAAGCGTTGAATCTTTCTGCAGTGTACTATTTTCATACAAAATCTATTGGCTTAAAATATGTGATTTTATGATGATTTTTTTTTTGCATAAGTAAAATTAAATTTTTTTCGGTCTATGCTTTTGGAACGTGTCTAATTAATATTCTCCATGCCAACATGAATGTCTTTTTGCTTTGTGTTTGCAGTTCTGTGAATTTTGTAGCTCTGTACAAGCAAAGTTCTTTGCAGTATGCTTCTTTTGTAATCATTGTGTGTATCTGCAAGAAAAAAATGATGTAATTATTTTTTTTAGCATAAAATTGTTTTTACTATATTTTGCGCATCATTTTTTAATAAAACTGATGCTATATCGAAACGGAGGAACTGATTGGTGGAGAAATTAAGAAGAAAACATTATGATAAATATTTGATATAATTGATATACCAACACTTCGAATAAATTTAGTGGTATATCTCTATTGAACTATTAAGTTTTACAGAACATGGGTTCAGTAAACTCGTATTTCTTAATTCTTCTATATTTGTGTCTCTTAAATATAGTTCTCTTTTTAAATTTAGATTTAGCCAGACATGTGGTCATATTTAATCTTATAATTCTCTTTCTATATTTACTTATCTTTATTACCTTCTGGAATTATGGACGTAACTCAATAATTGTTTCAAAATTTATCATCAAAATCTAGAAAAAATACTTGGATGTTTCAAAAATGTAAATTTTAAGAGTGAATTAGCGGAATGTACCCACTTCGGCATTGGAATTATTTTATACTTGATTCAATGAATCTATTATACATATGCTTAGCTTATCGTATACTTATTTAGTTTCAAATTTTAACGAGGGTAAACTAAGTCCCGGGGGGAGGTCTGGTTGGTTAGAGTGTCGTTCTCATTCGAAAAGTAGTGTATTCGAATTCCGATTAAACCGAAAATTCCTCTAAAAGCGTTCTAGGTCACGTTAAATAGGTCATGGTTGCAATGTCTTCCAAGTAAAATGATACCCTTGTAGTGACAGAAATCGGGATTCTTTTTCTCCGTGTTGCAATCTATTTTCAACCAGTGACGCATTAGGAAAGATAAAACATACTTGGTGACAAGAGCAATGACGGTACTTTTTCAAAAATCGAAAGCAATTATTTTTTTTCTTTTTAAGTAATTGTTGGAAATGTAAAAAGAAAGAAGACCCAGTGAAACAAATATTTTTTTCTATACCCTATGGTAATGCTTATGTGATAATTTTTTAGAAAAAACGTAAAGAACCACATCTTTCTTGAAGCGAGAACAGTTCCTGAGTAGAGTGTTACATCGCTTAAATTAAATATTTAGTGATTAAAGCAGCTTCATTGCTAAAATAGATATGAGTGTCTATATATGTACAGGTTCTCTCAAAATAAAATGTGAACTGACTGACTCTCCTGAAAAAAAAATGGAATCTTTATCTGAAATGGAAAGTTTATCTGTTTACATTTATGCCTTGGCGGAAAGCTACGGAGGACCCACTCATGTTTAGTGAGTCACATTCACTTTTCACAAAACTAGGGAAACGTCCTAATTTTCAAATTTTACCAAATGCTTTCAGGCAGTGCTATTAACTATTCAAATTATATACAACTCCAGAACAAAATGTTATATCATTTAAAGTAGTTATATTGCGCTATAAGCACCTTCTTAAGGAAAAAATGAATCTTGAAATCAGTGCTCATAAATTCTAAACGGTTATCTCCAAGATCGAACTAAAAGAGTTTTTATCTTCATTTAAGTCAATAACCAATAATGGCACAGTTTGTCCTTAATTGGACCTTGCGCCATTAAAACCAACCAACCAACCAACCAGTAACCAACAAAACTTCTTTCCATTCAATGCTACTCGGGGCCTGATTTAGCCTCATGGGGCCTGGGGCAAAAACTTCTTTGGGGGCCACCTCAGCTTCAGTAGTGAAGGACCGAACTTCATGAGAGTATTTAAATTTTTCACTTCATTAAAATAGATAACAAGAAAAGTAATTAAAATCAGCTATTAATTCCTCCCACCTCCATTGGTCAGACGAACTATCGTTTTGTCCATCTTACTGATTTTCTGATGATACAACTGAATTTCTAACAATTGCTATGATGTATGTAATCTTTACTCTAGTTTACGAAATTCAGTTTTCTGATTGTTAACTTTTTCATCTAACTGCGAAAATTTTAGTTCCTTGCAGAGATGAGGGCGAAATTCTGCTAAATTTTCGCAATTACAATAGCTCAATTAAACCAAACAGAAGACCGTATTTTTGTAAACTTATCGCCTTTTGCGATATGTAAAATACAAGCTTTTGATTGGCCAAATATTTCAGCCGTAACTGATAAAATTTTAGCTGAATTCTATCTTATGGATTTACGAAATATAGAATTTTTGTGCGTTTCTTGAGTAGATTAATGAAGCTAGCACAAAATCGACAGATTTTACTCTGTATGATATATTTGGCTTAAAAAAGATTGTTAAAGAAGGAAACGTAGAATAACATTCTAATTGTCTGGGGCAACTGCCCCCATCCTAGTCAGGTTTTTGCTGAGCTGGCAGCCGAATAGTTAGCGCTCTTGCCTTCGATTCAGCAGTTCGTGGGTTCGAATCCCACCTTGTTCATAGATGTTTGTAGTGGTTCGGAATCCAGCTTAAACCGTAGGTCCTGGTCTAATTATCCCTCGTGGGCAATAAATGACCGTTGAGCGAGAAACAAACAAGATAGTCAGGTTTTGGTTATAGTGCAAACTGCAAGCCCTGTGGCACGACAGTCCATATATGGGCCTACAGGGCACACAGGTGTTTTTCTGATCGAGAGCCTTAGGATGCTAAGCATATTTTCCGATTAAGTGGTCACTCTAACGCGAAATCCCAGTGTTTAATTCCCGAGCATGCATGATACTCAATTTATTGACCCACTGAAGGGATGAAAGCCTGAATTGAACCGCACTCCTGTGCCTTGGAAGCGCGAACCGCCACGACATCGGGAGCAAGAGCTACATGAAGAGAAAAAAGACTGTCGGCAATTTTTTTTTTTTTTTTTTTTTTTTTTTTTTTTTTGCATAAGCTATTTAACTGTGCTTAGTAGCAGACTCTATTCGATTTTAACCCCCACTCTTATGTGAGGGCACGGGGAAACTGCTCCCTGCCTTAGTCAGGTTCTGATGCTGCTGTTCTGAGGTCAGTCTGCACCAAACATTGAGCGGACATAACAAATATTTCATCTCAGTAAATTTCTGCGTCAAATATTTCTGCTTTAGTTCGTGAGTATGGTTATTAAACGAAATCTTTATCTTCTGAGAAGTAGTAGAGTAGATAAGGCAACCCGCCTCAATACAAAATAAATAAAGGCATCCTGCTTCGATGTAAATAAGTAAAGAAAACGGTGACCCAGACATCAAACAAGGGACTCCGACCCTTGGATGCGTCATTTCAAGGAGTGTTTCTAGTATATATAGTATATTATACTAGTATATATAATAGAGAGAGTGAAAATTTAAATTCTTTAAAATAATTATTTTTAAATATTTTTGCACCACTCTATTAAAATGTATTTAAGTAATTTTTTTTTGTCTTGTAATATCCATGTATCAAATGTAATTTTGACAAATTGCTAATGGACGTAACGCTAGATAGAATTGACTATGTAATTAGCGAATAATAATGCTAGATAAGATATAATAAGTTTATAAATTAAAAAAAATTGTATGAATGCTGAAATTTGTATGCGTCTCATGCATTCCAAATATATCCTACTGTACGTATTCCGCCAATATTTTAATCTTCAAATGTTAGGAAATATAATAGAACTATATAGTAAAATATATTCATCTTACGAACTGAAATGCGTTTTTTCTGCACGTGTCATACAACAATATATCGACCACTAAATATTTTTTCGCGTCCTAGTGTTTGACTTAATAAAAATAAAAGTATTTATTCAATTATCTCAATATTCTTAACTGGTGCCTTAAAAAATAGATTTTACTGTTTTATGTATTTTTAAGATTTTTAAATGGCTGTAAATTAATCCTGATAAGAATTATTATTTATAAAAGGAAAACTTTTTACTTGTATGCTCCTGCAATTTTCATGCTATCAAAACTTAAAAACCATAAGCGATTTATATTCTATTTTGTAAGATGTAGAAGTTTTTGGCTTTAAGTAGTTGAATCTTAAGATAAAATTAAGAGACGACTTAAGCATTTTTTTTTTTACATTATCATTTCAATGGCATTAAATTGCATAAGATTAAAAAAGATTTTAAATTTTAATAATTTTTAAATATGGGAAAATTGCAAAAAATTAATTAAAATTAAATACATGGATATAAAATTGCTCTTTTTTAAAAATAGTTTAATCAATATTTTAAGTTTTTTTCACGAGTTTGTTGCTTATTATGATAGTAACAAGGCCCACCAGCCTCTTGTTTATTATTATTTAGTACTTCAATTTTTAGAATAATTTAAGCGATTTAATGATAACTCAAAATAAAATAATCTGCTCATGAAATTTCAATAAGCAGCTTAATTTTATTTTTATTATTTTTTTTTTTATTTCTGCTTATTTATGAGAAAATTCTTTTAATCATTGGTGCAATAAAAAAAATTATAACTTCTACCAATTATGATGCAAATTATTCTATAAAAAAATAAGTGTCGATAACGTAATGTATTTATATTTTATAGTAAATATATATATATATATAATATGATATTTCTCTCTCTAAATTTTATTGTTATAGTTGGATTCATTAAAATGTTTCTTACTATTAAATTTTATTGTTTGTTTTTCACCTTATTTTTATGAGTATCAGATTAAAATTAAAACAGTCTTACTGCAATTATTAAGCTACGAAAAAATTAAGTTAAAAAAAATTTTTTTCCCCGGTAACAACTTATAAAAGCACAATACATTTGTTCTCCAATACTTTTTTTCTTGTTCCGCTTGCAATCTTAACGACTGTTTAATTTTAATTAATTATTTTTGTTTTTTATAAATTATCTGGTTAAGAAATGTAAGGTATTCTTTATATATATATACACACACTTTACATATATACATACACATATTCTTATATATATACACACACTATGTGTTTGACAATTCGGTTTTAATTTTTTTTTAACAAATCAATTAATTTACACCATTTCGAGATTTTTACTGAGTATTTTGATTTAGAATAGTCTTTTTATTTAACAAATTATTTATCCTTAAGATAAAGTAAATATGTTTAAAAAATGAATTAATTCATACCATGAGCTTTTTTTCAGCAAAATAATTAGTTTGATTTTTTATCTTATTCATTTATTTTATATGTCATGTGATTATATGGTTTGTGAAATGTATATCACTTGAACCAGTTTAAATTTATATCACATGAAATACAGTTTAATTTATTATTATTAAGGTTTAATTTCATTCATTTGAAATTATACTGAACACTGAAGACTGTCGGCAGAACGTCAAACTTAAGTCTAATTTAAAACTGAAACAAAATCATTGGCGAAAAATTATTTCGTTGCCAATGATCTTGTGAATCAATCTTTTCTTGTTTATTTAGAGGCTTTTCGATGGTCTCAATGTATTCGAAATGTAGACGCAAATGTGAATCGCCGAGCTGGCAGCCGATTGGTTAGCGCTCTTGCCTTCGGTTCAACAGTTCGTGGGTTCGAATCCCACCTTGGGCATGGATGTTTGTAGTGGTTCGGAATCCACTTTAAACCGTAGGTCCCGGTCTAATTAGCCCTCGTGTGCAAAAAATGACCGTTGAGCGACAAACAAACCAAACCGATTGTGAATCACCATTTTCAGTAAATTTCGTTTTAAAAACCGGAATCTCATTTTTTTTTCCTAAAAATATATTAAATATGCAGCTTAAGTCTAATTGTCAGAAAGCACAAGGGAAGCAATTTAATCGATATGAAACCACAAAATTCAGGTCGCATTCCGAAGAACGTCTTAAGGCAATTCCCATATTTATTTTAATGCTCGTTTCCGTCTGTATTTTCACCGACATAAATTGTGTGCAATACTGAAAACAACTTGATAATTTTGGTCTACTGTTAGATGACGAAGTCGACGCCTCCTCACAAAAGCTAATTCGACCTAAAACAAGCGATATATTTGTTATTTTGTTTGAAATTATAAAAACGTTTGTTATAGAAAAATTTAATTTTTCTGAATTTGCTCAATATTTTGAATTAAAATATTATACCTCCATATTATAATTCTTATTGATTTTGATGTAATAAATTGTAGACTTTTGCTTGGAATTGGTTGTTTACTTCTGACGTATACTAGAACCTCAAATAAATCATTGTCTACCACAAAATATACAGATTACTATTATTTTCTTCCAAAAACTCTTTTATTTAAATCAATTGGATACTTGCGTATGACGCCATCGGGTCTTCGCGAACGAAATCATCTGTGGAAATTGAAAATAAACACTATTATGATTCGTTTTGTGAATGGTACACAGTAATCCTTGATGAATTTATTATTAATTGTTTGCATACTGAAATGAAGAGAAGAAGACATTAGAATTGCACTTGAGTATAGGCTTGTGGTTTAAAAAAAAAAAAACATTTCTATACTTGTATTTACTTTTTGATGACCTCAAAAGGTTTGCTGGAGCATATAGAAAAACACATTAACAACCACGTTTCCGTTCTCAGTTGTCTTCTTCTAAGTGAAAGTATCTAATATAAAATATTTTTTACCCCTTACAGGTATTAATATTCAATTAAATAAATGAGATTAGGTTTCTATAAATGTAATAATGCAGTTAATATGCGTAACATTTAATCCTCACCCTCATTTTATCTTTGGTTATGCAAATCAAAAAGATGTGTTATATTTTATTAATTAAATCACATTGCATTTTTACAGTAGTTTTGTAAATTACATTTTTTTTACAGTTGATTTTAAAATTTTTCAACCCGTATTTTGCAGAGTGTTGAAACACACCACCATTCAGCAGAACTAGAACGCTGCTAGTTCATTACGCTTGTTTTTACGAACTCGTTAAAACCAGTAAAATAGTTCTTAAAATAGAACGTTCATAAAATAGAAAAATAATGTATTTGTTTATTATATATAATATTTTTCTAACAAAATACTTTTTGTTCATAAAATGTTATTAAGAAAACAGAATGCTCCATAAGAAATATGTGCAACATAAGATTCATATTGAAAAACACTTAATTTTATTGATGGAAAATAGGGAAAATAATAATTTATCCAGTTTTTTTTTTTTCCGAGTCCAGAGAAAGTTCTTTGGAATTCAATATCTTTTAAGATTTTTTTGTTTTATGTAATATTTTTTCGTCTTAGAATTTTCTTTTTTACTTTAACTAATGGACACGTTCATTTTTTTCAACTACGACTTATCCACAAAGGAAGAGGCTGAATCTTCTTTCCGACAAATTAAACTTCATAAATTAAGTAGTTTAAATGAAACAAAATCTATAGAACAACAAAGCTCAATGTTTTTAAAAGTTTTACTTTCTTTCTTTGTTCTGACGTATGGGGAGGAGAGAAGAATTTTTTCCCTTTTCTTTGTTCTTACGTACGGGAAACATAGAAATTGAATTCGGTCCCGCAGCTTTCCAATCAAAATATTCGATATCTCACGTCGTCCATTATTGTTCTCTTATGTCTGGAAATGGCTGCACGTGTTGCTTCACTGCTGAAGAAGAATTCAAGTTCTCGGGCGTTAAATAAAAAAGGAATGAAATAAAAATATCAGATCATCTAATAAGGGGGGGGGAGAAAAAAGAAAACCGTTTGTTAGAAACGCAAAAGAGAGATTTTTCAAAATTTTAATTCGCTAATAGGAATTAAAATTATGTAGTCTGTGGTGTCAGAGTAGCCACAAATAGTAAAAACCATCGTCTACTCTACTTCGTTGAGTAACTTTTCCCTCCAGCTAATTAAACAAATTTATATTTTGATTTTATTCGTCTGGGAGAAAAAATTATCTTCGTATTATTTTTTCTGAATCTGTTCTTCAAACGCCATGTTAGTTTTGATTCCATGATTGTTGAGAGGACAATTATTTTGACAATCAGAACAGAAGGCTTAAGATACTACAATTTCTTCTAAAAGTTACAAGTTAAGAAGTTTTATCGTTGAGCCCTGATTACCAAAATAGGTTTATGGTTTAAAAAAATACTGATAATTATTTTGAAAGGCATCGAATATGATTCTTCTGAAGCTCTCGCCATAGCTTAGTGTCTAGACAGTGAATTTTAGGACTAAACGTCTTAGGTTCTGTTCCAGTCGTTGTTGAAGAAAGTGATTTATGCAGCTTGCTCGAATGGATAATGTGAAAGTCAGAAGCTCTTGAGACGACAACCGCGCATTACTTTTTCTACCCCACTATCCTTTACGATCGCAGAGGAGAAGGGTAACACTGAGGCGAAGGAGTTTTCTTTTGTAGTTTAGTTTGGAGTGGAATTCCGGGGGAGGTGGTGCAGGACAGAGGGAGGACTTCCCCGTATAACGAGAGTAACTTTTTTTTAGGTTCCCTAAGCCTACTTAGTAGCATTATTATGCTCGTAGTGACGCCGTTCTCCTTTTGTCTAAAGAACCGATTAGTTAGGCTTCTCAAGCCATTTTATTAATAAGTGCTATGTTATTAGAGACATCAATCTCGAAGTTAATGATTAATTATTTGTTTGGGCTTCTTAAGCCAGATTTTTCAATATATAATTTTTTGAATATTTGAGACACCAGTCTCTAATGAATATACCTATGGGCTTCACAAGCCATATCTGATTCCTAATGTTTTTTTTTTTTTTTTTTTAATGTGATACTTAGAAAATAAATTATAAGTCTAGCATCAATAACTTTGTGTTTGATTCTTTCCTCCAAGTCCTACGCAGTAAAAAATTCTATCACAAATTGATTACCATTTCGATTTAGAAGGAGGGAGAACTTCGCTAGATACTTATATTTTCTTGCACACTAAACAATATTTAAAGTAATATTGATACTTAAGATGATACGGTATGTTCTTTTCTCTAATATATTTACATACAGCTATTTTAAATTCAAGCTAATTTTCACGTTATATATCTATAATGAGGTGAAAACCTTAAATATTCCTAAATAAAGCTTCTGTTCCTCATTATTGAAGTGGTGGGGCTCGGTTATTATTGAAGCTCGGGGCAAAAACCCAAAGAGGTGTTTCCCCCAGCCTCCATTAGGCTTAGTCGGGCCCCTGGAACGAGAGGAACAAACAATATCTTGAAATTAAAAAATAACTCGTGGATGAGAACGATGTTAGAGTTCAAGGTGACCGAAAAAAATTATTTAAACCTGTTTTGAACCCGCATAATTGACAATCCATAGGTTAAAATCTGTTGTAAGGTGTAAGGCATATTAGTGTCCACAAATTGCTTTATGGGATAGCTTTTTTTCGAAGATAAAGTAGGCTGCAATGACGTTTTGCAAAAAGGATTTGTTATTCACATTGCATAAAACTCTGTGATTAATATTTGTTACAATTTATGAAATCTATTTTAAACTTTTTGTCTCTATGAAATCTGAAAATTCGAGTGCAAAAAAATAATCATAGGACCACAAACTGACCAGTTCTGGGGGGAGGGAGAAACAAAAAAGAAAAAAACTAAGCAATTATATATGTAGGCTATAAAAAGATGAAGGAATTTAAAATAATTTTCATTAATTCATATATATTAAAACCTATTTAATACCTTTATTTATTCGAAATTCATAACAGATGAATTATTTCGAAAAATTAATCTTTTCATAAGAATATTATTCGAATTTTTTAATGAAGCTTCTAAATTCGATACCACTTATTAATTAAATATTTTAACACGGAATAATTTATGAAGTGTCTTAAAGAGCGTATCTTAAAAGTGTGATATTAATTATAATTTTTTTGCAACAAATATTATTTAAATTTTATTAAAAAAAGTTCCATTTAAACACAAATTTGGTGTAAATATTATTGCTCTACAAAATTTTGAATTTCCTTAAATTTAATTCATAAACATATAAGTTAATTTCATTTAAATGTTTAATGTAAACAATCATATTAATGTGTTTTAATATAACATATAAAAGAGTAAAATTCAGTTGAGAAATTATTGAAAAGTTTATATGGATTGATTTACTGTGCATTAAGGCAGAGGCATACGGGGTAGTTACCGCTGCCACCTAGACCAGAAGGACCCCCAAATCTAATGTAATGTTTATTTTCGTTGTCATTCAAAATAGAATCGTTAGCTAAATTGAATTGAAACTTTAGCTAGTTGTTGCGAAGCAGATGAGGCTCTCAAGAAAATTTTTTCCCCTGGTCCCAATAAGGCTAAGTCAGCCTCTAAGTACAAAGCAGAAATAGCTTTGCAGATGCAACGAAGCAATCTACACATAAGTTCTACAAGATTTACTTGATGTGTTGGTTGATTCGTTAATAAGATAATAATAATACAAGATAAGATACCTCACAATTGGATATATTAATCTAATAGCATTAAATATTTACTGTTGAATGGATGAGTTGAAGTTTTAAAAATAGTATAGTTCTCTCTAATAAATCTTAAAATAATGTAAATGAATGAAATACATAAGTTTATAATTTTTTTATAAATTATCAGAAGATTTTTAACCCATATTTTTATTTTATTATTAGATAAAAAGTGAAAAATAATTCAATTTTATTTTTATGCTATTGTCTCTATTGTTGGGATGTGCCAGAAATTTTAAAACTGCAATTACTTGCATTGCTTAATTTTCGCAATTGATTTTTATTGATATCAAATTTACTTTTTCATCCATTATGTAAGTGTTTTAAGGTATAAATTTAAAAGAAATGGTAGAAGAGTGTCAAAAAATTCTTTTTCAATATTTGCAAGGAACCTTTATTCGTTTCACTGATGCTCTCAGTCTTTTGTATAAGGTTCAGTTTAAAATACAAAAATGTCTAAGTTTTTTATTTTATTACGTAATAAATTTCTTCAAAGATTTTAGTGAAGAAATTTGCCGTCACAAATGTTGATTTATATCAATGTACATTTAAAAATTTATTTTTGAATTATAGAAACTGATATTTGAATTACAGATATTTTTGAAATAGATGACGATTAAAATTGTATACTTTGTTAAAATTTATTAAATATTGTTATTAAAAGTGCAAGTTTAAAATTTCATTTTTTTATGATGATTTTTTTTTTTTTTTTTTTTTTTTTTTTTTTACCTTAATAAAAAAATTAAGTAGTATTTCATTTTTACGTCATGGAATATTTCTGAAACGTAAGGTTTTCAAATTTTATGAAAGTCCTGGTAATTTTAATATAAATTACTTCCAAAAATAATTTATTCTATATTTTAAATTTTTTAAATATTATTTGCCTATAAAACTAAATTTAAAGAAAATTTAACTTATGGGATAAGTCTTGTTTAATTAAATGCCATTCTATTAGTTTAATATTAAAATTTATGAATGATACTTCATTTTGTTTCTGAATAAAATGAATTATTCATTAGAGAGTCAATAAATTCCTAGATCTTTTATATAAGATAAGCAATCCCATATCTTATGTCACAAACGTTACGAAAGTTTTCTGAAGGCGAAAAGTGACTTCTAGCTTTAATAAGATACGAACATTTGACTATGATTTCAACTAATTAATTTTCAAATTGAAAACGTAATTAATCCAGTTTCAACTATTCTGAAAATAGGTTTTTCATGCGTTTCTTTGTTCTCTACAGATTGTTTTTGTATTTTAGCAGTTATTACCAAAAACAAATACTTATTTAGTTTTTTTTTAGTAAAATTAAAATCTAGTTATTTAAAAAATTGTATTTTCATCATTTATATAAGACTAGCTATGTATTGATTCATGCTTCTGAATCAAAGGAAAAAGAAAAAAAGGAACATTTATCTTTATTGCAAAGGAAATTATTCTTGTGTACGTCTTTTTATTTTATTGAAATAAAGTATAAAATTGCAATTGCTTTTAATAATGAGTAGCAACTTGCTTTATTTTTATCTTTACAGAAATCATCCCCCCCTTTCTTTGAAGTTTATATTTTGTCTAGAACCTAAAAATGCTGTGATTGCAACCAATTACATATTTGCCACTTCTGGAATTTGGTATGTATAAATACGTTATAAACGGCGTGAAAAATAAAATAAAAATAAAATAAAAAATAAATAAAAATAAAAAAAAACATATTTTAAAAATTACAGCATACAAATTTTAGAATAGTTTAGCATTTTTAACTTACTCACATAGTTATTAAAAAAAAAATCTAAAACAGTATTTTACTTTTACGAGGTTACCGTTAATATGGGGTTTTTCGATTGTTTCTACAAATGACATATTTTTTTTAAAAAGATTTCTTGAAAGAAATTTGATCTCCTTATTTCTAATGTCGTAGTATAAATTTGGAAATCATTTACTAAACATTTTACTTCTATACAATCCTTTAATATGAAGACGCATTATATACTTCAATAAAAATACATAAAAATTATGGGTTGAAACGTTAAACTTGTACTTTTTAGTACACATGCGTTATATTTTATGAGTTTCGAATTTGAAGAAAATATGTAATTCCTAATGATTATAAGCTGCTTCAGAAATTTGGCGGTCACTAAACTCTGGGAAGGGGGACAAAGAATTCCTGTTTTATGAGTCAGGACTTACTAAAAATTATTTTCCTTATAATGGGAGTGATGTTTTGTTTTTTGTAAATTGTTCCCTTATTTATGCAATTTATAAACATCCAATCGAACGTTTTCTACGATGCTTAAGTTTGAGGAATCTAAGATGCTAAGTCAGAAAATATTCTATATTTAAAATTTGGTACGTTTTTCTTATGTTTATCTCGGGAAAAGCGTTGATAGAAATCAGTTTTATTGAATAAATTAAATTGTTAACGGTTAGTAAAGTTCGTATTAAGAGCCGCAATTTTATGAAACAAATATACTGTTCTGATTTATTGTTAGTAGATGCAACTGTGCCTTCTAAAGAATGTCCATTTTTAAGTCTTCTAATCCATTCGATTTTTTAAAATTTAATTTAAGTGCGTGTGTATATGAAGATATAAACGTTCGCAGCGCATGGAATTTTTATTCTTTGTAACATGACATTCTGAACATTATTTCGAATCGTTTGATCAATTTTATATCAACTTATTATATCTGTTATAAGAATTATATCTGTGATAACTTGAAGTTTTGTTAACTGAATTGTCTCACTATAGACATTGTTTCTAGTGTTTTGCGTTGTAGTTATTCAATGTAAATCGCGCAATAAAAATTAATTTTTTTAACAAATTAAGTAGATCTAGAATAAATAAATATGTAAAGTTATCAGTTAATTGTATTTTTGGATATATTATATATGCTTGTTTCATGGATTCATTTCATTTTAATTACAATTGAAATGTATTATATATATATATACATATATATATATATATATATATATATATATATATATATAATACATTTCAATTGTAATTACTTTAATATATATATATATATATATATATATATATATATATATATATATTAAAGTACTACACAGGTCATAATTTTAGCTTTTCCCCCCTCGTTAGTGTTTGTAGGTCCCGATCTAATTGGCCCTCTGTGCCAAAAAATGACCGTTGAGCGACAAACAAATCCTCTCGTTAGTGAATATTCAGGGTCAATGTATTTGCATCTAATTATTAGAATGATAGTAGAATATTATATTTACCCTCATAATAATTATTCTTAAAGAGAACTTTTGAATATCCTTCATGGAAATCGTCACAAGATTCATTACAATTTTGGCTTCTTAAATTAAGCTCGATCGTAGATATTCCCGAGCAAAATCACATGCGCAATCAATTATATTTTCATCTTCAACGCCAGAAGTCGCCGGAATATTTTTTGAAGCAAGTGATCGTCATAGCTTATTCAAAATCGCTATATTTTCTTCATTCGAAAATTTTATTTCATTCTAATAAAGATAAAAAAATGAATCGATTTTCCCTTGTCATAATTTTTTTGTCTCGCAGATTTTCAAACTGTGTAAAGCATTTGGTGGGAAAGGAAGGAAATAATTAACGCTGATGAAGGAATGAAGAGGAAAATAAGGCCTGTAAAACTTGGCACTTAAAATAGTATTTCAACATTTAAATCAATATTTTGAACATGTTTTCTTAAGAGCATTTTTTATTCTGATTAAATTTTGATGAATACACAAAACTATCACGTAAATAAGATGCATGTGTATACATACAAACAGAATGTGAAATCATATACAATCAATAGTATTTCAATAGTAGTTAGTGAAATTCTATCTATCTATATCTATCTATCTATATATATATATATTAAATATTATTAACTTTATGCTAGTATTTAGTAATAAGAAGTAAAATTTTGAAATTATTCAATAAAAAATTTAAAAATATTGTCTATTGATTTAAAATTCCGGCTGTCCGAATTGTAAATATCGATAAGGCCAGTTTGAATATTCCACAAAACAACAAATGGTACAAACTTTTTGCATACAGTATAAATTATAGCTATATATCATTGATAATTGTGTGCAAAAGAGTATTGCCTTTCCCTTTTAAATTCAGTATTATAGTTTAACATTTAATTTTACATTCATATTATTTACATTTAACATAAATAAACTTATTAAATTTTCTTTTATTAATTAGTTTATTAAAAATTATTTTTTCTATTATTTTTATTGTAAAGAGTTTAAAAGCAATCATAATGATGATTTTAAGCTATACATATTATTATTTGTCACGACTTATTATTAAATATTTTAGCAATTGATTTTACAGCATGACCTAACGATTTTAATTTTTTTTATAGTCTAATTATGTTATTCAGTTTTGATTTACATAAAGTTATTAATGTATGCAAATATGGTAACAGAGAGGTTATCTGAAGTATTCGTGATTACATTTCCATACATATTATTTTACGACAATAAAGGTATCTAACACAAGGAGTTGTTCTCAGCGAGAGCAAAATTAACCTTTTAGTTTAGATGCTTGTATATACTGCGCTTTTATTTTTCATTCGTATAAGCTATTCCTTAAGTTATTTTGTTTACTGTAAAATTTTTTTTTTTTTTTTTTTTTTTTTTTTTTTTTTAAATAAAAGGGCAAATTAACTTTAAAAATTAATACAATTACTATATTTTTGATTAAAGCTAAAAATATAATATTTTTATAAGTTCGGAAATAATTTGTTTAAATATTCACGGCGATTCAATAAAACAGCGATGTTATGCCCTGTCGTTAATCTTATTAACGCTATTTTAATGTAAAAAACTTTACGTTTGATTAAGATGTGATCGATATATACAACATTTCATAAATTTACAAGAAATCTGATGCTCTATATACTCACTGCATTGTGTTAACTTATTTTATTTGTGACTATTATAAAATGCCATAATTTTTTTAAAAAAGACGAAAGAAAACTAAGCCGTATGTAAATAAGTGTTACTCATTTCATGACTAAAGTAACCGAAAAACGGAGCCTTAGCATTATAATTTTTAAATATTTTAGATGACTTTAGTATTAACTAATTATCACACACAACCATAATTATATACTTTAGTTAATTTTGAACTCTGAACCTACAAGTATTATAAACAAGTTTTATCGCTAAGCGCATGTATCAGTGCAAAGTTTTAATGTCAAAAGGTTGAATCGTCTGAGTGGAAGAGTCTCACTTCTGGGTGAGGGTAAGTTAGGTTGCGTTGGATTCCTCATAGATGGCGCTCTTTATTTCCCTAACCGGAAAAGAAGTTGAGCTGTAAACCGGAAATAGGGATCTTTTTCCCTGTGAGCCTCGAGCGCCTGAATTTTGTTCTCTGTGTAATCGTGTATTGAACCTGTAACTTTTTCTGAATTAAGATCTTTTATAAAAAAAAATATTTATATTCTTTATTTAATTCTTAAAGTTTAAAAAAATTCGAATCTCTTTAGAAAGTTGGTCAAAACTTTAAATTTTTACCATTCTGTCTTGAGTAAACTCATTCATGACATGATCAATATTAAGGAACATTGTATTTAAAAATTTTATAGCATAAAATTAACTATTATTATTTAACCTGAAGAATTTTAAAATAATTTCACTATTGTTAACGTATAAGTCGTGAAATGTGTATGTTTGAGATGAAATTTATTTCAACACAGAAAAATTTGCATATTATAATTAGAAAAAATTGTCAAAAATAATTAAAAATTTTATGTGTTTATATGAAATAGTGTTATAAAAGAAATCCATTATATACATTAAGATATTCATTCTTGTGAATTTTTTTCTTAATTCTTATTTACAATTTGAAAAATATAAAAATTCATAGTATAAAACTGGATTCGATTTTGCATACACAATCTGTGTTATACAAATATATCTTGGTTACTTCTATTTTTGCCACATAGAAACTAATTAGAAATTAAAATGATTCAATAGCTTTATTTAAATCAAACAATTATGTATATATGTTTATTTTTGGCCTTTAAAAATTTTGATTTTTTAAAAAATTGTATCTAACTGATTATAATATTTTAATGAATTATTTGATTAGAATTTTTAAAGCTTGCTTATGATGTTAACCATCATATTACTTTATTATATTTGTTTTAAATCTGAAAAATATTACTTTTTTCATTGCAGATTAATTTTTGCTTTTAAAATTTTACACATCCAATAAGTAGCACCTGAGTTATATTTTCATTTTTTAGGTTTATAATTTGTACAGGATTTAGATTTGTAGCTGTTTGATTGGAATTACATTAGTAACTGTTTAGTTGTTATGATGTTTAGGAAAGTAAAAAATTTAAATGTGGTATTAATGTACAAAGCATGTAAATATGTATTTAATAAAGTACTATCCATATACTTTATTTTTTCAATAATATCCTGGTTATTAAGCTATTTTATCATTTTTCCATTTATTGAATATTTTTTATGTTTAAGAATGGGAAATACAGAAAATTTTATTAATTTATTACTGGGGGGGGGGGGGTAAAGAAATATACACCAAAATGTTCAATAATAGTGTAAAGTGTTTTAAAGTAGTAAAAGTGCAACAATGTATTTAAATTATAAAAATATTACGAGTTAAAAAACAAAATCTTGATTTAATTTCCATATAAAGTTATCAATTGCAAAAATGTACAAACGTTCATGCCTCTTAAAAGTAATTTTACTCTGTTGAAATACCCATGGGCGATTTTTCTGCATAATACACATTTTTCAGTAATATTTAATTCTTCAAACGAGATCTTTAACATCAGTTCATATTCTCTGACTGTGTTGCCAATGCCATGTAGGTGTAAAATGCTGAAAATAAACACTTTGTAGCGCCATCTATATATGTGGGTGTTTGCCAATAATCAATGATTCTCTCATGTCCTATGAAAGAAATGTTTACTGATTTAAAATTCATTGGAACGGATCTCAGTTTTAAGCGCCAATTTTAAATTTTCATATTTTGTGAATATTTGCATGTCACACAACCATTTCTTCTGTCGCTACTTCCTGTCACGCATATTTTTTTTAATAGAATTGATGGCTTTTTTATGATGATAAATTACTAAAAAATGTATAATTACGAAAATAAAGTTTTGTCCACCCATTTTTTCATATTATATGTTAAAATTTCTTAACCTATTAAAAAAATTTGCTCATAGCATTTTGTTAAAGTATTTTTTATGGAAGTTATACAAACTGAATGAATATAAATAATTAGTGACAGGGACTATAACGACATTATAAATCCTAAATTTAATTAAAAATATATAACGCTAATCATGTGAATCCAGTTTATTAAAAATAACTGGATTCATGATTATTAAATTTCAGTAATTTTATAATTTAATGTATAGAAGCATTTTGCTGGTGCGTCTAAAACAATGTGACGTTTTCATTATCTAAATAAACAATTTACTAAAACGATTAATTGAAACTGACCATCTTTACTATACGCATAAATCTCATAGTCAGAAAATTTTGCCTGTACTATTTCGTATTAAATATGTTTTATATAGGACTACTCAAAATACAGAAAAGAGTATTTTTTAAGAATTCTTTGGTGGTTAAGTTTTTTTATAGGCCAGAAATTGACTTGAGTGTACGAATAAAACGAAATTTTCGTACATTTAGTAATGGATATAGGTTACTTATATATATATATATATATTACATAAAAATTATTTTTATCAATCTTTTGATAAATAATTTCAATATTTAAGGAACATATATTTTATATATATTTAACAAAAATTATCAAGTATATTAAACAAAATTATTAAACTTCATATTTTATACTTTTAATAACTAAAATAATATTTACTTCTACAATACTACTTTAGTATTGATGTTTGCATCAATGTTTTTGTGTGAATTATTTAATTCGTAAAATTATTTTCGATTGTATGCTATGTACTGCAAATTTGAATCTTTTGATTAAAGTATTTATTAAAATTGAATCTTTTATTAAAGTTTTTAGTGTTTTTCAGAATGAATTTTTTTCTAAGTTTTCGAATGATTCCGTTATAATTTCCTAAATTTAACTCGTGAATGAATATTTGGCATTTCTATACCAAACATTCATTTGTGAGATCTTAGGCTGCAATAAGCAATCGTTTAACTGGTAATTTTAAAAAAAGACAATTTTTTCTTAGACTTTGCATGACCTTAGAACAAATTATTGAGAGTAATTTTTCTAGCTCTTGCTTTCCATTTATTATATTAAGTGATTTGTTAAAATTTTTTGATATTTTGTAATGCATTACATAATAAATATTAAATTTAATTTGTAAAAATTAAACTTGATTTTAAGAGTTTTTTTTAATAGTCTATTGATGGCCAAAATAATAAAGTGTAACCTTCAGTCATAAATTACTCTCGTAGTTAACACCTGCCTGGTATAAGGTTGGAGGCACATGTTCAGTGTTCCGAAAGTTCGATTGGGGGAAAAGTTTTGGATCGTTTTTCCCTATATGTTTTGGCGGGGATCTTCTTAGGGAGTTGGAGAAATTTCCTCTATGCGCAGGCGCGCATATTAGGTAGAGGTAGAAAATCACGTGACTCGTTTCATTGGCGAAGATGCTGCTCTTAGTGAGCGTTGTATGGTGAGGTGGAATTTTGATTTTCCGATATTTCGAATCGTATTTCAAGTTTAAAATTGGAAGTTTTTGGTAAGTTAAGGGTATGTTTACTGCATATACGTTGTCTGTTATGTTTGATTTTATAAATTTTACCTATTTTCCTATATTTTTAGTAATTTCGTTATTTTCTAAACTATACGCTAGGCGTCGCATGTGTTCCACAATATGTCGTACATGTGGAATGGACGCCATGTTGTGGAAATGTGAAACTTATTTCTATTGAAATCAATTATAGGAATCGTATTAGGTTATTTTAATTGATTAAATATTCATTAATGAAATAGAAAATTTCAGTTAAACTGGCCTTTAATTTAATTTTTTCAATTATTTCTTAAATTTTCTCATTTTAATTTGAATGACTTTTTCTAAAAATTATTTGCCTTAACACTAATAATTTTAACCTCATTTTATTTCTTGATATTGTCTATGGAATTAGGAAAGCATTTTCCTGTTTAATGAAAAAAGCTTATGGTCATTTTAATGTTTGTATTTTCGTTCATATGAATAATAGATTGGTACACAAATCTACAGGACTACCAAACAATGTTTTGTCATTATTGATGAAACTACGTTGTATTTATACGTTTATTTACTTTAACTTGAGATTTAATGAGTAAATTCTTTTTATTACGTATCTCATTTTGATATCGATGAAGAAGCCTTAAGAATAAATATTTTCTAGGGTTAAAACATTACAAAGTTGAAAACCACGAAATAACAAAATTCATGATTTATTCATGGCATATTGCCTGATTAGAGCCAACTAATCTAATAATTTTAAACTTAAAGGGTACTGTTGATTTTTCTAAATGTTATCTAGTTATTTTGAATAAATTAGTGGCTATAATTACTTAATGGATCGCGTTTATGATCGGAAAATAGTGAGTTCGATGTTATCCCTGTCAAAGATTGTTATGTTCATAAGTTATATCTCCGCATAAAGCTTGGCATTGTGTGTTAGCTCAGGTGTCGACCTCGTCATTTTAAATCTTGTATTTGGAGGCACTGTTTTAGTGTTCTTTTACGATGCATTCCAAATTATTGCAGATAGACAGTTCTTTTGCTCTGTCTGTATAAAAAATGTAAATACTGCCTGAATATTTATTATTGCTTACGGTTTGTAATTAATTTGATTCTGATGTAAAATCATTTCTATGTATAAATTCTAGAACAAATGGTTTTGATTAGTATTTGTACACATGGATAAACAAGGTTGACCTTAACAAAGCAGTTGTGTCAAATGATATATTTCTAAATGTTTCCATGATATAAACTTGCGATATTAATTAAATTAAATCCATAACTGCATTCTGAATTTCAATATTGAAATAGTTTCAGGTAAGAGTAATTGTTTAGCTATTAACTCGTGGTGGTTATTAGCTATTAATTCGCGGTGTTTAGCTATTAACTCATGATCTTGGTTATTATTGTCCTTGGGATGGTGCCAGAATCATGTTATTACGCTTTTAATTACATACAAAATTCTTTGTTTTTGTAAAATTTTGTATTAAAGCAAAAATGAATATTTTTTTGCCAACTGTTACTGAATCCGAGCACTTTGGATCTTCAATTCAGTAGTTCGTGGGTTCGATTCCCATCACAGTTTCTTGTCCAATTAGTTCTCGTGTGCAAAAAGTGATTGTGGATACACAAATAAATTAAACTTATCTTGCATTCCACCGCATACATCTATATTTGTAATGCTTTAGAATCTACTGTGAGCCGAATGGCTTGGTCTCTTATCTTCAGTTCAAAAGATCGTGTGTTCGAATCCCATCTTGAGCTTAGTTGTTTGTAGTGGTTGGAATTCGCTTTAAACTGTTTATCCCAACCGCCTTCGTGTCCAAAAAATGATCGTTAAGTAATAAATAATTTAAACTCATATTATGCAGGAGAAACGACAAATTAAATGCCCATATCTTTCCAAATCGTGTATAATATATTTTGATAGTAGTAGGATTCAAATACATAAAAAAAAATAATTAATTTTTGAAATTAACTTTAAATAAATGACATTTATGAAGAAATTGTAAATATTCATTAGTATTGTTGTTAAATTAATATATATATATATATATATATATATATATATATATAAGTTTTTTCACTTTAGGCTTAGGTAATTTCATTGAATCTGTAGAGGAATGATTAAGCGTATACTGTAAAAATAAAGTTTTGATTCAACTGTTGTTCTAACCTTACCTAACGTGAATTTTTATAGTGGTTTGGAATTCTTGAAACTTCTGAACAAAATCGTTTTCATTTGCAAATCCTAGATAATCGCCTATTAAGATATTTTTTAATCATGCGATATTTTGCAAGCAAACATACCGTCATTTTTTTCGAACAAAACTCCATTAAATTGTTAAGTTTCCTAAAACTGAAAATATTTATAACGCTTACTGTGTTATAAATTTTCATAAAACACCTGCCTATACAATTTGGTAGCAGAACATGCATTTATGATACTCAAGCTCTTCAGAGGGTAAAAACTCAATTTTATTACAAAGAACACACTTGTAAGCGATATTTGGGTAAAAACTAGCCTAACAGACCTTTCCATTGGAATGGAATGATCACAAGAAAAAGGGAGTTTGAGTAGCTGTAGCATAAACTTGAGTTTGCGCATCTTTTATGCGCATCCATTAGATATCGTTGTTTATTTGACTCTACATGTTTGGAAACGCACGTACAAGAGTTCTGCCGCTCAGAACTTCCTTTAATTTGTTGCTCACAATAAAAACCACGTTTAAGGTACCTTTGAAACAAAAATGTTACGTTCGCTAATGTTTAAAACGTAATTAGCGCTTCTTTAAATCATTTATTTTAGCTGATGAATTATGTCGGAAATTTTGTATTTTTATTCATGGATAAAAACTTTGCTATATTGTGTGCTAAATTTTTAAGTTTGTTACTTAATTGCACTAATAGTATCTTACTTTAGTAATAGTAATATAATATGGTTAATGTTTTGACTTTCAATTTAATAGTTCATGGATTCAATTTTCACCATAGGTTTTGGGTATTTATGTTTATATAGTGATAGGTTGTCAAATTGAAGTTGATGGTCCGCATTGAATTAGCCCACCTTGTGCAAAAAAGGGTATGTAATTCGACTGAGAAGCTAAATCAAATTTAACTTCGTAAATATACAATTATAAAAAGTAAGAAAAAAAATCATGATTCCTCCCCCCTAAATCTGTAAAAATTAGTTGTTACTATTTACCGAGTAAAATATATTCATATTTTTGAAAGTTCTATGGTAAAGAAATTTGCTTTGAATGTTATGTTACTTGTAGACTTGTTGGTAAATTGTGTACGTAATGTATGTGATTTATATTTATCTGTGACATGTTGCATAAAATTAAAATAGTTTTGCTTCAGCTTGTGGTTAGTGAAGTCACAGAAACGTTTGTTCGATTGGCAACCCCGTCAATTAGTTCTAATAAAAATGATTGAAGGTTTCCATAAATAATGGTATTTATCGCCAGTTGGCGAGACAAAAAGGTGTATAACATAAACCGTTTCGCTTTTAAATTTTTAAACAACCTTTATTTTAGCATGCCTTAAACTTCTAGGTAATCGGAAGAGATGATTACTAACGTATTGATTAAAGTTTTCCGTATAAAAATTAATTTATTATTTTTTTATGAAATAATTTTTATATATATATATTTCAAATATTGTGTATTTTGATTTTTTGCATAAAATACCATACTATATGAAATTATGAAAAAAATAGTTTCCTTTCCGAATATGTTGTTCGGTTCAACAGTTCGTGGGATCGAATCCCATCTTGGGCATGAATGTTTGTAGTGGTTCGGAATCCACTTTAAACCGTATGTCCCGGTCTAATTAGCCCACGTGTGCAAAAAATGACCGTTGAGTGACAAACCAATCCGAATGTATTGATCTTTAAGATGGTCATATTAAGGTACAATTCTGATTTTACACGAATATAATCGTTATCCAATAATATTGTACCTTTAATTATACAAGAATTTCTTTTGTTTTCGAAGTATTAATTTTTCATTCATTTTTGAAAGTAGTAATTTCACTGATTTTCACGTAAAATTCCTAACTTGAAAAATCAGTATTTAAAATTTTCCTATTTCTGGCATTAGAAACCAATCAATGTTTATTATCAATGATTCTCAACCACTGTGCCGCCAAATTTTAGAAATGTATTTAGTGAAAATTATAATGCTTTTTTTATCATTAGTAAAGTGATAAACGTACATTGTTGTGTTTTTGTAGTATATATATTATTTTGCTATCAAAATAATAATCGTTAACTATTTTTAAACAGTGTACAATAAGTAAACAATTTTTAGGCATACCTTTTTCTTAAATGTGCCGCAACAAAAAAAAAAGAGAATTTATTTTTTATATTATGCATTTATTATAAATAAAAATTTCTGGTAGCTTTTTTTTAGTTTTTGAAACTTAGCAGTCATAATTATTTAAGTTTATTTTTTTTTAGAAATTTTAGTAAAATATCAATTTAAAAAAGTTACAAAATTTAATACAAAACTTCGTGAATATTATAACTATTGCGACTGTTTAAGTTCAATACATTCGCTTAGCATATTCAGTCATAACATTTTTTAATGTTGTAAAATGTCTAAATTCGTTTTCATTTGGCGTGTTTGTTGATTTTGTAATCGTTATTTATGTATTAACCAGTCGATCATTTTCACTCAGTAACATAAGAAAGTTTAATAAATTCATAAATACTAAGTAATGTAGTTTAATATCGAAAATCTTCATCTCATTAGTATTAAATGAAATAATCAGGTTCTAAATTTTGATCATTTTGGAAATGTGAAAGGAGAAAAACGCATCAATTTATTATTTTCATTGAATCAAATAGATGAAAATTTAATTTTTAACTTACATACTAATTTTTAAATCTTCTCAGTCACAGTAAACATAATTACAAATTTAATAATTACTTACTTACGTATGAAATAGCAGAGATTGGCGGTAATTGAATTGTAACACATTTGGCGCTGAATCTCAACTTTGAAGATAACGTTTCTTGTTTGGTGTGGTGCTGTATGGACACATTTTTAATATTTGAAGTATTTGTTGACATTATTGTAAGTATAAATTTATGTACTATAACGATTAATACAGTGACAAATATTATGATCTTTAATTTTTATCATGGGTGATAATAAAAAACAAGAAAAGAAAGCAATTAGAAAAAGCATTTCACTAGAAACTAAATTGCAAGTGATTAGAAGATTAGATTCTGGTGGAACGTCAATCTGAAATTAGTGCTGCATTGAGTTTGGTAACTTCAACATTCAACAATAAGGACAATTCTTAAGAATAAAGAAAAAATACTGTCATCGGCAACTGCAACCTCATCAAGCTCTGCGACTAGAATTACCCGTTCTAAAAATAACATTATAGAGAAAGTGGAAAAACGACTGTTTATATGGATTTACTGCGAAATTGAACACAATATGTACGAAGCCAATCTATCATAAATGAAAAAGTTACAAGAATTTTTAATGACAATCAGGCTGAGGCAAGTGACATGAAACTCGTTGTCCTAGTCGAGGATGGTTTAATAGATTTAAGCATCTAAATAATATTCACAACATAAAGATTGCAGGAGAAGCAGAAAGTGGTGATACAAAAGCGGCGGCCGAATTCCCACAGCGACATTAAAAACAATTGAACAAGGAAACTATCCTCCAGAATTGGTTTTTAATGATGATGAAACAGGCCGATTTTGGAAAAGAATGCCAAAACGAACATTTCTATCCCGTGAAGAGAAACAAGCATCAAGATTTAAAGCTGAAAAAGATCATTCAACACTTCTACTGGTTGGTAACAACGCAAGCGGAGATCTTCAAATTAAAACCGCTATTAGTTTACCAGTCCAAAAACCCAAGAGCGATGAAAGGTATATCTAAATCAACTTTACCTGTAATTTGGGATTAATTCATAATGCTCCAAGCCACCCAACAAATTTATCAGACCAGTCGAAGTGGTTTTCTTGCCGCCTAACACAACTGCCTCGATCCAACCAAAGGACCAAGGCGTTATGTTCTATTTTAAAGCATATTACTTGCGACGAACATTTAAGACATGGGTTCCCAAACTTTTTTTTCTCGTGGACTACTTTCAAAGTTATACTATTTTTGGCAGACCCCCATTTCTATTGTATTCCCAAAACACTCCTAAAAAATATCACTCTAAATTTGGGGTGTTAAGAAGGAAAAAAAGGAGCTTAGTTCTTTGTGTCCTATTTATATAAATAGTTCTTGTGGTGATGCAAAATTATAAACATTTATTATTACAAAAAATCAACAATGAACTCTGAAGTGCCAATCAACAATAAAAGATAGTCATACTTTTAATGAGACGGCACACAGGCGGCACTTTGTTAGTCCCGAAATGTGGTGTACACTTGTACTATTTATTATCTATTGTTCTATTCAATTCTGTGTTTGAACTGAACCTCGAATATTTTTGAGTACCTACCTAGTGAATGATGCTACCTGCCTATGGTGATAGGTAAATCCGAGCCAAAATTTTTGTTCTTTATTATGAAAACCAGATAATTTTTCGTGGATCCCCACTTACAACTTGTGAGCCCCGGCGTTCTTTTCATCTCTACGTGGACCCCCGGTTGTCTCCTATGGAGGATCCACCTGGACCACTTTAGAAACCTATAATTTAAGCAGATGTTTGAAAAAATAGACGGAGAAGAGAAGCAATCAATAAGAGAATTTTGGAAAAACTACAGAATCATGAATGCTGTAGAAAACATTAATCTTTCTTGTGATGAGATAACAGAGATTTTTGAAAGGAGTACATTTGGCCAGATCTAAGTAAAGAGGGAAGATATTGGGATACTCTGTCGCTATGGAAGTAATTGTGGAATTAACCAAACAAACTGATTTAGATAAGGTAAATATGGAAAACGTTGAAGAAATGATTCAAGAAACGGCAGCTAGTCTTTCTAATGATGTGCTCAAGGAATTGACTGAGTAAGAAGAAAACTAAAATATGGATAATAGTGATTTCGAAGAAGAGCAAAAAGAATTTTTGATGGCGTTTTCGAAAAGAAGTTTGACCACTATAACTGAAATTATGGACCAATTTGTTGAAAAGGATCCAAATTTTGACAGGAGTTCGAAAGCAAGATGGGGGAGTTATAGATGCTTTATCCACGTATATCAACAATTTCTAACAGAATGCAAAAGGATAACGCAAACTACATTAGATGCCTTCTTGACAAAAAAACAGAAAATTGGAAACACAGAATAGACTGAATGATCTGACTGACTTAGAATTTTATTTGAAACGAACCGGGATAATGTTCAATTGGAAATGCCATCCAGCGCTGAAAAGGTGAGGCTGTTTCAAAGAAGTTCGTTTTACAAGTGAACTGTGTAAAATAAGGCTAGAAATCACCTGGTGTCTGCAAAGCCCACAGCACTTCTGGAAGGGGAAGTTAGTTTTAAGGGTGACATTTTTCAATATTTATTGCTTTTGGCTTGAAATGTACGCTTTTTAAATTGAAAAGAAAAATCCTCAATTTTTGTTTTATTCATATTTTAAAAGTAGTTAATATAGTCAGTTTTACGATTACTTACAAGCATTTTTAATATTTATTCTGCTTGCAATATCTACAATTAAATTTTAATTTTATGATATATTTTACACCATTGTTATCAGAAATAATTTTTTAAAAATTATTATCATTGCTTAAACATAAGTAAATTGAAAACAGAAATATTGTTGTCTCTGGATTGTAGTGATGCAAAAATTGTCTGCTGCAGCTAAAATCTTTCATAATATTTTCTTTTGATGAATGAAATATACTCAGAATATAAGAATTTCTTAAATTATATTAACATGCATGAAGAGTTGTAGAAAGTTTATTGGATAAGGTAACACATGTAATTATAACAAGGAAGATATTCACGAGTTCTTTTAGACTTAGTGGACGTCTGAATGCGACTTTACGTTTTCTGGCACTCAACTTTGCTACAAAAATGCAGAAAACGTAAGTCAATTATAAAAATTCTTCATAAGAAATATTTGAAAATATAAGTAATTCTTAAAATTATTTATTGATTTATTAAACTATGGTTATTATGAAAGATTTAAAGCGAGAGATAAATGGGGTTGAATAAATTAAATTTAAAATTTTCGTTTATTTGTTCATTTAATTAATATAAAGTAAGATAATAATTACTCAGTTTAAATGAAATTAATAATGTAAAAAGTTTAATGAAATTCATTAACTGAATTATAATGTTTTGTGTTTTATAAGGAAAATCAAATAGTTTTAAACATTCATTATATTTTTTTAATAATATTTCATTACCTGAACATGTAATAAACATATAAAAACAAAACAATTTTCTTTTAATTTTTTTATCATTCATTGTTGCAAATTTTCATCAATTTATAAATCTCAGTTTTTCATACGCCTTTTTTTTGATTAGTATAATCAATGATCAAAACTTACTACAAATAAGACTCATCTGTGTATGCTTATGGGAATTTTTGTATTATTTGCGTTATAAATATTTTAACAAATAAAAAGCGTAAACTGCGAAGTCAGTAAGTATTATTTTCCTAAAAGTCGCCAAGAATATTTTACAACCCTATGGGAAGAGACACGTGACAGCAGGAGTTGGTAATGGGCCTTATTGAAATATTTATGTTGCCTTTGTAATGCTTGGTGCCCAGAAGAGTTTACCCCTTTGTTGTTGTTCCCCGCATCTTTGTGTACGGCCCCTACACTTTCAGCGTGCTCCTATTACCCACCCCTTTTCAAAGCATTTTTTATATAGTAAATAAGGAATGTGTTTCTGGCTTAGCATTCCTATATAATTATAAGTCGTTTAGTAGGTGTACATTATCTTACCTGGACGTTTGTAAATCTTTAGTTTCTGTGTGTGAAACACCTTTTATATTTTGATAGTTCTATATTAAATAGATTATATGTATATATCCATTTTTTTAAAGTTAAACATTTATTGAAAGTTTTTTTCTTAAACCTAGAGGCTAAATTCATCAGCTTTTTGTGGGTGTTACCTTCGAATGGAGAAACGTGTAAATTAGTTTTGGAGGAAAAATTGCTATTTAGAAACTTAACGTTATTTGAAGCAATATTTTTTTTAACTATGTTTAATATTGAGGTTTATTAAAAATGTTATTTTTTACCGCGAAAGAGTCTCGCGTATTGATTAGTTGTAAATAAATCGAATATTTTGAACGCTTGAAATCGGAACTCGGTGACTCCTTTCAACTGTGTTCCTGTGCATTTATTGCCGCCATATTAGAAAAAAATATTGCAATGAAAAAAATAGTAAAGATTGTTATTTATCTAGTTTTAAATTATTCATTAATATATTCAAAATAGAGAAAATCTAATGTACTAAGTACTTTCCTCTACTCGCGGTTGTCCATAAATGACGAGGGGGGAGGGGGAAAAATCCACGTCGACGTTGTTAGGGCGGAATAAATTCTTCGATAGAATGGTTCTTTATTTAAACTCGCTGTAAGCGACTTCACATCAAATCAGCGTTAATTATGGTTTAAATTGATTGAAAAGGCTGTATTCTAAATTTTTAAATGAAGCAAAACCTATATTTTTAGTCAACCAGAGAGCTACATTCATTTATGAGTTCTCTTCAATTTCATCAACCATTTTCCATTTGCTTCACAAAAATTCGGAGGACACATAGAAGAAGGATTTAATTTATATTTGTTAATTTGCAAATTACTTTGGATTACTTTTTTGATCTCAAATTATTATTTTTTTAAATTATGCTACAAACATTACAATTGGATGCAGAATATTGATGGCTTTAGTCAACAATTATTCAACTCGTTGGTTTTGATTCTAACGTAGAAGTGTGCATGTTTCTGGTATAGGTTCAATGATTCACATAAATTATGAGTAGCTGAATCGTAATTACTTTTCTAAACCTGTATTCCAGAACAATATATATATATATATATATATATATATATATATATTGTAATTTGTAGAATTATATTTGGGTTTTCATTCAACGCTTTTGTTCCTTAAAGGTCCATATTTTTTTAAAATATAATACGGTAACTAATTTGCATAATCGTTGACTGCTATATTTAAGATATAGCGTATTTAGAGGAATTTCTATTTGAAGGCTTTTTTTCCTCACTGTGAATCGATGAAGCAGTTTGTTAATTTTACATGTAAATTATTAATGTAAATTACATGTAAATTATTAATTTTACATGTAAATAAATAATTTGTGTCAAGAGTTATGTTATTGCGATGGGTTTCCTGCTGCTGTGACTGCAGCCTCTCAACACCGCTGTATGTTGAACCACGTGTAAATCGAGGGTGCTCAACACCTGAGACAATTGACATAATTAGTTTTCTCAGTATGATGGATTTAGATTGGAAAAATAACAAATAAAATCTAACACTATTTTTTCTCTTTATATATGTATGTGACAAATATTATAAAAAAGGACAAATAGATTTTTCTAGTAATTTGATTCGTACCCATGAAGGTTCAAATGGACTGTACCCATGTGGAATTAGTAATTTAGTACCAAGAAAAATCTCGGCATTATTTCTATCATCCTTATAATCAATTATTTTAAAATTAGATTCTATATTTAATGTAGCATTTTCTTATTTATTAAAAATAAGCTTATGATTAAATAAGTTTTAATGCTTTTACTATGTCAGCTGTTATTAATTTTTTTTTCTAAATTTCTTAATTTTCAAAAATAAAGCTATAACAATTACTAAAAATGCACCATTTATTGTAGTTCTTTATGTCAAATAGTTAATCATTTTACTATGTAGCACATAGCTGGCATTCTTAACTACACGAGTACGGTTTAGGGATAAGTTGTAAGGTCAATAGGTAACATCGTAGGGATTCAAGGCATTGGCAATATATGTATAGATAATTAGCTTGCCACATTTCTGAAATGTTCAGAAATGTGTTCAAACGAAACACCGAAATACTCTCCTTCCCCAAGCTTCACGGGTATAAATAATAAATGAGTATTTTATTTCTGATACCTTAATATTTGTGAGTTGCTTAAGTAAGAAAAACTTGCTTTGAAGCGAGGAATAAAAGTTTTAGTAATATTTACAAGTTATTCACTGGTTAAAACGTTAGATTTTAATTTTGTAAAAATTTTCAGAAGCTAATCCGTTTACTGTAGTATTCTTCATCAAAATTTTATAATCAGTCCATGATTTGTTTGTTCATCAAAGACACTATTCTCTCAACTGGTATTGATGCCCCTGGTAAACAGAAAGCGTGCTCAACAATCCCGAACGCTAATTCCGCCCTGTTGGTGTGATGGTTGTTTGGAGTTTCCCTGTAAACCGTGAGGCGACGCATTGACCGATTATCAAGATTTTGCATTTGCCCATCGGCGAGCGCATGCTTTTATTGTCTTTGCGACCAATCAACAGGTTATCACGGATGGTTCAGGCCGTCAAGCTGAGGCACTGTCCTGACGGTTCACGTCTGTCTGGCTGAACACTTGCAACGCATTAGCATCTAATTCACCCGACTGCCAGAGCCCATGAATAGGACCCACCTCCACCCCTGTGCATGGCAGCTCTGAACCATCGCTTTATTGGCGAGCCAGAGAACTTTTGGACTCCGGTCACCTGGTTTATGTAGTGTATTCACCTGTCCCGTCATCGTCTCCTGTCTATTTTGTGTTTTTTTATGTGTTTTACTTGTGTTTGTGCCCTGCCATTGGAAGTAAAAAAAGAACAACTTATCAACAGGTATTTGTGGGTTGATTTTTTTTAATCGATAGTTAAGAATAGTAGCGTTAATTTCTATGTCTATATTACAGCAATTTGTAATCGGATAAATTCTAGAAGTCGGCTGATTTATAGAAATAGAGAACATCCATTTTCTCTTCTTGATGAAGTTTTTACCTATTATTTTAGGTTAAAGAAACATTTAGTTGTTGAAGTTTATACCGAATAATCTTCACTATCGAAGTACAGTATCGACTGCATTGTCAGTTGATGTTAAGTTTAAAAAATTATTCCCCGTTATTTTATCAGAGAAAAATAAAAGTAATATATCTCTAGAACACAGCATCTTTTCTAAAATGTTATTAATTGAATTGAATTTTCTATAATTATCATTCCTTTTTTAATACTATGTTTTGTTTATATGTCCTTTGGTTAATATCAATTAAATGTATTTTTTGATTATGTTTCAAAACTCCTTTAATAATCTTAACCAACATAATTTAATAAAATAATAACAAAAACAAAAATGATTTATCTCATCTGACAAAATATACAAGATCATGTTTTAACAAAACATATTCAATTTTAGGTTAACAATTAGGAAAAATTTTACATCAAATATATATTTAAAATAATTTACACTTTGACATTTTTTTTGTTTAATAATTACACAATTAAGCTTATTGAAAGCAAATAATGAAAAATATTCTAAGACACTCAATTCAAAATAAAATAAGAGTTTTATAATTTTATTTATGCATACACAAAGTATCATACATAGTATTTTACTTTGGAAAATAAATAAAAATTGGATTCAAAGATTAAAATACTTAAGCCTTTTAAATTATGGTATGATACGAAGATTATGTCTCAAAAGAAATTTATTCACAATAATTATATACATATTTAAGTAAAATTTAATTTCATATATATATGGGAAG
This sequence comes from Latrodectus elegans, assembly GCA_030067965.1. NCBI lineage: Eukaryota > Metazoa > Arthropoda > Arachnida > Araneae > Theridiidae > Latrodectus > Latrodectus elegans. The sequence goes on along the minus strand of CM057821.1, from coordinate 77,786,527 downwards.
TTTCTAGGTAAATAACTTCTATATTTGAAAAATAATTATTTCACAACATATATATTTATATAATCAATTAAATACTAACTGAATATTTTTTTTTCGTCTATCTGTAATATCATGTGATGAAATGATAGACCTGTGACTGTAGAATTATAAAAATGACATCACTTTACATTTTTTTAAATTATTAAATTTATAAAATTAACCATGGATAATAAAAAGTAAATTAGATTTCATTTATATAACATAAAATATTCAGTCAATACCTATCAATTTTGTTACCTTCCTGAATTTTGGAAGAGAGAGAGAGAATCATTATCTTTTGGTTAAGTATTATACAATTAAGAAAGATTGCTTATCAATACGAAATTAGTTTCAACTAGAAATAAAGGCTTCGATTTATTAAATTGGAAGTTCTAAACGTTATAAATGCTTAAAAATAAACACTTGACAGAAGTGAACTTTAGAATGCCTCATTACATATTTCTGGTGCAAATAAAACATTCAGAAAAATTCCTGAGGCATTCTAAAATACAATGAAGACAAATCAACAAACTTTATTAATAAAAATTTGGCATAATTTAATTGCATTTTGAACATGCTAAATTAAATTAATCGATAAATTTCCAGATTATGTGACGAACAATATTTCACAAGTTTACAAATAAAATGTATTTGTGTGCATTTACATTCATAGGTTAGGTTTAAGATTTCAAACTTCACAATTCTAAACTTTAAATTTAAGATTTCAAACTTAATCTATGAATTTATTTTATATTTATCGTAATAAATGTTGCGGAACAAAAGACTAGAAAATAATTAGTTAAAAAGAAAATTATATACAATTTAAATAATAAACAAAATTATTTAATATTCTTAAATATGCAATTCAAGTAGAGTTAAACTCGATAACTCTTGTTTTCGTACTTTTTTGACAGGAACCTTTTAGAATTTAATCTCATGATTAATTCACTCCGTAATCCTTTTTCTATATGAATTAGTGAAACTTTTGTTTATATGCTCTGAACGATCTGAGAATTATCCTCGGATCGGAAAAACTGAATAAATTTTCAATTTGATTTTCATATGCGAAAGTTGCGTTGCGCCATTTTAAATCTAAAGACCCAAAACAAATTTCTTAGACCGCAAATAATTTAAGATATTCTTTAAAATGCAGCTTTCCGATTGGGCGAATTCTTTAGCACACTCTACATACACCTAGAGCCCCTTAATGACTCAGAATGACGCATGAGATTTCCGCTGTCCAAATCTTGGCGATCGTAATGTATCTCAATGGAGTTTTTTGCTAATCGCTTTGAGAAATAAGGGAATTCAAAGCAAATTTTTCAGAATTTTTTGCTACCAAACGTTGGCCATAATATTATTTTGTGAGTCCTTAAATAACGAAAACGGCAGAGTTTAAACTAGTAATAATCGAAACTATTTTATGATGCTTACGGTTTGCTACTTTTTCTTTAAAATCGCCCTTTAGGCACAGTCTGGGTTTGCTTATTTTGATAAAGTTGCGTGTTAAAAAGTAATATCACTATTCTTAAGATAAATATTTTTAAACTATACTGGAAAAGAGAGCTTATTTAAATTGTAATTAAGTTTAAAATCAACATCTTATTACATGATATCTTGTTATAAGTGTTTGTCATTTTATTTATATCCGAATTACAGAGTTTGCACACTAATTTTATGTTTTTAAATTTTGTATTTTTCCGCCACCAAACACATTTAATAAAGATGAAATAAAAGACTCACTAAAATGCAGAACTTTAATTTATTTCCAATTATATGTTAAGTATGTATTACTCTCAAATATTATGTTGTAAGTATATATATTACTTAAAAGTTAGTAAAATAATATATGCTTACAATATGTAAGAAATGTTATTATTTTTATTTTTGGTGTTTGTGAAAACTATTGTTGTGTATATTACTTATAGTGTAATATAATTTAATAAAAAATAGTTTCTCTACTGTCCTTTGTTTATAATATATGAAGGTATGTTATTTATGCAAGTTATAACATAGGTTTATATATTGTAAGTATGTATTATTGCTTGTTATTGATATTTTACTAATATACTTACTACAATAAATTGCTTACAATGTACCAAATAAGTTTTTTTTTTAAAAAAAATTTCTAATGTTGTTTTTTTGTACTAGTAAAACAAAATTTAATTAAATACTTAAAAAAATATTAAGAATAGTTTTTGCACATTTCCTTTTTAAAACATATTACGGGAGAAAACATTACTTATCAAAGAAAGAAAACAAACGTATCAAATGGAAACTAATATATGTAAAGATGTTGCTTCATACGATGTTTTATGGCAACCATAGTGTTTGACAGGTCGGGAAATTCATGCTCCCCTTACTTACACTCCTATTTTGGGAAATGGTATCACCCTTCTTTCGATTCCCAGAAAATGAGAGGGCAGACTACCGTTGGCTGATATTCAGTTTTGGTTGTCAAATTCACGGAGTATCGTTTCCCTATCCATGTTAATGAGCAGAATAAGCACATCGATCCGATCGGGAGCTTCTTTGTGATTATCCTTCATTTTTCTTTACTTGAAATATATCGCATCCACTGTTCCTAATTTGTCTAAAAAATGCTCCTTAGCAAGCGCAATTTTGCGCATGACCTCTATTGGTGAGAAAATATTATTTATTAATAGACTGTCTGCCTTCTCTGGTTTTCACTTTTCAAAGATTACAGAAATAAGTGACATATTATTCTAAATAATCCTCCTACGCTTTTTTCATCTAATTTAATTTTTACTGCGACAGTAAGTAACTGTCTGGGGACACGGGGATTGTGTGTGTGTGTCTGGAAACATGGGACGTTGATAATCATATATATTTATCATGCATGAATATATTATATAGCTATTATATAAATGTGTGTGTGTTTGATTATATATTAAAAACATTACGATTTTGACCTCATTGAAACCGATTATTATGTTTAATTTATTCATCAGCTTTTAATTTTGTATACTCAGTCGAGAGGACTATTGAGCAGTCAATTTAGGTAAATAAGAATGGGCGAAGTAAACACAATGTATGATTTCTGGATTATCTGTGATGACCAAGAAAAATTGAACGCTTATAAAAAGTGAATAAATTTGTAAGATTTTCTGAAAATGTAAATGTGTAAAAAAATATTTAATAATTTCTTTAATAATAAGTATGTTTACGTAATCTATTGTATAAATAAATTATTCAAATGCATATTTATGCTGATTTTTTTTTTCATTTTTCCATAATTTTATGGATTATCCATGAAATCTTATCCACACGAGATAGCTTTACCCTTAGCGAGAGGGAAGTCCTTTTGATGTAGAAACGCAATCCATCTGCATCTGTACCATTTTTATTCTTGAAGTTTTGTTTTGGGAAAAATATATTACTTAATTAAAATTGTTAAATAAAAATAAGGTTATTTTAGGAATTGAATGTCCATAAAAAGAATAAGGATTAATTCATAATTAAAGCTTAAGAATTTACTGCTAAATGTGGAATTTTCTGTTAGTATTACACAAAATTTAAATTTTACCACAATTTTTAATTTTGCATAATTAAAATTATCATCTTGCAAATAATATATGTTTATTATTTGTAAGATGATTATTTGCACATTAACAGTGTATGGATTTTAGCAATAAAAAAAATAGTTCATTTTAAAGTAATTTGTTCTATTTTACTAAAGCAAGGAACTGATTATTTTAGAAGCACTAAATATTTAAATATATGATGTTGAATTGTCAAGCAAGAATGTATATACATTATCTTAGCCCTATATTATATTATTTTGGAAAAATAAAAAATTGGTATATTGTGAAAGGGTTAATACATTTAATTTAAATAATGTGAAACGAAGCCAATACGCATATTTTCTACGCGTCAATGGGAAAAAAAAATCGATTATTTTTTAAACCTATATTAATGAAAATTATTCCAAAGTTTGAATCGTCGAAATTGTGGACATGTTTGCCGAAAGTTAATATTTACCCGGTGGAAATCTATTTTTGAACGGTTGATTGCTTAACTTCTAACATCATTCATTGAGTTACCGAACTACACCTAAGAGGGGAGACTTGTACAGAGGGTAAAATGCGCCAAGCGTGCGATGAAGTGCGCCAAACTTGCTTAACGGTTTGGAATGCGTTTTCATGAAGGGATTTTCGTTTTATGACGTAAGGGTGTGTATGACTTGCACGAAACTCGTTTCGTGTGCAATCTTTGAAACGCTTAATGAGTAATTTTATTTGTTTACAATTTAGAATTTAATTAATGTTCCTGTTATTGGACTTCGTATTTTTTAAATTATATTATCTCTAATTTTTGGATTATAATTTTGTAAAATATTGTTTCGAAAACAATATTGTGTGAAATTTTTTTAAAGTTGTATTATTTCAATTTTTTTTTTGTTTGCTTAGAAAAAAAAGAAAAAAAAAAAACTGTACGTGGTACTAACCACGTACTTAGTCAGTTTGATTCATAGACCGCAGTGTATATGCATGTTGGAGAAAATACAGTAGATTTCTTCGAAGCCCTTATAACCGTTCTTTCTCGGCCGTATGTGTTATTTTTCATTAAAATTTCATTCAGCTGGATTATTAGAAATTCTAGTTTTTATAAAAATGTATGTTAACATAATATAGTAAATAATCTTTTAGTAAGCTTTATTGCGTGTTTCACGTAAGTGTTAAATTGTGCCGTACTGAAATCTTTGGAAAATGGGCGTCACATGCCATGTTAATTAAAATTCGAGTTTGAATAAAAAATGCAAGTTGTTAACGTTACAAACTTAGCTTTATTGCCCAGTTGTCGCTGTAGTTGGTAGCGCTACGATGAAGTTTATATATATATATATATAATTCGAATTTTAATAAATTTTTTCTAGTTATTGGAATTTTTTATTACTTCTGTTGTACGTAATTTTTATGAAATATTCGAAATTTTGATATTTGGAATTCGAAATAGCGCGCGATTCCAAAGTTGAATTTCGAACGCGATCGGTATTTTTAGTAAGCGGATATTGCACTTAGTGACGTAATTAAGGTAAGCGAGATAGATGTGCAGCGCTTGGCGCGAAAATTGGTTATCGCATCAACCCTGTACAGTTCCGTCCTCTTTTACCCCAATATCTCTTTGTTCATGCTTACAACTTTAACTATTTTTCATTTTAATGCACTATGTGAACGGGTGTTCAGTCATAAGAAAATAATAAAGAATAAATTCAGATCTTCACACTTTCTATTGAAAATTTAAGAAGTTTTACTGTAGCTAAATACTAACATCTTGAGAAAAATTGCTTTGAACAGTGTTTCATCAATTCATTTCAAAAAATGCTAAATCAACTATGTATGAAAAAAATAAATTATCATGAGTTATTTGAATTTAAGATGTATTATGATTTTATGGACAAAGTATTTCCTAATTTATATATTCTTAAAAGTATTTGCAACTGAATTAAATTTGTTTAGTAATGTATTTAATGTTTTTATGTAATTTTATTAGTTTAATATTGATGAATTACACTAGTATAGTAAAAACTGCTCTATAAAAAGTGAGTATTGGAATATAAACTTTGTTTATTTTTTACATGTAGTATATTTTATTTTTCATAATTCTTTTGAGGTTGATTAATATTTTATTAAAATGTTGATATTAACACAATATATTTAGCATAAATCTCAGAATGTATAATCTAAAGAGTAAAATGGTCTTTTTGTGGTACTATCATTTTAAATATTATGTTTCAAGCAAAAAATGTTGCTAGTAGTGTCTCCTGATTTTTTTCTCTCCAAAGTTGGCTGGTATGCATTAGAAACCTTTCATAAAAAGGAAAATACATTTAAAATTCCTAATAGTATTATTTTCTTTTTTGCTTGGGCTGTCTTAAAATGAATAATAATAATATTGAATATATCTAGCACATTTGTGAAGGATTAATGCTAAAAGATATTTGTCCTGTTGGTTGGCAAATAGTTTGTGTTGATTTTGCGTAAACTAAATTCAAAATTAACAAATTTATACAAAAACTGATTAAAAACTTGTTTTTCACATGAAATCAATTTTCTAATTTCAAAAGATCAAGGAAGTTTATTAAATTAAGATATATATTTTAATCAAATTAGTTGTTTTGGATGAGTTCAAAGGAAGATGAAATAAATACTAGTGTAAATTTATAACTATATAAATTTTTTGGACTTCATTAGTCATCTAAATCACAATTTGTGTGAAGGCAACTGTGAGATATGAATAGTTTCTATTAGTTTTATATAAACAGTTTATAATAGCTTTTTATACTCATTTTTATATTCACACTGTTTTTAGACCTCAAGGTTTTTTTGCCTGTACACTTTTCTTTTACTTCTTCTATAAAAAGTACTGTATTCTAAATGCTGTTTGTAAAATATTAATCTTTTCTGTTACATTTGTGAAATGATGTAAACTAGGAAAAAAATGGCACCAACAAACGTTATTTTTTGCCATTAATAGAAAACTATTTACAGAATACAACTGACCATCAATAAAATGTTATTTTTGGATTTTTCATTTAAATAGTTTTTTTACCATTCATAAGTTAAATTCAAAGTACTAAATGTTTAGTTATTTTTGCAAATAAACTGCTTGTAGGATTCAAAATATTAATTTCAATTTTTTTAAATTTAGATTTTAATTTGATTAAATATGCAAGAGAATAAGAAATAATTTGGTGTCCATTGGTAGAATTTTCCTTCCTTCCTATCTGATGGCAGTTTAACACATATCTCCTATTCTTTACTCTGTATTCCAAAAGGGATTTGGACGAGTTACAATATTATTGATTTATTTGTTTTTATTTCACATAAAAAATACATACTTACACATAATATAAAATATTCTTTTCTTCAATGATAATCTGTTTTATTTACAAATAATCTATAATTGTTTTCAAAATAAAGTTAATAAAAACAATGGACTTGTTTAATAAAAAATATTCTGAATCATAAAATATTGGTTATAATGTATCTCAGCCATCCAAAATTATCAAAAAGTGTTTGTTAGCATTATAAATTTTTGGAAATAAGTTTTTAAATAATTGCAAAGAAAAAATGATAAGCAACACAGCTTTCTGAATTGTTTTTACAAGTAAGGCTCATGTATTTATATTAGGCCTAGATGAAGAATCTGTCAGTATAGTGATTCTTGATACTATTCGTAAAACTTCACTCATGATATTTTAAATATTCCTTAATATAAATTAATTGTGAAGAGCACATACCTTTTTAATATTGTATTTTTTTATGGTCTTGTTTTATAAAAAAATTGTTTTTAATTCTTTGTACTAAAGAATTTTAAATTTATCACAGGTAAAATTAGTTTTTACTTGAATTTTACAATTCCTTTAAAGCTTTGATTTTATCTTGTTTTAAAAATAAACTCAGATCTTACTAAAAATATTAAACATGAACTAGTTAACAGTAAGAAATTAATCATTGAACAAATTTCATGCTGTTTTTATTTATTACAGTTAATTTTTACAAATATATATTTTTTAACATCAAAAGCAGGTACAGTATATATTTGTATCATGATATGTATGCATGGGTAAAAGTGGTTAGCATTTCAGTTTCATGATGTGGATGGATTTTGCATCTAAATTCAAATGATAGTCACAATATATATTAATATTAAACTAAAAACGTCAAAAGCTACATTTTTTTATAACACATTCATTTTTTTAACAACTTTGATTTGGATGAAATAATATATCATAACGGTAAAAAAAATTGCTTTTTTTCAAATGCCTGCCAATCTTTTTAGTTATTTTATTGAAAAACTTAAAAAAAAATAAATAATAAAAATGAAAGCAGCATAAATATACTTTTTGCCACATATTCAAATTATATGAGTAAAACTATCATAAAGACCTATTTGAATTAATTTATCAACTTTACGGAATGAAATGCAAAACATTTCTGGGTGAATATATTGATTTTTGAAATGAATTAATATCAACATTTTAAGATAATTAATATGCTATATCATTGTAATGTAGCTTAATTATGCCAGAACCAGAAATGCATGCTAGTCCGGAGATGGCAACTACACCTGATGTCGAAGAATCAGAGATAAAAGGTATTTTTTATATACAGTGAAAATTCTATTAATTTTTCTTTTCATTGCATAATTTTGTTATCTTGTTTCTTAACTTACATACTGGATCGCCTTTCTTCAAAACATTATTTTTATAATCTTAAAATTAATATTATTTAAATATAATTTAGCTGGCATTTTTAAATAAAAATAAATTCATATTCAAAATTTTACTATTTTTCATTTTTTGAAGTTTTTTAATTGAATATTTAAGTATTAAGTTAGTAGTATGTTCCACAGGAGTGTCTATGAATTTTAGACATTTGATCGTTTGTCCATCTCTGAACGACATCAACTCTCTTAGACTTGAGAACTATCATATGAAGACTATTTTGTACTGGACTGCTAGAGGGAAAATGGCCAATGCAGTCAGTCAATCCCCTGATGTAGGAAAAAAAGTTTGAAATATGCATGTTAATTACTTAATTGGCTTAGAGAATTTTAAGAAGTATGAAAGTCAATTTTATTCAATATATTTTACACTCTGTGAAATTATTTCATTATTTAATATATTAACTATTACCAAGGCATTTTCTATATGCTGGTTTAAGTAAATTATTTTAACTAAAAATGTTACAGTAGCTAAGAATAAAATGAAGGATGATGGAAATTTTATTGTGTGAATAATATTTGCTCTTGCGATTTAAATACTTGTATGATTTGCAAAAGTGACCATCTTAATAACTTAAAATTTGTTGAGGGTATGAAGAAATTTGAAACTTGCTCTAAGTGCTTAAATGAACAGGCCTTTCCTGAACATGTTTGTCAATACCTTGGTCACTCTGGGAGAGATCTGATGGAGAATCCACTTACGGTATAGACTTTTTAAAGGTGGACACACTCATGGACCTGAATTCACTGTTGACCTTGGCGGCATGCAACAACAACAACATAATTTGCAATGTTGTTGAATTGCATCATTTTTCTGCATTAAAGTTGAAAAACTTTGTCTTTCTATATGTCTACAGGTGTTGATCCAGTCTCTTTTAAATGACATTGTTTTCTTAAAGCTTAACAAAGTTCAATGCACTGGAATCTGCCTGCTAAGAAAAGGATGATATAAAATTACTTTTGTATTTTGTTGTAATATAAAGCAAAAGAACTATTTCATTTAAGTTTTTAATACATTTTTGAAGTATATTTCTTTTTAGCATGGAAAACCATCTTATTTCGAAGCATGCTTGCAAAATGATAAGGAAAAATGCGGGCCAGAATCGTATTGAGCAAATTAAAATAAAATTGTTTTTAGTTTTCTTATTTTTTGTTACACTATGTAGAGTTCCAGAAATTTGATATATTATAGAGCTTTGACATCCTATGCTGCTACAGGTATTTGATGTGTTTGGCCAGTATTATTCTTCAGACGGTATCAAAAAAATAATGCTGTCAGCAAATCATAGTTGGAAGGCATTTAATTCAACATTTTCAGCACAGTAAGAAAAACACACAATGCACACTGAAATTCGTCCTAATGTAAGCTAAACATGAGTATCAAAGGTCAAACTATGAAAAAGCAACGTGTTACGGTTTCTGAATGTTTGTATACATGCGTGGTGTCATCTGCTAGCAATTGTCTTATTTGATGTGCTTACACCTGATATAAATCCTGATTATTGAGCAATTTTGTTTTTAATTTGATATAAAAATAAAAGAAGCATTAAGGTGCAAATTACAAATTTATATTCAGTAAGAATCAATGATATAGTTCTTTTTTGAATTGTAATTTTATGCATTTATTTGCATTTTATTGTTATTTTTAATTTTTTATTCTCATTGTAGCTGCTGTAAAAGCAATACTACCTGCTAAAGGCGAAATTAAAACGTCAGTAGTAAAGTATGAAGATGAATATCAAAGATATAAAGCAATCACCAGAGATTCAGTGGGAAAACTTCTGAAACTTGAGGCCTTCTGTGGTTGTGATGAGCTATCTGCAATAAATTTCATTAAACAAAATAAATCCTATTTAGATAAGACTAAAGAAATTTCCTTCCAAATTAAAAGTAAGTTTTTATTAACTGTGATTTCTCTTAATACAGTGATGCAATTTCTACTCAAACTGTGCTAAATTTAGCCAGTCAGCATTATCTTTGTCAATTTGTTATAACACTAATTTCTACCAGACAATTTCTATTAAACATACTCCACAAAATAATTTTAATTTCTCAATATCATGTCACATTTTTCCAACTGGAGGGGGGAAAAAAAACTCTTCATTTAATTATTTTTATATTCTTGCCTATATTTTCATAATTAAAAACAGCGTATCACATGTTATCAAATAAAGACTTCTTTGTTATAAATTTTATTGAACCACAAACTTAACAGCATCTTATGATTTTCCTATATTGAAATATCTTTCTGTATATGTGTGTGTGTGTATTCATTCTTAACATTAATTTTAATTTCCTTTATTTAGTAATAAATAAAAAAATATGTTTAACTGTATTTTATTTATTCATATAAAGTTTCACATAGTTTATTTGATGAATATATTAAAATAATGGACTCTTTAGTTCTTTAAGTTCTTTCTCATTGATTAGGTCATGAAGGTTGTTAGAAAGTCCTGTTCTTAACTGAATACTTTTTTTCATACTTTAATAATACTTAATGACATTACTTTATTGTTAATTATTTTAAAACTTCATATACATTATCATGTACATAGGACATTCTTTCTTACAGGACTATTAGAAGAAGTTGACATCTATTCTAACGAACTTGATGATTTCTTAGAAACAAAAGAATACCTAATTACGTATGTATATTTCATACTTTTTGTTATTATTTTATAAGTTTGAATTCTATGATCAAAAGCATTTCTTATTATAATGAAAATAATTTTTGTTTTTCTGTTAATTTATTTCAGTATGCAATTTTTCCATTAGATATATAATTCTCATTTATTTTTTTGTGACATTTTCTGCCTTTTTCTTCATTTAATTACATTTTATGTATGGGATATTTAACCTTTTGAGTCCGACATCATCATTTAAAAAAACTGCTCCTAGGATGGCGCAAGACGATGACATTTCCTACCCCCTTGACCGAAAGGAGAGGGTCGTTTTCCTCCCATTTAAGTGCCCCAGGTTTCATTGTGACGAATCTTGAGGGAGATATGCAGCACTAGGTTTGCCGTAATTTTAATGAAAATGTAAATGCGTTTACCATAAATACTGTACTTATTGACAAGCTATCGATTTTTTCAAATCGTTTTTTATATACCACATTAAGAAATGTTATAAGAATTTGAAGATTATATACATGCATTTGTTAAACAAATTTAGTCTGTTTTAAAAACAATATGGCGTATATTAATTTATTACAGAAGATTTTCTGAAATAATTATTTAAAATAATTACAAACTTCTTTAAAGTAATGAATTTGCAATTACTTATAATAAAAATTGATAAGCAATAAACTAACTGAATATTTCAAAAACATTCCTAAAAGCAGCCTGCCTAATATTAAAATATGTAAATAAATAAATAAAGATATTTTGAACAAATATTTCCTTTTATGTGTAAGTACAAGCAAATTGCTGAAACTTCATTTGAAAAAGATTAAAAGTAATAGTTGTTTTAAATACAGAAATGGTTTCAGTTTTCTTTTGATTTAAATATTTCTATTTATAAAAATTTTTATATTGAATGGATTAAAATTACTTTTATATCCTTCATTTTAAGGAAAAAGCTTAAAAATGGAATTTTTCTTTCTGCATGTTTCTGCAGCTAAGTATAAAACGTTTTGCACAATGAAGGTAGCCAGACGAATCTTGAGTTTCTCCTTTATATGTAGAATTTAGGTTGATTGTTTAATAAAATTACATTTGTGTCATACAATAAATAGTAATATTCAGTTCATTTCTCAGTGACTGAGAACTTAAAAATATTCATTCAAAAATAATACATTCCAAAATATACTCGTATTAGTCTCAGAATATATTTTTATAAATTTTTTATCAGAATATTAGCAAAAAAGAATTAGCTTTATATTGGGAATAAATTCTTATCTTCAGTATTTTTAGCTTTTATAAAACTATGCTTATTAAATTATTTTTAAAAACCAAAACCGTGATTAGTTTAATTTCATACAGAAATTAAAATTACGCAGAAGAAAAACTGACACAACTAAAAAGCAACTTTTTTTAAATATCTACCACATCTCAGTTTATGATTGAATGTATTTTCATTTTTATATTTATTTTATTTTTACCTACATGCTTTTTTTTTGTGAGATTAAAAAATACAATGTGCTCCTGGAGTATTCCATAAACAGGACGTCGAAAGGAAAAAAAACCAAGAAACATGTCTAGCATCTATTCCGATATTAGTGTACATAAGAAAAATGTAACGTTAAGTACTCTTTATTCAATAGTGAATTGGACTAATAAATAAAATATATTTCATCTTGAAGAGCATATTTCTAACACTAAATCAAAACTATTTCTTTGTAAAAAATTTATTTCATTAGTCCATCTAAAAATCTAGAATGTGAAAATAGCTCTTATATTACATGAACACCATTTCTTAATGATAATGTTTCAAAGACTATTAAATCTTTGAATTGGGAATTTCCTAACACATATTTTCTCATGTGTAAATTATTATGAGATACTTTTAACATTACCTTATAATATTTTCTTATTTTAACTTTTAAAATATCAATCTCAAATCAGCAATTTTGGTCAGGGTTAGACCAAAAATAGTCCTGTTATAGGGATTATAATTGTCAAAAATGGTAAGGACACTAATGCTAATTTTCCAGGTTTTATTATGTAATTTAGAAATAGTTGACCAATGCAGAAGACAGCATACCAATTTACTGGTAGTTAAAAAACATAAAATACAATATATAGAATCTCAGACTCTCATAAATATGAAATTGGTAATTAAAGAAAAACCATTAATACAATTAAAAATAAAAATATTCTTTATATGTGTAGTTCTGTATAGTGTGTGTGTGGTAGGAATATATTGCTTGAATATCACTCTTCCTTTGAATATTAAAATGACTTCATCAACTGGAAGTTCTTCAGACGGATGATACTCCTCCTTAAAAGATTTATTTAAAAAATCAAAAATATTTCGTAATTTCCGTAATCTGTCGTATTTTTCATGTAGTTTTGGTTTTTTCTTATTGTCTGTAAAATGTAAAAATCTCAATACATTAAAAAATCTATCCTGGGACATATTTTTTCTAAATATCCTTGCATTCAGATTCATCACAGCAATCAGAATCACTGTCTGCAAAATTTCTTCTTCTAATTCTTCCAATAAACTTCTAATTTCTTCATCAGTTTACGACGTGAAGTCATCAAAATATTTTTTCTAGCGACGAGAAAAGTAACTGATTATAATGAAAAAATTTGCTAAAGTGAGGATGAAAATGCTTCCCTTTTAAAACAAGGAGCCAAAAAAATCGTTTTTCGCCAAAATTCTCCACTCACACAAGTCCCCAATTTTTACGACTTTCACACACAAAAGAGCAGCAATTAAATTGCACCTAACTGCCTGAAGAAACTTGAGCAGGAAAAAGTCAGGCGCTTGAAAGGGGGAAAAAATCCATGGTACAACTGTTGTACCACAGCCGTCCTCTGAGACACTCACTTTCGTGGTACAACAGTTGTACCGCCGGGACGAAAAGGTTAAAAATATTGTGTTTTATCTCAAATTCCAGTTATCTCTGTTTTTTTTTTTTTTTTTTCCTGAGACTATAAAATATTGAAAATAGATTGTAACATCAATATCAGTTTTATATTTTGCTTAAGCTATGAGAAATTTATACTGTGATGTCATCTATAATATTAGATATTATATTAAATAAAGTGATGAAAATTGGAATAATAGTTCTTTTTATTTTTATATAAAAAAATAATAATTTTCCAATTTTCATCTTTTTAACATGTTATTATTAGTGTCGTGTAATATTTGTTGATAATTTTCTCAAAAAAAAAAAAGTTTGAATAATACACTACACTCATTCCCTATTGTGGAAGTCTAACCCTTGCATTAGACATTTGTGTATTTTTTCTCATTTTCTGCTTTTAATGTGTGCCATACCACAGGAAAAAATTCTCTATGCTGAAGCAGTTTCAAATATTTTTTCTAATCGTCCACAATTGTTTTTGATCACTGCAAGCAAATTTGAATACTAACTTCTGAGAAATATTTTTATGAATATTAGTGCTTATGAAAACGATGATCACATTGTCTTGATTTTTTTTTTTTTTTTGGTGCAATTTCAATTTATGATAATCTAAAACTACATTCTGGATTCTTTTTATTTTCTGGAACAATTTCCAAATTAAGGGGTCCACATCTTTCAATACAATTTACAATTACTTGATTGCCTTAATGAGCTGTTACTAATTGTTTTTATAAGTCCAAATAAAAAGTCATAAAGCCACTATTTTGCTTTAACGATTTTTTCTCCACATCAAAAAGCAATATTTTACAAACCTGGCAAATTCAGTTTTTCTATTATTTTGACTACAAAAATATAGTGTCACCTAAACTACAGTAACTTGAGAGATAATTAACCACATTTTTGATGTGTCACAATCATTTCAAACTTGACTAAAAGGCCATTATTTTTTAAAATTTCATTAGTGATTTGCAGTGATATTCATGTGTAATACAGTGAACATATTCAACCATGTGTTATATTTCATAAATTAAACACGTTGCTTTAAATCTTGGTTTGTTTATTTTTTTAAATTTAATGCAAATGTGACAATTTAATGTTTAACATACCATATGCTTTTATTATGTTGATTACATAATTTAGTGTATTTTATTTATATATTGTATAATAAAAGTTTTATGAAAATCATACACATTCCATTTCCAGGACTCCTTTAGCTCGATTGAACAAACATCCAAAGTTTATTAAAACTTATAATAATGATATAAGTAATGGTAAGTATTATTTAAATGTGCATTAAAATCATTTATAGAAAATATGGAATGTATTTTACAAAGAAAAGTTAAACATGTAAGGAGTCAGTGCCTTTTTTATAGGTCTCTTAAAGAAATTAATAAAGTAAATATTTAAAATTCATTATTTAAGGAAAATAATTCAACATGTTATTGGGAACTAGCATTTTTTAAAACGCTATTTGATCTTATAGAGCTAACTTTAATGTAATGATTTTTATTTCCAATTTCTCTGATTTTTTTTAATATTTTGTGAAGTTTCATTCTACTTTTTAATTTTCTCTAAAGTTACTTAGTTCACTGTTATGTTATTGTTCCCAACTTGTATTCTTCTTGGCGATGTATTAAGATCTTATAACTTGATTGTGAAGTGTTCCAGCTTTACTGTATTAAGAAGTTTGAAAACTACATGATCTTGACCTAAATGGCGCCATTTTCTTTAATTTTAAAATGAATTTCATAAAATTTCCATGCACTTTTAAATTTATCAGATTCTTCCTTTGATGAATATTAAACATGATTTACATAATAAACCTTAATAGAATTAAGGTTTATTTATAGTAAATATACATTTTAAAAATGTGTAATTGGCCATATATGTTGGAAAATCAACCCTCCCACATGTATTCTACATTAGTTATTAAAACTCTATTTTGTAATAAATATTTTAATTCAAATTGTTACTGAAAGATTAAATTTTAATTCTATTTGAAATATTCGGGAAAATTCATGGTTTAATATTGATTACCTATATAAATAATTATATATTAGTATTAATTTTCTATCATGTTAAAATTAATTATCTTGTGTGATAAATTTTGTTGCTTTGCTGTCTTGATTGGATTAGTTCACTTATTTCTGATTTCAGAACAAAATGTATTTATAACAAATTAGTTTTTCTCAAAATAATAACAATAAATCACCTTTAGGCAAGTGCAAACCTTTATTGCATTTAAACTTTAAAATCGATATAATTCTTTAAAATATCAAAAATTTAAGTTAAGTGTAAATGAAATATTCTATAGAAATATTATACATACTTATATAGTCATTAAATTTTATGCTTTTTTAATATTTAAACTGGAGTTTAGGTGCAATATTTTTTCACTGTTATGTTGGCATTCTAAAGTTCCATCACATTAGAAAATTAATAATTTCAACTTTCTTATGATTTCTGTAGATTTGCGAAAATTGCTTAGAATTTTTATAAGGAAATATTATATTTTTGTAGAGAGTAATAAACAATTCTCATTTAAAAGGAAATATAATTATCAACTTCTCTAATTATATGAGTATAATAAGTGTAAATCTGAAAATAAATGAAATTCTAATTTTTAAGGAATAAATAATTGTATTTTTTTTTTACGTCAGCTAAAAAAAAATAAAAAAAAAAAAAGCCTAAATTTAAATAAGAAATCCTAAGCTGATCAATTTTAGGTTTTCAATTTAGCAGCTTGTCTACTCTAGTATGAATGTGTTGTCTCTAGTACTCTTGTCTACAGCTAGTATGAATGTGTTTAAAATTATCTTTAAACTATATTTAACTGTAGAATTTGCCTTGAGCAAAAATAAAATGTAGAGCAACAAATCATCTTACTTTAATAACAATTGTAATTTAAACCAATACAAGTGAGCATGCATGATTAAGCTGATGGTTCGAATCTGAGTTTGATGTCTTCCATAGTTTGTGGATTCAGTTTTCCTTCATCGTGGGGAAATTTTGGTAGTGATTCAGAATTTACTTAAACTCCTTGTCAGATTAGTTTAAAAAGTAACCATTTAATATGAAAGCATGTCAAATAAATCAATTCAAGACATGTTAAAACCACTTTGTGAAAATTTTATTTATGGTATTGAAATTGGTATTTTAAACGTTTCACTTTATTGTTGATTGATTTTGGATTCTTATTTAGGGAGTACTAAAAATTATTTAACAGTTATGTGTGCAATTGTGTGCCTCTTCCTCCCATTTCTAGAATAAAATTTTCTAAATAAAGTGAAAAATGGCACTTTTTGATACCTCATTAAGTTTAGTTGTTTATCTTGGTCTTAATATTTATTAACAGAGGTCCCATTGTATCTGGTATATACTAAGGTAGTTGTGTTAAAGATACAGGGCACATCTGCCCCAGGGCCGTATCACCAATGATCGCAATATGTCACAGAAAGAAGAATCCTGTTTTTAGAGCATTTAGACTTCACTCGATTCCTCTACGGAAGTCTATAAATGAACACACTACATTTATAAGTAATTTCAAGGGCAGCACTGCCTAGAACGCGAGAGAAATTGACAGTAATTCCATCTCTTAGTAACAAGCAAAAATACTTTATTTTTGTTAAGAACAATAGAATCTTCCAAGTGCTTTGAGTCTAGGCTAGAACCTTCCTTATTGATATAAAAGGAGTAAATTTTATAAGAAGTAGAGGATTAAGTTACCAATTTTTCAGGCAGTTTTTACAAGATTTCGATGAAAAGTTTTCTTATACCCCTTATTTCACCAAAGTCCATTGACTCAGTGGAAGAGTAGTGTTAGAAAGATTTTTTGCATTACGTGACTCTATTCAAGCTTTCATGTTGGAAAAAAAAAAAATCGATTATGTGAATGACTGGTAGGTTGATTGTGCCTCTTTGGTAGATGTGAATAAACACTTGACTGATCTGAATGTAAAGTTACAGGATGAAGATCTGATAGTCACTCAAATGAATTCTTGTATTTAAGCTTTTGGAGAAAAGTTGAGGCTGTGGGAAAATCGGGTAAAAAATCAAACTTTGGATCATTTCCCTCATTTAAAATCATTTGGCACAGTGAATAAAAAAAATTCTATCAATAGTCTCAACTTCTGCAAAATGGAATTCAACAATTGTTTTGACGATATCCACAAAATGAATAAAATGGAATTTAAAATTTCCAACAATCCATTCAATTTTGGAGCTTTGAAGGCACCAGTTCATTTGCAAAATAAGTTGATTATTCAGTCCGACAATATTTTGAAAGAAAAATTTGAAGGGATGTACACAATATTTCAAGAGTTTGGATAAATCCCCACAATTAAGAAAAAATGCATCACATATTCTAGGCATTTTTTGTTGCACCTATTTATATGAGCAGAAATTTTCCATCATGAAAATAAAAAAGAACAAATATTCGCATAAGACTTACAAATGAACATCTCCACTGAATTCTTAATATAACTACAATGAATATGATACCTGATATCAATTGGCTTGTCAAAAATAAGAGAAGTCCGACATCTGGATCCTGGAGCTCAAAATAATTACCCTCTTTTATAACTTTGACATAATTTTTAACTACTGTATATTATATACTATAAATATTAAAATGTTATAATAATTCAGTACAATTTTTTTATTTGAATCTGGCCTTTCTGCACATTCTAAATTTAATTTATGGCCTTCTGCAAAATTGAGTTCAACACCTCTGTACTAAGGTTTACTAAGATTCCAGTGCGTCGGGTATTTACCAAGATACAAGATAAATTTTTTCTGTTTATCTTTGACCATTATGGGAAATTAAATTTTGATTATTGGAGATAGTTTCTGTGTCATTAGAAGTATGAATTAATTATAATTAAGACAATTTAATAAATTAATGTCTTAAAAAATTTCTTAAACACATAAAATATTTAAATTTTGTAGTTTACTCAGAATAGCTATAGATATATTGTGTTTAATTCCAATCTTGCTACTTCACTTTTAACAATTAAACAATTTTTGAAATAAAATTTTTTTTTGATATAATCTATGCACAAGCGAATAGTACTTATTTTGTTTAAAATCTTTCATAAAAGTTTATGTAATTCAGTCTAAGTTTCCATTTTATAATGACTAGGAAAGTTAATCTCAAAATTTAAATTTTATATGAAAAAAATTCTTTATCGAATATTTATAAATGCTTTTTAGAATTGTGGAGGAAATAAAATTTTTTAATGATGTAATTTTTTATATATTAGTTAGCATTTATAAAATAAATTAAGTTTAAGAAAAAAGTACAAAAAACATGAATAGAGTGAATAGTGAACTAAATTAAAATGTTATGTTTTGCAAATTTATTTATTTATTTATTGACAGTTAATTTTTCTTACAGTTTACTGTAATATAAAAAATTGATAATTTTTGTATTTCTTAAAATACAACTTGTATTTTATTGAGTCTTTAAACTTAAAATAATTTGTGTAAAAAAATAACTAATTTACTTGCAATAATGTCTGCTAGATTTAATAGAATATATTTAATTAAAATGTGAACCTTGAAATAAATTTACATTCTCTGATTTGTATATTAAAATACACTCACTTCCAAAAGTTGAGCACGAAAATGTAAAAGGCAAAAAAATCAACAAATACTGCTTTGATTGACACAAATTTTGGCAGGAAAGTAGCATATATGTATATATTTATGCATAAAATAAAATATATAATTATATACAAAAATGAAAACAATATTAAATTTTTGTAAGTTTTCAGATAATGATATACTAAAGATTTAAACAGAATTATGTATAAATTGAAAGTAAATAACATAAAATGAAAAAAGGAACATTAATAGGGATATGTGATCCCCCTCATCTATGTACAAAGTTTACACCTTGTGACCATGCTTTTAATTAGGTGGTCAACCACCATAGGATGAAACAATAGCCATTCTTTTTGTAGAGCAGTTTCCAGATCCATAAGAGTGACTGGAGGTGGGAAATATGAAGATACAGCACAGCCAAAAGCATACCAAACATTTTCAATGGGATCACAAACTCGGGCGTATAGTCCACTCATAAAGCGCGTCCCAAAAGTTTATAGACAGGTGTTTTTTTCAAGTGTAAGCGACCAATAAGCGAGTGCGAATGACGAAATAATTTATGCAAATACATAAAAGGTTAATTCAAGTAATAAAATTCTCAAACAACTGTGAAAGTTCATAAATTTATTTTTAAAAATTAAAAACGAAAAAATGATGTCCCAAAAGTTTATGGACAAAGTTCTTTAGAGCTTTTTTTGGAAATAAAAATACAAATTTGCATATTCCACTATTTGTACACGTGACGTAATAGCTTCCTGAGATAAAAACTAGTGGGTGGTTCCTTTTTCAATTGATTGCAAAGATGCCTGCCAACGCGCAATTCTACTAAAGCTGAAATTTTACAAATTTATCGTTTAAAAGCTCGTGGGTTGAGAGCTGTAGATATTGCTAGAAAAATTAAAGCGCAGCAAAGCTGGAATTTATCAAATCCTAGCGAAAGGTAACAACTTGAACCAAAATCTCGTTCTGGAAGACCGAAAAAAACAACAAAGAGGCAAGACAGAGAAATTGTGAGACTTGTTTCGACCGAAAATTTGTCTGTACGATCTACAGCCAAAAAATTACAGCTTCAGTATCGAAATCTACAGTCCACCGAAGGCTAAAAGTAAGTAAGTTTTTAAAATATCATAAAATCGACCTGCACGCCAATGCTTCTGGCTTGCCATAAGGATGCTCGAGTTAAGTGGGCAAGAAACTACATGCATTATAAGGACAAATGGCTAAGTGTTGTTTTTAGCGGCGAAAAAAGTTTAATTTAGATGGCCCGATGGGTGGAAGTACTATTGGCACGATCTTCGGAAGGAACCAAGGTCCTTTTTCAACAGGCAACAAGGAGGGGGTTCAGTAATGGTGTGGGAGCCTTCTCCTTCAACGGAACAACTGATATTGCTTTTTTGAGCGGTCGACAATATTCTGATGATTATCAAGAAACTCTTGAAGCCCACTTACTTCCATTTGGGGGAGTTGTTAGGGGGTAAAAAATGGGAATACCAACAAGACAACTGTTCGATTCATGTGTCTAACTCCACTATGCAGTGGTTTAGACGCATACAATGTTAAAGTTATGGAGTGGCCAGCTTTAAGTCCTGACCTGAACCCCATGGAGAACCTCTGGGGAATACTTTCAAGGGACGTTCGCAAATGGGTGCCAATTTGCAACAGTTCAAGATCTGAAGATGCAAATCGAACAAAGTTGGTTTAATTTGAAGCCCGAAATTCTCCAAACTCTTGTTTTTAAGCATGCCTGATCGAAGTTTTTCAAGTGATAAAGAAGAACGGTTTAAAAATTTGAACAACAGTGCAAAATTAAATGAAAAAAATCGACTTGTCTATAAACTTTTGGGACACCAAAATCGAACTTTTTTAATTTTTCACGAAATGTGTGATGTTTTTATTTTATTTGTATACAGTATTAGTATTGTATTGGTTTTTTTGATAATTAAAAATTAAAAAATTCTTGCAAAACGTTTCCTACTATAAAATTAAAAAAACACAGCAGTCCATAAACTTTTGGGACGCACTTTATGTAATCTTTGGCATACAGCAGCTGCTGATATCACCTTTCCAGTGGACGCTGTAACCATAGATGTCACGCGTGTGGAGATTGCTCTCTGATTTCGCTTGGCTATAATCACAATACGTCGATCTTCCATGGGGTTTGTAACCCTTGGGTGACTGGCTATGAGCGTTCAGACAACTGTCTGTGTAGTTTGGAATTGTTTCCATAAATGTAAAATTACAGAGTGATAAACGCCGAAGAAAAGTGCAACATGTAAAATCGACTGCTTCAATGTACCCCATGCCAGCCCTCAGAATCTTCCATTCGTCTTCTGGAAATCATAGAAACACCCATGTCTTGAAAACAAATTGTATGAAAGAGTTTTAATCACATTCTCTCTCTATTAGCACTTACAATCAACTTCTGTAATCCTTCATAAAGCTGGTATCTTATAAGACTGCCTTTTTAGCACATTTCTTGACATGAAAGCGCGATTGGTTGTTACCTAACATATTAGCATACTTCTATCTACCTCTGCAGCGATTTGTATCCTCTTCAATTCTGATTGTCTTCCGGAAATTAGCCTTTTCTTCTCTGTGACTAACTTTTGGAAATGAGTGTAAAACTGTATTTAAAGTTTGTAATAATTGCTTTTCATAAAATGTTTGTTTTTTAAAACTGAGTGATAACATATTTTGTTAATATTTCAGCACTAAAAAAGCTATCGGCTCCTTCGTCTGTGAGTACTTTAAATTTTTATATTTCCTTTTTTATAATTTAAAATAAATTTTTAAATACATTTCTTTGCGTAATTGAATTAATTCTATGTGTAATTGTCTGTTTTGTTCTCTCAATTGTTATGCATTATACAATAACATAATTTATTTTTCATAAAGTTGAATAAAGCTCAGCCAAGAGATCTTAATTCTACAGTGAGTATAAGTTCTTCAAAAAAGATTCTATTTTATGATTTTATAGTTATCATGTTTGTGAAATTTTATTTCTACCTAAAGTCTTGCTTATTTTCATCATATTTGTCTTTATATTAGTTGTCAAAACAAGGACAGCCGTCGGATGGGTTAGAAGTATTATCTGTAGTTAAAAAGAAATCAAATTTACCACCTTTAGGAGACTTTAAAAGAAAGTAAGCTAATTTTTAAAAATATTTTTATGTCTTATCAATTTTTATAATTAATATTATTAAAAATAAAATTAATTGATGAATTTATAGTTATCAATAATAAACATGGCCGGAAAGTCATAAGTTAAACAAAGCCATTCTTATTATTTCTGTTCCAAATGTGTGTTGTGTGTGTATATATATATATATATGCATTTTAAGACTAAAGACATTGAAGAGAAATCATTATGACACTTTCAGTTTGACATTGAGTAAAACTAGAATGTGTGTGTTGTAAATGATCTTTGACAATTGAAAAGAGACAATCACTATCATATGCTTGAGCATATGTCTTCAATCGTGCATAAGTTCTGTTGTAGGGGAAAGTGAAAGACAATTTGATAGATGGTATTACTTCTTATTCCTTATCAATCTGTAAGTAAGTTTTGTGACTCTGACACATTGTAGATGGCACTTGCCATTTCAGCTCTGCCATAAAAAATTTCACTAATTATCAAGTTGCCTTTTAACTGTAATCATTGACATTGAAGAGTCCAGATACTGATGGAACTTAGCAGTCACTTTTCATGCAGTTGTTTGCTTTTTAAACATGAAATTCAGTTTAATATTAATCTATCTTTCATTGAGCTTATTTTTCCCCTGTATGTTTCTTTTCTAAATTTACCTTGCAGTACTGAGTGTTTGCTGCGATGATTTTAGATGTCATATTTTTAGAAATAATTAAAAGTGGGATGTTTTCATAAAATGTTTGTTTTTTAAAACTGAGTGATAACATATTTTGTTAATATTTCAGCACTAAAAAAGCTATCGGCTCCTTCGTCTGTGAGAAGACAGGTTCTTAAAATTTGCTTTCTTTGAAACTATGAGGTGTTTGATATACGCTTTTGAAAATCTTGCAAAACTTAAGAATTTCAATAAAGCTACCTACATTACTAAAATATATTGTTTTTTACATAAAAGTACTGATAATCATATTTTAATTTATCATGTGACATTCTAGTGATTATGACATATAGTTTCTTCTGAAGAGTATGAAGCATCATTAAAGTATAAAATAAAGTGCATGAATTCTTGAAATGTTTAGTTAATCTCTCAAAACAAGAATTTTCTTTTATTATGGCTGATTTTTTTTTCCAGTGCTATTGCTTACCAATGTTTTGTGTTAAATGCTTATCTAGATTTGATAGGCAGTAAGATTGCATATCAAGATTTCCAAATTCTGTTCTTACAATTGTCATGAAGTGCTTAGATATAAATGCATGATTGTGTTGATAAAAACAAAAAATTCAATTGTCTACTGATTGAAAGAATGTTATTAAGAATTTTAATAATTTTTTACCTGAATATTTCTTTTCAGTTTGTAATCAGGCTTATTTTGTTTTTTAAAATGTTTACTGAACTTTCATTGAATTATAAATTGAGTATAAAATTTCTTGCCAAATATGTTAAGTAATTCCTTGGAATTTTCAAACTTCTTGTGTAAGAAAATATTTGGGAGTTATTGTGAAGAAATGCTTATTGAATTTTAATTGAACAAGAACATTATTTGAATTGTTACTAAATTCATACACAAATCACTATTTATGGTACAGAACTAAATTACAAAATTCTTTATCTAAAATTTAAGACAAAATTACTGATTGACAGAAATTTAAATTTTTAATTTACTTTATAACAGAAATAATTTAATTTACGGATAGAAGTTTCATATGAATTGTTATTTTGTACATTGTGTATCATGCATTTAACAATAATATTTTTCTTATTTTGATTTTTAGGGAAATAATGGCTGGTGACAAGGTTTATGCAATGAAGCAAAGTCTTGTTGGAGAATTTGGAATTGGTATTGTTCTCACAATACGAATTTCAAGAGAAACTTCTGAGACACTGTATAAAATAAAATTTGAAAATGCAAAAACAACATCGCTTAAGCTTTTTACTGCAAAGCAGCTAGCTTATACTACACCATCAGATGTGATATTACCTGTGGGAACTAGAATTTGTGGTATACATACTTTCTTTATTTTATTGCTTTTAAATTGTAGAATCTGTAGAATCACAATTTAATCATATCTACATCTTAATATCATTGAAATTTGTTTTGTCTGACATAGCTTACTACAATGATGGTATCAGAAAATCAGTTTATGCTGGTGTTATAGCAGAACCACCAAAAATCAATAACAACGAAAGGTTAGTTATAATTTCTTTTTAACCCAAAATTTTTGATTATCTAGGTTATTTATAATTACAAAATTTTTCTAATCAGTCTTTTCAGTATATATGTATGTCTAACACATTGATCTTTGTACAATATGCAAAGATCAATGTGTTTGACATAATATTGAAATGATCAAACTGGTCTTTCAATTCAACTGCTTGTAAGTTTTTACCAAAATTTGTTAGTCATAGAAGAAAAAGAAATTAAAGAAG
Organism: Latrodectus elegans; assembly: GCA_030067965.1. Taxonomy (NCBI): domain Eukaryota; kingdom Metazoa; phylum Arthropoda; class Arachnida; order Araneae; family Theridiidae; genus Latrodectus; species Latrodectus elegans. The sequence continues at coordinate 77,761,546 of CM057821.1, read as the reverse complement.
AAAATTCATCATAAATTATTATTTATTTATTTTTGCTGAAACTTGATCAAAGTAGCAAATAAATCAAATCATTCAATTATGCTTCCATGTATGAAAATAATTATTCTTGATTAATGGAACAGTGAAAAGCATAGTTGTTACTATTGCTAAATTATTCTTTTGATAAAGTTCTTTGTAAATTAATTCTGTGTGTTTTCGATGCTCTTTTCATGGTCAAGTATATATTTGCTACTTAATTTTTTTCTAATACTTGTTAGTCATGTTAAACTTTTGAAATGTTAGTCATGTTTAATCGCTATCTCAGATATGTGTGCTACTCTAATTATTGCATATTTTTGATTATTTCTTAAATCTTAATAATCTGTCATTGTGATAGCTAAATTTCTAACAGTTTTAGTAATTTCCAAGCAATTGCTTATTTATTATATACGTTTACTGCATCACATCATTGATTGTACACCTACATTATTTACATATGCCAGTTTTTGTACCATTTGACTGTATATACATATATTTCAAAGCGAATTGCTTATTGTGAAAATGTCTTAAAACTTACATTATGTATCAGTATTTTAGCTTATTCACTTATGATTTATTGAATCAAATGCTTGTGTATTTTTGTTTAGGTACTTAATATTTTATGACGATGGATATGCTCAATATGGCAATCATGAAGATATTTTTCCTATGTGTGCTCAAAGTAAGTGAATTATTTTTTTCTGTGTTAAGATATGTATTTAGGATCATAGCATTAACCACATTTGATAAGAGTTTTTATCTTTAATTTTTAAGTTCTTTACAGTATTCCATGTTGCAAAATGTTTTCTTTTCCACATGTTTTATTTTTTTATAAATGTTAACCTTATCGTTAAAAAATTTTTTTAAATTTTTCATGTATTTGACTACCATGGCAGAAGACACTCCAATAATTGACATACCATCCTCACATGCAGGTCATTTAGGAAACCTTGTGATTATTTAACATGTCCCAACTGTCTTTAGGAAACATGCTGAATTCAAATTCATTACCTTCGGATAAGACTGATGTCTTAATCAATCAGACTACCCTAGCATGCATAACGGCTAACAACCATTGTAAAGAAAACATTTACATCTCATAGTTTTTATCAATTATGATTTAAACAGTAATGGGTATACTTCTGTTATCTAAAAACCAGTAGTTGTGCCTTATCTTTGTGGTGCATAAAACACTTATCTTTTAACAAGATAATTTAAAAATTGTTTTATGTTGTGTTCCGACTTTTCTTGATACAGGTGATATTTGATTGCTTTATTGGCCTTTAGTTAACTGATCTCAAGTAGATTGAAAATTTTAACCATAGGTTGCTATAATACTTTTCGCTTGTCTCCAATTTCAGCCATTGAAACAGCATAGAATGAACTCCCTATTTTTATCTTTAAAGATTAATTCGATTTCATGCCTAACTAAATAGTAACTGTTTTAGCTATTTGGAGCAGCAACTGTTTTCACTTATTTACACTCTTGTAAACATAAACTACTTGCAAATTTAATCATTTTGTTTTCATACCATTCACTTACAATAAATATCTTTTCCTTTATGGGGCTGCTATTTTTTAAACAAAAGCAATGTAAATTTCTTATTAACATCAGTTGCAGCTTTATTTTTCAGTATGACATAAGAATTAAAATTTTATATTCCATATTATTTATTATTTTTTTTTTTTTACATAAAATGTGTTCTGATTATTTTTTATACATAAATGCATGCAACATATCAAAGCCTTTTTAATAGAAAATTATTTTTGAAAATCTAAAATAAAGTTTTTATTAATCTTGTAGGTCCTGATGTGGCAGATGATGTTCATGAAAATTTGAAAGAATTTATTAGAGCATATTTACTAAAATATCCCGAGGTAATGCATCATAAATTGAAATAGCACTGACCTACTTCGTTCATTGTTTCATATTTTGCAAATTAAATTTTAAATGTAGTAGCATTTTCAAACTTCTTGCTGTTATTGTTGTTATTATTATTTTGTATTGCATGAAGTTTTTGGTCCATATTAATTAGATGTGCTTTTTATTTGAAGGCTTCTGATATATATATGTATGTATGTATATATATATATATATATATCAGAAGCATTAAAATAAAAAGCACATCTAATTAACATATCATACACACATAACATATTCTGTCAGTTAGTGAGAGAATCATTGAGCAATATGATGTTCTAAAGGAATATTTTATTGTTAAATTAAAGAGAGTCGAAATCTCCTCTTTCTGATTATAAAACATTTGAAAGACCCTAAGACTCTGGTATATCTGCATTTTGTTCCTTTTTTTTTTGGTAATCATTTGAACTATATTTACTTCTAATGCAAGAAGTCAAACCTTTAGTACACACAATGTATATTAAGCTAAATGAACTTGTTCGCAGTATTATGTTTAAATTTTTAAATCCAGAAGAAATCTGTGAAAAAGTGGAGTAAAGTTGCTACAAATTAATGCTTATTCAGGAAAAAATTGGTTAAATTTAAACAAGATTGAAATAGGTCATGGTGCAACAGCAATACTGGAAGAGCTTACTGATAAAACATTTCTGCAAAGTGTCAAAAGCTGCTACATAGCAGCTTCTAAAACATTTGCTTCAAAAACTTCTTATAGCAAATCCCTTACTCTCAGATTTCCAGTGTTTGTCTCCATATAATAGAAAAAAAATAAGAGTCTAGGAGTTCATTTACCAGATTAATTCAACATATTCCTCATGTGTTTAAAACTTCTTCAGACTTTGATAAGATGAATGAAGAAGGAATTCTTTACATGTGTGAAGATGTGACTTTGATTGTGAATGATATTGATAATGACCAAAATATCTGTAAATATTGGAATGTGGCTTTCAGTATAAAAAATGTGATCGTTATATAAAATATCCCACTTTTTCTAGAATTGTTAAAGCATGTCTGTCATTATTGAATGTAAATTCCCAACCAGAAAAACTATTTTCGACTAACAATTCTGTTGTGACAAAAGCAGGGGCTTCATTATTGGAATTAACAGTTCAAAGTTTACATATTTGTCATGATGCCTTTCGAATGCATGACAATTCTGTTTCCTCCATTCCATATACCAAAGAAATGGTTCATTATATTTAGAAATCTCATGCAGAATATGCATCATATATGGAAAAATCAAAATATGTAATACAATCAGAGAAGAAAAGAAAGGATGAGGAAGACATAGAAGCTAGTGAAAAAAGTTTAAACAATTGCACCTGTTAGAAAAAATTACTGAACTTGAGAAAGAAAAGGAAAATAAACTTGATAATCAGTGTGCTGCTCAAAAACTTTTGGATGATGCAACCAAAAAAATAGCAAGTGCTATTAGTTATGATATTATGAGTGATGTGAAAGTTGGACAAATGATGGTGTCTGCTGCTAATTCAGAGATTGCATCTGTGAATTGTAAGTTGAAAAAGTGCAGTATTAAATTATCAGAATTGAATACTAATGCATCCAGTTCCAAATGAACATTATTCAATTATACATAAATTTTCTGTAATTTAAAGCATTTATCATGTAACTTATTAATTTTCAGTAAATGTTCAGTATAAAAAATTTAAATTTCTGTATCATTTTTCATATTGTTGTATTAAAAATTAAAAACTCAGAATTTATTAAATTGTGCATTTCTTTCTAGAGTGTGTTATATTCATCAAAACAAAAATTGAATATGTAAAAGTAACATTGGTTTTGTTTAATTATTGAAAAATGTCCTGATATTTCTTGAAAATATTGTCCTAAATAATTTAAAAAAAAAAAAAAAAAAAAAAAAAAAAAAATTGCAGGTAGCATCATTCATTAGGTAGGTACTAAAAAATATTCGAGACTCAGTTGAAACACAGAATAGATCAATAGAAAATTATCAAGTGTATACCACATGTCGAGACTTGCAAAGTGCAGCCCGCTCTTCTGGGATGCTTGTTTAGACCTGCAAATGGATGAAATGTGACTCAAAGAACAAAACGTTACTCATTTATTGCCAGGATTTTAAACATAAAAGTGTGACTTTGTGTCAGTGTGGTGTTTGTGTTTGCAGTGCCGGAAAAAATAAGTATCTACCCATTTGTTATACGTATTTTTATTGTATATTGTAATTTATCAATCGTATTATATTTCTTTTACTACTTGAGTGTAGTGGGTAGTTATGTAGTAAAAATTATAAATACTAGAGATTATTCTAAATTTCCATAAAAAAGAACAAGAAGCCAGGGAAGATTAAAATTTGGGTACCTATGTACTTTTTTGCTTAAGTAGTTTTTGTTAGTACCTAGTAGTGTAATTGTTTTTGTAGGTAGTTTTTGTTATCAGTAGGGGGTCTACTAAAAGTAGTGAAACTTTGAAAGTGGTCCACAAGAAAAAAAGTTTGGAAACCCATGATGTAAAACATATGTTTATCGACAACTTTATAGTTAGCTTCTCGGAATTTGCTGTTCTGCAAATTCTGGGTTTTAAGCCTCTTACAGAGTAGTTTAACATCTCAATTGATAGTTTGTAAGCAGAGATTCAAAATATGCATTGCAATACATGACAATGCTTAAATAAATATTTACGTATGGATTAAAGTTTTGAATATAGTTTCAATAGTTATTTTTATAAAAAATTATGCAGAAGAGTTTTGGAGATGTGCTGTGCAAATTGCTGTAAATAAGTAACATTTATATAAAAACAAATAATTCTCATGTATGTATATTAATTAAATTTATGCTATTTATCCATTACAGTGTTTATCCCATTTTAGAGTATGGAGTGTGTCTTTATGGTTTGGTGTTTATATAGGACATTTTAGGTCAGACTTCGTATTATTAATTTACTCATAATTTTGGCAACTTCTAGAATTTTATAATACACTAGATATTATTAGTGAAGATTGTGATAGTAATGATATAATTAACCTACACAATTCATTTTTGTTCTCTTGAATGGTAATGAAGTTCCTCCATAAAGACTCTTGATATTAGTTCCAAGATTAGAAATATTTGTCTCTTAATCTTATATCTTGAAAATAATCTGAAAAGTTATTTAAACTTATTGAAAAACCATTGTATTGAAATTTTCTTTTACCAATGAAGTAATTATGAATTATGAAACTCATACGAAAATGAGGTATTTCCTATAAAAATGCCATTTTGAAATGATGCTTTTGGAACAAATTGTTGCCTTAGCAAATTTAAGCATGTTCTACCAAGTTTTTTTTTTTTTTTTTTTTTTTTTTTTTGTTATAAATCTGATAAATGCAACCATATTAGTTGTGGTCTAGTTAAATAAACATTTTCTTTAAATAATCACGTGATTTCAAAATTCTATAAATTCTGAAGAGATAAACTAGATTAAATGTGTGTGGTGAAAGACACGATTGCTCAATATAGTGATGATGTGCAAAGTAGATTATTGTTTATTGATGTTTAAAACCTAGATTTTAAAGGATTGTGAAATGAAACTTTATAATCTGGTGCAGACTTTAAAATAAAATTTAAAAAAGTAATTAGATTTTTTTTTTCTTTTTTAAATTTGTGAAGAAAGGTTGGAGAATTAACCAAGTTCCAACCACCATATTGAGCTACAGGGTTGGATGGTGTACCAGTTAGAAAATGTTCTCCAAATGTATACACAGCAAATTACATTCTTGTGGGGAATTCATATTTTGAATAGCCGAGCTGGCAGCTGAATGGTTAGCGCTCTTGCCTTTGGTTCAACAGTTTGTGGATTCAAATCCCACCGTGAGCATGGCTGTTTGTAGTGGTTCGGAATCCACTTTAAACCGTAGGTCCCTCTCTAATTAGCCCTCGTGTGCAAAAAATGACCGTTTAGCGACAAATAAGCCGAAGTCATATTTTGAATAGTGGATATGGCCAGATACAAAGCCATCATAATAGAAAAAAAATTTACTTTTAAATTGTGTAATAAATCTATTTTTGATTTAATCAAAAAATTCAAGCAAAATAGTTCTTATGTGAGTCTTTTGGAATTTAAAATTACAAAAGCAGATGCTATGGAGTCTATACATATACTTGGCAAATTTGAAAAAAGATAAGAGACTGTCACTGTTTCTGTTTTAAACTTTTTATATGCAAAAGAAAAAAGATATATATGCTACATATTTTTCACAAGAAAAAAATTATCAGAAATTAATAACTTTTAAATGAATATGAAATTTGTTTTTGTAACTTAATTGATAGATAGTCCATTTTGCAGTTTATATATAAAACATAATACTTTTTAGAAACTATTAAAAGTTTTAAATAAAATATGTATGAACTAGCTCTGGATTTATTTGCCTTCTTAAGGAAACTGCTCAATATGTTGAGTGGATTCAAAATTATCAATCAGCATTGTTGCTGATATTTTAGGACAGTACAGGATAAGCATATTTCTAATAGACAGACAACCATTGGTATTTTTGCTGAAATAATTGCAGATCAGCCTCATAATTTAAAGGAGTCTCCTATGACTCATAGACTATGTGGAGAGCAATGAACAGAGCATTTGTAAGAAAGTCCTATTTTAGAGAAAAAGAGTGAGAGTTAAAAATTCTGGATCTCTGTGATTTGCCAAATTTAAGAGTTAGAGATGGGATCTCAACTCATTGTTTAATTTTAGAAATGAATTTGATAAGAATGAAAAAAGTTATTCCTGTTGATAACCCTAGTTGATTATTTGCAAGAAAATCTTCCATACTGCTACAAAAATTTTACTCTCTGATTAACTTAAAGCATCATAGTTTGTAATTGATGAGTTGTTTTTTTTTATTTGTATTTATCAATTAATTTTATTATGTAAATATTTATACATATTTGTCACACATATCTGTTTATCTCTTTGTAGCGTCCCATGGTTAAACTTCAAAAAAATCAAATTACTAAAACTGAATATGAATGTAAATGGTAAGAAATATTTTCCTACTTGTTAAATCAAAATTTGATCTTGGTTAATAAATAATTTGTAGTGGATAGCATTTAGTAGACTATTGTAGTAATATAAATACTGATCATAATAATATCTAATATTCGGATTTTGATTAATTATATTTGTTATTCCTGTTCTAAAAAGATTTATTGAAATATTAGTCGGTGAAGGATGATATTAATTGAGTGAATATGTACTCAAACTGCACCAAACATTGAGAAAATTAAGAAAATACTTGAAAATTCATTTATATTAAATAGAAGAATATGTTTTAAGTTTTGTTTCGCATGTAATATTGATACTATACACTGAGATACTGAGTTGTTATATTGTATACTGATTTAAAAATTCTGGTCTTTGCCTAAATTTATCTGGACCCAGTGTAAATTTTCACCATCAGAAAATTTTATTTTTCTGTAATTCTTCACTTAATTTTCAGAAAAATGTAATTTGTTGGGAATTTATTTCAAATCAAACCAATCTATATATTAAAATCATACAAAAATGTATTATTGTAGTTAACTCTTTCATTTCAAATTTCTAACTTTTGTTATTCAAATATTTTCGTAGTTGAAACACAAAATACTTTTTACTCAACTTAATAGTATGGGCATCTCTGTTTCCCTTTTTATTACAAAATTTCATGAATAATAAAAATAGATTAGTGAAATCAATCAAATATAATAAATATGTAAAAGCTTTATATACTTTACACATTTAATTTAGACATTATAATTATAGTCTTATAGATATGTAATGGTAATTTCTGTTAAGTAAACTATAATAAAATTTATAAGTTAATCTATTTCTAACTTTTTACACTTTTCTAGAAATAAGGACTTTCTATAATTTTATTATTTCTTTTTATTACAGTTTGTACACCACAATTTTAAATTTCAATCTAGTTAATGACAAGAGTAAACATTTCCTTCCCATTTAACTATTTGAATAATTTAGTTCACTTAAAGTTTATTATAATATAAGTAAATGGGTTATTGTAGGTGGGATACAAAGGTTTTGGAAATCGATGCTAGCATGGTCAAGATGTTTTTCATGGATTCACGGCGCACAGAATGGATTTATAGAGGTTCAACTAGACTTCATATATTGTACAATGAACTAGTAAGTTTTCTTTTCATGATAATTTCTGACATTACCCTAGTGTAGTGATTATAATGTGCATCTCATATCCACAAGTTCGCCTGTCCTGACCAGAAACAAGTAGTGTTTATAATTCATTTCACACCTTATACATAAGCTGTGTGAATATTAATTTGAAGGCGACTATAGCTGGATTGATTAAGGTGCTCATTGTCATTGTTGGCTGGGAATAAGTGTAAACTCGTACCCAACTGAATATCCGTTGTGTTCATTACTGGTGACTGGGGTCATGTAAAATATCTTTAGGTCTCAATGTCCTTCTTGTGATACCTTTGGAGTCTAAATCTGAGGATCTTCTGTTTGATTCTTGCCTCCAGATTACAAAGATTCATACTCTTCTGAGCACAGTGGCACACTCATTGTGTGCCTCACTGCATAAAGTGCCATCACTTTCACTCCTCATGGTGGAATATCCCAAGTATCCTGACATTAGAAAAAAAAAATTCTGAATTCGTTTCTTAAGTGTTCTTTTACTTTTTTAAAAAATCGTAATGTCTATACTAAATTTTTAAAATTTTGTTCGATTTAATTTAAATCATTTTATTTTTTAACACTCCGTCAGGCGCACCTGGAATTTCCCTCCGTCGGGCGTTGCATATGAGAGATGCATATAGCATTTTAGTAATACAAAATGTGTTAGATGATTTTAAAAGTGTTCCTTCTTTTTCTTTTTAGTTCCAGAATCTTTCAGGATCTTTTCTTTCTTTCTTTTTATGTTTTTATTTTTAATGATATGCAAATTACAGAGTTTAGGGAATACAAAATAATACAATTACAAAATAAAAAAACATACAAATAGAGAAAATAACAACAGAAAATTTTTGTAAAAAAATGAAATATACATTTATTTATTCATCTGAATCATAATCTATTTGAGGCAGATTTTCAGAGCATTTTTTACATATCATAACGGCATGATCCAAACAAAAATATTCGTTACATTTTGTGCAAGAATACTGTGTTATTTTGCTTTTCTTGACTCTGTAGCATGTAGTACACCGTTTTCTCTTATTTGGAACGTCTGAAGATTTTACTGATTCTATATTCTGGAGACGGTTTGTAGTTTTTCAGCTTCCTCTGTAAATCTCTTGATAAATTAGTTTTTTTGAGGCGTCTAGTGATTTCTTCATTTGTTAGCTTTTTCACTGTTTCTTCATTTGTTAGCAATCCCCTTAAATACTTTCTTCTGTTTTTTACTAAATTTTGATTGCCTAAAAACCACTAGTCCATGTATTGCTGAAATATTCAGCATAGAATAAAATATGACAATTTGCCATCTTCTGGTGTTACGGGCACAATTATATATCTCTTACATTTATCAAGAGAATCCGTTCCAAACTTTGTGTCGTCTTCCGTTTCACAATCAATGGAGTCATCTGTATGCATACTCGATGCTAGTAGAACATTTTTTTTTTATTCTTTGAGATGTATGGCACCAAAGTGCAAGTTTCAGAAAAGCCAAAGAGACTTGAATTACAAAGTTAGGAGGTATTTCTTTCTTATTCTTTCTTAGAGTACCTACGTATGAAAGTTTTTTCTCTTTCATTTTTTTTATTAGGTCAATCGATGTAAACCAATTATCAGCTTTAATGTTTCTCCCGCTGTTGAGAATTGATCTTACTATCCTAAGAACGATATCTGAAGCTGCATTGCTTACATTATATGGACCTTCTGGTTGTTTTCCGGCATATATTTCTAAATTTGACGTATATAACACTTTTGCGTCAACCATGGCAAATATTTTTATTCCATATTTACAGGGCTTTGTTGGTATATACTGACGGAAAGGCCACTTTCCTTTAAAGCCTTCTAACTTTTTGTCAATAGTTACGTTTTGCCCCATGCAATAATTCCTTTTGCAGTTTTCGACAAATATTTAAAAAATCTCCCTTACTGGGGCTGATTTGTCGAATTTCTTCCTCTCATCTCTTGTTTCTTTGTCATCAAATCTGCAGCATCAAAGCAAAATTTAAAACGCTTTATAGGCATTACTGTCCTAAACATTTCTACTCTCATTCCTTCTGTGGACCACAATTCTTCTAAAATTTGTCTATTACTTCATAATAGACCTGCTAAATATAGTAGACTAATGAAAGCTTTAATTTCAATTCTATCTGTATCTCGTGCGTCTCTTTCTCGACTAAAGTTACCTCTAACTGAACAAATAACCTTATTCGTATTAATGACAATTATGTCGAGTATTTTATCTGTAAAAAAAAAAACAGTTCCATGAATCATATATAGTTCTTACATTTTTTGCAGAACCTATTACGCCAGGTAATTTAGTTATAACATTATTTGCCCTTTGTTTAACATTTTTACGACCCATTGATTTTGCCCATCTTGTTGATTTATCTTTACCGATAAAATTATCACCTTCAGACTCAAAATCATCTTCAGTTTCTGAAACACTAAAATCACTTTCAGTGGCTGAAAGAATCTCACACTTTTCTAACATATCTTCTTCATCCTCAGTTTTGTTTAAGTCTTCTTCATTTAATTCTTCTTATCCATCGCTAAATAAAATTTTCTGTGCGATTTCTAAATCTTGTGGATTAATCAAATCTAAGTATTGCTTCGAACTCATCGTAAGAACAACCGTAGTCGGGCGCGCGTATCTGACGAATGCAGATTTTCGAATAAACTCCAAAAATTGTAATCTTTTCTCTTTCACACTCAACGCCAACTGCATTCCTGAGTAGTAGGTGAGCAGAAGGGCAGATACTGTGAAGGTTAAGGTCATGAATTCATATTTTCGGTAGAGAACCAAAGATTTTACAAGTCTTGCATCTGAAAGATCACGCGCGCCCGACGGAGTGTAGTAGGTGAGCAGAAGGGCAGATACTGTGAAGGTTAAGGTCATGAATTCATATTTTCGGTAGAGAACCAAAGATTTTACAAGTCTTGCATCTGAGAGATCACGCGCGCCCGACGGAGTGTTAAGTTAAAATGAAAATTTAAATCAAGAATTTTGTTTTCTGAATTTATTAGTATTTTTCTATATAAAAAAAATTTATCTTTCTTTTTTAGTTACATTAAATACTTTTATTTATTTTAGGCATTTATATATATATATATATATATATATGTATATGTATGTATGCATATATATATCAGTATCTCCTTTTTATTTGTTTAGTATTCTTTTATTATTTTAGCTTTTTTTAGTTGTGTAGGATTTGTAATGTTACTTTAAAGTTCTATTAAGAAGAAAATAATTAAATAATCCCATTATTATAAATTTCCAAAATTCTAATTAAATTACCATTTTTGTAATTTTATTGTAACAAATTTACTGCTTGTATTATTTCAGTTAATATATTCAGTATTTTTTAAATTTTGTTTAAATTTTTTATTTAGTGTTTAAAATGATTGGAAATCAGTATATTATAGCAAAAGTAATTTGAAATTACTTATTTCAAATTAGTTCCTTTTAAAAATTGTTCCATTTTTTCAGAATCTTAAATTATTTCTATGTTAATAAGAATTAATCTTCAGAGGAAACATATTGTGAATATTATAATAAGATTCTATTGCAATACAGGTATTGTCAAATTTGTGTTCAAAATAAACAATACTGACTATTATTTTTCAATAAGTTCATTAGAAAATATGTAAAGTATTTTTTCCATTTGTCATTTGTATGGATGAACAATTGTTCTAATATGATTGAGAATTCTAAATTAAAAATGGTGGTGTTTTAGATTATGAGTATGTATTTTAATTATCATTTGGTTTTCTTGTACTATGCCAAATATTTTAGGATAGGAAAAAATATTTTTAAATGCTAGTTATGCGACAATTTAAATTTTTACAATATATTACACACACACACGCACACACACAAATTATTACCTTTTATATCGGTATTAATATTTTTTGTACAATATATATAATTGTCGAAGTAAATCTAATCTCTTAGGTTTAATTATTTTATTATTATCAAATTTATTAGATATAAATATTTAATTATTATATATTAACATAAATTATATTAAAATATTTTATAATTCATCTAATTTTTTAACTTGCTATGATATAGAAAAATTTAAAATGTTTTTATAAAAATATTATAAATTTTTAAAATATTCTTACAAATTTTGTTTCATTACTTATTTTCAATTAGTCTAATGCTGCAGCAAGTCAACTTTCTGGGAATAAAAAAACAAAACATAATATAGTCCCTAGGAAGCCACATCAGCCTTACGTAGAATATACAAGAGCAGAAGAAGTAGTAACTATAGATTCTGGTAATAAACTTATATTTAAGATTTTACTTTCATATAATATTTGTATAATTTTTTATTTATGAATCTTCTTATTTTCATAGATGACTCTGATAGTGAAGCTACATCTAATAATAATCAAGCTAATCAAAATAAAGTTACTTTTAGAGAAATTGCTCTCAAGAAAGATTCTGAGAAACCAAGAAATACTGCTCGCAAATCCACCGCCCCTAAGAATAGAGCATCAGGAATTAATAGTAATTAAATTATTTTCTTGATTTATTAATTAGTTTGGATAATCATTTTTTATAAATAAAATTGTCTTGGTTCCCATGCATTTCATTGATCTGAATGTTTTCAACTATTTAAAAAAAATTTTCATTGGGGGACTTCATTCAATGCTGGTATAATTTTTAAATTCAAATTTAACTGTAACATTTTATGTTTCTGGAAAGTATGATGTTGCTGTGTATGATTTGTAAAATACTTCAAAATGACTTTAACTATTTTAAAAAGATATATAATAATGGGCTTCACTATTTCAATCTTGTGACTCATAAAATATTGAAACAAAAATTTATTGGAATGCAAAAAATAACCTATGCCAATTAATACTTGCTTGCTCTATTAATGATTGTCGAAAGATAAATATTAAGAAGAAATAGAAGAATGTAAGTTGGAAAAAGTAAAATTCATTAACAACTATAGGAATCTTGAATTTCAGTTTGAGTAATCTATAAATTGCTTTTATTGTGTATTAGGATGATTCACACACACACATACACCTACTTAAAGAAATGCTTCAGCAAGCTAGAAATCCAAAAGCTGCTTGTATTATTTTTGGTCATTCAACTTTTAATTTAGTTTTCCCATTTCTTGCCATGTTTTTTCTTTATCTCGTATTGTCGCTTATATACCCTGCTGGCCCCGTAAATGCAACACCCTGAGAGAAACCTGCAAATAACATGAAATTTACAACATGCATTAGTGGGGATATGCAAATGATTAAATTTCAGTGCAAACACACATCATGTGCGTGTTCCACGCCACTTAAAAGTGTTATTTAAGGTTTGGAGATTTTGATGATTCAACCATATTTTAACAGGATGATGCGTGGCCACATATGGCACGCGTTGTCCAATGGTTCTTTGTCAATTGTTCAGATTGAATTGCTTCACTGTCTGGCTTGTTTTCTGGATCTTTCAAGGATAAAATAGGCGTGGTCCATGGTTGCTCAACGATTGACCATGATTGCCTCCTCAGCTGCCACACCAGATCAACTTTAGCAACGTGTGTAAGCTGCTTGTACCTCAAAAACATGTGCAAAATCTCTTTGAATAAATACTGAAACGTGTGGTAGCGGTGATCAACAATATTGGCTATTCTGGCTTCTGATTTTGGCAGAGACCACACTTCACAGAAGTCTATAAATTAAATCATTTGATACTTGTCATTTAATTTAATTTAATTTTGTGAACATGTTATTAACAAAATTACTTTTGTTGTGTAATCTCTTGTCTTTCTTGGTGTTGCAATTTGGTTGGCCGGCAGTGTATATGGTGTCCTACTGTTGGTCCACTGTTCATCTAGTTTTATAAATAATATATATCTTTTATTTTTCAGTGATTCTGTGCCTAAATTTGAATTCTGATACATATAATATTCTGAGATGAGTTAAATTGATCAATTCATTCCAAAAATAAATAAGAAAGAAAATCATATGTGTAATCAATTACACTTTTGCGAATTTTAAAATTTAATTTAATTTCATAGGTGTGTGTAATTATTGAATGTGATTGTCATTTTGAAGTAACATTTTTGATTCAGTGATGGTTATCTGCAATTTATTATTTCCTTTTGACCTCTCTTAATTATTAATCCAACAATAGTTATAAATTAACAACTGTTACCTTTTTTTAGATGAACGTTTGACAGGAGCACATCCTGATATTAAATCTCACCTGGGATTCAAAGAGTTTCACTGTATGGTTAACTTTACGAGCAAACCTTTTACAGCACATAAATGCAGTTTTCTTTGTAGAGAAAAAGAAAATCCTGTTAGGCAGAAAGGAAAGAATCCTCTAATGATTCCAATTATTTTAGGATGGGAAAGGTTATTAATTTTGTCATTACTTCAATCTTTCATTTTGCATATTTTTATTTTTTGTTTATGTAATTGTTAGTGCATTGTAAATATAACTGCATGTTAATTGAATGAGAAAAATATTTTCTTAATGTATTATAAAAAATTATTTTAATTAATGAAGCTATCATTTAGTATTCAAAGTAATGTTTCATTTATAAAAATAAAGAAAATTACATTTAATTTTTATCAATGTATATCTTTGCTCCAGAAATAAGGAATTAAAAATTGATGTTTTAAAATCACCAGACCATAATTTGATATTAATCTATGACTATATATGAAGTTCTATTTATTTCAAATACATTTTCTTTGGTTTTATTTAAAAAAATTTATTGAATTTAGCATCCCATTTTAAATTTTCTTGTTTTTTTCTTTGCGTAGTATTTTGTGTTTTTATTGAAATTAAAGCCTGCTTCTTAAGAAAATTTAGAAAATTTCTAGGTATCTGAAGATATGTTTTATTTATTGTTGCTTAACAAGTTTAGAGTTAAATGAAACACAGAAAAACTAGTCTGTTTTTTAAATGTGTATTTAAGATTTTAGTGTGAATAGATGTTACAATACGAGTTATATTCAGAAGAATAAAATTAAGTTATTTGTATAACTAAATCTTTTTAAAAAATTAATAGGTTGGAGAAAAAGAGATACATTTTTTTTCGGTACATGGCTGTAGTGATCGATTTTCCATAAAGTATCAGTCAAATAATTTGAAATTTATTCTCGTTGTCAAAGTGACTTTTTTTACTAAAAAAGTTTATTGATGTTTTTTGTATGGTTCATTCAGATGTGAGTTACCAGGTATTTAAAATAGAAGTCAACAAAGAGAAATTTCAGTACATTTTGCAGTTTTTCTTTGATAAAGTCGAAAATGCAAACCAGGTGATTGAAATTGGGAATGGGGTTTTTAGTGCTGATACTGTAGCAGCTAATTATGTGAGTTTTGGTTTCCTTAACTCCATTCATGCTTCTTTGATGTTAAAGATGCACCTTGTACTAGCAGGCCCGTCGTAAAAAATGTTGATAAAATCATAGAAATAATCAAAGTTTACCGGTACGTTCAGAGTCGTAACATTGCTAAAGATCGGCCATAAAACAGTTGAGCCATTTGTGCAAAGTTGATTTCAAAGCTTAATTTTTGGGTGCCACGCTAATTAATACCAAAAAGCATGATGCATCAAATTTCCATCAGCAAAGCCTTGACTAAACAGAATGAAATTGATCCATTTCTTAAACAGATGATAAATGGGGAGTGAGAAATGGATCACATATGACTGACTATATTGTGTGAAAACGATCGTGGTCAAAGTGTGACGAAACAGCTCAAGCAGTGATCGAATCAAGATTAATAACCAGGAAGTTTCTATTGTGTATTAGGTGGAACTATCAAGGAATTATTTATGAATTGCTTCTGTATGGCTAAACACTAAATTCAGATCTCTACTGTCAACGATTGGACTGTTTGTATCAAACAATTTATCAGTAATGGCCAGAATTGGTCTAGAGAAGAGGTGTTGTGTTCCATCACATAGTACAACACCAAGCCATGCACACCTGTAGTGACTTGTCAAGAACTTTCCAAGGGATATAAAATTGTATTTTGTTGAATCTCAAGCTACATAGGTTTTGATGGTTTTAGGTATAAAATGAAGTAGAGAGAAGGTAGGGATACACGGAAACATTTAATAACAATAGATAATTACAACACAAGTAATTACAATAAAATCATAACATTAAAGAAAATTTCTAATGATACACAAGAAAGTCAACATACCTACTCTCAATCCAGGCAGAAAGATGTCTTACCAGAATATGCACCGTTTTGATCACTAGAGGGTGCACATTTACTCTAGTCAGGAGGATCTATTATGTAGAGAGATTAAAACAGAGACAGTGATACTTTCTATCTTAACGGATAGAAATGGGAGAGCAAATGCAGCTGCCAAGGCTGCATTTTACTCAATTCTACCCTAGGTTCCTCTCTCTGATGTGAAAAATTCTCTTTGGCAAGAATCATAGAGTATATATGTTGGCAACAAATTGCATACCATATTTTCAGCTCTGACTTTACTGCTGATGTCCATTTGAGTTGCCTTTGTATCAGACACATACGTTTCGCACAGACATTTGTTCTTGAGTAAATTAAAGCCTTGGTGCCAGATTAACAATATTCCATTTGTCATATTTTAATTTCATGTCATAATTTTAGCGAACTACATCTACATTTTATTAAAACTGATCTATTAATTTTGGATGATTTAATAGAAGATCCATCCTACAGATACCTATTTGATTTTTTTGAGAGCAATAGGTTTCTTACATTTTATTTAATTTGTCTTATCAAAAATATAATTTTAAAATTTATAAATTTTAAAAATATAATTTTAAAATTTATATTTTTCTATTTTTAACA
Organism: Latrodectus elegans; assembly: GCA_030067965.1. Classification (NCBI taxonomy): domain Eukaryota; kingdom Metazoa; phylum Arthropoda; class Arachnida; order Araneae; family Theridiidae; genus Latrodectus; species Latrodectus elegans. The sequence continues at coordinate 77,744,654 of CM057821.1, read as the reverse complement.
CTTTTATAATTAAACTTTATTGTAAACTTTATACGCTGACTTTTGTATTTTAAAATTTTAATGTTCTTTTGTTTAAAAAATTAATTAAATAAAATATTCTTTTACAAAAATGTTACTCCTGGCATAGCAGTATGTCAATTTTTGGACTTTGGTTGGTAGAGTTTTATGGTGCAATTGCCACAATCTTTTGGAGGTTTTATTGCATCCACCATATATGCCGAATCTAGCACCAAATGATTACCACTTTTTTCTCGCATTGCAAATTTTCCTGAGTGATAAGAAAATGGGATCCACAAATATTGTGAAAATTGTTTACTAGATTTTTTCATCAATGAGAAACAAGACTTCCATGAGAGACTGCAATATTTTTACTTGCAATAATCTATCAGTAATAGTATTATAATACTGCTAATTTCAGCTTCCAACAATAATATATAGCTGCTCATTATATATAACTTGCAATATTTTTATTAAAGGTTACACGGATTTAATATAATTAAAGCTTATCATGGTTTAATATTTATAAATTTTGTAATCTTTTCAATTCCATTTCTTTTAACTATCTTTTTAATAAAGATGTCATAGCAGTTATCTTATTTGGATCCTGCATGAAACTATTGTAAATATATTTCGACATAAAATTAGAAAAATATTTGAAGTTTTTGACATTTTGTTTTAATGTAAATGAAATTTCTCTTAATTTTAATGATCATTTTTTAATAGCTGCTTGTTTCAGTAAATATAAATAGTAGTAATAATAAATGTAATAGCTGGCCTTACTAGCTTTTTAATTGTCTGTTATTTGTCTTTTTAGAAAAATATCTTATGATTCTACTGGAGATTATGCCAAAGTGTTGAGAGAGAAGAAGAAAAAGAAGAAAAAGAAGAGGAAGGCTTTTCTAGTACAGAAAATTAAGGCTTCTGCAACACTGAAATATAAGGCTCTCTTGGAACAGAGAAAGGAGACTTCATTAGAACAGAATAATAACACTTCTCTAGAACAGAGAAATAAGATTTCATTAGAACAGAAAAATACGACTTCACTAGAACAGAAAAATAGGACTTCACTAGAACAGAAAAATAGGGCTTCACTAGAACAGAAAAATAGGGCTTCACTAGAACAGAAAAATAGGCCTTCACGAGAGCAGAAAAATAGGGCTTTACGAGAGCAGAAAAATAGGACTTTACGAAAGCAGAAAAATAGGACTTTACGAGAGCAGAAAAATAGGACTTTACGAGAGCAGAAAAATAGGTCTTTACGAGAGCAGGAAAATAGGACTTTACGAGAACAGAAAACTAGGACTTTACGAGAACAGAAAAATAGGACTTTACGAGAACAGAAAAATAGGACTTTACGAGGACAGGAAAATAAGACTTCACTAGAAAAGAAAAATAAGACCCGTAATGTGCAAAAGTAGGAATTCCTTTTACGTTTATTTTATTTAATGTATGGCATTTAATATTCCAAAGTTAAGAAAGATGTGTTAAAACAAATTTTTTTTACTATAGGGTTGTCAGAAAGTACCAAGGAAAAAACAGATGCAGAATTATGTATAGATCACCTTGTGGAATACATCTACGATCAATAGAAGAAGTGTCAATGTATTTAACTAAAGTTTCATCACGAATACCTATAGATTTTTTTAGTGTGGATCCACAATTACTTGTGTTCAGAACATTTCGAGCAAAAGAGGTATAGAGTGAAGTCATATCTATGAATTTCCTTATTACCATATGTTTCTACATATGATCTGCAGATTATATGTTAACCCCTTAACGCATTTGCCCGTGTCTCACACGGGCGAAAGTTTCCGGCAAATTTGCACATGCCCGTGTTTTACACGGGCGTCCTTGTATCTCGCGTTATTTTATTTCTAATGCTCGTCTGAGATCCGTTCCAGTAAAAATAAATAGGCTAGATTATAATTAAACTTATTTGACATAGATGGCACCACTATTCAGCAGTTTTCTTGTGTAAACCAGGTGGCGCATTTTGATGATTAGCTATAAGTTTGCTAGGAATTCTTTGTTATAAAGCAGTCATTTGGTGTATATATCTGTGGTAATATATCCATTTTTATTACATAAATATAATAAAAGTAAGCAGTTAACTGCAAATTATATTACTAAGTGTTTTTGTAATTTAAAAAAAAGTTATCTGATAAGGAGCGACTCTGACGAATACAATTTTGAATATGCTAATTTATCAGTTTGAGCGATGAGAGTGATGATTTCTTGAGTGATGGAAGTGAATCGGAAGATAATGACAATGAGATTTTGGATATAGCAAGGAATTGGTATCAAATTAGTACAAATAAACCAAACGTTGCACCACCGAGATTTCGATTTGAAGCTAACCCTGGCTGTTGTTTTACTTTGACGGATTACGATGATGCTTTGTCATACTTTGAATTATTTTTTGATAACTCTCTCATGGACATAATTCTAACTGAAACAAACAGATATGCATTTCCCGAATTTGTACCACCTACAGAAAAGAAATCGGCCCCTTGTAGAAATTGCGCTGTTTGTTGCAGTAAAAGGGATGAGAGGGGTAAAAAGATAAGGAAAGAAACAAGATACTATTGTAGGAACTGTAATGTTGGACTTTGCGCAGTACCATGCTTCATGGTATATCATACCAAACTGAATTTTTAAGTCAATTTTATGTATGAAAATTTGATTTAATTTGATTTTAATAACTTGAAATTCAAAATAAACATACAATCAAATCGTTTTCACTTTGTTTGTATAATATATATATATATATATATTTAAATTAGCCTATACTTGTACCCCTGTATGTTGTCTTTTCTAATACAAAGGAGCGTAAAAAAAGAGAACTTTAAGTGAAATTATTCCAAAATTAAAAATAAGATTTTTAATTAAATTTTTAGTTAAAAATTACTTTTATTTGTCGATCATGTCTTAAAATGCACTAGAGAATATGATTATGCAAGAAAAAAAATAGGTGATTTTTTTACCAAAAATTAGAAATTAATGTGTGCCTTAAGGGGTTAAAAAGATTTCGAATTACATTGCATGTATTGTACGCTGCTGCGTATAACTTGATAAAAATAATTTTCGTTAATAAAAATTTACAATAAAGTTTTTTAAAACAATTAAATTTTTGTTTCATAAAATAAATAACAGATTGTTTATTTTAATAACTATGACTTTGTTGGCATGTTTCATCTATAATCAGTTTTATTCCATTACATTCAAGAACAAATTAGGTTCCTCAAAAAGATTATAGTTGTTTGTAGTTATTGTCATTTTGCATTTTTTCTTGGCCTGAATTGTTTTGTTTTGAAAATATTCATGTTCATGTTGTCTAGTGGAGGCGAAAGTGCTTAAGTTTCGAGATTTTAAAATAAAGTTGTGGAGGAGGTGATTAAGAAGCAGGATTAATGTGCTAATATATGATAATGAATCTGCCATATGAAAGGGAAAAATATATCCAATTTTTAATTTTAAAATAATCTATTTCTTTCATTTAAGTGTGAATAAAATAAATATATTTTATTTTTGATATATGTATAGGTTTGTGCTAAAAGTAAAAACTATAAGTTTAACCGGAATCTTTTTCGGAATTTTGTACTTGGTGATTAGACAGGTCTGAACAGTATCCAATGAGATGTTTTCCATGATAAAATTTTTTTCTGGACTAATTGTTATATTTTTAATCATGCTGTTTATTTTTATTTTGAGATGCTTTATATCAACAGAAGCTTATATTTTGAAATGTTAGCAAATAAATTAATGTGAATTATTGGTTTTTTTTTTTTGCTTGATGAAACTTTTGAAGGGTATTATACCACTGTGGATTATATAGAAGAAAATATGGTACTGTTAAAAACCATGTTCTTAATCTTAAATGCATCAGTTATTCAATTTAAGGGGAGAGTTAAATATAGAGAAGTATGTTAGTGTTCTGCACATATTATTCATGTACTGCCAACTGATTGACTTGTATGCTTTTTTTAAATCACATGTTTTGTATTTAATTCATATGCTTTTTTCAGATTTTATATGAATCAAAAGATATCACTGGAGGTAAAGAAAATGTTCCGGTTGCCTGTGTGAACTCTTGGTCTAATAAACCGCCGCCATTTGTTGAATATGAACCTCAGAGATTTCCAGGGAAAAATGTGAATTTAAATTTGGATCCAGAATTTTTATGTGGATGCACTTGTACTGATAATTGTAAGGTAAATTGAAATTAGGTTGAACTTCAAAGATATGTTTTTATTTTTAATAAAAATTAAAACTTATACCTGTTAATTCATTTTTTCTGCTTTATTATTTAGTAATAAAGTTAAATTTTTAAAATTAAATTCTGGAGATATATGTGTGTCTACTTATAAATCTAAAAGCAATGATTATTGTTAAAAACTGAAATGCGTGTTTGAGAAATTTAAATTTATAACCATAAGTTTAAGAACCTTTGAAACTCCTGGAATTTGAACTCCTTAAAAATTGTGAATTTCTCCTGGAATCTTGGTTTTTCTTGGTGCTTTTATTTTTTCTAAGAAATATAATATTTTTTAGTTTTTGTTTTAATATTTTAGAATTTTTAATAAAATTTCCTGTAAACTTAGTTTTTAGTTTTTAATACTGCCACTAAATAGTGGACTGTCTATATTATATTGTTTTATTCTTAACTGCTTGAGGTCAATAATCGATCACAATAATTTCATGATAATCTGGTTTAGTAGAATTTAAAGTAATGTGTAGAAAGTGAGGTAATCGCCAAATAAGAGTGTGTTATGTTACTCAACCTAGACAATCAATTTTAATTGATTCTCTTTCAACTTGCTTCTATTTTCTTTACATTATCTAAGATTCTTTGAATTTTAATATTTACAAGTAAAATTTTTGATTTTAAGTATACTTTCCATATCTCCCTTGATGAAAATTTGCATATAATTTCAGTGAATAGGAATAAATTTGTTTTAAACTTGTTAGAATTGATGTAACAGATGCAGACAATCAAAAACATGCTAGACAACTAAATGTTCGTTTTTTTGTTGCATTTATTTTGTTTTATGAATAAGGTTTATTTATTTGAAAAGTGGTTATTATATACATATTGAACTACTCAATAAATGAATAGATAGAAATCTAATGATGATTTTTAAAAACTCTAAAATTACTCATTATTTTATACAATGTATAATCCAGTATTATATGTTGATTATTTAAATAAAACATTTTCTGTTATAGCTATATTCATATTATTTCAATAGCATTGAATGCTATTGAAATAATCATTAAATATAATCTTATCTTAAATAATTAATAGTCTTATTAATTTTTGTAATTATTTATTTCTATTATGTACTACAGATATGATTGAAAAATATTGCATGTACATAATTATATTTGTATTTGCTTAAGGACAATTTTAAAAACAATATAATTATTTAATATGAATGTTTGATACTTCCTAGAGATGACTCTTGGAAAACAACTGTAATTTGATTGTCGAAAATCTGTTTCAACCCTGGTCATATGTACTGTACTTATTGATAATAATATTTAAAAAAAATTTCTCAATTTTTTAAAATGATATAAGTATATTTTTTTCTTTTACAGTTTAAAATAAACAAAATTATTTCTATCCCATTTTTATATAGTTAAAGAGTTGTGAAATAGGTAAAGAGATGTTATTATACACTACTGGCCTTTAAAATTGTTACACCAGGAAGAAATGAAGATAACAAAATGATATTTATTGGACAAATATATTATACTAGAAATAACAAGTGATTAAATTTTCAAAAAATTTGGCTGGATAGATCCTAAGAAATCAGTACCCAGGACAACCACCTCTGGCAGTAATAACAGCAGTTATACGCCTGGGCACTGAGTCAAACAGAGATTGGATTGCATGTACAGGTACAGATGCCCATGCAGCTTCAACAGGGTGCCACAATTCATCAACTGTAGTGACTGGGGTTTGGTAACGAGCCAGTTGCTAGGCAACCATTGACCAGACGTTTTCTATTGGTAAAAGATCTGGAGAACGGGCTGGCCAGGGCAACAGCTGAACATGTTCCGTATCAAGGAAGGTCCGTACAATACCGGCAATATGCGATCGGGCATTATCCTGCTGAAACGTAGGATTTTGCAGGGCTCGAATAAAGGGTAGAGCCACAGGTCGTAACACACCAGAAATGTAACGTGCACTGTTCGAAGCACCATCAGTGCGAACAAGAGGTGACCGAGACGTGTATCCAATGGCACCCCATACCATCATGCCAGATGATGGGCCAGTATGACGATGATGAATGCACGCTGCCGCCAAACACGGATGCGACAATCATGATGCTGTACACAGAACCTGGATTCATCTGAAAAGATGACGTCTCGCCATTCGTGCGCCCAGGTTCGTCGTTGATCACACCATTGAAGGCACTCTTGTCTATGACGCAACGTCAAGGGAAGCCGCAGCCATGGTCTCCGAGCTGAGAGCCCATGCTGCTGCAAACGTCGTTGAACTGTTCATGCAGACACTTGTTGTCTTCCAAACGACCCCGTTTCTTGACTCACTGCTTGTGATGTGATTGCACGATCCATTACGAACATGCAGATAGTATGCCTGTCTTCTCGGCTGCTAGTGATAGGTGGCCGTTGAGATCCCGCATGGCGTTCCGTATTACTGTCCTGAACCCATCGATTCCATATTCTGCTAACAATCATTGGATCTCGACCGACGCGAGCAGCAATACTGCGTTAAAATAAACCGCAATCCCGGTATGCTACAATTTGACCTTTATCAAAGTCAGAAGCGTGCTGGTATGCATTTCTCCTTCTTACACGAGGCATCACAATAACTTTTCACCAGGCAACAACGTTCAAAGGCAATTTGTGTATGAGGAACCGGCAGAACAATTTCCTCATTTAAACACAATGTAGATGTCGCTACTGGCGCCTGCTTTGTCTGAATGCGCTGAAAAGCTAATCATTTGCAAATCGCAGCATCTTCTTCCTTTCGTATAAATTTCATGTCTGTTGCATTTCGCCTTCTTGGTGTAGCAATTTTAATGGCCAGTAGTGTATATATAATTTTGAAACTTGTGATTGTTTTAAGGAAATAAGTATTTTGTTGTAAATTGTTGCAGTAATAATTAACCATCACAAATATTAAATCTAGTTTCGTTATAAAGATAGCATTTTATTCTATTTTCATGAAACTAATTAGCATAAAGGATTAATTTGCTGCTTTGTATATCAATTAGACTTCATTCATCAAAATTACTTTTATACCATTTGCTAATTTTCAATGTGTTTTTGAAAAGCTTTAAATAAATATTATGTCCTAATCTTTTTTTAGACAAATGTAAATGCTTGTTTATAACAATTGCATTTATTCTTTTTGATAATTATATCTGAATGTCTGGGTAACCATAAATTTTAACCTAATATGTTGCATTTTGGAAAGTAGAACTTATTCTTTTTGCATTTTGCTTAATTTAGAAATCTTATACAGTGCATTTTCATCCTAATAGTTAATTCTTTCTTCTGAATTATTCTTCGTAACTAGTTCAAACTTGTTACTGTTTAGTTACTGTTGCTTGAAGTAATTAAAATGCTTAATTAACCCTTTTTTGACATAGATTCATCATATTACTCTATGCATGCCATCATTGGATTCTTAATTATCTATTATATAAAAGAATAAAAGATCACTCATTATTTGTTTATATATATATATATATAGAGAGAGAGAGAGAGAACCGAAAGCAATGCTGTGTTAATTTTTCATTTATATAACCTTCAGTGGTTCTTCAACAACACAGAAATTATATAAATAAATAACTTATATTTAATGACCTGTAAGCTAAGTAAATTGATATAAAATTCTAATATATTAACTGATAATTCTGCCATACATTTATATATATATATATATATATATATATATATATATATATATATATATATATATATATATATATATATATATATATATATAAAGATTAGTTTTCGTTTTTTGTGCTGAGAATATATTTGGTGTACATATTTATATACTATTATTTTTTTTCTTTGATGATTATAGTAGAAGATATGTCACAAAATATTGGTCAGGTAATTTCAGATTTTTTCTCACCCTAAAAGTAACATATTGTTAAGTTCTGTGGTTGTTTCTTGTCGCTTTGTGAGTTACAGAATGTTAAAAATTGAAATTAATAAAATGAAAGCAAAAGTTCAAGCCAGGTGGGAAATATGTGAGAGTGTTTATGGTCATTAACAGCCAATTATGTGTTTCAGCAATTTTTTCAAGCTTTTGTTTCAACAATTCTGTGCGGTAATTTTGATGTTAAAGGTGTTCTTTGTTCAAATTGGCCTGTCATTGAAAATGTCAATAAAATCATAGTTATTATCGAAATTGGTCGGCATATTAGCTACTCATAGTATTGGCCAAGAGCTAAAAATCAACCATCAGAAGGTTTTAAACTATTTGTACAAAGCTAATTTGAAACATATTGAGTAAATAAGTAGAGTCTTGAATTTCCATAAAAATAATAGATTTCTTTTCCCCCAGCTTATAGAGCTACAAATGAAAAAACTAAATAGGTGCATTAAGAACTTTAGTTAAAATTATGTTACTTTCTACTATGGATATTATTTCAGTTAACCATGTTTATAGAAATTTCCTTTTCATTGCAGACTCCAGAAAAATGTGAGTGTCAACAGATCACATACTATGCAATGACTGGTCAAAAAGGAGGTGTTGCTGGTTACCAGCATCGACGGTTAAAGGAACCCATCATTACTGGGTGAGCAACTGACTTTATTTATTTTTACTTCAGTTTGCTTACATTATTGACAATTATTAAAAAAACTGATTGCAAATGCTGCTGCATTCTTATTTTTGTTTTAATTATTACTTTGTGTACTTATATATCATGAATGCAATCATTTCGAATATTGAAAGTGATGCTTCAAGCAAAAACATTTGTGTGGTCTTATTTTAGTCATTGGATAATTCTTTAAATTATTTTAAGAACTATGCAAGTTGATAGTTATTTTTTGCCACTGATTTAATTTCATTGAACTTTGTGGTATATTTATATTAATCATATCCTTGTTTTGTTCTTGCAGGTTATATGAATGCAACCAGCGATGCAAATGTAATTCTCTATGTGGAAACAGAGTTGTGCAAAATGGATTACAAGTAAGCTTTTATTTTTGTTAACTATTTAAAACTGTAAAATTTTAAATTAAACAACAATGTTCAATTATTGAATTGTAAGAGTTCAGAAAATTACAATCTATATGAAAAATTTCAATATTTAATGTAAGATAACCTGCTGAACTGCCTCATTGTTGCTGTTCCTAAAAACTTAGGTTGTAGTGTAGGCATCATTAATTATTCTTTGAAGTGTGACAAATGATTCACTCAAGAAGACAACAGAGATCATCTTAACAGATTGGAGATGATAGACATTTGCTGCAGAGAATGATATTTTGAATGTGAATGTTGTAATTACTTCTCTAAGAATGAATGTTTTTGTCTATATTTTCAATGCATTTTTTATATTCTATCATAATATTTCTCTAAAGTAATAGTTTAATCATTAATCAGAAATAGCAATTATTCCAGTTATAGACCATTTATAATGAATATAATATTCCTCCAACGTAGAAGCAGTAGGAAACTAGCAAGATGTATTTATTTCATCCTTTTTACATGTTGCTTTTTTTTATCGTATAATATCTATTTTTTCTCATTACTCATTAATTCACTGTATAAGATAATTTTCATCATTCCTTGTATTGTAAGATCCATAATAATATATACAAATAATGTCTACATAGGAGCCTTCAAACCAACATTATCAAAGCCTGACTGTTGATTTTCCTATTTGATTGAATAGACTGTGATTTTACATTTGTTTAATTTCTTAAAATTAAGTGCAGTTGCCAGAATTCAATGTTGATAGCATTTTGACGACAGGTTTAACTAGCCCAGTGATGAGACAACATTTGTCAGACTAAAGATTCCCAGGTTTTCTACCATATCAAATTATAGGCTCCTGTCAGTTAGCTTTTGTGTCCAGAAAAGGACCCTATAATAAACAAGAAAATCCAAGTGCTATAGCACAGGGTTTTTACTTCTGGAATTTTTTCTTACCTTGATGCATTTATTTTTATTTGAATATCTTAATGTGTTTTCATTGAAATTGTCCAAAAACCTAATTGAGTTTTAGCTTTTAATGTTACCACTAGATGGCAGCACAATCAATATTAGATTCTTTTTGGTGTTAACTTATGACATTTGGACTAGACAAGCTCATTAGCTACAAAATTAAGTCAGAAGAGTGCATCTTTTGTATAAGTTTTGAAACATCCAGTTCAGCCACGTTTTCATTACAGTCCAGTTTAGTCAAGACCAAATATATTATTTAGATTTATATGTGTGAAATGAAGTGATCACCAACAAGATAGTCATTTTGTGCAATCAGGCAGATGATTTTTATATATTCTATTTGTTTCTGTTTTCTTTATATTATATAAAATTTACTAAATGTTAATATTTAAATAAAAAATTTTTTTAGGTAAAATGTATATTTTTCTTTGGAAAATGCATATAATTTCAGTGAATCAGGATAAATTTGCTTATCAATGTGAAATAAAAGATGGAAATTATTTAATTTGCCTGGTAGAAAATGCCTTTTCAATAACTAGTGAACTCTGGATAAGCTATACAAATATCTATTTATTTGTGTGTGCGCATATATATATATATACAGGGTGAGCCAAAAGTTCATTACAATTTTAAAAATTCATAAAAAAAGAAGAAAGTATGATAAGGAAGTGCGGTTTGCAAGAAAGGGCTCACAAGGTAGTCGGATTTTTGCAACAAAAAAAGTTTTAGTTAAAAAAAGTCGCCTATAGATGGTGCTGACTGTACGAAACACAATGAAAAAGACGTCAGTACGCTCCATCATTCATTTATTCTGATAATAACAGTTGTTCAATATGACCTCCATTACATTGTACGACACAACTAAGGCGACTCGCAACGCCCGTTACAGCTGAATGCAATATTTCGAAATGAATGGCAGAAACCTCACAACAGATGGAATCTTTAAGTTTGACCAATGTTGAAGGAGATGTGATTTCAAATAGCCCCACAACCAGAAGTCGACCGGGGTGAGGTCGGGTGATCGTGCGATCTTGCAACCTCGACTGATCAGTCTCTCTTCACCAAAGGTTCTCAAAAGGAATCGTTTTACTGGATTGGCATAATGTGGTGGTGCGCCATCCTGCATAAAGTTTATTACAGATAACACACCTCTTTGATTTAATGCGGGCACGACTTTGTCACGCAAAAGAGTGAGGTAACACTTAGCGGTTACTGTGCACGTTTTCCAGCCCAATCTGGGACACAGTTCTTCAAAGAAGAAAGGTCTGACAATGAAAGATGAGGTGAAGCCACACCAGACTGTCAACTTGGCTGGATGCAGAGATTTCGTCGTGTATTCACGAGGATTAGATGTTGCCCATATACGAGTGTTATGGGTGTTGACATCCCCATGTAGTGTGAAGTGTGCCTCATCCGTCTAGAAAACGTTGAACAACCACTGAGGGTCGTTTTCGATTCTTGCCATAGCCCACTTGGCAAATGATTACCGCATAGCTGTGTCTCCTGGTTGTAACTCCTGCAGTGACTGCAGTTTGTAGGGATAGAGATGCCATATCCCGTGGAGAATACGTTGAATCGATGATTGAGGCACATCCAATATTCTTCCAGCTTCGCGAGCACTGCTACTCCCAATGGACGATTCCGCAGCTAAATCATTCATTGTGGTTTCCAACTCAGTAATTCGGCTCTCCACCAACGAGGGTCTTTTACTGCGTGTCCGATCCTCCAAAAAGCCAGTTACCTCGAACCTCTTGACAAGCTTGACTATTCCAAGACACGATATGGGGCCTTTCTTCGTCTTCAGTCCTTTCGTGGTGCAAAATTTTCGCAACGCAATAGTTGCTGACTCTCCGTTCAAATAGAAGAACTTCACCAACAACGCTCGATCGGGTAATGATAACATTCTGAAAGCAAATGAGAAATTATCGAGTATCACGGCCTTTTATCGCATGATTAATTTGCCTAATTCTTCTGAATATCTCGATGTCAGCACCATCTATAGGTGACTTTTTTAACTAAAACTTTTTTTGCTGCTAAAAAAAATCTGACTACCTTGTGAGCCCTTTCATGCAAACTGCACTTCTTTATCTCACTTTCTTCTTTTTTTTTATGAATTTTTAAAATTGTAACAAAATTTTGGCTCACCCTGTATATATATATGTATATATATATATAACCAAGAAGTGTAATAAACTATTGAATCATTAAAATAGAAAAGCCAGGAATATGGATGTGAGATTGTATAATTTTAAATGAGTTTGATTGTGAAAAGAAGAAATATTTAGAACTATAATTCTTTTATTAAGTAATAATTGGGAAAAAAGTCATCCTGGAAAATTTATTATATAGCTGTATTCTTAAAATACACATCTTGAAATAATCAATAAATTAATAGATGAAAATGTATTTAATCTGTTTAAATTTTCTAAAATTGGTTATTATTTTATATAATGTTTAATCTAGTAATATAAGAGAATAGTGATTATGTGATGCTGTCGTGAACGTGTCATCTTCAACATAAATCAATTATGCAAAACACCTTTTTTGTTGACATATTCATTCCATATTAGCATACACAAATATAAATTTTAGACTCCCCCCCCCATTAGTCAAAGATATGTATATTTTTCATTGCCCTGGTATGAAAAAGGACTTTCGCTGCCCCAGATATTCGCAACAACTCACTCAGACATACTCATCTAGTATCTCTCTAATTAGCAGACAACAGAATCAAAAGTTCTTGTTTTTGTTAACTGTTTGATTTCAACAGATTATTTAAAGAAAAAAATTTTCTGTTATAACTGTTAATTCATTAAAATCTTTTGGAGTAATCATTAAATATAATTCTAACTGAAATAAAAAAATATTCTCATAATTTTTTAAATTTATTTCTATTATTTACAAATGTGATTGAAAAATATTGCATGTACATAATTATATGCCTGTTTGATTAAGAACAATTTTAATACGAAAATATATCTAACATGAATGATTCCTTCTGGAATTTTTTGATTTGACTCCTGGAATTTGATTCTTGGAAATCTGTAGGAAGCTTGATTCCAGCCACTGATAAATAAAATAAGGTGGCTGCTGCATCTATCTTTTCTGTCTTTGTATCTGTTGGAAAAATGGATTAAACTTTCCCTTTTCCTCACAAGCACATTCAGTTCACCATCTGTGAGAGCTTATCGTAAAACAAATATATTGAGGATGGTCAAAAACCTTACAATTTTTAGCTACTAGTTTATCCACAAATCAATATCAAATTGGTTTGAGCATCAAGCAAAGAGAATATTTTTTTTTCCATTGAGTTGAAATTTGAATTTTAAAAACTAGCTTCAAGGTTATATTTTTACTTTGGCATCATTTTTATTTGAATACTTAATATCAAATTGACTTGAAATATTTTTTTAGGTGCGACTTCAAATGTTTAAAACTGAAAGAAAAGGGTGGGGTATTCGATGCCTTGATGATCTTGATGCTGGACAATTTATTTGCATATATGCAGGACAACTTCTTACTGATCAAGGAGCAGATGAAGTAGATAAATTATTATTTTGAAATTTCTTATAAATGTTTTTGTATTGCTTTAAATATAAATTTAATGTTTAATGCTAGGATGGAAATCTGTTTGGCGATGAGTATTTAGCTGAGTTGGATCACATTGAAGTGGCCGAAAAAACTAAGGAGGGATATGAGGAAGATGTATCTGACATAGAAAAAACTTTAAATATGCGTGATGAGAAAGCCAGTGTTTCAGATGATGAGGCATTTGATCCTGGTGCTTCTTGGTATGTTTTTTTTTATATTGTTAAATTTTATTAGTAAAAAATATAAATACTAAGTTTTGTTATTTATATGAAAGTTTAACCTTTGTATAGATTACTTTTTGTTTTTGTAAGAGAACATTTATAAATACTTTGGAAGCTATTAAATGTATTGCAAAATAACAATCATTTTAATGTATGTTAATACTACTTAATATAATTAAGTATTAATGCTATTTAACAATATTTTGAAAAAAATATTTTAGCTCAAATAATTTGTTTTTTAAATTATAATGTGCTTAAAGAAATCATCAGAAAATTAGAATTTTCATTATTTAAGTTTGTTATTCAAAATGGCATTTGAATATAAAGTACTGTATTTTTCTGTGTACAATACCAGAATTATGTTTATAAAGAATTTAAATTTTGTGGTATGCATTGTATGTCACTGCAGATAATCTGATAAAAAAAATATTCAATCAGAAAAGCTTACAATAAAGTTATGTAGAAAAACAGTACAATAAAGTTTGTAAAATCAATGACAAATGTTGCTAAATAACAGATGATTTTTATCACTCGACTGACATACTTCAGCTATAACCATTTTTCTTCATTTATACTTAAGAATGAATTTGTATACATGGCAGAATATACTTGTCCGGCAACAAACCACATTTTATTTGATCTGTGGTGTTTCACGTTTTGAAAGTTATTGAAAACTAAAAATCAATAAGATTTGCTGGAATCTTAGAATTATAACCTTTGGCGATTAATTGGGTTTTCTCATTTCAGTTTATCTCACTTGGCGATGAGATGCCAATCAGATATTTTTCAGAATAAATTAAATTTTCTCTACAATTTATTATATTTTTAATGATACTAGATATTTTTTACTTTACACGACACTACATTATCATAAATAATATATTTTAAATTATTCTTCGAACAAAATTATGAAACTTTTTCCATGTCAGTATAAATTTAAAGTCAAATTCAGTTAGTTTTATTAATAAAATTTATTTTATAATTTTATTGATATAGATTTTTTTGGGTAAGTAGTACCTGTTTTAATCATGATAACTGTTGAAAAATAATTTTTTTATATCATTTAGGTAAACTAGGTGTAGTGTGATTTTTTTTTTTTTTTTGCATAATTGTCCTTGTTTTAAGTATAGTTATTCTTTAGATTTTGTTTAGGTTTTAAATAAATATTGAAATAGTTATATATTTATTTAACATTAATCATGTATATTCAATTATGTTAACTTTCCTTCTTTTATGTAAAACAGCTCAGATGAAAATGATTCTGATTTTGAACCTAAATTGCGTAGTACTGCTACAACTTGTTTGACTACAAGGTATTGTATTTTTTTTAACTGTTAGTTTTCAGTTTATTTTTATTATATATTTTTTATCTTATGCATTTGTTATTTTTTGTTTTTTAGTATTACTTTTTCAATGAAATATATTATTATCGATCATTTTGCAGAATTATATCTGGGAAACCATTATTTTCGAACTGTTTATTATTTTTAAATGGGCATTTGAAAAGTTTAATTTTTGTTTCTGAAAATTGATTTAAACCAGACGCCAAAATTCAGCTCTGGAGACATGATACAAGAAGCACAAACCACCTAAATATCAATAAATTCCTAATTTTTTTCAGTATTCCATTCCTTTCAAACTCCTACTAAAATGAGACGTATCCTTTTTGAAGATTAGAAGGAATGCCATATTTATTTCATCTCCCATCATTTTACTAGCTCTGGGATGTGAACATACTTAAATATTGCCATGGGCAATCTATAGTTCACATCCCAGAACTAGTAAAATGTATAGGGGTTATAAATGAGACAAGGAAGCAATTTATGTTACATAATTTCTTTTAAGAGATAACTTTGTGATCAAAACATATAGGAAGCCCATTTCTTTGATTTTACAAATATTACCATTTGCTTTTAATTCTGTCTCCATTGACTATCAATGTTAGTGTTTAGAAAAATTAATAAAAGATTATTTAAAATCTTTATTATTTTTAGTGTATTATAATTTTAAATAAATGTGTACAAATATTTATAAATGCTGGAAACATAATGCAATCTGCATCCATGTGTTTCAAGTCTTGAAGTTTCCCTTTGTTGTAATTATTGTTTGACAAAAAATGTTGAATAAAAATGTAACATTAATTATCAAATTGCATGTTCATAAAAGGAATTAGAATTAATATACAATTGTAAATTTTCATAAAAATATTGTGACTGTAATTATATTGTAATAATGGTATCTATTTTTATATAATTATGTTTATATTTAGAGTAGAAAGACAGATTCATCTTATTACCTACATTCAAATTTTATTCCTTAATATCAATGGAATTTACAATGATTTAATTCAAATCTTAGGTTATTAAAAGAAACATTATTCTGATTTAAAACCAACTGCTACTACTTTTAAAGCTGAATGCTGACTTTTTAATAAACCTGTAATTCAAATTCCAGTTGAATATTTGATTATATTTTGATTAAAATTATTTGATTTGATTAAAATTCTTTAGTTATTTATTTTTTGCATTTACTTGATAAAAACAAAATTAGAATAGCATTAAAGATACATTATAAAAACATGGCTAAATTAGACTAAAATAAATAACAAGTTAAATAAAATTAAAAAATATAAATAATGTTCATATTTCCAACAAATAGACAAATGCAAATACAATTTGTAGTTATACAAGCAAGATAGTTTTATATATTATTTACAATCATCCTAAATTATAAATCTACAAAAATTAATTTTATGAACATTTGTGAAATTTAGTTAATACATGGTCCGAAGTATATACGAGGCAAATCAGAAATTAAAAATTATCTGAGAATTAATGAGTATAGAAATGTTTAAGCAATTTATTTTATAAACTAAAAAATACAAACCAAGAATATTAACAAGTACATATATAATTGAAATTTTAATTTTTTTTCTTGCTCGCACTTATATTAAATAATTTGGATTTCATATTTTGGTTTTATGTCTTCTTGCCAAAAATTGAATACATTTTTCCACGACAAATTTGTTTTGGTGGATATTTTTTTATGTAATTTTTGTTTGTTTGTTGAAAATAACTTTGTGGACACATGAAAATGTGCTGCATTGGATTAACCTGGGATTCCGCATTCCCCAACAGAGCTGCAGTATGGTCTTAATTTAGGTACTGAGTAATAAATGCATGTATTATTTATAATTTCTTTTTAGTTTATCAAATTTCACTAAAACTTATCGCAGTAAAACTTTTAATATGCATTATTTTTAGTAATTTAAATATTTCATTTCATATAACATATTGATAAATAATATAAATATTTAGGAGTAGTAAGAAGAAATCATTAGTACCTACAAATCCAAAACGTTCTACTTCAAATAAAAGATCTGTAAAAAATAGAAGCTTGCCAGACATATCAAACTCATCTGTTGGTAAGAAATTTTTATTATCACCTTATATATAAAGAGAACAATTTTTATGTATAAATAGTTCAATTTTTTAAATTACATTTAAGATATTTGTTATTTTTATTCATTTGTCAATTATTTATATTTTGAAAATATTTCTACGTGATTGTATAGATCAAGATTATATTGTAATTTTTTTAATTGTTTTAGCTATTGCTATTTTTATCTTGCTCAGGATCTATGGAAGTATTTCCTCTTAAAATTGGTTGTATTTTGCTTAATGTTTCATTGTACCTATTCTATTGATCATATAATTCTCAGAATATTGCATACAAATATTGATACTATTCCATTTCTCTGGTGCAAATTTATAGAGCCAATAACTATATATGGAAAACATTTAAAAAAGTATTAAGTTTTTATTTTGGAAGCATCAACATTTTGACCTTCACTACATTTAAAAATCATAAAACGATAGCAAATATGATGGTAAAATGTTGAAGCTTTTGCCATTTAATTTTTGTTTTTTTAATTTTTTTTTTTTTTTTTTTTGATACATTAAGCAATTTTATCGCTACCACTGGTGAAATGGAAAAGTTGTGAATTGTCTTATACATGTGCCATACTATTTCTAGCTATCATCAGTTGGTCCTTTTCAATTTAATATTTTTTTTTCTTATTATTATGGACTTCATTTTTTATATTCAATTATACATTTTATAGAATAATGAAGATAAAGATTTTGTGTTTTATAGAAATTCAAATATGATTTTAGTCCAAATTTACCTGATACATTAGAAATTTTTCTTGAGAGTAAAGTTGCCCATCTTTTGCATTAAATAATGAGCAGCTTATTTGCAATTATAAAAATATGTACACTTGCTAATATGCTGTGAATCATCTCTTGTCTGATGCTTAATATGTTATATGTCATGCAATTTTCTTAATTTGTTTTCTTGTTGAATGTTTGTTCATTTCTTTTAATTTTGTCTGTTTTTTCTTTATTTTCGCTCTTTATAACATTTTGAAAACTTTTTTAATCTTTAAAATTCAATACTGCTTCTGTTTTTAAAATGTTTTCAACAATTTATAATCCACATTGGATTACAACTTTATCTGTCTTAAATGTTACAATTGAACAATTACTAACAGCTGTACTTGCTACTAAATGATTGGTCCTCTGAACTTCGGCTCCACATTTCTTGGGTTTAGTTCCTCATTGGGCTTGGGTATTTGTAGTGGTTCGATATCCACTTTAAATTGTGGATCTTGGTCTGATATAAGTTTTTTTTATGTATAAAACTTTTAAATTACTTCTACAATTTTTCTTCTTCCTATTAATCCCTCTGATGTGAAATCAGATCAGATCCATGAGGTTGTCTTCTTTTAATTTCAGCATAGCCAAGCCTGGCTCCTTAATGAGATCCACACAAAGTAGAGCATTGCAGTATAAAAGGTGTTTGAGACTGGCCTCTTTAATGTGGCATTTGGTGTAAACTCAATAGGTCTTAGCGCAACTGGAAAATCGAATGGCTTTTAAAGGTCCAGTGCACAGTCGAGCCAAAAATCTCCTGCCTCTGACGGAGCCAATCCATCTAGCAGGACTCTTACTTATATGCCATGGGTGTTCTGGTAAATGCCTCAAAGAACTGTTTATTGAGGCCTTGCTTAATGAGTACTGCTCAAGGTAGGTTAATGAAACCCCCTCAGTTAGTGGCATGGCAGTTCCCTCGTTTGTCTATCCATTTACCATTTCCTTGTATTTTAAAGTGACATGGGATGATATCCATTGAAGATGTAGGGTGACGAGCTTTTCCTATCCCTTTCTGTTCTGTTATCAGTTTTCAATTTTTTAAATATTGGATGGTGCTTTGGCTCTCTTAAAGTATCCAGATCTCACCCGATAAATATTGTCTGGAAACAAAGTCTAAAGCCCTGTCAATGGCGATCAGTTCAGAGGCAAAAACTGATGGTATCTTCACCTTGTCATGGTGGATGGGCTTGCGTGCTCCAGCAATCCAAAGAACTATGTTGGCGGTAGCTTAGCTACTGGCAAAGTATCCCTTGCTGGACAGGTCTTCGTTAGGTAGGAGCCAGACCAAAAAAAAAATAATAATAATAATAAAATAAGAGAAGGTAAACTCTGATCCAAGCTACAATGTCAGTTTTCTGTAGTAGGAGTGGCTGGATTGTTGAACTGCAGGCATAGGAGTGAAGTTAGGCTTCAACCATATGGCCCTACATGTACTTTGTACTAAACAAAGCTGCTCATTTTCCCCTTGGCTCTACAATTTTATTGTATCATCATTATACTAGTTAAAAATTTCTTTGATTTTCATGTGTCTTGCCATTTTTAAAATAATGTATGTGAAATATTTATTGTAATTTATTTTGTAAACTGTTAGTTTTTCCTGTATCACTGTTTAAATTTAAATTATACTTTTTGTATTTGGCTTCCTTCATTCTTAAATTTCTTATTTTTCATTTATGTGAAAGAAATCATATTTCATCAAACAGTGTTTAATATTTATTTTTAGTAACAAGCTTTTTATTTGTAAAGTTTTTTAAAAGTTTGGGAGAAATCTGCTAAGTTATTTTCATTTCGTACTGTTTTTCACTTTATTCATCTTATTTTATTTTATTTCTTTAAAAAAATTATTTTCTGTTTTTAGTATTTTTTTTATTAGTTTTGCGATGTGAAGTCTTATTTTCTCCTTTCCTGACATCTGGGGGGAGGATGTGGCAATGTGCATAAAAATGACCTGGCTCTTCAAAAGGAGACAGTTTAGGGGTTCTCCTAGTAGTAAAATTAGAAAATAAATTGTTTCATTAAATAAATAAAGCCTTGAAAAAGGTTTATTACAAGGTTTTTGAATTGCACTGATTTAGTTACAAGCAACACTGTACTGATATGGGAAGAAAAGAAAGTATGCAACATGCAGTGTATCTGAAAAAGTACTTAAAAGCAAAACTATCTTAAAACTTATGGCCTAGTTGTGTGTGCCTTTGTATGCAATCTGATTTGTGTATTGTTTATATCTGCGATGATCTTTTAGAAGTTTGTTACTGCTTGTCCTAAAGTAACTTAAAGGATAACAGTGTTTACCATCTACTATCAAAGAAATGCTTATTATTTTATAAAAAGAGATGAAAAGCAATTTTTTTCAACAGTCACCAATTCTGTTCATATTATTGATATTACTTATCAGATGTTTATTTTAATGTCACTTTATATGTTGCAAAATGTGCTCTATGGGGCTCAGTCTAGATGTATATTGGTGCTAAAAGAGATCACATGGAACACTGGTAGTAAATATACTTAGTGACATCCTTTCTTTAGACAACTGTGTCTGAATTCATGCTCAAAGTGATGCAGTTTTCTGTGTATTTGTGTTTTTTTTTTCCCTTCACGTTTTTTAGCACATTTTTTATCCCCTTTTAAAGCTTTGTAATTTATGTTTTTCCTCATCTCTTATAACTTTTGGAATTTAATCCACTGAGTTTGAAATTTTAGAATTATAATCACTACAATTAAAAATCTGTGTTTATTTCCTGCGTCTTTAAACATTTTTATGATGACAGTTGTTTTGTTTTCAAAGTTGAAAGGGGGAGGTAAGACTTATTATAACATTCTTTAATTAAACGATATACTGGTGAGAGTAAAATATTTAGCTTGATGAAATTTCTTATTTCTGTATTTATTAATATGTTTTTATTGACCCCTAAATAAATTTACTACTTTCTGAATATTTATCTTATATCTGGGTCTACATGATCCTGTCTTTTACTTTAGATTCTCTAACTATTACTCCATGTCCATTAAGTCCTGAATTAGCTGAATTTGTGGATAAAATAGAATTTAGCAGAACTCCTAAACTCTCTAATACTGGTAATGAATGATTCTATATCATCTGTCTTTTTTTATATATTTATCCAGTGGAACACTTCGATCAATATTAATGACTTACAAAAAAAAAATTAATATTGAACATTTATAATGTGTGGCATAAAAATGTATATATTTAATATTGAATCAGATACATGAAATGCATTCATACTTCATTATACTGTCATCTTGAACTTTCACCTCATAAATAATATTATTAAAAGTCCTGGTTTTATGTGGGAAAAATCTTGAAAATTGTTATTAGCGGTTCAAAAATTCTTAATTTTTATTTTTTTGAATTTTTTCTCCTTAAAATGTTACCAGAATTTTGAAAAGTGTAGATTTCAATGAAAGAAGAAAAAAGAGTGAATGCTCTTCTTTTAACTATAGCATGTGTTAGCAAATAAGCAATTTTAGTGATCTTAGTGCTCAGTATTTTTATTATTTATCTCTGAATGTTTGCCAGTAGAAATTCATTGTAAATTGTGTCTAGATGGAAAAATATATCAAATGCTTAATGTATCATAAGCATTAGTTAAGTTTATGCTCCTTTGTTTAGTATTTTAAAAAGCTGTTTGTAAGCAGCACACAAAAGAAATTTAAAAGCCAGATTAGCGAACTCAGTTTGAATTTATTTGTTTTAGCCAAAGATGATGATGTATACATTAATACGTTTTGCAATGTGCGCTAATTAAATGTTTTATATTTTAAATTGCTTATTTTGTAGCAAAATAATATAATTTACATTTTATTCGTAAGCTTAGTAAAATACGGTCTGAGCACATGCAGTTTTAATGCTTAATTCTTATTTATTTTTAAAGAAATTCACTTGGAAGCTTTATTTGTGCTTTTATATTCTATCCTGTCTTCATGTTATTTATTATATGATATTGAGAATTGACATTGTGTCAAAGTTTCTGAGTAAAGAAAATTCATGTTCGATCGAATTTTAATTGAAATTCGCATTGCATTTTATGAGCGACAAACTGTAAATCCAAAAATAAAAGTATTGTTTTTATGACTTAAGTGTTTTAAGTTTAGGATATGAATTTTGATATATATTAATTGAAGTTACTACCTTATAACTCTTCATAACTTTTAAAGTAAATATTTTTAGGAGGATAATTAGGAAATCAGGATGCTGCAGCACCTACCCAGAGAGTAATATTTAGGATTCATAATAAGCCAGGGGTAGTTGGAATTAAACTATTCAGAGTGATTTGTAGGGCAAAATTGATGTTTACTAACACTTTTGTTCTGAGGATTTGTTTGTTGTCTTGGTGTTTATCATTTTGAGACTTATGTCGATGACTTGAAAACTGTATATGACATTAACAAACAGTTTTTGATCAACTCTTTTGTTTTAAAATTTATAATTTTCAACATTACAGCTTCTAAGATTTCCTGAAATTATTATCTTTTCTAATTTTTGTCTTTCACCGATTCACGTTTTCTTGCCTGGCTCACCGACTTCCGTTGTGTCCATCTCACTAACATCTCTTGTGTCATTTCATGTTCTCTTGTTCTCTTAAAATCTGTTAAAGCCTCTCTCTCTTTTTTTATTTTTGATATCATTAACATTTTGTATATAAAGAGTTGAATGTTATCAGTATCTGAAACTATGATTCCAGAAGTTGTTTCAAATCACTTTGAGCCAAATGCCTTGAAAAATAGTTGAATTGATTTGGACACGGCATCCATATCGAATAATAGCTTCAATTTGCTGGAATCAAAAATAAAAATATTGGCAAAGTTCATTTTGTTAAGAAAACAATTTCTTTATGAATAAAGTATTGGTTTGAGAACCCATTTACTATTGATTCAAGGCATTAACACTTTGACAATTGAACAGGAAAAAGAATAGACAAAACGAAACATCTACTTTAATAGTTAATTTAAATCGGCAAAGAAGATTTAATTTTTTTTACAATTTTTTATTTTTATTTTAAAGGTTGTGTGTGTGTGTGTGTTTTACAATCATTTTACCACTACACTGAATAACTGTTACCCTTTATCTCTTATAAAATAATATGCCATTTTAGGAATGCATAACTTGAAATCACTATAATATGAATGAATTACAAATGTGACTAAGTATTTATTATACAACAAGTATTTTTGTAACATGTAAATGCTTCTCATTTTGGCTTCCGCTAAGACTTTTGTTATCTTTTAAACACATGATTTATAAAACAGAAGCAGGTGTGTTTTTTCATTCCTTCTTTGCATATTTCCCATCTTGTATACTATTTATGCTATTTTGTAGTTCTGTTGCTGTCTTTTAATCTATTTTTTTATTTAATATGGTTAAAAATGGCTGTTGAAGAAAAAACAAGTGATCTGTTCAAATTTTACTTAAAAATTAATGTTAGCAATCTATCGGAATGCAGTCATCTAAAGTAATTTAATATTAAAAGAACTTTTAAATAATAAAGTGAGTAATTATATCATACTTAAACTTAAAACTAAATTCAATACATGAATTTTCAATGGAAAATTGTCAAATGATTTTATTTAAGAATGTGCATATTACCGATTGTATTATAAAAATGAGTTAAGATTTTAATAATTACTTCTATTCTACATTTTTTAAATATAATTCTTAATTATATTTAGAGCAACATAGCAATATAATTTAAGAAGAAATTAAACAGTTGAGTATCTTTATGTTCAATTTGACGCTTTTTGTATTTTTTCAAATGTGACATACTGTGATTTGACTTCTGTTTTCTGTCATATATTTTTTAAATTAAAACCAGAATGGTGATTCTAAAATGCTCTTTAATGTTCTCTCTGTCTAGAAATAGCATTTAAGAAAGTAATTAGTTTTGTATATTATGTTGCTATTAGAAATAAATTATATTTGTTACTACAATTAGATGTATTTGTATGCTGCAGCATATCAAACATTTTAAGTATTTCTTTTATCTTTTAACTTTAGGATCTACATTATATCGTAAAGGAAATTATATTGTAAGGATTATATATATAAGTTATTTTGGAATTTTCTCGATTTCAATCATCTGTGAATATCGTGTTTTATTAAGAAAAGTGCCCTTTAAAGTGAAAGTAAATCAGAGGCTTTTATCAAAAGCATTAACAATATTTTCAAGCATCAAGCTATTCCTATTCTTGTAGTGTGTTAATTGGCTAAAAATGTGCAACTTATCCACATGTAATAATCCAAAACTGTTGGGCTTCTCAAATCTTTTACCAGTTTATCATTTTGCTTATGATATGGAATGAGACATTTATTTGTGAAGCATTCTTCGGGAATTTTCTGAATCAGCTTAATTCCTACTTAATTCTATATTTGCTTTTACTGTTAAATCAGGCTAGTGGCTAAATGAATAGCATTTTAGCCATCAATTCAATAATTTTTTATTTAGATCTGCACCTCAAACATGAATATTTGTAGTAGTTTGGAATGCACTTTTAACTTTGGTTCCCAGTCATACTTGCCCTTTTTCTCTTCTTTTCACTCTTGCCTTATTAAAAAAGGGACCCTATTTCTTTGTCTATGTATGCACACATATCCATATATATCAAAAATGCATTAGAAACATAAACAGTTTTGGGAAAAAAGGCAAGTATAACTGACAACTATAGTTTAAAGTGTGTCATATATATGTATATGTATAATTTATTTTTAATGGTTTTGAACTCAAACTTTTTATTTATTTATTTATTTATTTTTTTTTGTAGCATCTAAACCAAAAAGTGTTGCCAGGAAGTCTGGTAACTCCAAAGTTAACTCCAAACCAAACTCCAAACCCTCCAAAAAGAAAAGAAAAATTGCACGAAAACCAAAATATAAAAGCATACGACATTATTATGGGGAAGAATCCTGTTACATAATGGATGCAAAGAGTAAAGGGAATATTGGGAGATATTTAAATGTTAGTTCTGTTTTTGGTTTTTCCTATATTCTAATGCATTATTTATGAATTTATGAATTTTTAAGCTTAAATTGATTTACTCAGTTTTATATAAATGTGAGGATATTATTAATTATTAAAATAATGTAATATAATATCAACTGCTAAATCATAAAAATGAACATTAATAAAATTATAATGTGACTTATTAATTATCCATTTATGGCTCTTTTGTAAAAAATTACCTTAAAATATATATTTGTAAATGAAACATATTTTGCAAAAATTATATATGCAAACTGTTATTCAGAATTGGTAAGTATGTTGCAAGATATTTTAGTAGAAGTTTGCTTCAAAAGTTAATTAATGTTAAGCAGATTGAATA
The DNA here is from genome assembly GCA_030067965.1 of Latrodectus elegans. Lineage (NCBI taxonomy): Eukaryota > Metazoa > Arthropoda > Arachnida > Araneae > Theridiidae > Latrodectus > Latrodectus elegans. The sequence goes on along the minus strand of CM057821.1, from coordinate 77,719,134 downwards.
ACAATCTTATTAGGAAAATACTTTACTATTTTTTTTTAAATTAAGTATGCTAATTTCCTGTATATAATCCTCAGTGATGTAATATTCACAAGCCCCTTTATTCGAGCAAAAGAAAAAACGTCGCATAATCCACAGCAGCATATAATCTGCGTCAATTTTTCCGACGAATTGTCGAAAACTTATACTGCTGGTAATTTTTGCCCAAATAAAATAAATAATACACATTATGATTAAAAATATAATAAATTCTGCAGAAAAAAAACATAATGATAAAGATCTGTTTGAATCCACCTCAACGCCAAGTGCGATTAACTGAGGTAAGAGTACGGCATCTCTCCATATTCTTTGAAATTCTTGTATAACTTATCGATTTTTAAATTTTAATAATTTTTAAAACGAGATTAGACACATTTTAAAAATAAACTATATATTTTTTTTAGTAGTTAAATGAAAGAAATAGGTGATTTTCTCACTGTGCTTGGAATACGTTTATTCTTTTGTACTGCAAATGCTTTGTTTTCCACCTTACATTACACGTTTGTCCACATTTTTTTCATTTGCCTTCCCTATAGTTTTCAGTTTAAAATTTTCTCTGTAATAATTTAATAATTGTCACTTACCTCAGACAGAAATACAAATTTAAATGTTTTCAGAGCGAAGCATTTCAGGTCAAGACAAGGAAAAGACGTTAATGAATTACAACTTTAATAAGAGCTGAATTCGTTCTTGAATGTAATTAGACAATGCTCATTATAGTTAAAATAAATCAAGTTGCAACCCCATCTGGTATTTATTTTATTAAACATAACATTTCCTTCCAAACTTCATTGTAAACTTTTTTGATGAAAAATATTTTTTATGAGAATTGGGAATTTTTTTTAACTCAATCCGCTGATTATATACAGGAAAATATGAAATAATATTTGATATTGAAAATGACTTGAAGTAATATTTAATTTCATAGTTTGTTAAAATTTCTTCATGAAAACTAATTAAACAAATCATACTATTTATGTTAAAAGAGCAAACTATATTTTTATTGGTATAGTTCCTGTACATCAATGCTTCATTAGGAAAAGGAAATTTTTTTATATTTAATTGGCTATATAAAAATAAGTAATTTTTTGAGAGCAATGTTTTAAATAACAATGTTTTTGTTATTGAAGGCTAAAATTTAAAATGTGCTTTTTACTACATGATACATTTTGTTGCAGATAGACTTTTACTTTCTATTACTTATTTCATAGTCTTGCATGTTTTTAAGTATTGTGAAATAAATCATTGAAAATGTTTTCATTTTACAGCATAGTTGTGCTCCTAATGTGTTCGTACAGAATGTTTTTGTCGATACTCATGATCTAAGATTTCCAGCTATTGCATTTTTTTCAATGCAGTAAGTTCAATAATTTTTGACTATTTGCTGTAATTATACTTGCTTGAAATAAATGCTACTGTAGAAAAGTTTTTGATTTGATTATAATTTACTGAACTTTATTTCTTTATGTAAAGCACACTAATATTTGATCTGACCGAGAAAAATATTGTATTAAAAAATTTTAAGAAAGTGTGACTTAAATATTAATTTCAAATACAATGTTTAAATTAAATGTTCACAAATCATTAATTTTGATTTAACTGATTGATGAACATCTAAATCACATGTACAAAAAGTTATAATAATCTCAAAATCTAGAAGATAAATTTACCTTTTTGGTTCTGATTGTAAATGTTAATTTCATTAATTACTGGCCTACTTAAGTAGAGTTTGAAAAATTCACTTAAAGACTATCTCTAAAAAAAAGATTGCACATATTCTAGTTTAAAATTCTCTGTTACCTTGCTCTCTTAGTATCATCCACAACTGCCTATGGTTGAGCTGACAGCTAAACAGTTAGGCCCTCAATTCAACAGCTTATTTGTTTGCCATCTCTAGCTAAAATCTTTGCAATGATTCAAAATCCACTTTAAACTGCAAGTGTCAGGTTGAATTATTATAAGTATGCAATAAATTGTTGTACAAATTAAGCCTCAGCTCACTTCTTTTTTGTTTTGAGCAGTATGTTGATCAAATTATTAAAATCGATTGAATGCATGCTGAGTGCTCTTAAAAAACCATGAAAGCCAAATATGTATTCATGATCTATTTAAAAGTAACTAGACTCTTATGGTAAAATATACCAGCAATTTTTTCTACTAAAAATCGAAATAGATGGTAATTTATACAGTAACACATATGCACAAATATTAGTTTTAATATGAGATAGAATTAAAAACTACATTTGGATGAATGCAAAAATCATGTTTTAAATTTACAGCCTAATTGAGTGAGATTCTTCTTAGTAGGTGCTTCTAAAGTAATTGTTTTTTTAAGGAACTCTCTCAGCTGATAACTAAACTAATAAACTTTGCATAAAAAATAAAACAACTTTTAATTCTATATAAAAATATTGCTATCTTTCACTCTATATCTGTTATGAGATAAATCCTTTAAAAAATTCCTATTATGATTTTTTCAAGCACTTAAACATAAATAAAAATGCTAGAAATCGGTGATTGAAATAGTTTTAAAAAATTACTTTTATTATTTAAATATGAAATCAGTTTAAAATTAAATAAGTACAACTGTAATTATGAATTATTTACCTCATAAGGTTTATCAAATATTTAAAAAATGGTACTGTATTGTCTTTTATGCTTACGTTGTATTTTATTAATCAAGATCTGCACTTAAAGTAATGTAAACATTAATTGCTGATGAATGTAATAGTATGAAAAGAAAAAAAACTGTTTGAGAGTATTTATGTAGTAGTTCTATGAAATGAAATTAATTTTTAGTAATTTTTCATATTTCAAATTAATACTATATCAGTAGTTGTCATTCATCTTACATTTTATTGTTGTTTAAATAAACCATTTTGTTGGCCTCAAATTTATTTTTAATTTTGGATTCATATGTGAATTTTTTTAACGTAGAAGTTATGTGATTAAATTCCAAAAGTTATAATTTCTCATTTTTACATTATATGTATCAAAAAATTTACACGTTTTGTATAATTCTATTATGTAGACTATGAACATTATAAGAAAAATACAAATGTTTAAAAAATCTTTTAAAATCAAAATGCAAAAGAATTATTGATAAATATTTATCATCTTTGTTACGATCATATAAAACTTGCAATTAGTTTACATGTGAAAAGAAACTTGGGAAATTTCGTGTAATAATATGTCATTACTTCCAAATTCTAGAAATGAAAACATGCTTACGATCTTTGATTTGTAGTTACATGAAGCAAATATAAAATAATAGACTTTCATTTGCTTAGTGTAAGCAAAAAGAAGTATTGGAATTATTACTAAAATATTTGAATTTTAAAGCAAAGAGAAAAAATGACTTATAATTTTGGGTTTATAGTTGCATTAAACGAATGTAAAATTACTAGACTTTAAAAATATGCTTAATATAAATAGTTTTAAAAAGCTACAAAATCAACTATCAAGTGTGTTGTAGTGGAGATGTTGTGAAAATATTTTTTCCATAATATTACTTTTTGTATTAACATATATGTTAGTTTTGTCCACATATGCTAAGCATTTTTTTTAACATTGACACTTTAGTGAGAATACACTTTCAAGTATGTTTGTTTACCATTTCTTTAGTAAAAGACATTGATGTTTGGTGTTTTTGAAACTGCAAAAGTTTTAAGTTTGTGTAGTGATTGTTTGGCTGATAAAGAATTGCAAAAATGTAATTGTATATTTTCTTTTCATTTCCTTAAAATTAACACACATTAACTCTTTAAGATCAAAATTGAAATATTGTATTTCTGTAATGTATGTAAGCACTTTGCAGTTGTGTAATGAGTGTGAAATGTTTTTCAGCTTTATAATAGCTGGCACAGAGTTGACTTGGGATTACAACTATGAAGTTGGTACAGTGGTTGGTAAAGTCATGTACTGCTACTGCGATACCCGGCACTGTCGTGGGCGGTTGTTGTGAGACAACATTGTACACTCAGCCTGATCACATTCAGTAAAGCATTGTATAATTACATCATAGAAGCCAGTACAGCTGTGGATGTGTATAAATATGTAAATAAGGACTTTTTGTATGATTTAAAATTTCTCTGCATCAAAATATATTACAATGTGCCTTAAATGGATTATGATCTCAATATATATAAGAATAGAAATAACTTGTATTGAGAATTTTTTAACAACTTCACGTTTTGCATTTATTTTTAATGTTTTTATGCTGAAATGTATCGCAGTGTTTTAATTTTGTGTTATGTGAGTAATTTAAAACAAAAAGTTTTGTATTGTATTGTAAACTGAAATATTGCTGCAATTTAATTTAAAGAGCATGAAGCCATATTTATTTATAAGTGTTTGAGAATCTACCTATAAAAATATAGATACGAGTTTATGCATTTGAACTTATGTTATTAAAGTATTTAATTCCTTGGATAATGTTTCTTTAACAAATGGTATTAAATATTTTAAAAGTTGTAGGATCAAAATTAATGAGTGTGCAATTTATAATTTAATCTTCAATTTGTTAGTCAAATTGTAAGTTGATTTGCATTATGTATGTAAATTTAAAAAGAATCTGTGATAACTGTTTATAATTGTTAAATTCAGAAAAATATATACCAACAATAATATCTAACTATTGCTCTATATCTTTATTAAAATAAAAAACAAAATTTTATAATTTGGTAATCACTAATACATGCTCTTAATTTTCTAATATTGTGATAATTTCGTTACTTAGTCTTTCAATAACTCTTTTATTATATAAAAAAGGAATCTATTGTAAAGATATTACTAATATTGCCTACATTCACATTGATTTTCTTGAAGTGTTGAATGTTCTATGACTGTGTAAAGCATCAAGTTGAGGTTGCCATCTCCTAATACTCAAATGTTGCCCGTGCCAATTTCATTATTTTATTTCCCATAAGAAAATAAAATACGAATTATTTCTACTTCATTTTATAAAGATATGTATTGTATTTATATATTGAATGCAATTCTTTATTTGGGTATTGATATCATTCCTTGTTCTCAAACTGCCATATTTCATTTTTGTAAGAATAGTCAAACTTAATGCCACTGCCGTGTGTGCATTTTTAAATATCATATCAAGAAATAAACATTTTATTTCCTGGACATTTTTTGAGAATTTATTTAGTTATGCTTAGTAACTTCTTATGTATGCTCAAAGAAAAAAATATTTTTTGATCACACACACATACATTATTAATATCGATAAGGAATTATATATATAACTCCTTAAAAATACTTTCACAGAAAAAAAAGCAATACATCTTGGTTATGAATAAAAAATAAAAGTACTTAATAAATTATTATTTTTTTTTTAATCATTCAATTTATCTTTTAAGTAAATATGAATTTCACACTAAGGTGCTATTTAATAACTTTAGGAATTGTAACATTAACAATAAACTGGAATAAATCTTTGAAATAAGCCCCATTTCACATTTATGTCATACTAATCGTACTCATAGTTTTTTACTTCATTTAAAAAAAAAAGTAAGTATGTAAAAGCTGTTTTCCTTTATTTTTTTTTAAAGTCGATTTCACATGTAAGTTATTTTGTTAAACATTTTGACTAAAAATATTATCCAAAACAGGAATAATAGACAAATTTATTTCAAAATATGATGTTATAACCAGTTTGTTAATTTTATCACAAAACCATTTTAAAGTTTAATTGTGAAGTGCTTTTTTTTTTGGGGGGGGGGCATCATTTTCCCCACATATTAAGACTATGTAAGAGTATTTTATATATTCTACGTATATATTAAAATTGTATCACAAAAAAGTAACTGAGTGAAATCTCTTGTGTTTGCTACAATGTTACATCTAAGAAATTCTAGTTGTGGAGAACAAAAAGCTGATCTGGCAGCTAAATGGTGACTGTTTTTGCCTTTCTAAGCTGTTTGCAAATAGTGCATCAAACTCCAACCTTGGGTTTGGATGTTTGTTATGGTTCAAAATCTACTTAAGTCTCGCATGTCCCTCGCAAATGGGCCTAATGTTTTAACAGGGATAGTGCTACAAATCAATTCAAAGCAGGTCACATAATGAGAAAATGAACAAAGGAAATGATGGTCCTAATACATAATTATCATGCATGTTATGGGGGGAAGTTTATTCTGTAGTACATACTGCAATTATGGCTAACTATTTTTGTCCTCAAATGATGCCAAACTTGTATTAAGGTCAAAATACTGACCCCGGTTAGTTTAAGAACTGCTGGAATTATGCTGCACTTGGAAATATCTCGACTTATATCCAACATTTCTGTGATATTCTTGTCAGGTTTGAACAAGACAGTACGAAGGTCAAAATTGCACTCTGACTTAAAATCCAAAGAGATAAAATAGCATATTGCACCAGGTAAAGAACAGGATGGACAATTATGTCAATGCAAATGCATACAGTGATGAATTTTGATTTAATTTTTAACTTTGGGGATTTAAAATTATTGTTCTCTGAACATCATTTTTCTTCCACATGATAGGATCACTGTCTTATAAGAAAAAGAATGTCCGAATCATTAGAGCTGTAACCCTAGGAACTGTAGGTTTGATTTCCCTTTCAGATGATGTGGGTATTTGTAATGGTTCTGAATCTAATTTTTTACTCTTTATCTTCCCGCGCAAGAAATGACCGTTGAGCGACAAGTAAATGAAAAAAAACTGGATTTGACTTTCAATTACGAATGAAAATATGTGATCTTTCAGGAATATGAAATAGGATATATCTCGGCTACCGATTGGGAAGTCCTTCCCTTAGCTTGGTTTTCAAATATTACCTCAATGAGTTTTTTACAAAATTACTTAACACGCTTTATGTTTTAAGTTGATCTAAAGTATTTGTGGTAAGCAATGCTTTGGATCTTGAAAATACTTTTTGGAAAGATTTCTTGGCTAATTACAACACTCACTGGATTTTTCACTTGCACCAAAGGTAAGGTTTAGTTATTTCATTGTGATGCATTTATCTGTTTTCATCAACTGTATCAGCTCAACAAAGTCTAGTGCCAGCTAGACTAGCAATATGGGATGTGCTACTCCACTTTTCCAATTGAAGCGTTATTTGTTGGGAAGCCAGACTTCCTCAGTACACATATGCCGTATGTACCCGTTTATTGGGTAGGCATCCATTCATCTAAGGAAAGGATGTTTATGCCCTGACCGTGATTCGAACTCAGGACCTCCCTATCCACAGTCAGGCATGTTGACCACCGGGCTGGGTGGGCGGCCATTCATCCAAGTGCTGCATCATTTTGAACTCTGGTCACATGATGAGATTTAAGCTAAGGGCAAGGGTTGCATGGACTTCCCGACCTGTCACAAACATTAGAATTGCCACAAAACTTCATATAATGCAACATTCTTACATACATTTGTTTGATACGTTTCTAAAGTAATATTTTAGCCTGTAATAAGTTTTATAAAGTATTGTAATGTGCAAAAACTGTACTTAATAATTTTTTAAGAATTTAATTGTGTTTAAATAATACAAAAAAAAGCAATATCTGAAATTAAAAAAACTTTTCGAGGATTGTAAGCAATTTATTATAGTAATTATGTTAGTATAATTTACTTACTATAACAAATTGCTGACAAGCAATAATACATGCTTGCAATATGTAAACCTATGTTATAACTTACATAAATAATATATACCTTCATATATTATAAAAAAGGACAGTAGAGAAACTATTTTTTGTATTAAATTATATTATACTGTAAGTAATATATAACAATAGTTTTCACATGCATAACTCCAAAAATAAAAAATAAAATAATATTTCTTACGTATTGTAAGTATGTATTATTACTAAGTAGTAAGTAATATATACTTACAACATATAATTTGAGAGTAATACATACTTAACACGTTATATAATCTAAAATAAATTTTAAAGTTCTGCATTTTAGCTAGTCCTTTATTTCATTTTATTTATATTTAATGTGTTTGGTGGCGGAAAAATATTTTATTTAAAAACATAATAAAATTAGTGTGCAAACTCTGTAATTCGGATATAAATAAAATGAAACACTTCTAACAAGACATCATGTAAAAAGGTGTTAATTTTTACCTTAATTACAATTTTTAAATAAGCTCTCTTTTTCCAGTACAGTTAAAAAATATTATTTATCTTAAGAATAGTGATATTACTTTTTAACACGCAAGTTTCTAAATAAGCAAACCCAGACTGTCTAAAGGGCGATTTTAAAGAAAAAGTAGCAAACCGTAAGCATCATACAATAGTTTCGAGTATTAATGGTTTAAATATTGCCTTTTTAATTACTTAATGACTCGCAAAATAATCTTATAGCCCATGTCCAACGTTTGGTAACAAAAAATTCTGAAAAATTTGCTTTGAATTCCTTTATTTCTCAGGCGATTAGCAAAAAACTCCATTGAGATACATTACGATCGCCAGGATTTGGGTTATGGAAATCTCATGCGTCGGCCTATGTAATTAAGGGGCTCGTCGTTGCTTTGTCTATACAACAACCCTCCTTAGAGCGAAGAGATGGATGTTGCACTTTTGCTCGCACATTCATCAGGGTGTGTGCATGGGAGTTTTCTAGCTTTCCTCCCTCTCGAACAATGTCCCGGGAAGGCAAATTACGTGATGAATATCAAAATGTCAACATGCATCGAAATCTTAACAGCCAAGTAGTTCCATGAATTGCAACGATGTTAGAACAAAATTCAGTGCTTTGTCACTAGAAAACTTGAGTCAACAGAAATTAATTACTTTAACAGCTCAGTAATTCCTTGACGTTATAACAAAACTGAATGCATTGTCTCTTGGAAACCATGGATCAACAGAAATTACTTCAACAACTCATTTGCTTTTGATTGTTGTTGGTTTATAAGTAAATGTCTAGAAAATATTTTTAAAAAAATTTAAAAGTGACTGAATGAATGTGAGAGCTGATGCTTTATAATTCATCTTGAATTTGAGTTTCGTGCATAATTTTGATGTTAATAAATATATCACTATCGCAACTAATAGGGTTTCAGTTACAATCAAAATTTAAAGTGATATGGTGAATTAATTAAAAAGAGACTGGGTGATGAAGAACTTAAAATATTAGAATTGAAATAAATAACGCCTGAAACATTTGTACTAAAAGAATTACGGTTAAATCATTTAATGAGTTAGAAGAGATTCACTTTTTTTTTGTTCCTTCACCATGGTTTGAATCACAGTCAACACATTTTAGAGCATGTAGATGCTTTATATAGTAAAGTCATAATTTTTGAAAGACAATCAGTGGACCGTGGAAATTTATTAAAAAGATTTTCTGATTTAATTCTTGAAAAAATAACATTTTTATAAATTAAAAAAAAAAAAAAATGCAGGCAAATTAGAATATTAAAAAAGAAATCTTTCAGATTTGATTTAACAATTCTGATTGACTTTCTATCCCAATGACCAAAGCAAGAATTTGGAAAAAAAAAAAAAAACTGTTTAATTTTAAATTTTAATTCAATTTATTTGAAATTTATTAACTTCAATTCAATTAATTTAAAAAGCAACTTAACAATCATTAGTTTCCTTATTTTAGGTAAATTACATTAGTTTCCTTATTTTAGGAAAATTTTCCAAATATATATATATATATATATACAACTGAATTATTTAGAGCAAATAAAGTTGCTCCTCGCTTATTTGAGGAACTATTTAAGGATTTTTTTTAATTACATTGAGATGTTTTGATGACCTTTTCCTGTTCTAATTGTTAAAAATTTTCAAATGGAGTTTATTGATTTACAAAGTTCTGACCAACAAAACTGGATATGCACAGGATTTAATCACTTTAATGTTCTTAGTTATTTTTAACTGTAGTAACTAACTTTTTATTAACTATACATTTTTAGTATCTTTCTTTTCATAAAATTTTATAAATCTTTTTCGTTTCATATAAAAAAGATAAGGAAAACTAGCATATTTAATAAATAAGGAGCTAGTTTCAATTTGTTTTGTGAGGTTATTAAATTAAGACAAAAAGTGTACCGAAAATAGTTGGCGAAATATTATCTGTTTGTTTGTGTCTCATTATTATTTGTATACGATGCTTATGATTTATCAGCAAAATTTCTTATTTAAGTTCTCGATTTTCTTATATAGAAGGCAATATTTTGTTACTTTTTATTTAACTACCTAGATTCTCTAAAAGTCTTGTTCCTTGTCAATTTGTAATAATTTTAAATAAAAATTAAATTAAAAGATAGTATTTAATAAACTTAAAAATAATCTTTTAAAAATTCTACTGATGAACTTTCAGTAAAATTTGATTAGGCAAAAATAGGTAAAGAAAAATCTGTTAAATAGCCAATGCAATTTCTGATTTTAAATTGCTAAAATAAAGTCAAAATCATGAGGTATTAATAGTGTTTAACTGTTTCCAAAGGCAAAAATAAGCACCCAGAATTGTTTATAATTGATTAATGTATTATTGTAACTTAACATTTATACTTTCATCAGTCAATCAATCAATTAAACCTTTAACCAAGCCTTTTTTTACTTATAGTTCTAAAATATTACAAATCCCAAAACAGAGAAATATTTTTTTCTGCTCAAGCTTTATAAAATTATTATTAATTAATAATTTATTTATTAATTTATAAAATTATTTTCTACAGAATTTAATTTTAAGAGAAAGAATTATTTTTGAATATACGATGAGTTCTAAAATCTGTAATGAAATATAATATTTACACATAAGAGTTTTTAATTATATTAAATATCATATATATAACATATTACAATAATTATTTTTATATTATTTTTTTTATTATTTTCTCTTATTTTTGAAAAATTTTAGATTGTGATAGATAAGTTTATTGCAAGATTGCTGTTTACGCCGTTTTGTAGTTTTTATTTGTTACTTATATTGTGTTTATATGAAAACACAATATAAGTAACAAATAAAAACTGAAATTAAAATAAGCATTTTTTATAAGCAATTATGTGACTTATCAGGAGGCTCCAGAAAGAGAATTTATTTGATACTCCCAAAGCCTTCAAGCGTATAAATGCAGTTTAATTTTAAGATATTTAATAATAACTATTAATTACATTATTTTTCTCTTTATTAATACGCAAAAATCTTTGAGAAGATTTTTTTTTATTTCATAATGAAATGTTTCGTTTTTGCGCATTTATTTATTAATTTTTTGTTAAAGAAATGTGTTATTTCTATCTACTAAAACTGATAATGTACAAAAATTAAGATGTCTATTTTACTATAAAATACATTAAAGCTGGAATTAATTTAAAAAATAAATTTAATAATCCCCGTATTGTAGTCTTATATTAATAAAATATTTTTTCCTTAAAATTTAATATAACTCTACTTTGTTAGATGTCGTTTTAAATTTTTCTAATCAGTAAAAGGTTAAAATGAACCCTTTCGACGAGGATGGGATTCGAACCCACGCGGGCAGAGCCCAATGGATTAGCAGTCCATCGCCTTAACCACTCGGCCACCTCGTCTTCGATTAGTTGTGTTTAATTAATGAATAAATTTACTTTTCTTCGAAATAAATGTTATGCATTTCGACATTATTAATTATGATTTTTTTTTTCAAAACTAAGCGAAATTTATAACTTAATTCATTGATATTTTTAACATCTGAAAACTAACAAATAAGTTAGCAATTTTAATTTCTTCACTTTTTTATGTTTTTTTCCTGTTTTTCAAAAATTTCTATCAGAATGAGAAGAATTTTTAAAAATAGAAACAAGCAACATTCCAAGTAATAAACTGAAAATAAAAGTTTTTTCATTAAAAAGTAACACGGCAAAAAAGTATTATAACGAAGTATTAAGAAATATTATTGTGAATTGAAAATAGAAATGAACTATTTGCCACTTAAAATTACATTTTGAAGGCTTTTCTTCCGTATATAAGCATATTTAACTATAAAGTATGTTAATTGAATATCCAAAACACTTGATTTTAGCGAATTATGAATTAATTGCCTTTTAACCCATAAACTTATATAAATATAAAAAAAAAACATTAAATAAGAATGAAGTTTAAATCTTTATGCACAAATGGAGAATCAAACCACTCTTTTTCAGTACTTAAGCACTGTAACCAGCATTAAAATGTTTCACTGGGTGAAATATATTCAAGCATTAAACACATTAAAATGTAAGCTTAGTGGCGCCATCTTTACCACATAAGTAAAGCGAATATAGTGGAATATAAATATATATATTAAAATTTTGGTGGAATATTTCCAGTCAAAAATAAAGTTGTTGATTTGATACACTAAAATTAAAATGGACAACTGATTATTAAAATAGCGTGACAATAAAAGTGTGAACTTTTTAATGTTATTTATTTTACTTTCAAATGTTTATGAATGAAACGCCCTTCACTTAAATTGTGATTATTAAATTATCAAATCCAGTTTATAAAAAAAGCGTCAATGGTTTTATAACCAGCATTAATAATGACAGTTAAAGTGAATTTTTATGTTTTCGTACATTAAAAAATGCTATTATTTTTTTTTTAAAAAAATGTATTTGCATAATTTATGGTTACATAAGTATTTTTTTTCCCCTCATTGGAGTATTCCAAATAAAAATTTCCTCATTTTATATTCCAAATAAAAATGTTATAATTCTAAAGCATTTAAAAATATTAATTTTTACATTTTCATGTAAATTAAAGAAAAACTTTTGAAATTTCTATTTTTTTCCTATAATGTAAAAAATCCAAGGTATTTCATGTTTTATTGTTTCAATACGAAGATTCGTTTTTAAATTTCAAACATTTTGAATTTGACAAACGTGACATTCAAATTATGAAATAACAATTATTTTCAAAACTTACCTCAAATTGCTTAGACAGAGACAAGATTCGGTCTTCGTCATCCTTAAGTATGATCACTATTTGTAAGGTGAAAGATAATTGAAAACAGAGGAACATAGAGTCATTATATGCATGTATATGTTGAGAATATTTAAAAAAACACCTTAGACGACAATCTTGTCTTTATGTGAGCATATTGAAGTTAAGAATATTTTAAAGAAGAATTTTATAAAGATATTTCTCTTTTTTCACCATGATAACAATTATGTAGGCCTAAATAGTTATTTAATTATGTCGTTCAAAAATTTGAACTAGTAATCAACCTATCAATGAAAGAGATTTCCTAATTTTATCTTGTTAGTTATGTAAAAGATTTTTTAGTATTAGTGAGTATATACCTTGCTATGTTTGATGGTTATAAATTTCCCTGATGATAAAAGTAATTTTAAAAAAAAAAACGATGCTTTTATGGAGTTAGTTTGGGTACAATAGTACTTCAATATGTTGAAACAAAATCGAGGCATCTTTATCTGATTAAAACTCGAGTTAACATTTGTCCAGTTTCTTGGCGGTACATAAGCTTAATTGATGTTAACATTGAAGTGTCATTGAGTTTTTTAATGAGACCTTCTGTTTCGTCTGTTCAAGGCCAAACGTTTTTTATTTCTTCTTTTATTTCATGATGTTAATGTATCTATCGATAGATTTATAACATGGGTTCCCAAAGTGGTCCAGGTGGACCTCCAGGGGTCCATAGGTGACCACACGGGGGTTCACAAATTGTAAGTGGGGGTCCACAAAATATTATCTGGTGTTTTCATAATAAAGAACAAACATTGTGGCTTGGATTTACCTGTCAACGTAAGCAGGTAGCATCAGTCACTAGGTAAATACTCAAAAATATTCCAGATTCAGTTCAAACATAGAATTGAATAGAACAATAGATAATAGTAGAAGTGTACATCCCATGTCGAGACTTGCAAAGTGCCGCCCGTGCGCCATCTCATTAAAAGTATGACTATTTTTTATTGTTGATTTACATTTTAGAGTTCATTGTTGATTTTTGACAATTGTTGATAGTTTGTAATAATATATGTTCATAATTTTGTATAACCACAAGAAAATGTGCTACTTTTTTCCTTCTTAACACCCTCTATTTAGGGTGATATTTTTTATGTTTTGGGAATACAGTAGAAATGCAGCAGCAGGGGGGTCTACCAAAAATGGCAAAGCGTTGAAAGTGGTCCACGAGAAAAAAGTTTGGAAATCCATGATCTATAAGAAATATCTTTAATCATACAACAATTTCGAACAATCCATTTTAGTACAAATCTAATTTGCTGACATTTAGATTCGTCCAATAGATGTCAGTTTTTTTTTTTTTTTTTTTTTTTTTTACCTACCTTTGAACAGACAAATCTCTAAGTGAGTAAATTAGATTTATGCTTAAACAGATTATGCAATTTTTGACGAGCTTTGCCTATCTATCAATAGTCTTACTTACTTTTGTGTGTTTTCAAGTCATGCATCAATGTGAAGAAGAGAAAATGGATTGCGTCTTACTTTATGCAAGTCAATTATTGTATTTCTTCGTCGTTATGTACTGATAAATGTTCTCTTAATTGTTCTGCAGATATATGTTTTTAATCACAACTTTATGATTATGTTCCTTGCTGTACCTTTTGTCTAGCATTATGTATCTATGTACCTATAACTATTTTTCTCCGTATTTTTGTTATCATAGATTAAATTTTCTATATTTATAGTAGGTTCCTCTCACAGAAAAATATTGTTACAAATTGATAAATAATTATTGTATATGCCTTAAAATATCTCAGACAGATCGGAAATACTCACATTTTGCGCAAAAATTGCGGTATTTAGACGTGTTATACGTTAAAAACGGGTTTTCTAATCATTTGGTGACTTGGCGATGTTTTGGCGAAAAAACTTGGCAACAGTTGGCGAGATTTTTGGCGACTTGGCGAGAAATAGATATTTCTGGAAACACCCATCACCTAAGCTCTAGAACCCAATATTTAGCGAGATAGTCTAGAAATTCCAGAACCTTGGCGAAATTAGTAGATTTCCCCGCCAAGTCAGGTATAAATACCGCAGCCCGACATAGTCAGTTTTGTGAAGACGATTAGTCCTGATTGCTAGTTTAGAGAAGCTGTTCTCTGCCTGAAGTATTTGAGACCTGTGATTGGAAGCTGTTACTTATTATATCCGGCGAATTGTAGCTGTACAATTGTGATTGTTACAGCTGGTATTTCTAGTGGAATTTTTTTACGAATAAAAGTCTTTTGTTCATTGAGTGGTTGCTTTCTTCAACTCTCAATCCATACGAAGCCCGAAGCTCGATACAATATACACACTTTTTTTAAAAATGCTCTTTCAAAAATTTATATAAAATTAACATTTATTAATATTCCATAAATTGTAAAATTCTGTGTCAGATTTAACTTGATGAAGAAATTGCAGATAAAAGTGTATTTTTTTTTCACCTACTTTTAAATATATCACCAAAATTTATAAAAGACGATATAGATGAGATTTTAAAACAAAATATTTAATTATTAATTTTAATTGTTTATCTGAAAAATAATCTAGAATTCACGATTTCTTTCCTTTTTGCTGGTGTTGGAAGTTGATCATTTTTGAGGGAAAAAAAAGGGTATTTTAAGAGATTTAAGCCGTTGGACTTAGAGATACTGGTTATATGAATTAATCTGCAAATCTATTTTGAAGTTATCCTTCTAATTTTTGCGGAACCTGCAGAAGAGTTGGGAACAAACAGTTATGAAGAGAGATTCATTTTGATATAAGTCTTTATGATTAAATTATTAAGTAATTAGAATGGAAAAGGAAAGAAATTAAGATTTAAATTTCTGATTCTCAAAATCTTTTCCAAAATTCAAGAGTGTATTTTTTAATTTTAGTGACTCGTTTTAAATAAAATATACAACGTTGTTGTTGTGTGCTAGTAATAAAAGTTTCAAGCTATTTCCAACCATTTGTTAAGAACAAAGAACTTTAATTGTACTCTTAACATCTGTATTTTTAACATCTTCACAACTTAGATATTTTGTCTGCAACAAAATTACAAAACATCTTTTGAAACAGCGCTTTCAACGCTTTCTTTAAAAAAAATTTTTTTTAACTTCGCAGATGTTTTTATAAATAGGGATTTCTCTACTATTAAAAAAGTCTCATAGATTTATGAAACAAAAGTTAATAGAGACCTCACTAAAACTATCTTCTTAGAGCCGGTCACTATCGAGATATGAAGATCCAGAGAGATGGCAACAGAACCTACCGTCTCTGCATCAATACCGATAATATCTCACTAACGCCAAAATATATTTTTGACTGCCCTGCCATTTTAAGATCTCTGGCTCAGCTCGGGGAATTCCACCTACTTGACATCGAAAAAAATCTATATTCAGAAAACGTCAAGGAGATAGCCAGCTGTGTTCTGCACACTCACGTTCATCTATCCCCATGGACACGACACCAACCAACCATTTATCCAATTGACTTAATCTATAAAATCTTGACGAAAATTATTGCTAATAAACTTAAACCACTGATTGAGAGATAATTGGGGGATTACCAGTGTGAACATAGGCAAAATAGATCAACCTTAGATCATATATTCTGCATAATAAATACCCTGAAAAGATTGTATGAAAAGAATATAAATATATACCAACTTTATATCGATTTTAGGCAAGCTTATGATTTATCAAAGACGATATGCTAAAAGTCTTGGATAAATTTAACATCACCGAAAAATTGACAAGATTAGTAAAAAGGACAATTGTATCTCAACTAAGTCAAAAGTGAAGATTCAAAGTAAACTATCTAGAGAATTCAATACAGTGACTGGATTGAGACAGAGAAACATATTATCTACATTTTTGTTTAACGTATTCCTGTAAAAATAGATGCACAACACAAATTCAAATAGAGGCGATACAATTTTTAACAAAATTATGCAAGTTTTGTCATTTGCGGATGCTGTAATTTTGACAGCTAGAAGCAAGTATACCTTGATCAAACTATCTAATAACTTAGTTAGAGAGGTTTTCGGATGTTTTTGATTAACTTAGCTGATGTTTTTGGATTAGAAATCAATAGAAAAATACTAAATATACGATAATGCATTGTAAAGAAACTGCGATATAGATACTGAACTTAAGATAAATGAAGATTCTAAGTCTGAAAGGCTCATACAGAGTTTAATTATTTGAGTTCATTTGTCACAGAAAATAATGATATGATGCCAGAAATCAAAGAAAGGATTATTGCAAGTAATCGCAGCATTTTTTTACATTACAGAAACTATTGAGATCTAAGACACGGAAGCCGAAACTACTGGTGTATAAAACCGTGATCAAACCAGTTATTATTTATGGATTGGAGACTTGGACTCTAAGACAAGAAAATGGAAAGATAATAATTAGTCGAGAGAGGAAGATTTTAAGAGCTATATTTGGCTCAGTCAAAGAGAGTGATGTTTGGATGAAACGATACCATAGCCATATAAAATTGAAAATAATCAATTGGGAAACATGGAGAGAATGGCAACCGGTGTACAAAATATTTTTAAAGGTCAATGTCAAGGACAAAAAACGAGGAAGACCAAGGAAAAGATGGCTCTATGAAGTTGAAAGGAATCTGAAGCACTTAAAAATAACAAATTGGAAAACTAAGACTTCTTTTGAGTAGAATTGTTAGGGAGGTCATCGTCCAACATAGATTTTAGTGCCATGGAGTTAGTTAAATATTCTTATATCAACAAATTTCAAACTGATCCAAGGTATATTCCCAAAATAGCAAAAATTTAGCCATCTACTGAATTCCATCATTTATATGGCTTTGACTGTTGTGTTATTTATTAACATAATATTAATTTTTTTCTTCTTCTCAATCAAATAACTTTTCACTTAAAGTATTCCAAGCAATTAATGATGAAGGAAGAAAAGCTATTTTTTAGCTGGCATTCAGATTTAAACAAATTACAAGCGCAAGTTATTAACAATGAATAGCTGCCTAACAGCTTTTCAATGAAGATAAATTGTTACAAAACATTTTTGCTACTTGTGTTGAATCAATAACAACAAATTAAGAAATATCTGTTCAAAAATTCAAAATTTTAACTTCGACTGTCTTCATAATGTCACTAATATGTCGATGTAGAAGAAACTCTAAACTTTTTTTAAACATCTGTTCAAAACAGTTAAAAATTAAAGTCAATTTCTTGAAAGCATCTTTATAAATTCACTGTAGTACCCGTAACGATGAAATGTACATTTTCGCTTTGTTAATGCAGTTTATATTATCACCAAATGCTTTCAAGAAAATATCACATATTTCTGCTTTTATTATTATTATTATTATCATTTTTATTTTTTATCTTTTATAAACATTTAAAATAATGAAAAAACGCGCGTTATGCCTTTCATTTTTCTTCAACAAATATTTATTATTTCTTTATTCGTTTTCCCTGAGTTGTCACTAAAAATGTTAATACGTAGAAATTTACACCGATGAATGGACTTTTCAGAAGTGGTTAAGAGCATTGTTGTTGCAAAGATCCCAAACCTTAATGATATCAACTTGGTTGGGTTGACCATTGCTCTGACATCCTCCCACTTCTTCAACAAATGAACAACGGGGGGAGGTTGCTCAAAACCGAAACTGATGATCTACTTTGGTTATACATATTCTATTGGAAAAAAAATATCCAGAATACAACTTAAAAGTTTTAATAGGCAAGCAATATAATTCAAGATAGATGAAAACGATTTTTGGTCTTTTGGGTTTGGCAAATATGTACATCCTGCTTTGAGAACCAAAAAGTGTTCTTTAGAATTCGTTTGTTATCCGAATAAGAGTGTTCGTTGTCCAATTTGTTCGCACTCGATCACCCACTGTATATTAAATTAAGTTCTACTAATTTATTGGTACAGTCTTGTTGAAATCTCGTTAGAATAAAGAAACTTGATTCTTTATGATTTTCCTTCTTAGCATATATATATATATATATATATATTCTTGTTCAAATTTTTTTTTTTATTCATCCATTCAAGTTCAATTGCTTTTTTTTAAAAACTAGCGCCTGATTGTAGCGCAGTTTTTTCAAATATTAATTCATTAAAAAAATAATTAATTAATTTCAGTTTTATATGGGAGAAAATAACTATGTCTTCCTTTCTTGACATAAGTAGGAATAAACTTAAATTTTTTTTTACATTACTTGTTTTACTTAAAATTGTAATTTATGAACTCAGACTTTGATAAAAAGTAGTCTTGGCGCAATCTATTTTGCTCTGATATCAATAAAATATAGTGTATATAATATCCTGTATTTTTTAGTGAAATCAAGTTTTTATTGTAAGGCCTGCATGCTTTTGAGTCTGGCTAGAAATTTAAATTTCTGGTCGAAAAACTATTGAATTCAAAAAGCAGTTTGATTCTTAAAGAATTTTTGATATCATTAATGATTAACATATTCGTAGTCAGTAAAATTTACATACTCATCTTTAGAAGCTTAATGTACTATGCCTCCAGTTTTAAAACTGCACATAAAAAACATTGAAACATGAAGTTTAAAAACCATGGATTAAATTATAAAAGTAATGTTTCACTAACGGGCCTCAAAAATATCAATTTTATCGCACTAAAAATAAAGCATATAAGTTATTATAGTACATCGTCGTCCTAGATCGTCGCGGGCATACGATGTAGCATGCTAACTCTAGGACGCCAGTGGTAGCGAATGTGCTCAGAGCTTCTCCTCATTTGATATGCAATGGAGCCATATTTTTAAAAGAGTTTATATATCACTCATACACAACCATTGGCAAAACACAATTTAGGTTCTGATATAATTTACATATGAATTGGTTATTAAATATTAAGAATTATTATACATTTGGCATTATTGTTCAAATGTATAATAATTCTAAATATTTAATGAATTCTTGTTTGATGACTCATGTTCCCTTATCAGAAAACAAATTCCATTAACAGTGTTAGTTATTGACTTCCAGTATTCAGTTGTTTATAGTGCGTGACCAAAGCCTGAATACCAACGAAGTTTTTATTCTCAATACTGATGCCTTCGTAATAACCCAAAGACGCAGAAAAGAACAAGAAGTTCGAAATTTAGAGTGTTGCCAACCACGCATCACTAAATATCGGCCGTTTATCCATTGGCCTCGTTTTACAGACACGCCTTTTGGTGTGGGTTTTTCCCCCACGCTTTGTCATCTGTAGTTCCACTGTAAACAACTATGTTCGAATGAGCTTCTTTTAAAATATCGTTTTCATAAGAAGTTTTTTTTTTTTTTCTTTTTTGGTAAGTGACATCATTGTAATGGCTTCATTAGGATTGGAGTTCTATTAATTTTAGAATGTTTTTTTAGCTATAAATTTAAACTCGGAAATGTGTTTAATGAAGTTGTTTTAAATATTTTATAAATTTATTGCAAAATTTCATTAATGAAATCAAGCGAAATGAAACAAAAATCATATAATCTTACGTTTGTTTTTATACCGAGTTCAAATGTTAATAAGTTTTGGAATGATTTTGATAAAATTCCATTTACTTTAATGAAGGAAAAGCATTTTGGATAACAAATTTAAAAGGAATGTCGATATTGGTTGCTAGGTCAGCCTTATTTAAAACCTAACATAAAAAAATAGAAAATGGTGACATGTGTTTTATGAAAATTTATTTCATGAAAAGTAATTATATTAAATTCATTTCTCAAAATAGAAACTTAAAAAAAAAATTTCTTTTTAAAGTTACTGCTCTATTATTATCAAGTCTGTTATCACTAATCGTTATAAGTCACTATTTTTTGCTCTAAATTGTTCAAATGAGCAGAGACGTGTTCACGGCGGAGCCATTTTATTTTGTTGAAACAAATAAAATTTGACAAGCCTTTTGTCGCAGAATTTTCATTTCTGGTTTTAAATTTTAAATATTGTTCAGCTCAGATTTGTCCAATATTAGACTTTAAACTATTAATTTTTACAAAATCAATTAACTCTACTAATAAATAAAAATACATAATAATATGTTTGTTTAAGATCCACTGTTTTGATGCCGAGAAGATTGAAAATTCGAAATCAGATTCTGCAGAAAATCTTCCGTTTCTGATGCATAGTTGGTTGCATTTTGGTCACATGAATTGAATGTTTGTTGCATTTGAATCGCTACAATAATTAATATTTTAAGGATAAGAGTTTTGTTCATTTTCATTGGACGTATATACAATTATATGAAACAAATGCGAACATGTCGGTCGATAATGCTATTTTGAATGACCTGTTTTTGAATTTATTTGCATAAGGACAAAAATTTTACACCAACTTAAATAATTTATTGATATTGTTTTAAGTGAGAACTTCTATATCTTTATGGAGATATGCTCTTTCCTTTAGAAAGTTAATGAATTCAATACCCAATCCATCCGAAAATCGTTCAGTTGCAAATGTCTATATATGCTATCCACTTCTTAAAGTCCAACCTCTTTTTATTTACATGGTAAGGAGGTAAGGATCCCAACACGGTTGTCAGTCTCGTCTCCTAGAAACCCGATCTGGTAGCTAAATGGTTAGAGCTCATGCTTCCAGCTCAACTGTTCGCGAATTTGTTTCCCACCGCAGGCGTAGATACTTGTGCTGGTTCGAAATTCCTTTTAAAGTCTAGGTCCCGGTTTAATTAGCCCTCGAATGTAAAAAAAAATGACCATTAAGCGACAAATAAACCAAAGTCTCTTAGGAATACTTTAAAATTGAAAGACAATTGATTATATGTTTTGCAATTTTGTTTGTCAGTGGTAAAATAATTGCAAATGAATTTTAATTCCTTTTTTAAAACGTTATTTAAAATATTTCGCACATCTAAGTCATTGCGCAACTCATTTGCGTATAGTATTTTGGCAGTAAGAAGAGCCTAATACAAACTTAAAACTTAATTTATAATGATAGCTTAAAATTACTAAAAAAATGTGCTGTTTTTACTAGTTTTTTTCGTAAATATTAGGGTAATCAAAATAATAACTGTTGACCAGAAATCAATGAACGAGCCTCATTGGCCGTTTTGTGAAGATAGTTCAGGTAAAAAAAGTGGAGTAAATTCATGAATTAACTATACTGGAAAAACAGGTTTCTGGAAGAGATGGAGATGCTGTACAAACAAGAATTTATATGTTTATGAAAAAGTAGAGTGAATTCATGAATTAACTACACTGGAAAAACAGATTTCTGGAAAAGATGGAGAGGCTGTACAAACAAGAATTTACATGGCAATTATTTAAGCATTTTGCTGTTAATTTAATGATTAATCCTTTCATTGTACAGAGTAATAATAATATTGTTAATATAATAAATAAAATTTATTGGGAAGAAATTGCTCTGTCACATACATCTCCTACATTTAAACATTCCAATATCTAGTCACAAGTCAGTCAAATCCCGTGCAATACCACGAACACTTAGTTTAATGAAATTTCCTGCCGCCTGCTTATTAAGCCAAGTGGTGTCCTGCATTTTCTAACTCTTCATCTTTTCCGAAACATATATCCCCCAGAAACTCAACACCTTAGGCAAAAGATGGAATTTGCTAGAAACCAAATCTGAATTATCAAACATTTCCCTTCGGAATTGGTCCAGAAAGTTTATTGCTGCATCAAAAATGTGAAGGTGGCTAGAAATCGTGAAGAGTATTCCTCATCCTCTGCTTCAGGAGATTCGCATTAATTTTTTTTTAAGTCTCTAAAAAAGCTCCATCTTAAAATCTGGTTAAAGATTTGCCTCAATGATAGCGACTTTTAGTATTGAACGCAGTGACCACTTGGCTTAATGAACTGACGATTGAAACACATAAGATTGTCTTGATAAAGATTTACCTCAGTGGTAATGACTTTCAGCATCGAATGTTGTGACCATTTGTCTTGAACTGGTGATAGAAACGCATAACATAGTCTCGCCAAAGATTTGGCTCGATGATAGTGACTTTTAGGATTAGTGAACGACTTGATGAACTGACGACGGAAAAGCATGACATCTTCAAGCTAAACACTTAGCACGAGGTCAGCGGCTTTTAGCATTCAATGCAGTGGCCGACTTAACGATTTGACGACAGAAAAGCATAACATCATTTCGTCAAAGATTTGCCTAACTGGTAATGATTTTCGGCGTTGAGCCTCTTAGCTCCATGAACTGGCAAAGAGAATGATGAAATAGTATTGATGTAAAAGGTGGTTATGCAAAAATTGGAGGTTTCTCGTTAGCGATAGAATATTTTTTTCAATAAATAATGTGTTTTCTTCTTAGTAAACAGTGTATAATATCTGTATGACCCGCATGTATAATAAAATGTAAGAAATAAACATTGCATACATATTTTTCGAAGGTGCTAGGTTCAATGCCAAGGAGTGTTGAACAAGAAAAGACGAATATTTGTAGGTCGTTATGGATAAGCTAGAATCTGTAAATTATATTTGTATTACTGAAATTTTGTAAATCCAATGTTTTGCGGTTGAAACACAGTTTTTACCAACTTGGTTTGGTAAAAATCCTAAGTATATTTTCATATGGTTCCTTTTAAGACTTTTACCAAGACTTAGCGATAAGACCAAAAAGTTATCAATGCTCTTCGGTAAAACCCGAAACAAATGATTAGTTATTAGAAAACATTCCATTTTTAATTAAAAAATTAAAATATATTTTAAACTTCTTGGGACATACTGTTTACAAAATATCTACGAATAAAAAAATTCGTCATAAGTAAGATAGTGGACTGCACTTGTGTGTCGCAAGGTGGGAAACCAGGATAATTCGTCCTAACAACAACGGTCACGAGACGTGGTCGACACCTGTGCTGACATCAAACTCGTCCTTTGATTGTGATTCAAAATGAAGAGATGATTGAATGTGCTTATCAGCTAGTAAAACCCGTCAACATAAATGTATACAAACAATATTCAAAATGTTTTTAAAAACTCCGGTGTCTTGATAGGAAGAGGAGTTGCTCTCATGGCGGAAATGGTGTGGGTTCGATTACTGATACCTCTGAAAACCGTATGAGCGTTGAGTGAGTCCAGGTACTTCAAAATTTTGCATGCTCCAGTATCCTTTCACTGGGGTTATTCTGAAATCTGTAGATAAGAGTGGCTGCTCCGATTTCGACAGCATCATTAGACCATTGTCCAAAATCTCGAAATGGTCAGCTATGTTTAGTAAATTCCGTCGATAGAAAAGGCAGCAGGAATCAAATAAACAAGCTATGACTAAAATATTGGAGAGCCACTATAAATTGGTGGATAAATGTCCAATTACTGGTACTGCCTGGCATGGAGAGGAGAGCGACCATTCCGGTGTCGACTTCGTCAGTTGACCGTGCTTCAAACATTGGCTTTGCTTAGCTGCTTGGATCAGTAGATATAAGCAGCTAAAAATGCCTTGCACAGTGAAATATATTTTACTAAATTCGAATTTAACCGGATTAGTTACAATTCTGTCATCCAAAGTAATATTCGTTCTCGAACGCTTTAATGTGGAGCTGTTTATTGACGTAATCGCTCAATTGAGAACCTCAGAGTTCACTTGGAATCCAACGAAAGCGGAAGCGAACAAAAGAGACAGATTACCCTGATTACTATTAAACGCGTTCTCATCACAGTACCCAGTTTCCGAAACCGATCTTCTGGTTTGTTGCTCCAGAGTTCAGTGTTTCTTTTTTTTTTTCCCAGATTAAATAACACACTTGAATCAAATCCCGGGGCAAGGAAAGGATCGGAACGGTCTTCCCTTTAGCAAGGACGAACGAGCGTTCTTCGCGAGAGAGTAGATTCCATGGCCAAGGATGTGATGTGACCTTGAGAAGAACTGGACTCTGGGTCATGTGCGCCGCTGGGTCGCCTCCACGACAGCCGAGAACAAGCCAACCGCTTGCTTTTTCTGAAGTTCAGTCTACTAGGTCAGCGGAGAAATGTGCCAAACTCTCAGGAAATAAATAAATAAACGAAGAATTAAAAGAGAAAAATAATAGCAGACTAAAAAGATAAATGTTACATTTTGGTAAATATTCTGGAGACAAGAAAATAGTTGGCAATGAAATTATATTATAAAATAAATTTTCATGTTCTTTATGAAACTGGAAATATCGTTTTTAGAAGAAACATCCAAAGCTATGGTCATAAAATAGTTTGCGTAATATTGTCACTTGAATTAAAAATAATGGATTAAAGAATAATTTTAAGTGATAATTTTTTTCAATTGAAATCAAATAATTTTAGTTACTCGTCTAGAGTGTGTTTGTAAGAAACATAAAATTAATCTATTTATGATTAATATAATTAAATAAAATAACAATAATGTAGTAATGAATGAGTAATTAAACATTTCAAATATAATATCATGTAACTATTATATTATAGGAAAACAATTATTGTGCAGGGAATCAGGATTGCTCTCTCTCTCTCTCCCGTATTACTATAAAAATATTGCACCTGATATATTTTTATTTTTTTATTTTTTTTACAAAAATATCGTTTGCTTACGTTTTTCTAGGTGATTTAAATTTATCCTTTGTTTTTTTCACTCGGTAAAACTGAAGAATAAAATGTTTTGCATCATTTTATTGCTTATTGCAGAATAAAACACATTCAAAAATCGTTTTCTTGATATATCTTTTGCACAACGACTTTTGAAAACGAAGCGCTATTTTTATTTTGCTCATTATTCTTGAGATATCTTCCTACAATATCTGTATTTTTGACAAGATATTTTCTTTGATGAATCACTATTGCATCACTTAAAAGGTATCGTAGACAAACATATAACTTGCATATTTTATACACGCTAATATATGTATATATATATAATAGTGTGAACGTTTCCCCAGACGATTTCTTTTTCCAAGTAAAACATCTTTTCATTATCATCTGCTGGTGTTATTAACTTTACATATTTTTGTCTTTTATTTTTGGCCATAATTAGAATGTATTACGTTTGCTCACTTTTGTTGTATTTGATTCGTTGTTTCATTCGATATAATTTTTTGTTTGATCAGAAGAGAATGGCAAAAACTGCTGAGAAAGCACAAATTAGATGGTTGTTTACTGAAATAAAACCAATAAATTAGACACATAGAAATAACAGAAAGATTATGTTGGGTAACAGTATCTTGCAGAGGAAAAAGAAGTTTTCGGAAAAACTGGAAATGAGACATTAACATCCCAATGTTCTTGTCTCAATGAAATTGATCATGGCAGTTAGGTATTTTTTTTTCATTCTGATTAAGACATTCTTAACGCAATGGTAGGAATGCAGTGATAATAGTGGCAAGTGTATTGGAATTGTCAGTTTCGATTGTCTATAAGGTTCTGAAGATCATATTGCTCATACCTTGGAGACAGCTGATAAGACAAAGAAGATAAAACGTACAACATCCAAATGAGGATAGACGACATTGTTTTCTTTTATGTTTTTTGAGACATTGTTGTTTTTCTTTTATGTTTTTTGATGAAGTCTAATGCTCACATGTCTTCTCTATCTTCTGAAATAATAAGTTACCACGGGTGCTCAAAGTGAATTGAATTTCGTTTTTGAAGGAAATCAAAACCGAACCTGATGCTTTGGCTATAAATATTCTATTAAATTTTTTTTTCAGTATAGAACTTTGAAGTTTATTAGGCAATCAACATGATTCAAGAGAGATGAAAAACGATTTTCTGTCCGTTGGGTTTGTCAATCCTGCACATCATGCTCCGAGAGCCGAGAAGAGTTCCTAAGAATTCGTTTTTGTTCGTTATCCAAATATGTGTTCGTTGTACGATTTGTTTGCGGGTCCGATTTGTCCGAGCTATTTGTTAACCGATTATTCACTGCATATGTAAATACCAAACTGGGAGTATCAGTAAATGCGGCTCAGACGTAACTATAACATACACTGCCATATTTTTGCTAAAACTAAAAATAAATATTTGTATAAATGTCTTATCTTTCTGTTTAACTGTTTTATTGTATTATTATTGTTTGATTTATGAAATTATTGTCTGAATACCATTTATTTGGAAAAAAATAGATTATTTTGGAGCTGAAAATTTTTTTCCAACGGCAGGCACTTGTGAACCAAGTCACGGAGGAGACTAGCCCGCGCCATGCCACCACAAATCCGTTTGCAGGGTGGGCCACCTTCATACATCCTCACAGAAGAAAGGACAGAAAGAACAAAGAAAGAATGTAACATCCATGCTCAAACCGGGATTTGAACCCAGGACTCACCGCTCAGGAGTCAGGAGCTCTAACCACTCAGCCATAGGTGTAAATTTTAAAATAGCTTGGCGATAATTGGCGGCATTTTTTGGTGATTTTTTAGGGGAAGGAAACTAAGTTTTAATTTTTTTATGTTCCGAGTTGATAGGAGCAATGCGAGCCAATCGTTATTATTAGAATATTCTGGAATCTCTCTCAAGGATTGTCATCGGTGGATATAAAAGTCGGCCTCAACCAAGCAAGAAATCAGTGGCATGACTGAATCATCAGTTCTGAAAACAGCACAGTATTTCTCTATATTTATTATAAAAACTGTGTATACCTTTTTAACTTCTGAGAAATCTATTAGGAGTGATAATTTTAGGCATCCTAACTGAAATAACTGGGAATAAAATGTTTTCTGAAAGAAAAATTTATTAAACTGATCTATTTCTGTATCATTCCTCTGGATCTCTCTTTAGTACAAAGAAATCAAAATTATATTTCCCGTGCGATGAAGGACTCCCATACAAAATTCATTTGTATTGTTTTATGATTGTCTTTTTGACTGTTTCATATATTTGTTGTTATGCGACTTATTTGCATACTTGGAAAAGTTTTTGTTATGTTGTTGTCTGGAACTGTAGTTGGTAAACCTAGTTGTTTATTTGGTTGGTCTGAGTATTCTCATTGATAGAAGGTAGTGGGTTTGATTACCAACTTTACCGAAGATATTCCTTAATAGTGATTAGAAGACGTTAAATAGGTCTCGGTCGCAATGTCTTTCAACTAAAATTGTAGCTCTGCTGGTGGCAGGTCAGTCAATAGGGATCTTCTGCTTGGTTCCGGTTTCTAAATTACAAAGCCACCCACTCGGCTTCTTAAAACAAACTGGTACTGCCCACTCTAGGTTAGGTACAGGGAAGTATGCTGGTGTAACTACAACTCTTACACCAGCATGCTTCCCTGTACAGTTGAACTCTACCAATTAAATAGAAGCAGCCGGGTGGAGTCTTCGTGATTTTGAAGCAGGGACCAAGTAAGTTGTTTTCTATCCCCAATACTTGGCCAGCCACCCCCAGAGGTATCATTTCACTTGGAAGACATTACAACCACTCCCAGATTTAACGTGCCCCAGCCACCGTTTGCTAACTCAACAGATCTTCTTTTAAATTAAGATTCGAACTCACTACCTTCCGATAAAGAGAACCACGCTCTAACCCACAAGCCATGTAACAACAGCTGTAGTTGGTAATAGTTCCAGTTTTTTTTTTTTTTTCCCTGGAACTGTATTGTTACAGTCACTGATACCAACTACAGCCTGCATAGGATAAAAGAGTTAAGGGCGAGCAGATGATTGACTTGTTCAAGAAAGACGTATTCTCCGTATAGAGGGTGAAAACAATACTATATTAGAAAAAATATAAGTAAATATCATTATTTTTATTTAAAAAAAATTATATCGTTAAAATATAAAAAAAAATGAAGGTACCTGATATCGTAAATATTTTTTTCTCCACTTCCAGCAATTACATGTAGAGGACAATTTTTAAAAAGAAAAGAATTCATATGCTTCTTTCTTTAAGCGAGAAAATCTCCTGGGCTGAATAAACACATTGTGCTTAAATTAATTTCATCGTGGATACGTATTCTTATAGGAAGTCAAATCAGCATTCAATACGTTTTCAAATTAATTAAAACTGCTGAAAAGTTAGTCGAGTTGATTAACACTAAAAATTTAGCAATCGAAAGAAAAATTATCTTTTGTTTTATGCTTGCCAGAAACTGACACTCTAATATATGTTTTACTCCTTCCATAAAGTCGTTCTCAATTTAACGATGGAGAAAAAATTGGTGGACAACAGAATAGGGATTTTATTTACATAGATTTGATTTGTTTGATCGAAAATATTTCTCGCTTCAGAATATTTATTAAAATTCTAAAAATGTCTCACTTCCTTTAAGAATAGTTTATAAGGAATATGTTTCCTTTTTAACCAAGTGATTGTTTCTTTCGTTACAGTTGAGATCCCGAGTAAGCCACTTTATTACGATTCTTATTGATTAAAAATATTCATGACGTCAGCTATCGTTTTATTAACGTCTTATCGTATTGAGACGCAATTGTCAATCCGACTTGTGGATGAATTTGCTGCCTGCCTTCCAGTCACGTTTTTCAAGAGGCAGGAAACAAGGGGAAGTTCACCATCGAATGTCACCTTGCGCCATAAAACCCAACCAATCCCCATCGAATGTCTGAGAATAGAATGTCCATCGAATGTCTGAGTCTAGAGTTGAAGCTCATTTGATTGAAAAAACGATTTCTTACATAAAGAATAAAGCATCAGTTTGAGAAGCCGTTTTCCATTGATTCAAACCATTAACGCATGGACAACAGAACAGCAGAAAAAGCAAAATGAAAAAGATGTGATAAAACATACACTTTATGGTTTGTTTAAATCGACAAGGACGATTTAAATTTATAAAATTTTTATTAATTAATAGAATTCTAAATTAAGAACTGCAATATTTTTAAACAATCACTTTTGAATCTTAAAATTATTGCCTTGCTTACGCTAACACTAAAAATTTTTCTTTAATTAATATCGCTAAAATAATAAAAAGCGCATTTGTAAAAATGGTTTCAAAAAGTTCATTAAATTTTCTAAAATTCTTTATTATTGAATTAAATAAGAGGAAAAGCCACTGAAACATTTTCATTTAAACTACAATATTTTTTTTAAATAAAGTAATATCAACACGTGGTATCAATAATCCATGAAAAAGGAACTGTATTTGTGTGCTGAATTCACATAGTTAAAAGTAAAAAAAAAAAGATGGGTATCTGTAACTTGTAGATATATCTATCAAAAGTTCTATCTATACTTTAAAAACCTATCTTACAACAAGAGGTTCAGATTGCAGACACAAGAAAAACAAACTTTTTTTAAAAATCTCCCGTGTTCCAATTTTAATTGTTTTGCGAAATTGGAAGGTTGAGAATTTGATGCCAAAAATATCTTTGAAAGCCAAGTGTTACAAAATTCTTGGAAAAGTTACACACCCTTGCTTCTCTAACAAACATTGGTAACCATGGTAACGAAAGCAGCCTGAGGCCTGGCGATAAGAAAAAGACGTGATGGACGTCCGTTTATTTGTATCAGTTTGAGGTTTCAGAGAAAAATTTAAGTAAAAGCCCGGGGATAAATATGATAGTAATTGAACAGAAACTTGTCACCAAATTTTTCTTTCCAACGCCAAAGGACTTCTTGGCGGTGAAGTGATGGACAATTTTATTACTTTTCAATCTTCCTTGTTTGGTTCTGTCATTCATTTTGTGAAAATTCAAATGAATATACCTTCTTTTTTAAAATTTACTTAAAAATTTACTCTGATTTTAAATTTAATCACAGTTTTTGTAAAATTAAATATTGATATTTGGGAAACCGAAGCTAAGAGTGGGATGTTTATTTAAAAGAAAGTTTGATAGGAATTTCAAATAATTACTTAAATTAAGATTTTTAATTAATTTGCTTTGAACAGAAACTAGTCTCCAAATTTGTTTTTCTTACATCAAAGGACTTCTTGGCGATGTGTAAGAATTTCGCAATAAATGTTCAGATATTTAGAGAACATTTTTGTCTACCTAGCATAAAAGTAATGGTAAACAGTCATATTAGATAAAATGATGGAAATGTGTGTTTCATAGTAATACATTCGTAATGACGTCAATAATTGACACTTTTATTATTTTATTTCCCTCATTTTTTTTAATATTCTCTTTTACAGTTTTTGATAAAAAGAAGAATTAAGAAGAGAATCAGTATAGTTTCCATTTATTATTATTATTTTCTCCTTTGAAATATATATATATATATATATATATATATATATATATATATATATATATATATATATATATATATATATATATATATATATATATATATATATATATATATATATATATATATATATATATATATATATATTATATTTTCCACTTTTTAACAATGGCCAATTCTTCATAATGAATACATTTTTAAACTTTTATACTCAGTAAAATTATTATTTAATTCAGGGTTTGTTAATCAGGAACCAAACTGAATCTTGTAGAGGAGACTGTTGCGAACATTTTGATGTATTTGACTTTTTTTTTATTGCACAAAGTAATGCATCAAGGAGAAGGTGTTATCTGTTGATCACATTCAGAGTTTTAGATAAACGTTCTTTCTATGTGTTTGGACATTTACAAACATCTGAGCCATATATTGGCCTTTTTCGGCCGCTGCATGCATTGAAACCTTTGGTGTTGTCAACGGTTATTTTAACACGTTGATAAACTCAGTTTACAGTTGAATGACTAGCTGCCGCGGCCTTTTGTTCTGTAGCTCATGGGTTCCATTACGAGCTCGGGTTCAGGTGTTTGAAGTAGCTCGGAATCTGCTTTAAATTATAGATCTCGATTTAAAGAGCTCTCATGTTCATAAAATGACTTTTAAGGGACCAACAAATTTATAAAAGGAAGACATCTCTGATCCCCTGTTTCCCTATTTGATTCAGAAATTGTCTGGTTATACTTTACGAGTTATGGAAAATAGTAAATTTTTAATGCGAGCATCTTGTATAAAACAATCCATAACATTTGTAAAAATTTTAATTTTTGTCCTTTAAAAAACTAGTTAAATTGGAGTGCATTTTCAATTGCCTATTGCTGCAGAGCTCCTGTGACTCAGTAGCTTCACGCCGTTCCCCATTAAGATCAGCAAAGTAAAGCATCATTTGCCGAGGGCAGTGATTGGGAGGGTGACCACATTTACCCTCACTGTATTGCTGGAGCTCCATAGCTTGGAGACGTGTCCATGTTCGTCTGTGACGTCTAAAATGTTTCAGCTTATGGGATCGTGGATGTGGAGAGCAGGATGCCAGTTTAGGTGTGGAGTCCATAAAGCTCTTCCGCTGGTGTGGTTGGTTGGTTGGATTTTATGGCGCAAGTTCCAAATAAGAACAAGCTGCTCCAAAACTAAATTTAGTTTATTCATTTAATGCTTCCTAGAGGAAGCATACTAGAGTGCAATTTGAATAGGGAGAGGAGGGTGTCAGCTCAGGCGTAATTTTGTTCAAAATTCATTCATGGTTTCAAATTACCCGGCTCTTAGGGATGGACGAGTGTTCCAAACCAGTTGAGCTTAAAGTATAGTCCGGTGTACACTTGCACAGTTATATATGCCTATTTCTGCCTATCAGAGCCACAAAGTACAATCAGTTCTTTTGTTATTAATTATCACGACCCAATAACGACGTCGGCATCGGAACCTCAGATGTAGGACAGGAGTGAATTCTACAGTCCATGCCATGGTACACTAGTGAGGCGATATCTTACATTTTAACATAATGGTCTGTAGTGGGTTAGGTGTCAAACTCATTACTTTTCGAATATGAGAGTGACTCCGTTCCCCAGGAACTACTGCCACCTGTTGATGACAACGGTGTGAATATTTATACTGTCTAAAACTGTTGTCCAGTTTCCAATGACTTCTCGCGTGCCTAACACTGTTACTGAAATACAATCTAAATTAAAAAAAGTATATATATAATTAATATAATAGGAAATTCCTAAAATATAATAATAAAAATGTAATTTTTAATTATAGTTATTGGAATAAAATAGAGCAAATGAATTAATTTTGAATCTGATAATATTCTTGTCCTTTAAAAGCGTAACAACCTATTACAGGTCTTAGCTGCCTCTACAGCACATTTTTTCCATCCCAGTCTTTCCAGAGCAACATTTTGCCAACTAACTTTCAGTATCTTGAGATCTTTTTCAGTGTCACAAGGAGCCATCTTGTTGGTGGTCTTCCTCGGGCGCGAGATCCTTCGGGGTTCTTAAACGTTGATATTTTAGTGAGGTTGTTCTCTCGGCCTCTCCAGACATGGCTAAGCCATCTTTGCCTTTTGCTTCTGATAACCTGGGTAATCTGGGGCTGGTTATACAGCCTATACAATTCAAAATTATGTCTGGTTCACCAGCAACCCCGTTCCTGTACAGGGCCATAGATAGTTCCTAATGCCTTCCTTTCAAAGGTTTCCAGGGTTCGCTGTATATCGACATTTAATGTCCAAGTTTCGCTAGCATATAGCAGCACAAGTAGTATGAGTGTATTGTAAATTCTCAGTTTTATTCTGCTGCTGATAAATTTAGATCTTGGTAGCTTTTTCAGCCCAAAAATCTGATAATATTAGGAAAAGTAAATATCAGATAGTAATCCCTCAATCAATTTATCCTAAAAATTATGTGAACCTGACTCATTCCCGTGGAGTGAGAAGCTTCAATGATACGTGACTAAGTCATTGTTTTTTTATTTATGACATGAACAACATAAAGTAAGTCAATCAGATCAAAAGAAGCGTGATCGAAGTCATTTGATTGCCTCAAGAATGATGTAGGTCATTATGTTAAATAGTTTGGTTACTCATTTTTATTAAAACATTTTTATTTCGTGTGTGTTAAAAAGTTAATCTATTAGATTCCATTTCGCGCACTGGATTATACGTCTTATTGTGATCGTTTCTAATTGTTTATTTTGCTAGCAAATCAAATCCAATAACATGTTTGTTTGTTTATAATACGCTTAATGTCTACTGAAAATCCGATAAACACAGCTAATCATCGAGCAATTTTGGTAAGCCACGGTCAGGTGGCAAACTCGACATCTGAGCTGGCACATTCCCCTAAATACCAGGCAGAATCAGAAAAGGGACATTGTGACGAATATCTATTTTAACAGCCCCAATCCCCCTTAGTGAACGAGATAAATCTACTCAGCTGTGTTGAGTATAGAACCTCTTAATACTCGGTCACGTTGAAGTCGCCTTTTCCATACGGACAACAGCGAACTTCATTTACTTCGTAATACTGAAACATGATCATGTGACAGTCAGTACTAGAGCTGGCATATTTCCTCCGAACTTCCACACCATACCAGCGGAAGAACATTTTGCAGAGCATTTAAAGTTTATAATGCCTTTAAAGAAATCTAACTAAGTGGATTAAGTATCAAATCTGTTGCATTCGGACGGTCGACTGTGATGCGTTTTGAAGATTCAACTACAATGACCAATGATGAATTTCTTTTTTTAGTATCAATCATTAATGGTATATATTAAATTTTACTTTGGAGAAAGGCAACTTAATTTTTCAATTTTCTTTATTCGCTTTGATATTTGGAAATAAAATTTTTTTTGATTAAAGAAAAAATTATATTTATTATTTGGTTCACCACAAATTGAAAAATCTGACATATATATATATATATATATATATATATATATATATATATATATATATATATATATATATATATATATATATATAAGAAAAAATACGGAAATGTGAAAAGCTTGAAAATTCA
Source organism: Latrodectus elegans (assembly GCA_030067965.1). Classification (NCBI taxonomy): domain Eukaryota; kingdom Metazoa; phylum Arthropoda; class Arachnida; order Araneae; family Theridiidae; genus Latrodectus; species Latrodectus elegans. The sequence continues at coordinate 77,684,555 of CM057821.1, read as the reverse complement.
CTTTAATTTCAAAAATATCAAATACTGATATCAACACTACTTTCATCGCGGTTCTAACAAATTTCCGACGAGCGACGTATTGGAAAAATCAAAAACTGCTTCACTGTTAGGAACAAAATCGAGAAAGTAATAATTCAGTGCTTTTTCTAAAAAGTGTTCTATGGGAATGTATAAACATGGTAGTATTCTGTGATGTGTTCATGTTTTTACAATGAAATGTTGTTCATGTATTTACAAGTGGTTACATATAGACTGTAATTTTAAGGAGGGATAGTGAAAAAGAACCATAGGACAGTATTTTTGTAACTAGCAGAACTTCAGAATTGTGACAGGACGCAAACTTCCTTAGAGTCCCCTCTGTTTCACAACAAAAAACTTTCTATTCGATTTGGCAAAAGATTCTATTCGATTGACAATTTAAAAGAAATTTTCCTATTTGGGGGCCCCCTCTGATGCGGGGCCCAGATCATGCCCCTGCTACAGGCTCTACTTTCGTGAAATAGTTCTTAACAAAACCGCTTATAAAAAATTCAGCGATCACATAGAATAATTTTATTTTTGAAATTTCATTTTCTTCAGCTTGAATTGAATTCGCTACGACTCTTCTTAATATGAGTTTTTCTGATGGCTCTTCTGATTAAAGGAGTTTTTCTGATGGCTCTTCTGATTAAAGTCATTTAGGATTCTATCCACCATGCTAATGAAGTTGAAACATCTTTTTTAAGACAAAATAATTATGCATGCAAATATAGTTAACGTTTTAGTTAATGTGAAGAGACTTAAGTTTTGAGCACTATTTTTTCATTATGTAAAACAGGCAAAACATTACGAATATGTTTAGAATTTTCAGATATTTTTTATTAGTATATAGTGTAATTATTCTTCTCATATTGCTTATTTGCTTATAATTTTTTATTGCTAATCAAATACTCTACACTGAGAGTAATTTTTACAAAGCTTGGATAGAATTCGAGTGGATTCTGTTGTGGTGAAGAGGACTTGCAGTTATCGAAAAGAAAAAGGGTTAAACAAGTGTGTTGACCACGCCACTTTTACCATAGTTTAGAAAAAAAATTGTGTGTGTTTATATATTTATATATATATATATATATATATAATATCTTATTCATTGACATTACAGCTTAGGGTGGAGCCATAGCCCTAGGGTGCGAAGCATATGCACAGATTAGGTGGTCAGCCTAACACGAAATCCCTAGTGTTTCGTTCCCAAGCATGATTGTACTCAGTTTATCGACCCAATGAAGGGATGAAAGGCTAAGTCGACCTTGCCCAGCCCGAGGACCAAACCTCGAACCTGTGCTTAGGGAGCGTGAAACGCTACCATTAAGTCACGGGGCTTATTATATCCTACTTAATAATAACACGTTAATACGTTGTTTACTGAAAAAGCTATTCGAAGGATGGAAAAAAAAAAAAAAAAAACTTCGATGGAGATCTTTTAACTCTAACAAATTATATGTGACATATGTTGCGAAATTTACATCGCTTAGTTTTGTTTACATTTGTATTTATTTTGTGGATTATCAAACATCCAAATGCGACAAGAATTCTATAGGTTAAAATTCAAAAAGGGCCGTCTAAGAACCGATATTACTAATGTACAAAATCAAGAGTTTTCCCCATTTTAACTGGATAATGTGCATGCTTATCAGGCAATGGCTTCAATACCAAAAGTGGACTGTCCAAAAATTCCTTTTAGCAATTAATATGTTGATTAGTCGTATAGATTAACTTGATGCATTACCTCTAACTTGCTCAAAATTAGATTCTATGAAATGAAGAATTTTACTTAATTCTTTGAATATTGGAAAACAAATGAATAACATTACGCTCATTTAGGCATATGGAAATGTTGCTTATTTCAGCAAAGATGATTTATTATCACTTTAAAGGCGGCCTTGTAGATAACGTGTAGATTATATAGGTAATTTGCAGATTGCTTTGATAATTTAAGAAATGAAATATTTTTCGGCCCTCTCTGTTCGCTTTCATTATCTGCAGATAATTTGGAGGTAAATAACTGGATAATCTGGAAAAGAAATAGCGATAACACAAACGCCTTATTTTATTTTTTTAAAAAAAAAAACCCTCTGAATCGTAAATTGATAATCTATGCTGAATTAATAGTTCGGTGGAACAATAGACATAACAAACACTTATGCTTTCTTAGAAAATATGCGTAAGATTCTTCAAAGCCTGGCTTTTTTACCAGTCGTTTGGCATTTTTATTATTCGAAAAAAGCCGAGATGCAACTCCCCCCCCCCCCAGTGGTCTATATTCCCCTTTGGCCGAAAACCGCAATCTTAAGTTTTAATGAAACCGAGATAAAAAAAATGGAATTATGAAGGTCATTTCCAACCTTTACATTGCTTGATGTTGATTGGTGGAATTGAGTCGACTTGCCCCAGGTCAGTAAGAATAAAGGAACGCGTTTTCTCCACCCTGTTCGAGGAATATTTAGTGTGAATCTCGATTTTCTGAATCGTTTGGTCATCTTTCTCAGTTAAGTAAAATAAGGTTTAACTCAAAACCAGATTATCGTGACTCATAAAATTTGGTTTTAAGCTAATTCATATTTAAAAGGTGAAAACGCGTTTTTTTCCCCCTTTCTCATTGTTGTTCTTTTAAGTCTAACTCTTTCAAGAAAAATAAAGAATTGGAGAAGTGTTTAAAGTAAAAACAAATGCGCTATAGTACCAATCAATTTTATAATTCTGATTTTTTTGTTGTTCAGATCTTATAATGGCAGTTTCTAAATTGATGTTTTTACTTATGCTCAAGTACTGATAAGTCTTATTGTCTTGATGTATCGCATTTTTTTTGCGCCCATTGTCTCCATGGATTGGAGCCGATAAACACAGCAGTAACTGCATAATTTTCAACCATGGTTGTAATGTGGTCGACATCTAAGTTTATATGGCGGTGTTGACTTAGTACCCGACCCTCCCGAAGATTCGTTGCTTTCACAAATGGAGGTTAAGATACAAAAAATTGACCCTTGGCCGCAAAGTCTTCCGCTTAAAATGATACTTCTTAGAAGTCGTCTGCTTGGTTCCCTTTTTAAATTAAGAGGATCCAGATGCTTACAATGGCCCCTCAACTGGTGATGCCGCACAATATAAGATAACCCAAAATTCCACCCCTTATCGCCCCGAAAGTTTTTTAAATTTTTTGTGACCAACGTAAAGAAAAACACTGAAAGCTGTTCACCAAATTTACACACAACATTAAAAATTCTGTACCAAACCAGCAATTAAAATATTTATTTTACATATTCTTTCTCAGAAATATAACTTTTCTTTAGATCAAGTATCGAACTCCAATTCTTGCAGGCTCTCGAGAAGACGATTTTCCGCATTGGACCATAACAAGCATTTTTTGTAGTATTCTCAATCAATTTTTTAGTACCAATTTTAACACAAAAAATCGAAATTTTTTATTGAGAGAGAGAGAGAGAGTAATTTATTTTTGATTGGGGTGAAAATCTCACGGTGGTTTACTAATAGTGACTGTTTTTCAGAGCCTCAGGTTCAATCCCAACCACAACTGAACAATTACAGATGAATATTGAAATTATACATCTGTTGATATGATTGTTTGGGGTTTAATGGAAACCTCCCTTACAACACGTCAATACCGGTTTGTAGTGCCAAATAATCTTAAATGTACTTACCATAATTTCATGATAAGACTGTGCTATTTGGAATCAAAATTAACGGGTTCGATCCCAGTTTCTTTTAAACAACGGGAGAGGAATATTGCACTTATGTCCTCTGTATGCAAGTCTCTAGTGGTGGGTACTAGAGAATTTTCCAGATTTTCTCCCTTTCAACTCGTGATTACTGACCGTTATCTATGAAAAGTCCTCCTGGGAGGTAACTTACACTGTAGACCCAAAAATGCATTACCCAGGCTTAAACTGTTGATTATGCGATGTCGAAGTTCCTTTCCTCCCCTAGTACTAGGACAGTTCTTTTCAAAGCGATAGGTCCCGGATTCGATGCCATCTACCGTAGAACAACGTGAGAAGAATGTTGTGCTTCTGGGTTATGCTGTCCATAACGCAGTATCAAAATTCCTTTTTACGACAGTTGAAGACTAAGATTTAATTCGTACTCTGAAATTAATTTCGAATCTTGGTTTTATGTAACAAAGCCTTTTAAGATGGTTAAATACATAATTATTCAGCAATCTCAATTTCTATTTTATTATTCAATGAAGATTATAAACTATATCGACAATGTTTCACTTTAACGTATCTCTTGGGTGTGGCTGAAAATTTCTTTATCATTAAAAATTGCGTTTTATGCAGACAAAATATTTATGAAGTTATAAAAGCAAATATTATAATTTTTAGAAGCAAATATTATATTATAGCAAATAAAAAAATGCGTGTACTGTCTCACCACCATGAAAACAACGCTCACAAATTAGTCAATGACTATTTGTTGTGTTAGAAACAAGACATCTCTTGTTTTCAGCAGGACGGAGAAGAAAAGCGCCAATTTTGACTCACTAGATGCCTTAAGAGTCACGCAAGGCATACCCTCAATAACGCCAATTCATAATACCTTTAATTTCCATTTGAAATGGACAGCTCTTGTTGCTATAGAAACCGGCACTCACCCGACTACTTTACAGCAATTATACTTATCATAGACAGACGGTATCTATCTTACAGCGAAAAATTGTCGTATAAAAAAACGGTATTTACTATCTTTACTAAGCTTTGTTCAAAACGCTATAACTATTATTATAATATATATGTATATATATATATATATATATATATATATATATATATATATATATATATATATATATATATATATATATATATGTATATATATATACTTATAAGAGAAATAAGTTTCACTTAGAGATCAGATGAGGGAAATCGAATACAGTGAAATTCTCTTTCTAAAAGTTAACAGATTCCCTTAAGAAAATTTCATTCAAAATTTTCTATTTCTTTCTTAGTAGTTTCTATTTCTTTCCTATTGAAACAGTTTTTATTATGTAGAGTTAAATATTTTTTATTATGTAATTTACACATAGCGAAAAATCCGTAAATCGATTAAATTACTCTTGGATAACCAATTACTTTAGCGCAACTGTGACGAAAAAAATAATTCAAATATATTTTATGAATAAATAACAATATTTAAATACATATATTTAAATGTAAGAGTTCAATGAATATACATAGATTTTTACTTTATACCATTTTTTATTACTTTTATAATTTTTTAATACAGTTTTCATATTTTGAATAATATTTTACAAATATTTTTTACGTAAAACTAAAATAGCTAAAATATCAGTTTCTTTTACACAGTCACACAAACATTTGTTGCTAATATGTTTCTTTTAAATATACTTTTTTGTGTTGCTAATATTGGTTTCTTTGATATATATTTTGTGTTGCTAATCTCAGTTTCTTTTACATATATTTTTTGTGTTGCTAATATCAGTTTCTTTAACATATACTTTTTGTTGCTAATATCACTTCTTTTACATATACTTTTTGTTGCAAATATCACTTCTTTTACATATACTTTTTGTTGCTAATATCACTTCTTTTACATATACTTTTTGTTGCAAATATCACTTCTTTTACATATACTTTTTGTTGCTAATATCACTTCTTTTACATATACTTTTTTGTTATGCAAAAGAAGTATCAGTTTCTTTTACATATACTTTTTTTGTTGCCAGTATCAGTTTCTTTTACATATACTTTTTTTGTTGCCAGTTTCTTTTACATATACTTTTTTTGTTGCCAGTTTCTTTTACATATACTTTTTTTGTTGCCAGTTTCTTTTACATATACTTTTTTTGTTGCTAATATCAGCTTCTTTTACATATACTTTTTTGTTGCTAATATTAGTTTCTTTTACACAATTTTTTGTTGCCAATATCAGTTTCTTTTGCATATACTTTTTTGTGTTGGTAATATCAGTTTTTTTTTAATATATTTTTTGTGTTGCTAATATCAGCTTCTTTTACATATATATTTTTAATCAACTAATATCAGTTTCTTTTACATATGCTTTTTTTAATCAGCTAATATCAGTAAATTTCTTTTACACATACTTTTTGTTTCTAATATCAGCAAGCTTATTTTACATGTTATGGAACTTAATGTATGTGAATTTAGTCATGACTTATATTAAGCAACTAAATTTTGTTAAATAAATGATCAGATAAGATAATGTAGATTAAATAAGATAAAATTCTTTTATAACGCGTTTTCATATGACGCGATTTCATGTCCCTTGTATAACACGTGTTTTTTTGTTGATTCCCCGAGTTTATTCAAATTTAAGATATTTCTGTACTGCAGAATTTATAAAAATTTGTAAATTTCACACAATCCATTTCGCGCACGTTAGCACATTGTGTCAATGTGGTGTTCTTATGAAATTAAATTAAAATATATTATTGACTTTTGAGCTAAAAAAAAAAAAGTGCAGCGAATAAATACGCAATAAAACATTTTGGAAAAATTTGATTTATTTGAAATTAATTATTTTTTAGTTATACTTTTATAAATTTCTTTTATTTAAAATATTCTTAATTTGATTGTAATAAAATCTTCAGCTTTTGTTCGTAACGTAGTCTTAATATTTGATTTAAGCCCCTTTTAAGGAGAAAAGTTGAACGCGAATCACATTTGTTCATAACGCGTTATACGAGATCGTACGCGAAGAGACTACACGTACAACGCGTTTTCCTACAACTCGGAACCCCCGTGTTATAGGGGGGGGGATTATTGTATATTTTTAATTAAAGCTTTTGTTTTGATATTATAAACCCATGCAGGCAAGGTTTTATAATAATAAAAACATAAGATTAACCAGATAAACAGGAGAAAAATAAATGAAAACTATAAGACTATTTTTTAAATCAAAGCTAGCATTACAGAAAAATTTAAGTAATATTTAGATTTTTTTTGCATAAGATTTGCTGTAAGCTGTCAAATATTGAGTTGTTTGTTTTTCTTCTTCTAAATATTTTTTATTTTTAACAGTAACACTTGAACATAGTTCGTTCTCTAGTGTGTGAAGAATTAACAACACAAAAGCAGACAACGAACGAAAACAGCGTGGACACTGGAATACACGAAAAAAGTCAACATATCAAAAATAGATCCAGAATTTCCTATCCTGCTTGTCAATGTTGTTCAAATAAATGTCCAGACACTTCATTGAGACAAAGTGCATTCATAATAGTACACAGTCAGGGGACGTAATAGTTTTGAATCGGAATAAATGGTCTGCAATGCCCTTTAACTAAACAAGAAAACGATAAATTTCTCCTCCAGGTTACAGTGAGACGTGCCGCAAGCTTATGCGTATTGTTAAATTATTAACTGAATATTAAACGTCCAGATCCTCAGTTCAGTTGTTCATGGATTCTATTCCAACAGGGAGTATGCATGTAATTATCCTTTTTTACCTTTTGTATACAAAATATGTCTGCATGTACACAAAGTGACAAATTATGTAAATTTTACGCGACACACACACATGGCGAATTAGTACAATAAGTTTTCTTTCATATGCTAGATTCTCGTTTACACAAATTCATACAGACTGGGAAAACGATTCGCAAAATAGAAAAATAATGTATTAAATTATTAAGATCTGAATTTCTTTTTTTACCAAACTATTGTTTTTTTTTTATAAATAAAATACTATATAAGGAAAATTATTTATGCACTATAAGAAAACATGCAAAATGAGATTCATACTTAAAAACACTTACTTTAAATTTATTAATGAAAATCAGACGAAGTAATCATTTATCTTTTTCTGTTTAAAAACTACACTTTTTAATATAAAATTTTCAATTTTTTTACGTGTAAAAGCATTTTTCCCTCAAAAAGGCACAAAAATGGCAACTGAATGACTATTAGGATTAAACTCCTAATGCCTCTTTGTCGGAGAATAACTCTTGCTGTTATTTTTGGCAAGTGAGGTTGCAATGGCCTGATTGGTTAGGGCGTCGTTTCCATTATTGGAAGATAGTGGGTTCGAATCCGCGCTTAACCGAACATCCTTCGTGATCTCTTATGTCGGCTAGAGCACGTTAAAGCTGGGCGTGGTCGCAATGTCCTCCAAGTAAAAGGATACATCTGGGATGCCAGGTGGGGGTTTTCTGCTTGTCTTGCTTCAAAAATCACGAAGACACCACTCGGCAGCTTCTATTTAACTGGTAAAGCCCCAACTCAGGGCTAAGTACAGGGAAGCATGCTGGTGAAACAACGGCTCTGGGCCTGTGAAACCCTTTCTTTGTTTTAACCTATGGGGAGAACAATTCCCCCCCCCTTTTTATGTACATAGAAACACATATAAGAACATAGAGATATAATAACATACATATCTTAGGGGGAGGAGAGGAGTCGAATTTGGCATTCTATTCTTTCTCATCAAATGTCTGATATCTAAGTGTCTTCGACTATCATTCCCACAATTTTTTAAAATATCTGTTCAAGAATGAATCAAATTCTCAGTTGTTACGAAACAAAAATCAAATAAAAAAAACTGAAAAAATATCACAGATCATAAATATATAAAAAATAAATAAAAAAAAAACTTTGTCAAAAACAAAAATTTACAAAAAAAAAAAAAGAGAGAGAGAGAGAGAATTTTTACAATTTGTTCGTAAATTTGAGTTAAAATTATGTGCAAGCGATGTCAGGGTAGGATCTAGCCACTAGTTCGTAAACTAGAAGTTCGTGAAAACGATCGTCTGCTGTAAAACTATTACATGCAATCACCTTATAATAAAACCGTTTGCTATTATTTGGAATTAAGATTTTTTTTTATATAAGATATCAAATTTTTTTTTTACCTTTAATTCTTTTCTAAGATTTAAATGTAATCATTTTCAGCAATTAAATTCGGTTTTTATTTCACTTTGAGTTGTACTTGATACCTTACTGGCGAGACAGCGATACATAGCCATTCTTACCCATTTACTGTGATTGTGAAATACAAAGCGCAGCATCATGTGGTCATAAATTCCAAAAATATCAGACAAAGCCGTCATAAAAACGAAATACAACTACATTGTAAGATATTCCAGTTTAACTTATCAAATTCTAAGACTTGAATTTACCTAACAGAATTTTTGAATTTTATCTGGTACCTAAAAAAAAAAGTTTTTTTCACCTTATCCAAGAATTGCTATTTTCTATTCAAAAACGGATTAATAATTTTCATCCAAGAAGACCCCCAAAATTTCTTCAACTATATAATATTAATAATTAAATGAACAAAATAAAATATTAGTTCACAACTTTAATTAGAAAATATTGTGGTGTTGCAGAATTTTCTTGAAAATAAAACGAAAGGTTATTTGAATGTCAGCGTTTCACGAAAGGAAGGGCTTTCCAAAACCACATTACGTTTTCCCATTATTTTAAAAGATTCTATTCATTAATTTATAGTTAACTTTCGTGATCAAGACATAATATGATCCCATAATCAGAGAGTGCTCCCCAAATCAAATAGAAAGTTTATTTTATGTTTCCATGTTAAATGAACTTTTTTTAAAACAAAATATCAGTGTATAGTGTAAATTCCGTCAGTTTTATGTTAGATTCTTCATTTATTTATGGTATGACTCTTCAGGTAGGCTACACTCTTTTAATGATGGACATGGAATTGTCAGAAAATCCGATAAAATGGACAGAACGATAGTTCGTCTGACCACTGGAGGGAGTTAGGACTTTATAAATATTTTAGGTTCTAATTAATTTTCTTATATTTCTATAATGTAGAGAAAATTTAAATACCACCATAAAGTTCAGATCTTTATTATAGAAGTAATGAAACAGGTAAGGGTTCCAAGGATGTTTTTGACCCAGCATTCAATTAGGCTATGTCACTCCCTGACTCCACCACCGAAATTGAGAGAATTCGTTAACGAAGCTGTAAATTTTAACTTCTGAAAATAGGGAGTTAATAAATTACAATGGATGGTATTTTTTCCGCTTTCATTATACGAAAGTGGAAAAAAAAATACACGAATCAGCGTTTGCCAATCAATATTATTCACATATTCGCTAACCTTTTTTAAAAATCAGTAATCAGTAAAATTTTGTAAAAAAAAAAAAAAAAAAAAAAGAGCATCATAATGTAATACGTTATTGTACAGAATTAATTTCGTGGTTGCTTAAAAGTGATGCATTGCTAAGGATTATTTTATTTAAAAAACTTTACTCATAAAAATTGAATAAATTGCAAATCTGAACAATCTTAAGTCAAAAAAAAAAAAAAGTAAAAAAGTGATGCCTTTAGCTAGAAATCGCAGTTTTCTTTCATACAATGGAATACATACATCCATTTAATCTTAAAATTTATTGCAGTTTGATATCCAATGAATTATCATATATCATCAGATGAAAAGGCGGTGCCACTCGGAAGGAGCTAGGTTTGATACTTGAACAGAATCATTGTCTTTAAATTCAAAATTTTTAAAGTTCCAATAGCCTTCTTCTGGTAAAACTTCGACTTTGGTATTTAACATTGGTTTAAATCTAAAAAGCAGTTGGCTGAATTTAGCAACTTCGATCCACAAAATTAGATATCTACATTTTTTATTGCCTGTCAAGTTTACTGATTGCATAAAAAGAAATTTAATTCTACGTTTATTTTATATAAGGAGGAAAATACTTGTTTTTTGAATTCAGCCTCATGTATAGACACTTTTGTCACACATAAAACTGATTACTATGAAATATGGTAAAGATTTGCATTTTAATTTTGTAAAGATTAAATGAATTATTAGAAGTTCTGTGAATTTGTATTTTTTAATGTATTTATGTACGCTGTAAAATTTTGCAATAATATGGATAAAAATTAAAAATTATTCATATTTCTGTGAATTTTTAAATCTTTCATCAATTTTAAATGTATCATGCAAAATATTACAACTATTTGTATGAAAATTCAAATACATTATTCGTGGTTTTGTGAATTCGAGGGTATTTTTATATGAATCACATCACACACAACTTTTTGTTATATATTACAGCACTTTAAATAAAGAATTAAATTATTGAAGGTTCAGTGAATCTGATGGTATTTTTAATTACATCATTTTTTTTCGAGTTAAATTATCTACGTTAATGAGATTTATGAAAAAATCCAATTGAATTATATTCAAGATTCAATGTATTTTTTCCCCATTATATACTTTTAATAATTCTTTAAGATATGATTAGGAGTATACTGTTAATACTGTTTTGATGTCGGTATAATGCTTGCAAAACCATCATGTTGTTTATAAATGCAATGTGTATAAAGAATTAACACAAACGAAACCAAAATTGCATTTTAGAAATTTTTTTATTAGATTTCAAAGATTCCAAATACATAACCAAATTGTGTGAACCGAACAAAACAAAAAAAGAACCAATCTTTCTCTACAACCCTATATTTCATTAGAATCATTTACGGTAGAAAACTACATTTTCCATATCAAAAAGAAGAATCGAATAACTGGAAAAATTCTAGAGTTAGAAATCATTTAAAGTATACAGAACAACTATTTTACTGACACAACAATTAGCACATTAATGAATTCATAGAACAATTAATGTAACTCTCAGATATACTTCGAAGCATAAATGGTTGTCAAAACAGCTTCAATGATAACATTTCAGTGTCAAACCGTTCGAATTTCACTCCAACAATTAAAACAGCTAATTGTGTGTGAGTAACATAGGTTAAGAATTACAATTATAAGCTATAGTACCGTTTATGATCGAGCATAGACGGACTAGTAAGGATTTAAAAAAAAGGAAAAGATTCGGATGTGGCTGTCCCTTGGATCACCAGAATCGCACCAGGCGGTAATGGTGAAGGGACAATTTTGATACCACTGGAACCATACGTTTACAGTTACACATATATAATATATATTTATATAAAAGATACAAGTTACATTTAAACGCGTGGAGGCTAAGTACCGCCTCCAGGTATAGTGTTCTTAGAACATACGTGCGATATATCACTGATATATAGGACCAGCGTTCATCGGGTACATTGCGCGTCCTGGTTAGATCCCGACGCACCAGGAGTACTGGAAGAAATCGTTCCAAACTCAACTGGGAAGAAGGGAGGACGACTATCAGCAACTTCCCCAACAAATTCAGCCACGAGCGAGAAAGATGGTAAACAAAAACAAAAAAAATTACACTACTTGGAAATGTTCCAGGCGAGGCTGTGGCCAGCGGGCGACAAATTTGGGAATCATACCTTCCCAAGCCCAGAACCTCGCCAGAAAAACAAAATCTGAAGAGTGACAAATGGAACCAGCCACCATCACTCTTCGACGATAGCAATTCATAATATATAGATATCGATATAAAGTAATGAGAAAAATGTACAGTTTTTTCAGAGTCTTATGATACATGGCATGTGCGAATCAGGACCAGCCCAAAGCCGTAGACCAGCTACAGGCAGTCGGTGGACTGGCTGACCAGGAATCCAGTTAGAGACCGTAGGGATGGCAGAACTGGTAGACCAGTCTCTGTGACCTTTCAGTCTTCTTCATGATGCCCTTCTTGTAGTACTGACGGATGGAGCGGCTTAGCTTGTCGTAATTCATGGCGGGTCTGTTCTTCCTCTTGCCCCAGAGTCGGGCCACCCTCACGGAATCCTCAATCTTGAAAATCCCTTTTGGCCTGTCCAACCACCTGATGCAGCTGCCGTAGAGATGTGGCTGGCAGAGGAGCTCCTTCAAGAACTGCCACAGGTGGATGTGCGAGTGAGAACCAGGACGACCCCCATTAGAAGCGCCAGTCCTCACGTTTCCACCGCATCTTTCAGTGTCACAAGACTCATCGCTAATTTCATCTGGAAAGGAAAGCAAAGTGCTGTAAGTGATATAAATTGGAATGTCTCAACAATAGTATAAACATGCAGGATTAATTTACATGCCAAAGAATAAAGTTATGGTGTTTTTGAGTAAATTTGTAAGTTTTGTTACGTATGACATTTAGACAAGCCAAGTTCTCTAGCTGACGGCTATGCAAAATTAATTTAGAAGGGTTCGTTTAACCAGAGCATCATGAAAGTAAAGTACGTCTTTACTCTTGAAATCTTCCGATAGATGACACTGCCAGAGGATATATTCCCTCTAATTTTGACATTAATCTGGAAGCGGAGATTTTTTCCAGACCATTACACCCATGATAACTGTCAACGATTGACAACAGGACCTCTTCGATTCCATAGATTTAACGAGCATGTTTATCGCAATGCAACTCGGTGGGTCTTTAAGCTTCATAGCTTCCTCTTAAGCGAAGAGGAAGATATGAAGATATTTTTTGAATTTTATTAAGTTTCCTACTTGAACACTAATGTCAAACGTATTTGGTTGCGGAACATATATTGGAAAGAGATAAATTGATTGTTAGAAGAGGGTTCAAATTCAGGAATTGAATCTATTCAGATATCTTCAATTAAACATGGTTCAAAAATACCAAATATTTTTGACTAAATATTTACATAATTTGTGGGCGGTTAGCGCTTCGATCAACTTTTCAAATTAGAACTCATTCAAAAAAAATTTGGAAAAATTAAAATCTAAATAATCCTTCACTTATTTTTTTAAACTTCCTGCACGAAATCTGATTTAATAACTACAAAACTGAAATAAAAATTATTTACAGCTCCTGTTTGTGTATCAAAGGCACTTTCAAAAATATTTTTATTATATAAAAATATGTCCAAACTTGTAGTTCAAAATACCAAAATTGCAACAAACATTAGTTTTGTGATGTATTTAAGAAAATATATTTACTTCAATATAATTCTTACAGCCTAGAAGATTAGAAAACACTTACATATAAAAATAGTAATTCCTTTTTTTTTATAGCAACATAGATTGCGAATGAAAAACATCACAAAATGCCAAGCAATCAAACTTTGGAAATCTTAAAGAGTCCGTCATCCCTTGTTTGTTTTCACGGTTACAGCATAAATATGTATCCAAAAATAGCTGGGGGAAACGCCACCGAAATCATATACAGCCGTCATGACATAAAGATGAGGGGGGAAGGAGGGGTGTCGAAGTCATCCGGAGATAAAAGCAAGTGGTGTCAAGATGTTGGAGCTGAGTGGGATAGCCCTTGTCATGGGAATTTTGGGTGGAAAAGTGGATTTTTTTCCCCTGCACGCGAGGCGCCGCCAGCAAATGGAAGAGAATGCAAATATAGATCTGACATCATGCACACTTGACGTCAAAAGGCGCTAGGGGTCGCTGGAGGTCACGGGCACTTAGGCGGCGCCCTTCTTTCAACGGAGAAAATCCCATATTTCAAGGATTTATTTTGACTGTTCGAATCATATGCATACACTTTTTCACCCTTTTTCTTTAACATACACACAAAAAAGTACTTCCGGAGTGACATCTGGTGATCATTATCAGATAGCAACTCCTAAGAAAAGCTAATATTTTGATTCGCGAGATGAGGGGGAGCACATTAGAATTTATTTCTTAGGAAATAAAATAAATAGATAAAGTTAACTACTCGAAAAATTGAGGTCACACGAGCTTCAAGACATAAAGGGGGAAAAAAAAGTATGCCTGAATTAAATTTTGAATACATAATTTTAAAATAAACATATTTGCCTATTTAGTTAAATAATTATTTTCAAGACCAGGTTATACACACACACTTTTCTACGAAATTATTCCACTTTCATCGGGCCGAGTTGGCAGCCGAATGGTTAGCGCTCTTGCCTTCGTGTCAACAGTTCGTGGGTTCGAATCCCACCTTGGGTATGGATGTTTGTAGTGATTCGGAATCTACTTTAAACCGTAGGTCCCAGTCTTATTACCCCTCGTGTGCAAAAAATGACTGTTGAGTGACAAACAAACAAACCAAACCCACTTTCATTGGTTCTTAAATAAATACCATATATGGAACTAAATATATATAATCAACACATCATATTGTTTTTATAGAAGAGGTTCAAATTCAGTAAACTTATAAGTCATAAAATTGAACATTGATTTTAATGTCTTATCTTCAGTTATCTGTATATCCAGATGGATTCTTGTTTTGACACCACATAACCTAACCGTTAAAAGCTCTTGTAAGGCATTTGTTTATCCGTTGAATATTGAGAGAACTTTTCATCGGTTGTAAGGTCACATTCACATATTTCAAGCGAGGAAACCTAAAAAACTCTCAAACATTGAACGCGACAAATACACATGTAAAAAGCAGAAATTAAGATCAATAACATATATATCCTCACAGATATATTAGAAAGGGTAGACTAGCGAAAAGCGTTGATCTTGTGTCGGAAAAGTAGCTAGTTCGATACCCGATACTAATGAAGTCCTAAGAGGTTATGAATGTACTCCCGTCATTCAACAGCAATTAAAATCGGGAGCCAGAAAACACGGTTCGAATCCAAGAATTTATGCCACGTTGAGTTTTGCTATGAAATAAACTGGGATAAAGAATTTTCATGAATCCTCCACTAAAAATAATTTAATAAACGCATAAAATATCGGAATAATTAAGACGCTTACGTAATATTTATTGCCAAAATATATCACAATTATCCATTCTAAACTCACAAAAAAAAGAGATAAAATTAAATTAAAATAAAACTAAGTACTCTTGTCTACTAGAGTGGCAGGGAAAATTAAAAGCTTCAGGATCCCAAAACCCACCTGCCAAGTGCATACCCCCAGGGGAGAGTAAGAGAAAGTAAAACTATCAGAGGTACGATTGGGAAGTGTTTTATCTTCTCCCCTCTTCATTCCACTATTTACTGTTGCAACCCCCATTTTACTTTGAACTTCAAGATGAAGTAAAAATATAAAGAACTTTTTTTTTTCTTCTTTTTTTCCTCACCCTCATAGTGGCATTACAAAATTGATAAAAAAAAAGTACGTATACATACATATTTTTTGTAGTAAAGGAAAATAGAAAAAAAAGTAGGATTTCGAAATCTTGTTTTGACATCAAATAAAAAATGTTTTTTTTTCTCATTTTTTAGCGGTAAAACAGCAAGATTTAAAAAGCAAAAACTTGTTTACAATAATAATGCAACATCTTTAGTAAATGTAATTTGACATTCACTTGTACGAAGGTTAAAAGCGTAAGATTCACGAATATAAAACATTGAAAACATCGAAAATAAAGCTTGTCTTTTAATCTGATTTAGGTTTTGTTAATTCATTTCTGGATGTCTAATTTTCCCGCTGAATTCAGGAACATAATTTTGAATCAGGGTCAGTTGACGACATGAACATCTGAGTTGGCACCCTTTTCTCCACAGGTTATTTTTGGAGAGACATTGGCGTTGACGAAACTTTAAACGGCCAAAAACTTTTTCAAGAATGAGTATCGAACTAGCTACCGTGAAAAATCAGACACACCATTTTTAAACCAATGATGTTTGATCATTAAAGAAAATTCACTTCATTTCAGTATTAGTAATATTTATAATAAAAAAAAAACTATTTATACATATAAAAAAAAGCAAATTTCATTCAATTTTGGAATATCTAAAAAGGCTTTAAATGTCTGTACCTTAAGGTTTCAAAATAACCAAAATATGCTAAATGATTTATATCTTTTTGTTGACGTATATTTAAAAAAAAGTAACTGTAACTGAATTTATTTATTACTCAAATAACTCCACTTTCTGGATAAGTCAAGATCATAATTTGGAACTTTTATCAAAGCAATGGCACTTCAAAAGAACTTTTTGGCGCGTTAAAAATATTTTCTACCACCCATTTCCATACAGCAACAGAAGTGAGAAACGCGCGCGCGAAGCTGTTTACGGCTATAAAAGAATCATAAAACTCCCTGAACCTTACACGCAAATCCAGAAAAAGTACTTTTATGCATGGAAAAAGAATACCTTGCTTCCTATATCAGAGTAACGAAATCTCGCCAAGGAACTAAAAAGTTAGGCGATATAAAATGGCGGCATTTTTTCTGGAAAGAATTTTTCCCTCTTCTGATTGCGCAAGTCTAACGATATCTTTCGATCCTGATGAGTTAAGGAGAAAAGTGGTGCAAACAAAGTTGGCGAAAAGCTCTTTAGTTTTTAAGATGTTCATCTTGAAGAAAAATTTTTTTTGTCATGTTGGTGTCTGAAAGTTAGAACGAAGGAAAAAACTTGTCTAGCTCTTTTGATATCTGATAAGAAAGTGTTTTACATTTTTCATTTGAGAAAATCATCTGGTTTTACTTCAGTAAACTGCCGAACACAGTTTTTTGTGCGACTTTTATACTTCCTTTTTATCGCCAAAAACTGATCGATAACACCTAAAAGGATTAGAATAAAAAAAAGTATTTGGGAGCATTGGAAAATATCTATGATACAAAAAACGCGTACAGTGGGACAAATATCTTATTTTCCTAGTAACGTCCATTTTCAACGAATGCAAAGAAGGAACTTCAGTACTTCATTGGCATTCATCAACTAAAAATTTCGGCGATATAAATTAGAGGCGTTTTTGTGGAAAGAATTCTTCAATTAGAAAATACAAAGGAGGAACAACTTGAATACCAATGAGATACATTATAATCTTGATTGACAAACTGTCAATCAAGGTTTTGAAGCATTTCATTGGTGGTTGCTTAGTCACATCTTTTACATAATAATTTGCCGAAGCATTTTTTAGTTTGAGACACAGTATTATTTTAAATGTAACAAAAATTGCACAAAAAAAAGCTTCCATACTAAGAACATGTTTTTGGATAGAAATAACTTTATTTCGTTAGTAACTTTAGCCTATGCAAATTCCTCTACTGTACAAATTGAGTTACTTGACTAAAATGATTATACTTTTCGAAAGAAGTTTTCATATCAAAGATACTTTAATATAAAACCTATATGTTTTAGATAATAAACATTCTCACATTGTTCACATTCTTTATATTGTAGTATAAAATAGCTATATAATTTATTAACTATTGTGTTAGTAAGATTTTTTTATAATGAAATTTAAATTTATTTTTTTTATAATGCATTTTTTTGGGAATTTAATTGGATAAAAGTGCAACTAAAAACAATAGTAACTGTTGGATTTTCTTAATTAAAAAAGTATCTAATTATATTTTATATCGACAAACGTAATAATACAGTCACATTTTCTTATAAAAAGTAATAATTGTTAAAATTTCGGGACAATTTACGTTTTGAATTTTTGCTACATGAGGATTTGGAGAGAAATATCTTCGTTATATGGCGAAATCTGTTCAGCCGAATAATTAATAAATTTTGAATTCATTCAATGTTAATTACGTATTTAAAAACATAAATTAGAGATTTTAAAATTTGTATAAATTTCGCTTTACTGAAAATTTTGAAGAGTCATGTGAAAGAAATCTTTATCATTTTTTCTCCTTTTTCTTGCGGTAGCAAAAATATGCAGCAGTATTACAATGCTATGAGCAGGTTCTATTTCATTTTGCCATTTCTCTCTGTTTTTAAGACTCCCAGAGCCGACCGCGGTTGACCTGATACCAAGGCCCCAGGCATGGGCAACATTCTTTTTCGGTAACTGGTTTGGCAGCTTTCCAGTTCTGAATCTGTATTGGTTGAATGGTATAATTTTCACTCCACTTTTTTTTGAAGTTAACTGCTGCAAACCTTCGCTACCCCCCCCCCTTCGAGTTCTTCACTCTTCTTTACTCGATTATATGCTAGAAGCTTCCAGGCAAATGGTTGTTTGGGTAATAATTGTACACCGAAGAATTTTTTTTCTTTATAGCTGTTGGCAGACGATTTTTTTTCCTTCCTTTATTTCATTCGACTTCGTGTCGAAATTCCATGGAATCGGTTGAACGAATTGCAAGATGGACGGCAGTAAGGAATTAGGGGGGGGGGGTGAAGTTGCAGGGATGTCCAACTTGAAGATTCCAGTTGAAGGGGAGGGGATGAAGATGACTAGCTCAGAAAAGAATGTCGGTTATAAAAAATTATAGAAAACGAGCTTCTGAAAATTCCAGGGATTTATATACATATATATTTATTATAGCGTGGATTATTTCTCGTGAAACTGCAAATGGAATAATTAGTGCTAGCCATTGTGATGGTTTAAGTAACTATAAAATGAAGTATATGTTTGAACAGTATAAAAAAAAATCTCAGAAAATTTAAGTGCGATTCACAAATCATTTTTAATGCTTTGGTCCTTCGAGATAATACAATTTTGAGTATGAACATTCATTTTTGTAAAAGTTAATTGAATAAAATTGAATTGGTGTGTGTGTGTGTGTATAGATATATGCATACATCATTTTTTTCAAATATTCTTTTGTTGTTCCCCTTCCACCAATTCCAATTCAATATATATATATATATATATATATATATATATATATATATATATATATATATATATATATATATATATATATATGCATGCTTTAATAAGTTTTACGTTTACCTAATCTTATGCATTTTACACGTCCAGATATTTCGATAAGCAACTCCATTTATTTAATAACGCAAATTTATTCTTTTGAGATTTCAGGTTTATCGTTTTAAACGACAGATTATAGATTGTTAATGTTCTATTTATATCTTGAAACTAGACATTCATTTAATAATGCATCCTGAAATGAATGTATTACTCTTTAGATCAGTGAATGGCGTTCGAAGAAAATAGAAATTTCAAATAACGTAAATTCCCCAGTTACTTCCTCAACTTCATGATCATTTAGAACAACTGATTACTACCTGCAGATCATGCTGCCACGATGTGTTATGAAATCAAAATAATTTTTTATTTAGATTCTAATGAATCAAACATTCGTTTACTGACAGATCTTTAAGCGAATGTAATGTTCTTAGATTAGTGAAACGCGTTCGATGAGAATAGAATTTTCAAATGGCTTAAATTCCTCACTTGTGCTTCTTCAACTTCATAATCACTTACAACGATTGATATTCCAATAAAAACGATCGACTTCCAATAAGCAATTTTTATTTAATAAAGCATTTCTTAAATTAATGTGGTAATTCTCTAGGTCCAGGAAATGTTCGAAGAAAATAGAACATTCCAAATGAAGTACTTTTGTGTTAGATTATTTCAGGCTTACAATCAATTGATTGTACACTGCAATTCATGCTGCCACAATCTGCCATGAAATCAAAATGACTCGTATCTGCTGCAAACTCATTAGAATTATCATTAAACGAATAAATAACTGAAGCCATCAATTTCCATTAAGCCTGGAATTCTTAAGAACATCATTTATTTTCTCGCCAAGAAACACTGCAGCGGGGCAAAAATCAGAAGACGAGATCAATAGACACGGTTGAACAGATAGGAGTCGAATTTAATGTGCTTCAAAGATTATGGATTGACACACGCAGAGGCGCAGTAGGTGGTTATGGGGTGACCCGTTTATTCCATATCTTACGGATGGCTTGAAAAACAGAAGGGAGAACATTTAATGGAACATGTGCAACAAACCATCACAGAAAGAAAAATCTCTTTTCTCATGCAATAAATAAAACTTCCATTTTGATTTTAGTTTAGTATTTACGACTGAATAGTTCTTGAGGAATTAATGTGAGAGCTTTACTAAAAGTGCTGTAAGATCAATATTTGAATATAAATGAAAACTTTTCAGAAATCATTTATAATTAATGTTTATTCATGTTTTTAGACGTTAAAAATAATTTTCCGTTACTTAATATCAATGCGAATAGGTGGAAATGGATTAATAAATTTCACTATGTTCAGAAATAGAACTGATGATTTAAATAAATATTATTTCCTCGCACTTAAAAAAATAACGAAATGTGTTAAAATATTCAATTATGCCATTAATTGAGCGATTGAGCTCAGTGGTATGACCACGCTATTCGAAATAGAAGATCTTAGGTTCAATCCCAGCGTCAGTTGAAGGAGGATAGATGTTACGTTTCCATTTTCAGCATTTGTTAATTTAAGTATGTAGGAGAAAGTTACAACACTGGACGGAAGTATTTTGTACCAGGTTTGCAATACCAGGTTCTTGGTACTAGGTATCAGGTTTACTTTTTTGCAGTGATCATGAACAAGGTTCTCTATCTATGTGAGTAGTTCCCTCAAAGCTTATTTAAACACAATAAATATAAAAATGCATTACAACACTCTTCAAATGCACTGCCACATAACGTCAAATCAAAAGAACACTTGTAGAATCATCTTACCATCACTCTGCATTCCTTCACTGCTGAAATCATGATGACTACCTTCTGGAGACGCTACCGAGCTACTGCTGTCAGGTGCTGCCACCATGGTGCCACCCCTGGAACCTGCCGGGGGTGACAATCGCTGCTGCTGCGTCAGATAAGGTGTCCACTGGTCAAGGATGCTCATGTCCAGCATGCTATCCTCCGGTCGGAATGTAAGTAGATTTTGTGGTTGTTGTTGTTGCTGCTGTTGTTGGTGTTGTTGTTGCATTGGAGGAGAGGGAGCTGGTTGGTGTTGAAAACTCGAAGCTATGCAAAAATGAAACCGGAATGTTATAAAATATGCAATGGCGATGGAATAAAATATACTTACAGAATTTGAAAATCGTACAATAAATTCTAACAAGCTCGGTCGTAAAATAAATTTGGTATATTTATTTCAATTGTTTCTAAATAAACAAATTAAAAATTAAATCTGAAATAATGTTGGTTAAATTTAATGCAGTAACATTTGGCGCAAATTAACGACGTAATGTAAATAGTCTAATTCCTTGAATTTATTCAGTACATCATTAATACAGGAAGAAATTTCTATTAATTTAATATTGCATGATGTAATGGATGCTTTAAATTCATTTGGAGATTAAATCGAAAATATGATTTATGACGTTTATTAATAAAATCTTTATTATATATGCTTTTGCGACATTTTTTACTAAAAGAGTAAATAACGTTTTAATTCGTTCGTAAACGACAATTAAAAAAATGGCAATATCGAGCAATTAAGTAATTATTTATTATTGTATTAATTATAATAAATTGATCATGGTTAGACAAAGAAATGAAAACAAAGTATTATCAATGACTATAAACGTGAAGAAAATATTCACTCTCGTGCATTTTTTTAAAAAATTTGTCTAAATAATATATTTTCGACAGTTGCAGTGGCAAGTTTCATGTGGTTATAGGCGTGGCATGAAGCAAGTGGCAGTCACGAAAAAGAAGAGAGGTTATTGGCCGGCGGGTGGCGATTACGATGATTTCATCTTCCATGAACCCTCCCCCCACCTTTTGTCTGGTGCACGAAAGTAAAATATGAGTAAAACCTTTAAAGGGTATAATTTTCTGTACATCCAAGTACAGGGGAAAACACCGAATAAAAAAATTAATTCAGCATGAACGACTTCATTTTTTAAAGATTTTTTAAACTTACTTTTATTTGAAAAGTTTCTTCAATCATATTTTCTCTTCCCATGTTTTAATAATTATGATAGTTTAGCTATTAAATAGATTATACATGAAAATCGCTTAATATCTTAAGTTTGTTGATACAGACAAGCACAAGCACTTAAGCCTAATTGACTGCTGAATGACTCATGTTTCTCTTATTACACAACACACAGCCATCACTTTAAAGCGCAGACTGTTGCCACAAAAATAGCAGAAAAACATACAAAAAATGGCGTTCCAAACTTTACAAATTATAGAAGGATTAAGTATCACATTCTCTTGTCTGTGATGACCCTTAGAGCTTTTAAAAAGTTGGCAAAACAAAGAAGAGAGCGCGCATGCGCGTGCTATCTTATTACAATTAATAAACGAGACTATTGTTGATGGAGTGAGACTCTTGTATTCATTCTTCTATAACTTAACTCATCGACAACAAAGAAAAATTGTTTAGACGGCGCCATAAAGACTCGTATTTTCGTAAGTGGTAAAAGAAACTACTAGAGTAGTATTAAGATTATTTAGTTCGCTGTAGACATAAACCACTTAAGATGTCGAGACACAAGTCTCCAAACTGATTTAATTCCACCAATTGCAAGTGGACTTAAAAATCTGCGCCATATTCCTTAATGTGATTTAATAATGATATGAATAACCAATGTTTCAATTAGGTATTGTCAGATCATCCATTGTGATTTAAAATGAATCTACGACCAAATGGAATAACTATTAAATGTTGGATCAAATTACGCTTTAAAAAGAAATTTTAACTAAATCGAACATGGAAAAGTAGAAGATATTATTTTTCTGCAATGGTTTTATAAATCTATCTCTCTTTTTCTGTTTCTAGGGTATATTGCTTTTGATTTTTGATAGTCTCATTCTATTTTATTGATGGATAATTGATATTAACGAGCACCAATCATACAGTACTGACGACAAAATTGGGAGTGGAGTTAAAAATTATGGTATCACGCGAAACCAATAGCCTCAGAAATCTATTTGCTCATTTAATGACACAACATATGTGATACTGATGTAAATATGTCACTGCATTTGAATTTCCGTAAGTGGAATTTCATTAACGAATGTAAAAAAAACCGACACTTCTTAATGAAACTGCTGTAAGAATCTTTGAGTTAGTAAATTCTGTTACGCTTATTTCGGATTGTTTGTATCCAACGACCGTAACCATTTAACTTAGTTATTTTTGATTTGGTCAAAAACGGCTACCAATATTGAGTTGATACAATCTTTATGTAAGCAAACGATATATATTGTAAACTTGTATCGAAAAATTAATAGTTAAAATATCTACACTAATAAATAATCAGTGAAGAAAAAATTACAAAAAGTTCTTAATTCAACAAAAAATAGTTACTTCTGTTTTTTTTTTTTTTTTTTTTTTTTAAATTGAATCGGAATGTTTTGACTCTTAGAATTTTCTTACTCTCCAGCAAATGATGATACATATCCAAGTTGCATTGCTTTAGGGGGGGATGCACTTTGGATTTATTTTAGAATATTTTATTCTTTTCTAATTCTCAAATATTTCCGACAGACTTATAAATTCTAATTTTGTTTTAAATATTTGAAACCTAAAAAAATAAGCCTTACAAAATAGTTTTCATTTCAAAGTAAGAGAGGGAAAAAAAAAAAGAACATTCACCTGTTTTCCATATATCTAACTGCGCATATATTAATTCGCCTCCAAGTGGAACTTTCTGTCTGAAATATGCTTCTGAAAGAGCGCACAAACCCATGCCGTCCATGTTGAAATGTTGTAGTACGTCCGTGCTCATGCAATATTGATTAAGTATCCATAATAACCAAGACTTTGCTTCATCAACAGTCCACAAAGCTGGATCTGTAAAATATAATTAAAATTAATGCGATTAAAAACAAATTAACATGAATTCATTTTTAAGAAAATACTATTCGAAACTTAAAATATCAAATCAAACTTACAATACAATTTCTTTTTTTATTTGATAACCAAAAGTGTATATTATTAAAGTAATATGATTCCACTTAGTATAAGTTTATTCGATAATTTTTAGAGAATCATTTTAATTACCTACTTTAATTTTTAATAAAATAATTCTATATCCAAACAGCCCAACCTAATGATATATCTGCATATCAAAACCAAATTGTTAGAATTGAATATAAATGTTTAACATAAATTTATCCCTCCTTCCAATAAATATGCAATGCATTATAAATTAAACAATGTTTCTTGGAAATTCTGCAATTTTAAGAAAATCATTATGAAAATATTATATAATTGGTTTAAATTTATCCTTAGTTTATTAAATACAATAACTTTCATATACTAAGAAGCAATTGCTTTAAAGAATGTTACTACTTTTAAAGGATAGAAATACATTCTTAGTGAGGCATTTTAATGCCGGTGTTATATTGAAAAGAGGGTTAGATGAAGAATCACATATAAATATAGTTGACCAGTGAGTGGAATGCAACAGCGTTAATTATACATGAAGAAAATGGAAAAAAATTATGAGTTGGCATCAGAATGTAATGAAACAACAAAGATGCAAACAAAATAAAATGAATAACGAATTTCTGATAGTGATAAGGAAATATCTAATTTATAACAATGAGATATCTCTTTTATTTTTTGGATGAAAAAACTGCAGCTGCAGGACCTGTCAACTGAATGAGCCGATTGTTTTCCACAAGTCGTGTGTGTGTGTGTGGGGGGGGGGGGGGGAAAGTGTCCCAAAGGCGAATTATACAGGCAGGAGATAGGCAACACTTAGCTCGAAATCAAAGCCAAAAGACACTCGCACCGGAAGGCGTGCCCCCTTACAAATTACAACCCCAAATTCATTTTTTAAAAACTGTTTTCGCACGCGAAATGCATTGTCCAGCTTCCTGTAAGTTGATCGCACGAAATGCGGTTAATGTAAGAGAGAAAATGTCGTCATTTCGCGGTTATTTGGATATTCATTCCGATGTATTTTTTTTTGTTTAATTTTGCAATTTTTTTTTGTTTACTCTACTCAGCTGTTTATGAATTGAATATTATGTAATCAGAATTATTATTGAGGTGAATTCAAATTTTCAGAAATGCAATATGTGTAAATAAAAAGGAGATTGCTTTAAAAATCAATAGGTTTATTTTAGTTAGATGAATTATAAAGCACTAATGAAATAAGAAATTGTCGTCAAAAGTAATAATTCGATAGCTCTTCACATGTCGCTTAACACTGAAAATATTTTTCATTTCCATAACAATATGGGTTAATTCAGAGAATAGCCCATATTATCAAAATGGTAAAAGACAAAACTATGTTTTTTTGTTAATATAAAATACAATAAAAATTAACTTGTATATACGAACTCAAATTTTTCCTGAACCCCCTCCAATAATGGATTTTTTCTTAGATATACTTCACATAACTTTTTTACTTTGTAATAATATCATAAAATGAATCCTCATCTTGAAAAAATATTGCATGTGAAAAGCGCGTTAAAACTGTTGGGCATTTTTTAACGATTTCATAAGAAATTGTACACATACTTTATATAAAAAAGTGTACACAAATTGAATTTTTAAATGAATGACTTATTTTTGCTTATATATTAGTTGTGATTTTCATAGTTATCATCTTTTTGATAATAAAGCAAAATTTTTGTCATTAATTCTTAAAAATAAATAAATAGATAAATAATGCAGAATTTCTTAGTAAAAATGGGAGACATTTAACTGGTTGGGTTTATTAAGCGTCATGCACCACTTGCTTCGAGTAGCAGTTTGTGTGTGATACCAATTACACCAAATCTAATATTTATTTCTAAGTACTGTTTATTTTTTGGCGATTTTTTTGAAACCAAGATGTGTGGAACATGATGGCCGTTGCCGCTAAACAAAGCACCAGGGCTATCAGAAATTAAATTTTATCGCTAATTTTTTTATGCCTATTCTGTTTATTTAAGTCTGATAACTATTATACAATTGATCCCTTGTTAAAAATAGTTAGAAACACTTAGCATATTTTTTTTAAAAGTGAAAACTGTTCACGAAAAAATAAACAAACACACAAGATTGGCTTGAAAAATTTATAAAATTAAAAAAAAAAAAAAGCCATAAGAAATTTTAACAATACGAAAATTTGATTGCTCTCGAAATGGACGAAAACGATGAAAAATAAATTCATGAATGACTTAATTTTATTTTTTTTGACGGGTTATCTCCACTAGGAAGGATGCATCTGATAATGTGTTCCACCCTAAGCAGAAATTAAGCTTTCCAATCACATTCAACGAGCTCAGATAAAGACAACATGTTCAAGAGGGGGGTAGGAAAATATCCGTGATTTGGGGTCCGGATGTCCGCGTAAATACCAAGGTCTCCCTCTTCATTGGGCAAGTGAGAAATGCATCCTTCATTGAGCTACCTGTGAAAGATAGCATTTTGTTTGTCTTCTGGAGGGGCGCAATCTGCGAAAACAATCGTTTGCGTCATCGCGTAAATCAAATTAATCACGGTAAAAGTTTACAATCAGGTACTCCTCGATTTTTTTGGCGAATTTTTGACGCCAAGATATGACTAATAAGATGGCCCCTGCAGCTAAACAAAACAAAGATAAGTATCAGGGTTACCACATATTAAATTTTATCGATGAATTTTTTTTTATTATTATCAAACCAAGGGGTACCCAATTTTACACAGAATACACCATTAGATTTGATATAACTTACACGATTTGACAACAGGGGTCGTTTTACCAGAAGTATTGATGGTAATCAATACAGTCTTCTAACCACTTTCTGTATATTTTCATACTGTATTGACTCATAATACGGGATATCCTGTTGTTTTTGTTCGTAGGTGGTGGACTTTCATTGTACAGTTGATCTTATTTGTGATAACATTACAAGTGTGAATGCCAAAATCTATTCACACAAGATAATAGAATGGAAACATTTATCTCCCATTGTTCCAACGATGATGGGATCGAACCTGTAACCTTTCACTCCAAAAATTATATATATATATTTTTTTATCCAGAGCAATGAAAAAACACATATCTTAATGTTTACTGACTTACATAAGAGATTTTGAGTAATGTGTGGATTTTATTACTAGATTACTTACTAGATTATCAAATAACCTGGCAAATTTTAATAAAACTACTCATAAGCCTTAAATGGATAGTTGTAAAATTGCTTTCTGCCTTAAACTAATGGTAGAATTAAACTTCAAAGTGAAAAAGGCTCCCTCCCAGTTCGGTCCTAGTCACTAATGAACAAAGGAAAAGAGGATCATAATTCAGAGTAAGGGCTCGATAGTTTTATAGATTTCCTCCTTTGAGACATGACATGCAAATATTACCCAAGATTCCTATGGAAAATCCTTTTGAAAGACAAGAATACAATGTGTATATTAAAAAATTATTGTTATCAGGTGTTAGACTATTTACTTTGCAGTGAGTGTAAACATTAACATTTATCCAATTTTTATCATTCCATAAATCGGTAAACAAAAATAATTTAATAACAATGTAAATGAAATAGACTTTTAATTAAAAATTTGCCTTAAAACTAGGCTTAATGTGAAAATATAGCTAGATTGAATTAGCATGTATGAAATCCATTGAAAATGGTATAGTTATTTGGTACACAAATCTGTCGACGATAATTTTATTTTTAAGAAGTACTAATATCTAATTCACTTGAGAACATAATGTATAGAAAAAGAACTTTTTCCCAAACGAAATTAATTTGTATGCTGCCACAATTTAAAATTGTCATTTCATTTACGGCCCCCTTACAACATCAATTCTTGTTTGACAAGCACTGGCACCAACCACCCTCATTTCCGTTTATCATTCGTGACATTATGCTGTGGTGAAGACGACTTCCCCTTTTGAGTTGCAATCTTTTTATGCTTTTTTAATTTTGTCCTCAAATGCAGCTGGACGCATATCGTGATCCAGCCATTTTCAGTCGAGCTTCATTTCCTGTCCAGCTTGCTTGGCTGATTTTCCAGAGACGGTCCCTTAATTCTATTAATATTTATCAACAAGTAATCGGAGGAAGAAATGAAAAACGCTCCATTAATTTTGGCGAGTATTGGCGTCTTCTGATATCAGTGGAAATATAAGCTGCAATATAAATGAATATACACTTGGCTATTATCCCATTAGCATTGGTAGAACTGAAGTTTATCCTACAGCCTGATTAATTGCACTGTTTTTGAATTTCGCCAAGGATATAATAATAATCTATTAATGATATATTCTTGGATATCGGAATAAAACATCCACATTCACATTAGCAAAATATTTCTGGATGAATAACCACAGCATTGTCAAAATTGTTAAAAAAAAAAAAAAAAAAAAAAAAAAAAAAATGAAATTATTAATTTTATTATTAATTCCTACCATTGTTTTAAAGAACAACCAAAAGCCTTAACATTTTGAATTAAAATCAAGTGACGAGGTCGACGGCCAAGTTATCAAGTCTTATTCAAAAGATCTTTTATATCAGTCCAGGAGTATCAAACCTTACAAATTTAACGTGCGTTTGCTCTCTCAGCAGGACGTTTTTTTTAAAAAGCAAAATCAGATATCGAAGCTATGATATTTTGGACATCAAAAAGACACTTTCCACAATCAGATTATCGCCTCCCCTTCCCCTCTAAAAGTAGAGCTTCTGAATTAACAGTGGAATTCCGAAATTGTAGAATGACAGAAAAATATTATTTCTTTTTAACTTAAATTATTTTCTAATGCTTTTTATATAAGTATTTCAGAATATCGAAAAATCAAATAAGTTTATCCAAATTACAAAAAAAAAAAAAAAAAAAAAGCATAATTAGAATATGTTTCAAACTATGACTCAGAATTACAAAACTCAAAATTGACACGAAAACGAAACCTTTCATAATTGAAATAATGGAATATTTTAATCAAAAAAGAATGACCAACTGATTAATTAGAAATTGCATAAAAAAAGACTATGAATCATCTTAAATTCTTAAATAAATCATTTACTTGTAGAATATTATAATTAAAAAAGTAAGATGTACAATTTAGTTAAAAATAATCTAAAGATTTTACGATATAAATCATTATAGGAAGAAAAAAAAAAAAAAAAAAAAAAAACAAGAACGA
This sequence comes from Latrodectus elegans, assembly GCA_030067965.1. Classification (NCBI taxonomy): domain Eukaryota; kingdom Metazoa; phylum Arthropoda; class Arachnida; order Araneae; family Theridiidae; genus Latrodectus; species Latrodectus elegans. The sequence goes on along the minus strand of CM057821.1, from coordinate 77,654,973 downwards.
ATAAAATAACGTAACTCTTTTAACCGCAAAAACATTTAAACAAGGTCATTGCTCTTTTAATGACTTCATGTCAAATCAAACGAGCTTAGAATAAAACCCAAATCAATACGACACAATGAAACATTCATTAGATTTTTTCTTACATGGTGATTGTGAAATAACGCCAAAATCATTTCAAAAACAAATATAATTAAGGTTAAGAAAACAAATTTTTGATTTCATCACTGAAGTATTTTTATTACGAAATATTCCAAGATTTATATTCAAAATTATTTATTTTATTTTAATCAAATTCATTGAAAAAGTAGTTGATTAAGAAATGATAATTCGCTAGACCTGGTTTTGTTATTACAAGAGAGAGAGCTAGATTTAAAAATATTATAATAACACTATGTATACAATAAAGGATTGGCTAATTAATTTTTTATTGTTACTTTTTGAACACGAATTTAATTTCAAACGAAAGATTTTTCCTAAAATTTTTATAGCAAAGGTGTCAGATTATTCGAAAACAAAACCGTTTTACATTAGATATTAATTTTCTAATAGGAATGAAATCAGCTTAATTAAAAATTTTAAATTTAATTAAAAATTAATCACATTTTTAAATTATTCCTTTAATTAAAAAATTATAATCTAAACTATTTCTTAATTTTATATAAATGCTGTAATTTTTTCCTTTATTCGCATTTTTTAAATATCTCTAAATACTCATATTTACGTAACTACAGAATTTATTGGCTGTGAAAAAAACTGGCAATACATACTGAAGGAAAATATTTGTACTTTATATTGTTGGTTCACACACACACACAACTTATTACGTTTGTTATGTGTTATTGTGCATTAAAAAAAATAAGCTTTTCTCATAATTTTATTAAAGATAAAAAAATTATCAAAAATAATCGTTTTTAATTTGAAATCAATTTTCAAATTAAACTGAAATCAATTTAATTCAAAATTTTAAATTTGGTTAAAAATTATTTTAATCATTTCTTTAGTTAAAGTTCTGGTTTGATTGTTTTACAATTTTATATGAATGTAACAAAAAAGTGGTGCAATGGAATCTATTGGCTGTGGGAAAAAGAAGTTTTTCTTGAACTAAAAGGATATTTTAACCGTTTGTTATCCAAAATAAAGGAAGTGTAAATTTTAAAAAGGAAATGCCACTAAAACTTCTTCGTGAGGGAATTTAGGTCGGACAACAGTTGCGTCACTCGTATTTTCACGGAAGGTTGAAATAACCAAACTCTCCGATTTAAGAAAAGCTGAATAACCTCATTAAGTGTTATCCTTGGCCGAGGCAACGAAAGATGGAATTTTATTATTATTATTTTTTTTTTTACTTTCAGTATCTCTATTGTCTACATAAAGCAAGTAATTGCACGTTAGAAGACAGTAGACGGCGCGCATGTTATAATGCTAGGTATACACTACAGAATAATAGACAAAATTGTCCCTTTTATATCACGAAATTCAATTTCCTGTATTAAAAGAAAAACGTAATTTAAAAACCTCAGACATGTAATTTGAAAAAATTTAATATACGAAGATGTCGTAGTTTTTGTTGAAGAATAATTCAAATGAAATATTTTTTAAAAATTACATTGACTGTATTCCATGAAATTAAATTATTTTAAAAATGTTTTCTAGAAGAAAAATGTAAATTTTTTTACATATAAAACACATTCTATCTAGCATTTCTCAAAATGTATTTGTAACTTATAAGAAAATCCTGTTGCTCTTTGTCAAATTTCTAATAGTTCTAATTCAATTCATATATTTGTAAAGCACTGCTCTCTGCAAACGATAATAAAATGAGTTGTTTTAGCATTTATCCTTTTATTAAAATATAAAAATGTTGGTGCCTCTAAAAATTCATTTCCTAGCTATTTAAAAAAGTTATATTTAAAATCATTATTTTAAAAAAGATTGAAATACAATTCTATGAACATAAAAGTTTTTTTTATATTGATTCAAGACAATGTTTTATTTTTTATTAAAAAAATAAATAAATAAATAAAAACATGATTTTTTGCTGTTTTAAAATTGATTACTTTGAACATTGAAAAGAAGAGAATATCAAAATTAAAAATACAATGAGAAATCGTTAAGATATGAATATATCAAAAGATGATAATAAAAAATGTTTAAATATAAAATTGAACTGAAAATTATAAAATCAAAGTTTTAAAAGTAGTTCAATATTATTCCAAATCACAAGGACAGTCCCTCAACATTTTAAATGAAAACCATTTTAAAAACATCTACTATAGCCCATTGTATTTTAAACAAGTTCAATAGTATTTTGCAAAATTCATTAAATAAACACATAATCGTGACAATGATATCAGTAACTTAAAACTTCCTACAGCAAAATTATTTTTTGTTAAATTTCAGATAGTTCTAATTCAATTGACTGTATATTAACTAATATACTTATAGACCACTGCACTCAGCAGACGATAAAATAATTGCGAGTTTTAAAATTCATCCTTGTATTAAAATGTAAAAATGTTGGTTATAGAAATCGTTTTCAATCCTTTATATTTTCTTTGTTTTTAGTTGGTCATAAAAATAATATTCTTTTCAGTGTCAAAAGACATATTATGTTTAAGAGGAAATAATTTCTCTTTGTTCTTCCAGAGAAAAATACTTTTTGTCTTGCTGATTAGAGGATAGTGTGACCATTTTTATAAAGTAATTTCATTTACACAAAATGATCCATTGTATGTTCGTCATCATTTACACCAGAACAAAGGTTACTTCATGTTAGATGATAATAGAAACTTTAATATTACCTGTAGTAAAAACTCTAGTATTGTCTGTTATATTTTAAGAAAAAAAAATACTTGAGAGCGAAAAGGACAATTAAAAATTCCACATAATTCCAAAAGTTTCTGAAAAATATAAATGAATTGAAAAAAATTCCATATTTTCCAAGTTAATAATTTTTGGTTTAGAGATTGAGAAAAAATCGTCTAGAATTTTTGAAGCATTCTAATTCTAGTGAAAGTTAAAAGAGTTTTTATCAAAACGTTTTCGTGAGCAGGTTCAAAATCATATAAACAAATTTACTATGGTAAATTTTCAGCAGAAAAATTTTCTGGGGTAATGTATATCTAAAATATAAAAAACATGAAATATCTTTCTAATTACAGTTTTTGCAAGCATTTTTGATGAGGGAACATATTACTATATAGATTAACAATATTTAAAAATGTTTGTGTTGCTTATTAGGTTATTTATCTTTATTTAATTAGTTCATCGCGTTTAAATCCTATTCATTAGAAAAGGGGTCAATTAAAAAATGACATCATGAATTGAGTGACATCATGGTTTTGAAATGTTGCATTATTAGATAATGTAAACCATTTTTTACACGAAATTTCATTTGGGATTAAGTAGCTGAACCACAATTTGCTTTTGGCAGAAGGAAATGATATGTTCCTTGGGTTTCCTCAAAGGAAAAAAAAAATCGAAATTCCCTTCCCCTATTCCTGAGTGACTCAAGAATGAATCAAGTTTCTGGAAGACAAGTGAACAACGACAGATTATAAAAGCGAAAAGAACCCATCATTTTTTTTTCTCGCCAAAAGCTCACTTTTTCCAACTGCCAAAGCACAATAAGAACCTTCACGATATGTCAAAATTGACCTACTAATAAAAATTCACTGAGGAGTTGCCACCAGCAAGGAAACTAAGTGAGCCGTAACAAGAAGGGTGGAAGAAAGGGGTGGTGAACGACTTTTTAAATCAAATAGTTTTATTGAACTCCATTCTCAAATGCCGGAATGATAGGTTCCATTGACAAAAACACGCCATGCGATTATTCCGAGAGCAATTCGTAATCGGGAACTATATTCTTCCGCCGACTCATTCTGAAGCCGATCAGTTCATTTGTTGGGCAGTGGGCTATTAGGCTGGGGCAAAACCCACTCTCATCAAGCAATCTGTGACGAATTTTGAGGAAGAAATGTCAGTTCTTTTATCCATTTTTGTATTTATGACACAGTGTGATCCGACCTACTTTTCTCTGGAGTCGGATCGCGACATTCTCGGGTATTCGAAGGGATTCCGAGCGCGGAGGGGGAACTGTTTACGATGTTCTTTTCTCACCTCAAAGTGCTGAATCAGGTTACTATTTACGTCACTATGAGATTTGAAAAGTGGAGTAATAATAAAAAAAAGTTGGAAGAAGGGGAGGGCAATTTTTTTAAATAAAATCTGCATTTTTCTTTCTTTATATTAAAAAGTAAATCGTAAAAAAATTTTGGTAAAGATTTAAAAAAAAAAATTTTTTTTCCGGTCCATTTCTAATACATGAAATAAAAAAAATGTAAGAATACAGAAAGCAAAATCTTCAATTATAATATTTTCAATTGGCTTACAGTAAAACATTATATTTGAATTTGCATGCTTTTTTTTTAAATAAAAAAGAAAATCTGCTATTTAAGAGTGGAAAATAGACTTAGTTTATGTTTGCAATTAGATCAGCTTTTTTTTAATTATACTAATAATTGCTTTTTTAATAACAAGTTTAGCTTTTTCAATTAAAGAAAAAGTTTTTTTTTTAAATTTTTTATATTTAATTAGTAAGTCTTTCATTAAATGAGAAATATAATTAGATTGATAACTCTTTATATTCAGTAACTTTATTTTTTAAAATATAAATTGCAAAAAATACTCCATTCGAAACTTTATAGCAAAAATATAGGAAATAAATGATTATTAAAAAATTGCATTTGCATGAATATTTATTTTAAATTCTATATATATATATATATATATATATATATATATATATATATATATATGCTTGAAATTATTGAATAAATGCAATTGTCATCTGAACAAATGAAAATACTTTTAATCAGAGGCGAATAATACACTACACAGCAATTTATGTGCTAAAACAACTAATTAAAAAAAAAAAATTGCGTTATACAAGAATATATTCATAAAATGTTTCCAATGCGAGTACTTTCTTTTTGCGAGGTTAACTGATAACGTGATACCGATTTCAAATTATTGTTCAATTTTTATACAAAAAAAAAATGTTTTCCCTTTCAAAATGAATTTTGCTCAATTGTATAACATGGTGCAATTCAGTTTGACATTCGACACACAAGTGAAACGAAAACGATTTTTGGACTTAAGCTTTTTATGAATGACTCGCTAATCCTATGACTTGAAAAAATATTTATGAAGTAAATAGAGTTTGAAAAATTAAAAAAAAAGTGTATGAATATACAAATTTTGTAGTCAATGCAATATTTGTTAAATATGTGGCGCGTTAAATGTAAACATAAATTGAATAAAACCATTATTTCCATAAGGTCACTGATCTCATCTTTCAACTCACCCACAACAACTCAGCTTCTGTTTTCTCAACTGGGTCGTGAAAAATTATTTTTTCTTTTTTTTACTATCCACTTGTTATATTCATTTAAATTTTTTTCCTTCCCAACTGAAAAAACCACTTTTTCTGTCACGGCTGGCAACTACTTGTATTGGACTCCACGGGTGGAACCGAGTTCTTAAGTAGGAGAAAAGCCTTCTTTTTTGTATCTCATAATTTTATAAACCGGATGTTTACAGCAGAATGCCACACAATTTTTTAAAATTTCATTTCTCTAACATTTGAACTTTTTTATCTGTTTTGAGGAAAAGTGTCGACAAAGAAAGAAAGAAAGATTTTATCTTATTTTAAAAACTTATAATTTAAATCAGCATCATATCATTATAAAATGATTAGTGCGGTTCAGTTAATAAAAGAACGAAAATACATTTTTTAAAATATGATTCTTTTTTAAATAATAAATGTTTATAATTATTTTAATCATAATTATAACTAATTATATAACCATAAATAATAAACTATAATATATTATTAATTACAACAATTGACTATTTATTGAAATTATTAATATATTTTTAAACGTCTCTTCCTTTTATTTGAGATTAATTACATATTTTAGACTCCATGTAAACTTTTTGTTATTAGAAATGTATTTCTTTAGCTTTTATTGTTAGCAATCAAGCACAATTACGATCTTTAACATGAATATTCAAATTCTTTTTTTATCGCAATTGCTTTTAAAGATAGACATCCATTTGATCTTAAAAGGAAACTAATTAAATTTAAGCATTACTTGCAATGCACTGTTTGACTTCTTAAAGAAACTATATCTTTACTTTTGCGACTTAACAGTATCAGAATTCGCTCTAGTTAATGTAAATTATGTAAAATATTCTACATGCGATAGTAAAAATCATCAAAGTATGCTATTTATTGATGAACTGATAGTAAAAATTTGCTTTTATTGTGATTTTTAGGTTAATATTCACGTTTAGCTGAAAATAAAAAATTCTATTTTTTTTAACCTAATGATTTTAGGAGTATTTTACAACGATTTAAAAATGTTATTGAAACTCTGTGATTAAAATAAAAAAGAATTTACTGTCCTACTACTACAAAAATATCTCGCACAGATTTGTCTGTGCCTGTTTGTTACCATGGAAACAAGACACTTTCAAATTTCACAGGAGCCAGAAGAAAGGCTCCAACTTCGCCTTATTAAATAATGCCTTGAAAATAATAAGAAATAAACATTTTAAATACCACCAAATTATAATACTTTTAACCCCTATTTGAAAAATGGACTGTTCTTGTTACTATAACAATCGTTACAAACTATACTATTAGGCGAAAGATACTCTTGTAATAGGTAGACAGTACCAGAAACTTGTCGACAAAACTAAAAACAAAAGATTTACTTCATAGTACACTGAAAAAAAATCAAATGTTCTTATGGGATAGACTTACCAGGACAAATGTTCAAGACTTCGCAAGCGACGTGGATATCTTTTGCTGCTTGCTCAACAGCCAGGTTTCTCAGCTGCTCCATCTTGTCCGTCAGAGCCTCCTCGTCCTCCCTCTTGACGCTCATATCGGTACTCATACCAGGACCCATGTGGGCAACACCAGGACACTGGAAGTCCAATTCTTCGATCTCTTGCTTTATCTGGACGTAAGGGGGTGGGCCAACGTAACCCTTTCCGGGAGGACTGTCATACAGCGTGGGACTTTCAGCAGAAAGTCCCGAAGAAGGAGAGGGAATGTTCACGTGAACAGAGTTGTGATAAGAAGCCATCTTCTGCGGTTCCATGGGAATCGTTTGGTGGGTGACATAGCCAGCACCATCACTGCTCCTGAGCAGGGTGGTGTTGTCACAGAGCCAGCTCTCAAGGTCAGCCATGCACCAGGACTCGAGAGACAACGGACTTCCCGGATTCGGAACTAACTGCGGCCTCTGTGGAAAAAAAGGGAAACCAAAATATCTCAGTAATAATCTCACAGAAAAAATCTTCAATTTACTTCAAATAGATATTTTCGTTTTAAAAAAATAATTCGCGGATTCTACAAAGCTCTGACTAAATAAATTCCTGCACTTATTCTGAATTATAGATGCTTTGAATATATAAATGCTAAAATGAATGTAAATAATTCAGAATTTTAATTCAGAACAGAATACATAAATAAAACTTACAAAGTTGCTATGGTTAAATAACATGTATATTACTATACCATATTAATGATATAAACAGAAAAATTAATGTGTTACTGTAAAGTTTCATAACTTTTTCGCACTTTAAAAACACAATATACCATTTTTAATTTTTTAAATTCATTGGTTGCTTATAATTTTTATTCATTCATTAAATATAATATTTGATTTTTCTATGTGCTAAATTTAGTAAGATAAAATTAGTATATTGTTTTTACTCTGCTAAAAAAATCATATGATAAAATTATTTTTTATTCCACAAATTTAAGCTTTTCCAGTGAATTAAATTCTTAGAATAAAAAATATACCATGCCCTACAATCATTTTTTCAAGGACTACACTAAGTTCAGAATAAATAAATACTTTTGAATTCTCCCGTAATTTATTTAAATATTATTATGTTAACATGAAATATGAATTAAAATTAAATTTCTTCAATTGAATGACACATTCTATAAAAGCCAAAACTTCACTTTTTGTCCAATTCTGAAGGAGGAAATCTATACACCAAAATATTAGGTGTTTGAACGATTTATAGAACATGAAGGTGAGACAGTTTGAAAAAAAATTAGGGCGACGAATTAGATAAAAGGAAAAAAACTTTCTATTAAAGGAAATATGTAAGAAGACAACTTTCTTGAAACCATTTCAGCGGAAGAAACTGTGAATTGAAAAGGTTGTCAACCACGGATTGCTGCTTCTGGAGTTCAAAGACATCAGTTAAGGCTCGCCCCTTCTTTCTTCATACTTTAAAAATATTTATCACTCTTATTCATTCATAGATTTCAAAATGATATTTAAATTTTAAAACATAGTTCCTTTTATACGTAACGGAATTCTTTATAATATTTTACGAACAGGAAGTCGAAGTTGAAATTTATTCTACAATATCATTTTACACCAAGCAGAAAAAAATATTCCGATGTTACAGTTCTATAATAATTTACGGTCAAAGTAATTTTTACTAAAAAAAATTCAAATTGACTTCTGTTAAAAACTAATAATTTCCACGAGTACATTCAGCAGCATTAGCGACTGAATGATTTAATCGCTGATTTCAGACTATTTAGTTACTATACTTCTTAATTGTAAAGAAGTTTAATAAACACATATTTGAAATAAACACAGAATACATTTTTAGATCCTTTTTAGGTTTCACAATTTTTCTGATACTGTAGAGATCAAAGTACATAATATTCACAGATCAAAATTAACATCTGGCTCATCTGAAATTGAGCACAATTAGTACCATATGGAGGGGAAAAAAACCCAGTTCCTTTCAACTTAAAAGATAACATCCAACTGATTTTTTTTTTGTGCCAAAGAATCATCACGACTGACAAGTTTAATGAAAGAAAATGGTGAATGCTAAGAATAAATCAAGCCAAAATAGAACTCACTACAAAAATTTCAGCTTTACCCAAATGAGGCCTACCAAATGATTCCTATTTATTAATCAAAACCACCGAATCATTATTACTGACACAAAATACCAAGAAGAGAAAAAATGACATTAAGGTAGAAATTGAGAGAACATAGAACAACAATTCAGTACAAAAAAATTAAGCTCTTATAAGCCTAAGACATCAACCAAATGACTCTTCATGTCGCTATCATAAGCCATAAAATCATCTTGATTGAAATAATGTTCCATGAAAGAAAATGGTAAATGTTACGCAGAAATGGAATCAAATTTGAATTCTTTACTAAGAATTTAACTATTCTAATGCCCAGAACATCAACGAACAATCAGGATAATTCAATGACTATGATGGACTGTTTGTCCATCATAGTCATTGAATTATCCTGATTGACTTTATGCAAAAATCGAGTCAAACTGAATTAACTATAAAGAATTAGTTTATTCTAAGGTTCAGAACATCAACATAATGATTCTTTGTCCATCAGAGTTATGGAATCATTAGGATTGTCTTTATGCTGAAATCGAATCACAAACTTGAATTCACTACAAAAAAAAAAAAAAAAACCCGCTATTCTAAAGCTCAGAATATAAACTAAATGTGATTCTTTATCCATCGAAGTTACGGAATCTTCATGCAAATTCCTATGAAAGAAAATTGCGATTGAAAGTAGAAATCAAGTCAAAATAAAATTGTTAGTTAAGGTTTCAGTTTCTTGGAGGCCTAAAAGTAACAACTGTATGATTCTAATTTACTTAACGAAATCATAGAATCAACATTACAGGCTAAGTTCCATCAAGAGTAATTGTGATTTGAATTATAGATATGATTTTTAAATGGCAAAACTACAATGTAGCATTATTTTTAAACTACGAGATGGAAGTTATCAATAGACACTACATAAAATGATAAGTCTAAGCCACTTCTTGAAACACTTCCACTTGAAATAATACGATTCTGGAAACAGTACGATTCTTAAGAGAAATTGTAAATAATATTATACAATATATGCAAATATTAAACTAATGCACAAAGTATGATCTTTTAATTCGTTCAAAATGTTATCCGAAACAAATTCCAATGTATTTGTGGCATTGTTCACTTAACAAATATTGGAATCTATTTTTGTATTGAAAGTTATATCTTCTAAAAGACTCAAACACATTAACTTTATGATTTTATTTACTTAATGAAATTGCAGAATCATCATAACCACCGCTCAAATTACATAAAAGGAAACTAATAAGAATCATAGAAATGACTTTCTAATTTCAAGACCAAATGAAGTTTATAATTGAGTGAAATTATAAAATGTTGCATAAAATAATCGATAATTTTCTCTTCTAGATAAAAAATATATATATAAAATCTACTATATGATAATGCGTTATTTATATATTCAAGGTATCTTGTGAGGATATTCTTTCTAACTTATCATTATGCAACATGATAGTTTTCAAACCAATTAATAACAAGTTGCTCAATACGATTCTAGTCATAATCTATCACCATAATTATTCACCAACTATAGATTCATTTTTCTTTTACATTGCAATGGAGACAGACGTTTCTATAATTCATTTAATGAGAGCTTGGCGATTTTTTTTAAAAACTTTTTGTCTACGCAGAAACAGGGAAAGTTAAGAGCTGGAAAGAATGTTGCTTGCGATGTGGAAACAGCTAATGATAAATCAAGAGGCACCTCAGTAATTTTTCGAAAAGAATCCAAAGTGTGAGGCCCCAGACTCTTGAAAGACCTGTAATTTTCTTTTAATCGTCCTCTGCCCAACTTGGCGAAGGGAATACCTGAGCCCGGCCAAATATTCTCTTTGTTTGTTTCTTATCCATGATATAGTAGCTAGAAGATACCTTGACCTCTAAGCTCTTGAGGTGGGCCGGGCTCTGCCCGGGCTTCAGCCTAGTCAGTGAGCCGAAAACCGGCCCTGTTTGCAACTACCCTGGGTAATACGCCTCTGGGCCTTTTGGCGATGCAGCAACTTCCATTTTTTATGTTCTTCTAAATGCTTGTTTTCGATCTTTCTCTCTTAACTTGTTTTTTTTTGTTTTTTTTGACTGAGTCTACAGATTGCTTAAAGCTAAAAATACTAAGTTGCAGTTTGGAGCTAATGATATGTACCAAATTATCTTCCAATGATTCTTGATGGTAAAGAGAGAGAGAGGAAAACAAAAAAATAATTTCTTTGCTAATTCAAAATTAACATTCACTTTGCAGGCTTAAGAACTTGACACTTTATTATGTATTAGTTGAACAATTTAGCTATAAAATGATTTAAACTTGTTTTTACGTTTATTCTCCCTAAAAGAAGCGTGATGTTAAGTTAACAATATTCTGAAACAGATGTCGTAATATAAAAAAATATGAGATTAATGTTTTTATTTTCTAGTTCTCATTTCTATAAAAATTGATCACATCTTGCATTTTAGTTTAAAGAACATCTCTTATGACTTCTAACAATTAGGAAGCGTAAAATAGAAAACGAAATAGCCTTTGAAAAAAATATCTTACGTAATAGAATATCTTGCAAAGAAATATTTTTCGTAAAATAATAGACTGAAAACAAATACTTTCCGAAAGGAATAGACTGTAAAAATGATTCATAGAAAAGGAACAGAATTCAACGAAATATTTTTAATCCAATTAATTAATCGAAACAAATTCCAATAGAGAATTGATCACAAAGAAATATTTTTCCCAAAGAATATATGGTGAAAAAATATATTCTGTAAAAGAATAATGCAGCCAGGTTTTCCAAAAAAATTAAATTGCAGAAAAACATATTCCTCACAGAAGCATAATGCAAAAGAATATATTGGTAAGAAATATTTTCAAAGAAGTACATTTGCAAAAAAATAAAATATTGTAAAGAAGTTCATTTGCAAAAGATTACAATATTGTAAAGAAGTTTTCTTTTCTTTTTTTTTTTTTTTTAAAAAAAATTTTTTTTGGCAGAGATGTTTTCAAAAAAAAAAAAAAAAAAAAAAAATGTTGCCGAGGAATATTTTTTTTTCAAACGAACATATTAAAAAGAAACAAACGCACATATCATAGTGCAGAAAATTTCTTCAATATAATAAATAAATTTTTTAATGACTAATACAATTGAATAAACTAGAAATATTTTAATTTGTGAATATTTAGAATTTTAATTATAATATATTTATTTTATAAAAACATTCATATTAATATAAATAAAATTTCGAATATTCTTAATATAATTGAGAACATATATTCACTATTTCCACATTATAATAGAATATATACATATATTATTTTAAATTATGTTTTTAACTGTACTTCTTTTAAAATTAATTAATTTAAAAAATCACCTATTTATAAATTTACGATACGAAAACTTAGCGAAAAAACCCTAAATCGTAAAATTATTAAAAACTATTTTTAATAAAAATTCTAAATCAGAAAAAAAAAAATAAATAGAATGTCATAATTTCGTAACATAATATTCTTAAATTTATCAAAAATAAGAGTAAAAATATGGATTGTAATAAAAGACTAACTTACAATAAGTTATGTAGAAGTAATACGAGTACGGTTAAAGATTCAAAAACATTTGATACACGTTTTAAATACTTAGATTCACAATGGACGTTTCACCCCTCAATAGCATAGACGTGCTCTATCGTTCGCAAAGAATTAATTTGTGACAACTTAACCGTTCTTGCAATATTATTACGTCATTTGAATAATATTTGGTACTATTATTGAAATAGATACGGTCTAGACAAACTAGTAATTGTCTGAAAACGTATTATTTTTTTGGCGAGCGCCAAAATTTCCAAGAAATCGAATATTTTCTGATACAACGCTCATCTTATATGTTGCTTATTAGACAAAACAAAAATAATTAGGGTGAATTTCGGTTTTAAATACAATTTAACTGTATAAAAAAATAAATAAAAAGTATTAAATACTGCATTTTTTCCAAAATATTTCTCGTTGGTAAAAAAGTATAAAAAAATAAAATATCTCTCAAAATTCTTATTCTTGGTTCTAATTTCGAAATGGGAGGAAATTTTGCAATGGTTTATGCATTTTGCTACAGCATTCAGTATTTTGTATTTAAAAAGTTAGAATTAATAAGTATCTAAGTACCAATTTTTAAGTTTAAAACTAATTATGAATGCGTTTAATTATTTTAAATTAAAATTCGATATAAATTAAATGATAAAAATTGAACCGTATTTTATTTGAACTAATATCAAATTTAATGTGATCATACAGCTTGGGTTTATGGGTACAATACTGACTCATCTCTGATTAATAATAGGTAGTTTTAACTTAATTATCTATAGCTATGGAAGTAAGATTATATTAACAACAACTAATTTATTATAATTATTTTGACAAATCTCGGTTTTACTTTAAAACAAAATCGCCAAAAATGTTTTATTTTAATCACAAGCTATAGTTGTTATTAACTATGAATATAGCAGTCAAAACAAGTCCATAGATGGAAGTATACTTTTGATTAGGTAGATATTTTTAAGAATATATATAGCCTAATACATAGTTTTTATTTCGAGTTAAAAATTGTATTACAGTTTTAGCAAACAAAAAAAAAATATATATATATATATATATATAATTCACATAAAGAACAAATATTGCCTTTAGTTTAAATCTTATATATTGATAAAGGAGTATCTAATAAAACAAAGATTTTAATGAAAATATATTAAAAATAAAATACACCATTCATATAACAAATACTTATGATGGAATTAAGTACATTATTTAAAATTTTAATTATTTAAATGCAATTTTCATTCGTAGTAAATAATAAAATATTTAAATAACAAATAATGAGCAATTAAAGAAAAATTACGATTATATTTAAGGGAATAAAATAATTATTAAAGGGAAAATAAATCAGATTGATTATCAAAGGTCAAGCATAATATAACCGATATATACAAAAATAGCACATAAAATAAAATTAGAATTAGCAGAGAATTAGATGAAAAAATCAATTAAATAAAAATGAATGGATAAACAGATTAAAATAGGCATGTTAAAAAAATTAACTTAGTTTAGGTTCATAAAACTAAATAACATATCTGAGCTTTAAAGATAATTACATCAAAATCAGATAATTATCATACGCAAATTAAATCAGAACAATTATCAAAGGTCAATAATAAATGCTGATTAAGAACTGAGGTACAATGTTCAATTGTCCTTTTTGCGACAATTTTTAATCACTCTTTCTATATTCCCCATTTTTTTTTTTTTCAGTATCTTATCTCAAAGTAAAAATAGAACTTTACATTTTTTGCAATTTGTAATTCGAAAATAGATTCAGTTATTGCATCAAAAAATGACATTTCAATTATTTTTATAGCTTTTAAAAGCAACAGCACTCTTAACATAAACTTTTTAATGTTTAAAAACTTAAGTTTTGAATGTAAATAAGTTTGTTTTTTTAAGCATAAGTTTTAAAGATAATTATATAAATATAAAATTTAATTTGTTAAATTAATGCACTTATTTGCATTTTCATTTATAGATAATTACAAAATAAATTATATATATTATCTAACAACATAATTTTTAATGCTATACATATATGGTTACGTGATTAAAATAAATATAACAAATATGACATTATTTCGGTCAGGAAAAATTTGGATTATTATTATTAATTTACAATTTTTTTGATTTATTTTTAACTCTTGTTTGATTTAAAATTTTCAAAAGAACGCGATTCAAAAGTAGTAGCATCTTTCGATCCTACTGCGCATGGCTCTAGCAAGGGGGAGACCGAAACTTGTCGGACGGCATTCTTAATCCTGGCGTTGCCTTAATTGCAAGTACAAAATCGCTAATAAAACCCAAGTTCAAATAAAACTAATAAAGATATTAATATGTGTATATATATATATACGATGTAAAGCTGACAGAAAAATATTCTAAATACAAGTCATTTCATTTTTATTCCAAGAAAAGTTTCGAAAAAAGTTCCAAACTCACCGTTTCTACTTGTAGGGCAGTGCACTGCTGCATGTTCTCTCGCAGACTCAGGGGAAGCAACTGAAGTCAAGTTGGTAAGTGGAATCAAGACTCTGGACTAACTTATCCGTGACGTACGCAGTGACGTCACGAGTTCTCAATCGGGACTGGCTCTACAATGTGGTGCAGATTAGTCAGTGAGAGTGGGAAATTCGTATTTCCCATCACACTTGGAGGAACCTCATGCAGTGAAAACTCATTTACAGTTAAATGTGTGCACATGTCAAATCACTTAACACGGATTTGTAGTCCTGACAAGGTAAACAATCAGCGAAATTAATGGACAAATACATCCTCTTTCTGGATCATTATCCTGGAATTTGAAATAAATGAGAAATATATCCACACAAAGTGCTTATATATATTATTGTACATAGTTAGAGATATAGTCAAATTATTTGAATTTTTATTTCCTTTTTAAAATTATACTTATAAAATAATTTTTTTAGATTTATCTCCTCAATTAAGTAAAATTACCCAAAAAGCGTAAGTGTATGTATCCTAAACTGGTAATTTAGTTTATGATATACAGTGTTTAGATTAATTTTAATGAATTCTAATGATCCCTTATCAAATTAACTTCAACTGTAGAATCATTATGAGTATAACATTATTAAATTAACTAAAATTAAAATATTAATGAAAAACTTATTCAAATATTCTTAATCCTGAGCAGAAATATTTAAAATTGTGTATCGCCTAAAATATATTCAATAATATTATTTTTAATGAGAAACGGTGGACATTTTTTACTAGAATAAAATAATTTAAATACGAAATACAATACAATTTAATGAAATAAATTAAACATTTAATTTTTCACAATTTTCTTTATATAAACATTATTGCTGAACGTTTTATTTTGAAAATAAATAAACACTTTTATTTATTTTCAGTAATTTATAAACATAGAAAATTTTTATAAATTTTCCAGTTATTTTTTTATTTATAGACATATTTTTTAGTTTTGTTAACATAACTGAAGAAAAGCTAAAAAATTACAATATTACTATATAATATAAAATCAAAATCTTTTATTAATAAAAATAATGAGACACACATAAGTAACTTCGTATGTTTTCAGTTCAGTTTTCATCTATAAGTATAGAATATATAAGTATTGGAATTAAAAAAAAAAAAAGTATACATACCTCGTAATTTTTCCATTTAAAGAATAGATAACCATTTTAAACTTATCATGAAAAACTACTCTTTTAATTGTCATTTCTTTTTAAGTTAATTCTGATAAATATGATTTAAGTTAATTCAGATTCATTTGTTTGAATTTTGTAATCTATGATAATGTTCAGGATTGGATTAAAGATTAATTTCAGGGAAAATCAGATGTAATTATTAAGTTTATAATATTATCACTTATTATTATTCTTTATAATAATATATTAGTTCATAAAATTGAACCAAACTTACAAATATTGTAGTTTTGACAAATTTTAAAATACTTGTGTATATATATATATATATATATATATATATATATATATATATATATATAATTTTAAATTAATTAGTTTTATCTATTTAAATAAAATATTTAACTTTTGGCTGTGTCATTTAGTCATTTATAAGCCAAAAGTTTTTAGAAATGTGCATTAAAAGTGAGCCAATCCAAGTGCTTACTTTTGAGAATTTAATTCATAAGAAACAAAAATTTCATTTATATTTAGTCCAAATTTGGATGCATTTGTAATTTATGAAATTGGTTTTATTGTTGTCTTTTTAAAATAAAAGCAAAATTAACCTTTATTTGAATTATAAAAAAATTAGCTTTTAAAATTTTTTAGATTTAAATTTTTAGTATTGCTCTAAGTTATTAATAATGCTGGAAAAAATGCATTTTCATTTTAAGCTAAACTTGCTTCTTTTATGTTTGTCACTGTAAATCACTACTGGGGAATGTATGTTAAATAAAGTTTATAAAATTTTTTAAACGTGAGCTTACGATTTTATTTGCAATTGACGACTACATTGTGAATTCTTTAAGTATTTTTTGACATTCACATTTTGCTTTTTAAAGGATTTTTTTCGTACATATAATAGGCCATATTCTTTCATCATAAGAAAGGGAACTCGGAAAACTCACAAGCTCCCACACGAACTGATATGTGCAGAAACCAAAAACTCAATGTTTATATATTTTTGCTCAAATGCGACGAGGATTGAATATGGACTCCGAAGAGGGTAGTTCTCTAGGCCGTATTTATTTATCAAAATATCTGGATTATGTGATTCGAAAGATAAACAATTTGATGTTATCCATATGATACGCGTAACTTCATTTTTAACAATTCGAAAGTTTTGGTGTGGAATACTCCTGGAAAAAAGTAACTTAAGAACAGATGTGCTTAACGGTTGTTTTGCTAAAAAAGAAAGTTATTTTTATTTAGTTGGGAAGAACTTTCAAACTGATAATATTCAATAAGATAAGCTAAAAACAGCCTATATCTCCATCCACAACCCAGTTTTGATTGAAAACATTTGGAAATAAAATTTTTAATGTCAAAATATAAATGTCAATCAATGTTAAAAAATAGTGTTGCGAAATCGTAATTAATTTAAATTTTTGTTATGTGTATTTTGTCGTTAGTATGGGCCAAAAAGGAATACACAAATACTTAAAGAAATAAGAAAATTTTGGAGAAAATAATTCATTTTGTTCTTTTTTTTCTCAAACTAAAATTGAGTAAGATTTTAAATATAATAATTCAATTTAAGGTAATTTAAGTTTTATACTAAATAAATTCATCATTAGTATACAAAATGGTGCACAAAACAGAAAGATATTAGAAACATTTATATATACATTCATTTTACACTTTTTTTAAAACAATTTTTAATTTTTTTATAAAACAAGGGTTATATTTAATAAGTCAATATTAATAAGACAATATAGTTCTGTCATTAAAAATAAGAAATTTTCGTTATAATCTATTAAATTATTATTATGAGAAAAATAAATTTTATAGGGTTGGAAAAATTTATTTCATGTTACGAATGAGTTGAATAATGGCATATATTTAACCTGATAAATTTCCAAGAAAATATCATTTTAATTACTCAATAATCATTTTGAGAAAAAAAATCTATCAAAATTGCAACAAATAGAACAAAATAATTAACCGAAAGTTGTTTGAATACAAGAATTGTTTTTTAGCTTAATAATACAGAGCATCATTTAATTTTTCATGTGAAATTATCGTTTTCCGTTAAAAATATAAGGTCAAATGTCAAAATTTGAAATTTTTTCTCGTTATTCTAAACATTCACAATTACGTCCTGTTAATTAAAAAATAGAAACATGTTACACCATTTTATTAATTAATTAATTTATTTTTTACGTAAAATGATTTTCTCTTAGGGAAAATATCAAAATTTGAAAATATTTCTTATTGTTCCAAAAACTCATAATTACTTATTTTCCTTAAAAACAGCTCTAAAATATTATAAAATTAAACATTAATATAAAAAATGAATTACGTTTTTGCAAAAGTTGGGTTTTAATGTTAGATTGGCAATAAATCAGAATATTTAAAAAAAATTTGTGATTTTAATTATTTAAATCTTTATCAGCTTTTGCATGGAATTGCTTTCCAATTGTCATTCCTATATGATTTCTTTTTTGGCCAAAAATATTGAATTTTATCGTTCGCTAAAAAATTTATCAGTTTTAAATAACTTTTATCGTCTGATTTTTTCCATGCTTTAAAATCTTAGTAAAGCGGTTTCTTGTTCCATTTATAATGGCATGCAAACAAAAAATCGTTTTATTTTATTTATTTTTCTATTGTAGGCATCTTTACTGGAAACCTGAGCTTGAAGCAGCAATTTTATTTTGTTGATTTTTCGAATTGATTAATAATAACACCAACACTTTGAGCAAATGATTTCTTTTGATGAACTGCGATTTTAAGTGTTTACATAAACACGTCAAATTTATGCATTCGGAGACAGTGCATTTATATTCTTCAAAAAATATTTTATGTTAATTTTTGACTTTTGTGCATGCCTTTTTTTACTGGAGTACATGAGGATTATCTCAAGTGGTAGGATATATATATATATATATATATATATATATATATATATATATATATATATATATATATATATATATATATATATATATATATATATATATATATATATATAAAGTGGTGCAAGTGCCACAAAATTCTATCTTTCTTAGATAGAATTTTGTGCCACGCTCTATTTCTATTCTTAGAAAAAATGCAGAAATTTCGAGAAGTTATAATGCATTTATCTTAATTTTCCCCCCTGCGTATATAATATGCTATATTTACATTTAGAATAACTTCTAAATTCGACCGCTTGGTTTCCGTTCGAAAATTGAGAAAATTCAAGAATCGGAAATCGTCAGGGGGTGACTTCAGGATATCCTGCGTATGCATCTTAATTTAATGTTTTCCTTGCTCAAGAAGGAATTCGAAGATGATTCATTCATATTTGTGAATGCTCATTTTAACTTGTCAATAATGCTAATCAGAGAAAATATTTTGATTATCGTTTTCAAAATGGTTCTGTGGGCTTAAAATAAATGACTGAAATCTATGCTATTTAAATTTTATTATAGTTTATTTTGTTTACTTTACAGGAAAAATATAGATAGTTATTAAATCAAACATAATATCTTAATGAATTTCATTATTTAATAAAAAAATAGTTACGTGAGAAAATTGCATTAAAATAAATTTATTTACGTAAGATATTCGACTAATTCCTTTTATAGGATATCTTAAAAGTAAATTACAAAAAACTCCTAAGATTTTTATGCAAAATCAAAGAAACTTAACAATTTTATTTCGTTTGTAATAAAAAAAACATATTCATGGGTAAACAACATAAATTAATAAATGCTTGAAATATTTACAATTTTCGTTAAACCAAAACTTAATTTGTTTCTTAATATTTCTAGATGTTGGAAACAAGTTTTTAAATTCATTTAGTAACGAAAAAAAAGTGGAGAATTCGGAAATCTGTATAGTTATATAAATTAAAAAAAAATCTACTATATGAATTATAAAAATGATAGAAAAACATGTGAATTATGAAAAACATCTGTGAATAAATAATAAAAGTTGATAATAAAGTTAAATAATAACTTTATTATTAACTTTGTAATGAATGAATTATAAATTTTTTTAAAAAAAATGTATGAATTGAAAAAAAATATTTATTAAATGAATTATAAAAGTATAAAAAAATGCCTGATTTATATAAAAAAAAATTAAAAAAAAGGAATGTTAAAATGTTTTTCAAAATGTTTTTTCATGAAATAACTAGGCATTTATAGTCAATCAAATACCCAAATTTTACGTATTCAGATAAGTTCATCTATTAGTACACCAATAAAAAAGTGAGAGTCGTTGTAAGTTGTTTGATTATGCAATTCATTTTGCTACCAAGAAGGACATTTCAAAAATATTGGCAAGGATCCCTGCTGGGTCCTCTTTTATTCAACATCTATATCAATGATATTCCGCAACACCAAAATACTATGCTCTGCTTGTTCGCGGATGATACTGCCGTTTTGTCCACTAGCTCTCTCTACTGGAAAATCCATGCTACCCTTACTGAACACCTCATGGCCATTGAAGAGTGGCTTAATAAGTGGAAAATTAAAATAAATCCATACAAATCCACTGCTGTCATTTTTATTAGGAAACGTACTCTACCTCCCCCCACCCCATATTCAACTAAGTGGTTTTCGGTTCCCTGTTCAAATAAAATCGAGTACCTCGATCTTACGTTAGATAAAAAACTTACCTGGAAAGCCCATATTAATAAAATCAAGAATAAATTTATTTCTGCCAAAACTTCACTTTACCCCTTAATTGCCTACAAATCGAAGCTCTCCATGGCTAACAAGCTATTGATTTATAAATCATACTTTCGCCCTATTATCACCTATGCAGCCCTAATTTGGGGTGGTGCTGCGGAAACGAACCTGAAACCTCTTGAGGGTCAGCAAAGTAAATTTCTTAGACTGATCCCTCAATTAGACTTCTACATCAGAAACGAACTTATCAGAAACAATTTGGGTGTCCTTCCCCTATCAAGATACATCCAATTCCTTGCTTTTCGCTTCTACAAGACTTTATGA
Organism: Latrodectus elegans; assembly: GCA_030067965.1. Classification (NCBI taxonomy): domain Eukaryota; kingdom Metazoa; phylum Arthropoda; class Arachnida; order Araneae; family Theridiidae; genus Latrodectus; species Latrodectus elegans. Next base: position 77,633,793 of record CM057821.1, on the reverse strand, counting down.
AATATATAACTCTGAAATTCAAGCAAATGAAAACTACAGTCCCTATGAACTTTCCATTTTCCAAAGACCAAGGGCGGTTCTGCGGGCTAAACCACATTCAAACTTATCTATTCGCCTCCCAAAAAGTAGAATTAAATAATTTCTTCTTATACTTAGAAAAAATATATAAATATGTAAAAAAAACTTTTGTATTTATATATATATATATGCATATATAATAGAATAAAAAATATTTTTGTCTTTATATAGTTATATTAATAATATGTATATAAATTGTAATTTAAAAATATTTTCTTGCACTTGTTTGTAATGTGTATTCAAATTTTTCTTTTTTTTGTTTATTCAATCTCATGCAAAGAACTCTCGTTGGGAGCACTTTAACCTAAGCAAAATATTTTCTTCAATTTTTTGTTTAAATAATCTTATGTTTTGAAATCATTATATTAATCTCAACTAAAGTCAGGTGTAGATAAATTTCTTAGGAATAGAAGGTACATTTAGGCTATGAACTTAACAAACACTAGATCCATTCTTCTTCAAAAATATTGGGATAAACTCATGTGCCACAAAAGACAAACAATTCCCAAGCTTTCACTTGAACAGTCATTTATGCAAAAACCAGAAAATCAACGTTCGAACCCAGGATCGTGCAATCCATGTTTCCTTGAAATAATGTTTTGTCTAAACTATTTGAATTGTTATGAATCAATTTTAAGTTATTTGCTATAAAACTTTGTTTCTGATTTAAATTTCTCCGAGAAGTAGTCTTCCATAAAATGATTTTCTGAGTCAAAAACATTCTACAATCAAAAAAGTATGCATGGCATTTCCAGAGATTGTTATTTTCAAACAAAAACAGACGCACGATAAAAATTAAATAATGAGCTGTCAGCAAACAAAAATTTCTTAAATAAAAATGAATTAAATATGTATTTTTTAATTTGGAATAAAAACATTTTACATCTTAAATTTCAGTCATGAAACTTTATTTTTTAATATAAATTTATTTCAATCGAAGGAGAACTTTAAAACCTTTGTTGACGTAAATTTATTATATGCTATGAAAATTGGAGGAGACCTTCAATAGACTTATTTTAGAAAGAGAAAAGCAGACGATAAAAATAAAATAATAAAGTTATCAGCAAACAATAAATTTCTTAAATAGAAAAAATAAACATCTTTTAAAGTTGGAATCAAGAATTTTTTGAACATTTTATGTGTCAGTCACAGAGTTTATTTTCAAATAACCACTTTTCTATCATTAAAACTTTGGAATATTTGTTGGTATAAATTTATCAAATATTACTTCAATTTCAAAAAATGATTCAGATAAAAAATAAATAGATGTATACATGCATTTAAAAATCAATACGCCTTGAAAAGTAACTTATTCATTGGAAATGTTTCTGAAATTTTTATTATCCTCCAAATTTGAAAAATCTGGAAAATTGAAAACATACTTTACGCATGAACAAGAAAGCATGACAAATTTTATGAATGAAACCACAAGTTTATCAATTACAATAATTGATGAGGTTAATCTTTTCAAAACATCCTCATCTGTTAAACATTAAGCATCCTTCCTGTGAAACATCTGGTAATGGGCACTTTAAGTTCCGTTTCAAACCCCTATCCTATCCCCCTACAAATTCCTTATCGGATGCTTATCAATCCGTTTACTACAAACATGGGCTGCTTCCACATATCAATGCGTATGCGCTAACATTCTTTATTCATTCAGTGACAAATATCTCGGAATTCTTCAAAAAAGTTTGCTCCGAAAAGATGTAAAAAAAGAATGCCAACCCCCCCCCTTAAAATAACTGGACAATAAAAGGGAAAACATTTATTATTCAATCCAAAATTCACAAAACAATAAAATGTTTTGCATATAATATGTAAAATATTTTATTATTTTGTGAATTTTCCATAGAATCATACATTTTTCCTCTTTTTCTTATTAATTTTAAAATCAGTTTCGGATTCATAATGCAGCTCTGTGTATAAATAATATATATACATATTAAATAATACAAATTTAGATGAGAAAAGCAATAATTTGAGAAAAGTTTCTCTAATTGTAGGATCTTAAAAAAACAAGAATGAATATTTTATCAGGGAGAACACATCTGATTTTTTAAAATCGAGCTTGGAATGTGTACTTATAAAACAATAACGACCGACTCTATTTGCGTGTATATTCTTATTCGATTTATCTTTAAGAATACAAAGAATAGGCATTATACCTTTGAGATGCCCAGAAATGTTTGTAAATAAATATTGCACGGGAGTGCGATGTCATTATTTCACAATGTTTTCTAAAAATCTCCATAAACAGAATCGAGCATCGATGTAGGTTAATGGCTTCCTAACCACAAACTTTGATAAGATATTTCTTTTACTTTTCGCACTTTATATCGGAGGATCAATATAATATTGTATAACCAGAAGAGATATAAAAAAGATAAATTTTTATTTTTACGGTTCACCTGAAAAGAATGGGAAGATTACGTGATAATTACTCTTTCTTGAAGAAATTTAAATGTTTTAAGAACTTAGATCTGCAATTAACAATCTATTTTGGAGCATTTTCTTTTGAAAGATATCTACAGTCGAACATATGATATCAATAGTTAACATGCAGTCTCTATTTAATATTAAATTTTAAATAGAATTATTGAGCTATAAAATTATAATAATATAATATGATAAAAAATTTGGCACAGGTGCCGTATAATCCATGACACTAAGTTCTGAGATTTTGGCGGATTTTCTTATGTATCTGGCAACTTCGTTTTTCTTACGTCATACATATGGAGACTTATAAGAATTATTCATAGAATTCTATTTTGGTAACCCTAGTATTTACGACATTGCGCAAGTCACGATATGTCATCTTGGCAACATTTCTTCATCGCCAAAAAAATTCTGAGTTTGGAATCATGGATTATACGGCACCTGTACCAAAAATTAGAAAAAAAATTATTAAATAAATAAAAAACATGTTTAATTTGGAAATGGAAAACGGTTACATGTTTAGTATATACAGCATAATTCAAGAATCAAATAAGGTTATTAACATACTTTATTGGCAACCTATTTCTGCCGATTGTACAATCCCTGCAATTTAGAATCTTAATCAATTGACGAAATAGATACCTGAGCTGGCTCTGTGTTCTTCAGCTACACCAATGGAAGTGAATAGGATCATAAGAATGTTTTCTCCGCGTGTTGGTTTTCAGGATTAGATATTGAATCACAGTTACTCAAGGGATTTCATTTCCCACTAAGCAGTTATAAATTTATGAGAAAAAATGCAAAAAAATTTACTTTTATACTTAATTTAGGGGCTCATGGAATGTATTTTAATTTACTTCATTTAAAAATAATTTTTATGAAATTGTTATTTTATTCATGAAATTTTTTTTCTGTCCAAAAATATGCATTTTTGGGTTTGAGATTTTGAAAAAGTAAAACCTTTGATAACTTATTTCTGCCAACTAGAGTCACTTAAGACAACCAACTTCTAATTTTTAATTAAGGCCTATAAATGAGTTCGATATTTGACCTGTCAGTCTTCTGACCAAATATTCATGCCTAGAAAATGGAGAGGAATTAGACTGGACAAAAAAAAAAAAAAAAAGATTAACTTGTGTATGCTTTCTCAGTACAACGATCTGGGTAAATTATTGAACCCACTACTTTCAGATATGACAACGACATCTCTCTCCGCTAAATTTCTGCGGAATCAGAAGAATTATTAAACTAAAAAAAACTTTCATGCCGATAAATATATAAATTAGTCTTACGATTCACAAGAGATTGCTTACAAATATTGCAATTATTAATTTAGAATTCTATTAATTAATGAAATTGTTGTATAGAGATGGCGCTGTAAATCCGACTTGTTTAAGAATTTTTGCTTGCCTTCAAAACACATTCTTCAAACGGCAGCAAACAAGGCGAAATTCACCATCCAATGTCTGAGAATAGTGTCGAAGTTCTTTTTGTTGAAAAAACGATTTCTTATAATATAAGGAGCAAAGCATCGGTTTTCCATTGATGCAAACCATGGACAATAGAACAGCAGAAAAAGCAAAATGAAAAAGACATGACAAAACATCCACTTTTACAATGGTCAGTTTAAATAGGTAAGCACGATTTAAATTTTCAAAAATTTAAATAATTAGTAGAATTCTGTTTTAATAATTGCAGTATTTGTAAACACACAATCTCTTTTGAATCTTAAGATTATTGCCTTGCTTAAACTAACATCAAAAATTTTCTTTTAATTAATATTGCTGAAGTAATAAATAGCAGATTTGTAAAACATGGGCTCAAAAAGCTCATTGGAATTTTTTTAAATGCTTTTACATTTTTATTTTTATAAGGAAGTAAAATGCATGATATCAAATTTTATACCACTTTGTCACGCGAAGCCTTTTAATAAATATTGTATTGTTCAAGATTTAGTAATCAATTTTAATCATTTATTATATATATATATATAATTTATTATTTTTTTTGGCGGTGATGAGTTTTATAAAAATAATGAAAATGTCATTAAAAAGAGTAAAATATAAGTGTTAAAGCAGCATAAAAATATAGACAAATTTTTATACATAATTGTTTCGTAGGAAATAATAGAGATAAATCACATAAAAAAAAACTGAAGATAAAACTAAAAAGAAATCGGTTTTGAATTTTTATTGGAATTCAAAATACAAAATTTAAAAATAAAAGAAAGAAAGAAATCGCAAATTTTAATTTTTAAAATTTTGATTTGAACATTTTGATGGAAGATTCGTAGAAGACTCATTTAAATTTAGCATAATTTTACAAGTTGTTTATATATTAAAATAGTTTTAATAATAATGGTGTAATTGAGATATCTTGAACAAACAAATGTTGGATCTTTTTCGGTATGACCAAATTTCATAGATAAATATTTAGTTAAGTTGCTGTTGGTATTTATCAGTACAACACTTTGTCACCGTGTTGTAAGCAAACAAACAACTTTTGTAAGGACACTTAGTATTCATTGCATATTATTGCTTTCCATCAGTATTTTTCATCGATAATAGACGGTATTCATTTATCACAATGGAGAAAACCTGGAAAGCAGCCACATATCTTCTAACAAACTTGAAAGCAGAAAACAAAAGCAACTTTCAATTTCCATAGCTAAACGCACCTGGTATCGAATCTGGCAATCTATTTGGGTTGAGCAACTTCCATTCAGAAGAATGCGATTCTTACCATTAGATCATATTGAGCCTCACATGTAACTCTTTGCAAATTTTTTTCTTGACGTTTTTATCATGTATGTGAAAATTTTAATTATTTGGATTATTTTTTCTGCTTCCAGTTGTACCATCAAATACTCAGAATTTGGTCATAAATAAATTCGGTTTCAAAAAAAAAAAAAAAAAAATCACTGAGAAGTTCTGAATTGTTTTATAATTTAGAAAAAAATTAAAAGCCTATCTAAGAAAACTTATTTATGTGTTGAGCACTTTAAAACTTAAGTTAGTCTTAATAAGGCATCAGTAACTTTATAAGTATGGCTTATTACACCAAACTATCAATGTGATCCAGAGTGCCACCTGGTAGGAAATATTTGAAACAATTTTATTTCCTGGGCACTGTATGCAGAATTTGGGAATAGAGATTTTGAATTTTATTATATATGCATCCCTTAATGATATTTACATATTAACGTAAAATTATAAGCAATAAAAATTATAATATTTTCAATATAAATCGTCATTATCAACATTGGCATGACAGCTCTTTGTGGGGCCTGGGCCTTCTTCAGAAAATCTTCGCGTGCTACCCTTCTCCCAACAGTTGATTTTCAATTGGTTACTTTTAAGATGGCAGAGTTTCCATCCACGCAGTATTGCCAACTTTTACTTGGACTTTTAAAACTTTGCATGTGTTATGCATCTTTGAAATACATATATTTAAAGAAAAACCCACGAAATAGAAGTATAAATAAAGAAAATTTTAATTTTAAAGTGAATTTTCTCTGCATTGTTCTATATTTAACACTGCACTATTAAATAGATTATTGCTTGTAGAGTTCTACTGAACTTGCCGAACGTGTAGGTCATCATGTGACGAATTTAAACACGTAATACAATTTCCCAAATTGTCGACCCACATTCTTGATTATCAATATCTTTGTTTATTAATTTGAAGATGGCAAACTGTCGTCCACACAGTCTACTCATCTCTTTCTCAGCCTTTTAAAACTTTGCTTGTGTTTTGTCTTTTTGAAATATATTAAAAAGAAAAAATAAGCCACAAAAAATAAGTATAAATAAAAAAAATTAAAATTTTAATGTGAGTTTTCTCTGTATCGTTCTACACTTAACAATGTAATGTTAAATTATTTGTTGCTTGAAGAGTGGTTCTGAAAAAGGTGTGTGCCGAATGTGGCTCACGTGCCAGATGTAACACGTAATACAATTTCCAAATTGCCGATCCACATTCTTGGCTATCACTGTCTTAAAAAGAAAGATTGTCACTCGTTTTAACCGATTTGGACACGATTTTTTTCGACAAAATATTTTTATTATCAGTACTGAACTTCAAACGTATCACTTCACAAACGGAAAAAATTATGAATGCTCTTCTTTTGAAGTCCATCGTACGATAGGAGCTTATCACAATTGGGAATTCTCAAGGTCATGAATTGGTGTTTATCGAAAACAGTTCGAGAAAACGTAAGCTTAACTCCTTTTCTTTGGTACATATTGTATAACACGAAAGAAAAGATAAACAAAAAACAAGTCTGCAAGTAGATGTTTTTTTCTTATCGTATGGACACGTTCTCGAAATTTATGTTTTTACCTCTTATCAAGTTTGAATGAAGAAGAACAAATACAGAATGCTGTAGAGCGCTGTGCTGGCTAGCTATCCAGAAATTTTTGACACTGAGGGTGGAGAAAGGGGTGTGCAGGCATATCAGTGAGGTATGACGTCAACACTCTCTGTATTTAAAGTGAAACAACCGAATTCCATAAAAGATAAGAATGTTTTTTCCGCAATGTGATTCGTCCGAAAAAGAGGACTGATTCGTATTTTTAGTTATCGGACACTTTTTTTTAAAGATTTACTACATATCATTTTTTTATTTTTATTTTGAAGAGTCTAATAAATGGGTTGAGCAATACAGAAATAAATTGCAGAATGGGAGTGAAATGTTTTTTTTTTCATTTGAAAATATGACGATAAAAACTTCTCTATACAGACTTTATATAACACAGGTGATAAGAGTTGCTGAATGAAGATAATATGCTCAAAAAAGCTCTTCTGAATTTAGGTAGAAGGTGAATGGTCAGTGCTTTGGTGAAGAGGTTTCTGAATTTAATTCCCACCTTAGCCGTGCATGTTTCTTGTTGTTTGAAATCTATATTGAAATACATTATCTTGTAAACAGACCTCAAAATTACTCAAAATTAAAATAAGTTCGAATCTTAACCCTATCGAAGATGACTCGTGTTTGCTAATGGCGGCTGGGTCACGTTAAATATATCATAGTCGCAATGTCTTCCATGTGAAATAATAACTCTGGGAATGGCAGGGCCAAATCCAGGGGACTTTTGCTTGTTCTTTGGTTCTAAATTACGAAGACATACCTAAGAGGGTATTATGGCACATCCACTTGTTGCCCCATTATATAAGGTACCCTCACTTTTGCCCCTTGTAGTGCTAAATGATAGAAATCTTGATAGACGTTCATTTTAGAACACACACACACACACACACACAAAAAAAAAAAAAAAAAAAAAAACCAGAAGATTATAAAAATTTAGGGACATAAATAAGTTAGGGACATAAATAAAATAATGAAAGTCAAGTTTCTGGTTTTTCTAAAATTTGAATTTAGAGCTTAATTTTCGGTATTTATGAAACTGCTTGGTTATCAGATGCGAAATTTAATAATTCTAAAAGTAAAATTCAACTACATTGCCTGATATAATAACTTGTTTAAAATAATCTAAAATATCGGGTACACGGGATAATAACTTTAATTACAAAAAGTCTAAGACAACCATGACCTTGTTGGTTAGAAATTGTTTTCCTCAGATCGTGGTGATAAGTTCGAATCCCTGATTAACTGAAGATACGCTGTGTTCACGTTATATAGTTGGTGGTTGCAATGTCTTCCAAGTGAAATGATACCTATGCGTCAAGTATTAGTGTCCCTACATTTAAATGACAAGTACTCCCAGCCAGCTGCTTCTACCTAACTTGTAGAGCCAAATTCTGGGCCAGCCACAGGGAAGTAGGCCGATACACACCACAAGTAGGCGAAAGTGGCTAATTATCTCATTAGTTCTCGTGAGTAAAACGCGAACAACCAATCACATGAAACAAAAATGTCTTCTAAATATTGTATTCTAATTGTATTTTGTACAACAAGTTACAAAATACAATTATATGCAAAAAAGAAATTAAGATTTATTAAGATTTAAAATCGTTGGTATGAGATAAAAAAAAAATTGATTTTAAATCGACAGTTCTGATTTATATCAATGCATTTTACCTGATAAATAATACTGTGTAGATTTATTTAAATAATTCAAGATGACATCCAAAAGTATTTCAGTACAAAATGATTCACAAACTTAATTTTTTTTAAATAAAAAATAAATAGAGTTATATGTATTTTTAAGAATTATGATTCAATCTAAAGTTTTTAATCTTAGGTATTTTTACGATTATGTCTCAGTTAGATTTTAACCGTTTTTTTCCCTTCGAATATACGCTGAGTTGGTAGCTGAACGAGGAGTGCGCTGGATTCAATTCAAAGGTTTGTAGATTCGATTCCCACATGCAGCGGAGTTACTTAGAATGATTTAAAACCGAATTTTGAACAGTTATTTCTGATCTCATTACTTCTTGTGCGCAAAAAGTGACATAAGAACAAATCACTTTTAATTTTGAATGATTTTTATTGTGGACTTAATTTAAACAAAAAGACGTTTTTGTTCTGTTTGGCACCCCTTGGCGGATAGATTAATAGCTGAAGATTTCTGCAAGTGTTTGCAGCATCCAGATCAAAAGATCCAGGAGGATTTGTCATCGATAGTGAGATGGATTCTTTGGTGGAAAGGATAAATATAGGAAAAGCTCCCAAATATCCATCATCACGCATGTACGTTACGAAATTATAAGCGCTAGATCCATCTCCTGTTGTTCAACAGTAGCTATAATATCCAACTGAGAGAAATTACACTGTAAAGAATACGTTCTTTCTATTTAGACCCAGTGTGAGTAATTTATACCAATATTATTTTATTTATTATTTTCCATATTTTATATAATTTGATTCCTCGTAGATCCAAGAAGTTCTCACATGCGATAAAAATAGCTACAGCGCATTGACAATTTAAGAACCATTTTAGCATTAATTCTCCTTTAAAATTATCATGGAAAGAATATAGTCGTTGTTAGAACTAAGAAATAAACCAGTGAGAAATGTAAGACAGCTTTGCGACGTTTGGCGATATTTTTGACGACGTTGGCAACATTTAGTGATATTTTTGATGACGAAACATAAGTCAACATTCTTGCAATTTATATAAATTTCTCACAGAAATTTGTCTATCAATTTAAATTCTTAAAGTCACTTTATGGTATATCATGCACTTGAATTCCGTCTTGTTGATTTTCGGGTGAAAATGTGACCATCTTTCCAAAAAAATGAACAATATAACAAAGTATTAATTAGATAGGTAGTTATTTCAACATATTTTGAATTGAACATTTCTGTGGACGGAAATCACTAAACGTATCGCCAACTGCTTGAGAAATAGTTATCACAGTTAACAGACGAAATGAATACCCAAGCTGTAACATTCCAGTTACGAAAAATTATTTTTATGCATGACTTATATTTCTGTTTATTTTCTTGTTTTAGTGTGTTATTATCATTTCATGTGTAAACTTATTCTCTAAACAAAAGCTTCTTCTGAGAAAATAGCGATTTTCGGGGTTGAGAAATGAATCAGCCAAATGTATGAAAGTTTGGCGACATTTGGCGATATTTTTCACAACATTTGATGAACTTTTTGATGACGAAATATGAGTTTACATCCTTGAAACTTCAAGTTCATAAGACCAATAGGAGTGGAATTAACATAGGTCCACTATAAGAATGTTTTGGAAACTTCTGGGCCTATACCGAGGAAGTATAAATATCAGCCAAAGCCAAGCACTGAGTTAATTGAAGTACTGTAGTTGCAGAAATGAATTGTTGATGCGAAATTAATTTGAGATTTTGTTGTTACTTATGACATTTGGACAGGCCATGCTCGCTCTGACGACAGCTATGCGAAATTAAGTCAGTAGCGTGCGTCTTTCGTTTAACCAGGGCACCACGAAGGCGAAAATATACTTTACTCTAAGGATCCCCTGATAGATGGTACAACTAGAGGTTTCACTCTCTCACTTTTGACTTTGATATAGAAGATGAGAAAATTTTCTTCAGATGATTACACTCATGGTAACTGCTCACCGACCGACCACAGGACTTTCGATTCCACAGATTTAAAGAGCACGTATATCGCATGTACTCGGTGGGTCTTATGCAGCATTGGGAATCGAATCAAGACCTTCCGAATATAAGGCCGATGCCCTAACAGCTACGCTCTCCGTATAAATTTGAAATGAAATAAAGCTAAAAATTCTATTTTAGAAAATTTTTGAGGATAAACATTCTAGCAATTCTGCAGTATTTAACGATATAAAGAGCGGTTTGGAGCTACAGTTATAAGCAGAAATATAAACGATATATATAAATGGCGATATTATAAACGATATAAACAGCGACAGAAAAAACTCTTCGAATTGAAAGTGATTCCATTCAAGTTTTCAAACGATAACAATTGCTTACATTAGTCCAATTGAAATAAAAAAAAAAGGTTTATACTATTGCACTACGTTATGTGATAAATTTTTTTTTTCTGTGAGTTGTTAATTAAGAGAAAAGGTCTTTTAGTACGTCACTCATTACGATCGAATGCAACAAAATCGTACGTCAGATCTGAATAACTGCAACCGTGGGCAGGAAGCAAACGATCATCCTGATCAGAAAAGCGCATTTCCTCACTTGAATGTAGAAAGGAAATCGTTTGAACGCTAATTCGCGATTATGAAGGTTTAATTCCTCATGCTTGCTATTTGAGTTTCTCTTAAGGAAAAGGGCACTGACAGAAAATTTCTTAAATGCCAGGAAGAAAATTACGTTTACTTAAAAGAAAATCTTATGTAAACACTTACATTAAAAAAAAAAAATGTTTTTTTTGTTTTTACAAAATATTATATAGCTTATTTTTTTTATCAGGTCTTTCTGCTTATGATCATTATTACTAAAATGAAAGTTGAAGTGGTCATAAAAGAAAAATTACAGAATCGCTTGCTGCCACACTTTAGTTTACAAAAGATAAAGATATTTAGTTACCACAGATAAAATTCAAAAAGTCACCACCAGCGTGTGAATAACCCTCTATACCAATTTTCAAGGCGAAATGAGACATTAAGATTTCATATGTATAATATAAATAACGTGGAGGAATGAAAGAAACATGGCATAGTCACATCACACTAAAAAATTTCTTTTAAGAACAGAATCCTTGTGATTTAGTTAACCGTCATAAAATACAGGACACTACATTCAACTTGTTTTAAATAATATGCTTTAGAAGCTATTAAGAATGTTTTGCAACATTAGAACAATTGCAGTTACAAAATTATCTAGCTTTATTTGTTGCTGCTCGAAAAATGTGATTTGAAGGCAGGCAGCTAATTCGTCAATAAGTTGGATTGACAACGCCCTGTCAGTACGATGTGGCCTGTATGAAAGGCTATTTGACGTCATGTATATGTTTTTAAACAATGAGAATTGTAATAAAGTAGCCTACTCAGGGTCCCAACTATAAAGAAAAAAGCAACCATTTTATGGTTTATAATTTTTAGGCAAGCACTTTTGACTGTGTTACCTACCAAACTTTAGTAATTCTTATTAAAATAATTTTTCTTCTACACATATTTACGAGTAGAAAAAAATTATTTACACAAGAATCACTCAAAAGTATTTAGAAAAATTATTTATTAAATTAGTTACATATTTTTTTCTATACATAAACATGGAAAACCACAAAAAAATCTTCATAACTCCCTGATTCATTTTATTTTTGCTGATAAATATTCGTTTGAAAAAAATTAATTAAAATAATGAAATATTTATTTCGCCAAATTAGCGATAACGACGCCAAAAAGGAGCTCCTCCATTTAAAGTTGGAATTGGACATCAAAACAGTGGATGACACGTTGGATTGTTTTTCAGGAGCTCCAAGGAGAAATGAAAATAAATACAGTCAACTTTCACCTTACATTCGAAATGTGCTAATGAAAACTGCCGTTATCGTGTTACAGCTTGCTTTCAGTCAGTCTAGAAATATGAGTACGGTTAAAGATAAGGGCCGAAATAATTTTTATCTCGCTGTGACCACAGCATCTGGATAAAAATATGATCATCTTATTTGATGGCATTACTTGTCTTATCTGGGATTAAAAAGAACTTGATAAACGCTCGTATGATATACCCGACAGTGTTGCGTTGCCTAGCAACTGTTTTCTAAACATCTAAGAAAAATGCGCACTTTTTCCATTGCATTAGGAACCCTGTGATCCACCGTCAATGATACTAAATCTAATTTTAAGGAAAGTAAATCTTCAGAAATGAGTTTTTCTCTTCGAATCTCATCTTTTAAGTCTTCATTTATTTCTTTACAGAATTCTTTTTTGATCTAGCTCTTTTTTGGCAACAACATTGAGAGAATCGTGTTTTTATTTTATAAAAATATTCAAGCTCAGAAAAGGCTTTCCAAATGTTTCATTAGATATTTTCATGAATGCTTTATGTAAAAATGATCATCTGGTTTTTTCAGTTGTTTAAAATACTAATGTGTGAACATTAACTAAGAAAAATAGGGAAATTATTTTATTTAAAAAATTGTCACTAGTCTTTGTATCTTGTTGTTGCACTTGCATGATTCCCTGTGCCTTGAGTTGGACTCTACTAATTTAGATAGACTAGTCTTCGTGATTTTGAAGCGAGAACCAAGCAGAACACCCCAAATCCTTGTCCCCTGCAATGTCCTCCCAGCTAAATGATACTTCTGGGAAGAAGTATCATTTCGCTGGGAGGACATTGCAACCAAGCCTAATTTTAACGTAAACCAACCATCATTAGCAAACACAATGGATCTTTGTTCGGCCAGGACTCGAACTCGCTACCTCCCGATAATGAGAACGACATCCTAGCCAACCAGGCCACTGCGGCCTTTCTTTGCACTTTGTGGTAAGCACATCTTTGATTTACCATATTAAAGTTGATTTGAACATGGGTTAGATCTTTAAGGTCACTTTGGTTCAGTAGTAGGCTTACGCTCTTCAGCATCTATAGTCATGGGTTCGATAACAGACATGTTTGAACAAAAGAAGTTGGGGTCGAATTTCTGTTTCCTGCATGCATGTCTTTCGGATGAGTTTTTGGATAATTGTGAGTTTTTCGGGTTTCTTATCTTGTGACACCTGAAAAGTATCCCCTGTTAAAGAAAAGTTTACACGGAGGTTCTGTCCAACCCCCATTACAATCCACTCCCCCATTACAAAATATGAGACAGATGAGTTCTTCATATTCTAATGGGTGGATGGTGCTTGAATCGAATGGTACTAGCGTTGAACCTAGTAACTAGTGACCAATTGAAATAGATGTTTCTTCTCGCTGTTGAGATAGATTTTCGAGAATTTTTCCTGGTTTTCTTCTTTGCGATATATAAATACTGAGAACCACTTGTAAGAAAGGTTCTCCAATGCACGAAGTCCAAACCTATAGAATAAAAAATATTTCATGTGTTTAACTTTTTATTCTATTTTATTTTCTCTCTCAAAAACATTCGAAACATTTACATTTTGAAGCATTTCTACCATTCAGTGTAGTATTAAAATTAAATACCATTAAAGCTAATCTAACTAATTCAGTATTAAAACTTAAAGCGAATATTCAACATCGCCTGGAATATTTTTAAAATAAAAACAATATTCATCAATTTAATGGGAAACTATAAATTTAATAGTCATATCTGTGTGAGGGAAAAAAATCTGAAAACTTTAATGCTTTTAATGCGATATCAATAAAATTAAAAGACAAAATAAAAAATTCCTTCTATCATAATTACATGAAACCCGTCTTCACAATAAAAGGTCCCTTATTCGATCACTCCCTTTGTTGAATAGCTAGAAAAGCATACACCTTTTCTTCTGCTTGCACATTCGCCGGAGTGTGAGCATGTGAGTATTCCATGCATTGCAATAGGTGAATACAATCAATTGTCTATAAAACGTTTTCCTAGATGGTACTACTCGGTGGATGTAATAATGATGTATATATAAGACATTTAATAAAATTTTGTTGGGATGTTAAATATGAGGAATTTCATACTGTTCCCCTAAATTTAATAAAAATAGTAAAGAGAAAACCAGTCGAAATCTTACAGATATTTTTAAAAAACAATTTTAAAGTGTTCAATTTGTTTTGCTGCTATTAAACGAAAATAATTTGGGAGTTAATCTAACAGAAAACTTTTTTAAACTTCTGAGAATGAAATCTTGAATTGTTTTACCTGCACTGGTTGCAGTAAACGAAAATATTAAAAAACATTAAAAACCAGTAAGCAAACTAAATTAGGAATGCTTTGTTAATATAAACATTTAGAGGAATATTAAATAACATATATATATATATATAAGACGTTAGGAATGTTTTTGTTTATATAAAACATTCCTTTATAAATGAAGGACATTTCTATTAATATGAAACATTCTTAAATTACGAATGTTTTTGTTAATATGAAACATTTCTAAATTCGGAATGTTTTTGTTAATGTAAAACATTCCTAAATTAGGAATGTTTTTGTTAATATAAAACATTCCTAATTTAGGAATGTTTTTGTTAATATAAAATATTCTTTTTGGAATATTTTTGTTAATATACAACATGTTTTTGTTTGTATAAAACATTCCTAATTTAGGAATGTTTTTGCTTACTGGTAAAATGGTTCCTAATTTTTTTTCCAAATCTTTTAAAAACCAATATTAAAACTTCCAGTCTTTCAGGGGTAACAAAACAAAAAAATAAATCGATTGTAAATCACATTTTCGAAATATTTAAAAATTAATTTGAAGTAATTCCTTGTCCTAAAACTTTCAAGTGTCATGAGAATTAGTAGCACGAAAAACAATCTAAGGTAATTTATTTTAAAGTCATACAAATTTATTAAGAACCAGTTTTAGAAATTCCCAGTCCCTATTGTTTTTTGGGATTGGTAAACGAAAATAGTCGACAGCAAACCATTTGGAAGTCATTGAAATCTCATAACACCCCTGATTATTCTAGTACAAGATAACTTATGTTTATAGATAGGAGATATAGATAGGATAATATATAGTTTATAATATATAGATAGGATATAATTATATAAAGATAGGAGAAAGTTCAGCTACCTATTTTTGAAAGAAAAGAAAGTGGGAGCGGTCAATGTTGATGTTGCATGGTGACATAAATACCACAATGAATTGTGTTAAAAATTTAAGGCAAAAGATGAAAGATTTTAAAATGAATCGTATTAAAACTGTTCGCATCGTCTGTCATATGAGTTCCTTTATTATAATAAGCAGGAATTTCAATTGAAAACTAATGAGAGCCTGAGTTAGAGGAAGGCACTGGTTAAATTGACAGATTGTGTGTGCGTTCATGAGGACATTAAGATCCTAAGAGATGTTCTTTCTCTAGCATATTCCCATGTACCGAGCCCTGAAATAAGCTTCACCAGAACATCCTAGGAGTCGTTGTTGTTGTTTTACTAGCATAATCCCATGTATCTGGCCCTGAATCAAACTTCATCAGAAGATCCTAAGAGTTGTTGTTGTTGTTTCATTAGCATACTCTTATGTACTTAGACCTGGGATAAGCTTCACCAGAAGATCCTATGTGCCACCCAACTGAAGTGACCTGGTGAAAAAGACAACGGAATGGAAGAAAGTTCTAAGAAAGGTACTGGCCCACAAGAGGTTGTCGTGTCCATAGAAAAGGAAATTAGATCATAGTCATTTGAACTTCTTGAAAATCAATATTGAATTACTCCTATTGTGTGTTTTGGTGCTACTACACAAAATAATTCACAAGAAATATAAATAATTTCGAAATTTCCCTAAATTATTTTGAATTGATTTCAATGCTCTAACGGCTAGTATGTGACAATAATTATGACGTGAAATACTCCAAACCCCTTGAATCTGTAAAAAGTGAAATTGTGTTATTGTGTTGGTGTCAGTAAGTAAAAATATTCCGGAAGTAATAAACAAACTTCACCAGAGATTGAGATTGAGTTTTTCCTGTATCCCTTAAAAATCAATTTTGGATCACTATTATTGTTCTAATTCAATATAAATTTCTAAGGATTCAATCATGGTTTTTGTTCCCTTGCAGTGTATTATAGTAATAGTGAGTGAAATTACTAAATCCAGAAGTAAATACCTGTGAAACATATTGAATTTTTTAAAATCCAATTCTTAAATGGTTGTTTCTGATTGTTCTAGCGTTAATAAAGGAAAATTATTCAAGTGTAAAAATACTCTGAAATCTTCCAAATGTTTAAATTCTTGAAATACTTCTACTGTTTTAATGTTGGCAACTAAAAACAATTCTGGAGTAAATTTTGCAGAATTATTCCGAATCACGTTAAAATCTTAATTATTCCGTTTGTTATGATGTTGCAAAATGTAAATATTTTGGATCTAAATCTCTACAAAATCCTCCGAAAATTTCAAAAATCAAATTTTAAATGTTCATAAGTTTTTTAAAATGAAAAAAATTTATATATATATATATTTATATATATATATAAATTTTTTATACATATATAAACTTTTTCCATTTTAAAATATATATATACTTTTATATATGCATTTATATATATATATATATATATATATATATATATATATATATATATATATATATATATATATATATATATATATATATATATATATATATATATATATATATAAAAGTGTATATATAAAAAGTATATATATATTTTAAAATGGAAAAAGTTTATATATATATATATATACTTTTTCCATTTAAAAAAAGTTAAGAACATTTTAAAATTTTCCGATGACTTCGCTTATATACATATATTTGAGTGTAAAACTAAATTTGTACCATTGACAAAAAGTTCAAAACAAAAAAATAAAATAAAATGCTTGTCTTTACAGATAAAAAAAAGTTATCTCCATTTGTAATTAGATAAAAAAAAATCTGTTCCATTTGTAATTGGATTTTCTTCCTAAGCCGTATGTTCTGATGCAAAATGTTTTCTCGTTTTGGGACATATTTGTAAGCAAAAAAGTCAATTTTCAGTACTTATGATGTTTTTAAAAAATTAGATGAATAGAACATAAAAGAATATTTTATGAAAAAAAATATCCTTTTGAATATAAAGAAATGAACTTTAGTTGAAATTAGCATGAAAAATATTTCGAATGATTATTTGTAGAAAGCACCGTGAAAAATGCTCTAAATGATTTTTGATATAAAGTAAAACACAAAATATTTTGAATTTACTTGAAAATAGCATGAAAAGTGTTTCGAATGATTTTTAATATAATGTACCTATACGAAATTGTTCCAAAAATGTTTTGTGTGGTTTAAAGCGCAATGAAAAATATTTCGAAAGATTTTTAACAAATTGTGCAATGCTAAATGTTTCGAATGATTTTTGTTGGAAGCACAGTAAAAAATATTTCGTTTCGTTTTTGTTAGAATGCACATTATAAAACTTTTAATTTATTTTCAGCAGGAATCACAGTGAAAAACTTTTCGAATGATTTTTAAGAGAATGTACAGTGGAATCATTTCGATTATTATTTAATAGAAAGCTCAGTGAAAAATGTTTCAACTGATTTGCTATAGAATGTACGATATGCAGAATACTCCGAATTATTTTTGATAGGAAGAATAATGAAGAATGTTTCAATTGTGTGTTTTTTTAATATTATGTACAGCACAAAATGTTTCCAATTATTTTTGGTAGAAAGAGAAATATTTCAATTCCTTTTTGATATAACGTACAATGCAAAATGTTTTGAATAACTTTTGGTTGGTATGGAAATAAAAATTTCGATTTATTTCCCATAAAATCAACAAAACAAAATAACTCAATCAAAATTTGTTAAAAACACAATAAAAATGTTTTAATTGAATTTTAATGGTGTGAAATGTTCGAACTATTTTTAGTAGGAGCCCCCATGAAAAATGTAACCAATGATTTTTAACACCAAAACGGAAAGAATTATTTTTGGTAGGAAGTAATATGAAAAATGTTTTCGATTATATATATATATATATATATATATATATATATATATATATATATATATATATATATATATATATATATATATATATATATATATATATATATATATATATATATAATTTTATAAAATGTAGAACGCATATGCAAATGTGTTTCAAACGATTTTTTGCAGGAATTATACTGAGGAATATTTCATTTTTTAATAGAATGTTTGATGTAAAATATCATAAATTATTTTTGTTAAGAAGCACAATTAAAAATGTTCTCTATGAATTTTTATAAAAATCATAATTGATTTTCTACATAAAGTTTTAACAAAACATTTCATATGATTTTTAATTGAAATAATTCCAAGAAAATATGTTAACGGATCTTTGATAAATTGTGCAACAAGAAACATTTCAAATTAATTTTGGTAGAAATTGCAATGAAGCATGTTTCGAATGATGTTTAAGCAATGAAGTAATATTTGAAGCTATTTAATAGCCTAGCAATTATGTGCATTACTCAGTTTAAGTATATATATTGTACATAATTGCTATTGATATGCTATTATGCTATGCTATTATGATATACTATGCTATGCTATTAGTATTAAGTACATAATTGCTATTGATATTTGATTAATTAGTAACTAACAAGGTAAAGAAGAAAGTTCTTGCCATTTTCGTGTTGCCATTGACTGAAGTGAGAATAAGTAGGCTAATTAGTATATGACGTGGTTGAGACACTGGTCAGATGATGTGTTAGAAATAATAGTTTTTATAAAGCAGATCCACCTCGCACATCCATCAATCATAACTTGTGCAGTAGTGAAAAGAAATGGGCGTGTCGAATATTCTGGTCACATTTGCATCATGAATCTCTCACCTTGACATTCAGGATTTTCACTTACAATCGGCGAATATGAACCAAAGTTAGGGTAAGGCCCAGATTAGGATAGGCAGGTTGTGTTGAAGAAGATTTTAACATCTTGGGGATTATCAGTTGGATTGTCCCGGCAAAGAGAAGAACAGAAAGAAGAAACTTCTGAGAAGCCCTTGGTTCAGAATCGACTATCGTGTCAAGAGAAAGAAGAATATAATTTATTTAAAAATACAAAATTATTTTTATAAAATTATATTATACATATAAATCTAATTTTGTACTTTATCACGTTGCATTCATAATCTTAAACGGTGATATTTTCTATGCATTTTATACTGTTTCGAAATTTACTCTCATTTATATCGTTGATTTTTTGTAATTTAAGAATTATGTTTCTTTTTTGTCGTTCAATGATCCATTTTTTTTTCAGAAGTTTATGAATTACAGAAGTATTCATATCATTAATATTTATACTTCTATTCCGACTATGAATATTGTTCTTGAACAAATTTAGAGGGTGCTTTGTAATTAAGAACAGTTAAATTATGAAATAGAAACGCCGCACGGGATGTCCATGTCCGTTGCAAGTCGGAGCATAAATAATCGTACATGGATCTGTGACCAACCTGAAAATAAATTCCATAAAACAAAGAAAACCGTTGCGAGATTTTTAGTTGAGCGCACCCTTCCCTTTGGAATCGCAACCGTGTTTCCTGAGAACTCCACCCTCCTCTGAATAACGGTACGGTGTCCCGAAATGGATGAGGGGGGGGGGAGGTAGTTTCAACATAGGCGATGACAAGAGAGAGGGGGATCCAGGTGCGTGGACACAACTTAATATAAAGCTTCCTCTCATTTAGGGGAAGAAAAAAAAATTGAATCACGCGTGGCGTGATTTTCTAAGAAATACCCGGCTTCTGGGCATCGCACGTTCTTGTCACGATCGCCTTCTGAGGTCCACCCCCACTGCCATCGTGAAACATGCAGTTATTGCTCCCCCCCAACAGTTCATTTCACTTTAAAACAAGCTGTGTTTATTTTTTTAATCGCTCTTTCAAGTAGCTGAGTCCCCGGTTTTTAAGTAATAAAAGAAACTGTGCTTGTATTTAAAATATTTTTTAAGCGTTTATAAATTAAATGTAAATTCTGTTTCATGTGGTACTCGATTTTGTATCTGTTTTCAATGTTTTTTATCTTTCTTTCGTTCTGCGGTCACTTTTTGCACGTGATGCCGCATTCGAATTTTGCATGCAGATTAAAGTGGATTTGGAGGCACTTCGCATAGATTTCCTGTCGAACTAGTTATATATTTGACGCCACTTGGCGGGAGCCTAATGGGCTAAGTGGATTTTAAGGGCAGCTAAAATGTATTTTAAGTGCAATTACACACATGCTATTGAGGTATTTTTAACGCCCACTGCAAGCTTCCTCAAGGGTAGACTATTCATAGTTAGTGGACCATATTTACATGTCGCAAGGGAAGAAACCCGGAAAATTCTGTAGCACTCACCCCAACAGACGTGCATCCGGAATCTAGAATTGAAACCTCCATCTTCTGTTGTTCAACAGTGGCTGGAATAAAACCCGGGACTTCGTTTTCAGAAAGTCACTAGGGTCAGAAAGTCACTATGGTTTCACAGACAGAAAGTCACTGTGAAACGTCAAGGCCACGGTGAGCCTTGACGTTTCACAGCTTACCTCACGATGATATTTTTCGTTTATGTGGGCTAATTTGACTGGGACTCATATCTTAATAATAGCTTCCATGCACAGCAAACGCTAATTAAGAAAAAGGAATTGAATCCATGAGCTATTGAATTGAAGACAAAGACGATTAGTAATATGGGTTTCAGTTCAAATTTCTTGGATTTTTTAATCTCACTTGCAGAATGGATGTTTCTAGGTTTGGTTTGGTTTGATTTGTTTCGTCCTCAACGGTCATTTTTTGCACTCGATTTCTAATTCGTCCAGGACATACAGTTTAAAATGGATTACAAACCATTGTAAACATTCTCACCAGAGGTGGGGTTCGAAACTACATACTCTTGTACCAAATGCTAGCTATTTGGCTGCCAGCTGGGAAAATGTTTCCAAATATTCTTTTAAACCATAGTTTTTGTTTAAATGAGCCCTCCATTTTAAAAGAATCGTCTAAAAATGAGTAATTAATTAATTAAATCAATGCAAATATTCATGTCCAAAAAGAAAAACATATCCAAAAGTTATTGAACTAAACAGTAGAAATTAAATTGCTATCTCAATATTTTATAATGTGTTGAAAGTGTGAATTTTTACTTAAGAATTTTATGTGTTAATATAAATAATATACAAACTTATATTTTTTATATATAATTTTAATTTTTTAAGAAAGAATTTATACAGGATTTTTGAATATATAATTAGCACGTTTTTGTAGGTTTTTATGTATGTATTTGACTTTCAGTTAGGTTAGCAATTTCATGTTCCACTGACATCGAATTTATTCTGTTGGGTATATTCTTGTCTGAATGATCATGCTTTCAAAAAGGAATTCCCTCTTGTGGAAGTCTTAAAATGTATTGACAGTCAGTTACAAAGCTATGCATTACATAAACAGATGGTATTCTATATCATGGTGTAACTATCAATATTAAAAAATAGGCTAGCATAATAAAACTCCTTTATGCCAGAATTTATTAAGTTTCTTAAAATGTTGTCGGGGGTAAGCATCAACGGTGTATTCATTTTTCGAAAAATATATACGCTGGTGACAACATTATTCATCAACCTCTTCAGAATGTAGGAGATGGTTTCTTATTATAGTTCTATTTTAGTGCAAATGGTAATTCCTTTTAAGTTCCATTTCACAGTCAGATGTCTCCAATTGTACACACTACTGTCAAACATGTTATGACATTAGTATATATTCTTTTTATGATAAAAAGATAGTGGAAATATTATATAATAACTGCGTATAATATTGCGTGGTACCACAATTAAATGGTCAAAAAGGCTGATACTCTTCAGTTCCACCGCATTCCAAATGGCCCAAAAGGTAAGTCCTTTTAAATCTTTCCCCACTCGGATATTTCCAATTGTACACTTGAACAAGTTATGGTGCCAGTAAATATTCTTTTTCTGAGAAAAATGGCCGAAACATTTTTGAACAATTGTACCTGTGCAATATGTAGCGTAATATCGCGTGGTGCCACAGTTATACTCTCCAATAGGGTGGCAATCTTAAGCTCCACCACATTTGAATTTGTCGTGACTTCAGTTAAAAATACCCTGTCTGGTAAAAACTATAGTACTAACAGTATTGTTCTGCTCTGGAAGTACATAGTACATAGTGTCCTTACCAACTGATGTCACAATAGACTGCAGGAATTAGAAAATTAATTTTAAGTTCATTCACCACATTCGAATTTTTCTTATTACACATTGTTATTGAAAATTTCATGGCGTAAACTGTGGATTTTCTCTCTGAGAAGCTGTAAGCCCTTTCCTCAACATTAATACTTAGCTATAATATGTATTAACTAACGTCTTATAATGTGGCACAACCTTGCAACTTTCCTAATGTAAGTTCCTCTACGTTTGAATTGAGCCAGTTATCGAAGCTGTTGTCACGATGTCAAGCGGGGTTTCGCTGTCCAAAAAACTGCTAATATCACTTATGGTATTAATGAAAAGTCTAATTTTCAATAATGTAAACAAGTACTGTTAATAGTCTTATTTTTTGTCATAGCACTTAGAGTCATGTTCAGTACTTTTGAGCTTTTTTTTTTTTTAAAAAAAATTCCTCTATCTTTTGTGAACTATTATTAAATTCAACGCCATTTGGATCTTTGAATGTGCACCATGAATACTTGAGGCAGGACCACGATTTTTGGATTATGAGATCTTGTTGAATTCATTTTTAGCTACTAGAGAGAAAAATGGTTTAGTTTGGTTTGTTTGCTTGTGGGTCTATGGTTACTTTTTGCATAAGAAATTTAATTCTCTGGACGTACACATTTAAGTGGGCTGCGAATCAATACAATGGACGAGGGGTTATCTGGAGACCAGAGGGAGCTCTTGCGCCAAAGGCACATATCTCCTATTCAAAAGTTACCTTTACTTTATTAAATTTGTTGGTAAAATTATTTGGTTAATCAATACAAGCATCGACGACTGAAGTAGGTACAGAACAAACTACTGAATGAAGGAAGATGGATATTATATATTAAAAATTTGTACGTACTTTTAATTGGACGGGGCCTATACTTAAGGGTGCTGTACAGTTTCTCGCTATTGTAACGCCTTATCGTACTCGATGTTGGTTCTTTTCTAAAAACCAAATCATCCTATCTTGATTGTATCTTGATTCTATCAAATCATCCTATCTTGACTGATTGTGATATAACCCTATCTTGATTGTGATTGGAAAAATATTTCTTTTCACTTAAAGAAAGTCTTATTTTTACCTTTTTTTAAGACACATGTAAAATTTGCATAATTATTTTACTTGTGATTCCTACCATCGTTTCCAGGGTTACCATTTGTTTCTTCAAAATAGAAAACATAATTGGAGAAAGAAAAACCGCCAATTTTTGCCAAGGGGCACTCTCAAGTATATTTTCCCCTAATTGGGTAAATGTGTGAGAATTTTCTTTGTTTCTTTCTCTTTCCCACACGAATATATGTACCACTATCCCTGGAAAATCCCGATTAGCATTATTATACTCTGAATGTTTTTGAAACTTTTCAACCGAGTTCAGATCACAGGCGATCCTTTACGGAATGCTAAAAAAATTTATATTTCAATTTATAATTTTCTTTTGTTGATATTAAAAGTGGAGACTTTATTGTGAGGATCTCGTATATCTCAATATAAATTCTCCCCTGACTTAATCTTGATACCAGCTGTTTTAAAGAGACTCTGAAAAATCTTTTTAAGTTCCCCATATATTTGACCAATACCGAGGAAATATGCATAACTTCCAGCATACAGTCTCTTTCTTTTTTTAATTTAAAAAAAAACCCCGAAATATTTCTTTACATATCAGCAGAACTAAAATCAATTATACTGTAGATTAATTATTAAATAATTGTGTGTGTTTTCAAAGATATTTTTTAATTATAAAATTCTGCAAAAAAATAGAGTTTAGATTGAAAATAATTGAAGGTAATTCCGTATCATTCCGTCGACCCTATCTGGGGAAAAACATGCCGTCTAATAATGCGATTTAACAACAAATAAATTACAAGTAATGTTTTTATCTATTTGTTACAATAAAGATATAAATAAACTGTTCTGCTTTCCCTTAACATTTTGAAATATTTTTTTTATTAAAATTTGCAAATTTCGAAGACACATTCTTATGACGAAAAAGGCCGAAACGTTTATGCGTAAGTAATTGATGCGGAAATAAAGTTATCGTTATACTAATTTACATTTATAAGAACAACATAATTTACATTCATAAGATCAACATGTACTATAGTATGCAGAAATATAGTACAGTCGGTGACTGCATTATCAGACACTGGTGATAAATGCCTTTTAATTACAAGAACAAAAACATTGCAGAAACACGTATTCAAAGTTTTCCTGTAAAATTGAATGAGTTGGAAGTTACTGAATATTTAAGTACTCAATCACACACACACACGCATGCGGAATGCTCAAAAACTATTTTTTTCCTATTAGTACTTTTTCTAAAATATTTACCATTTATTGTTTAGATTTCACAATTTTTTTTGTTTGAAAAAACGAATAAATTCTCAGATAATAGAAAAAAAAAAAAAAACTTTAAGTACTTGGACCTGTTAGCAGGCAGTATACAGAAAAATTGAAGTTCCATAGTAACATAAACAATTAAGGAAAATAAGCTTCTCAGAAAGCGTTAAGAAAGTGAGGAATTCAAATTGACGACAACAATGGTATTCAATTACAATTTAATTCATCAATCTTCATGGAAAGTTTGTTGAAAATGAGAGCGACATGGGCTGAGTGTTCTTTTATTTATCGACAAAAATGGACTGACACAACAGAAGAGGCGTTGCCATATCATCTGTGACCTTTTCTTATTAACCTCTTAACAAGACATTTATGTATTTGAAAATGGCAACACTAAATTTCTCTCTCTTCGCATCTGGAGATACTACCAAGTCTTGCTCCAGTTACTGCCATTTTTTGGTTGAGAACCCATTTTTGACGAAGAATGGGCTGTTTGAGAAATGTGCATTTTTTCCCCGCTTCACCGATAGAGCGCTCGTCAAATATCTTCCAAATGTTTCATTTATTTATTTATACAATTTTTTCTACGACGTTTTCTTTCAGCGAACGAAGTTTCAATTGTTTGCTGGAAATATTCTTTTGAGATACTGATGTCATAAAACTAACATCTTAAATGATTTATATGCTTTGCAGAATGATGAGAAATTATTCATCACCTAGTTTTTTTTCCCATTTTTCTTAAAACGAGGTCAAAGTTTTTCTGCGGTAAAAAATGTTTAAGCATAATTTATGCTAAAATACTTTTGATTTGAAATTTTTAAATAACCAAGAGTTTATCAAACGAATGAAAAATCCATTCAAATTTAAATTTCCGAAATTAATAATGCAGAACCGAACCATAATATTTTTAGCACTTTTTCTTTCTCCTAAAGACTTTTATCCAAGTGTTCGTGGGTTCGATTCTCACTTCAAGGAAAGGGTATTTCGAATGATTTGGTATCGACATCGATTTGTATACACCAGAGGATTAGTCCTTGTCAAATCTTTTGCAGAGTTCAAGAGATTTGCAACCCCTTGGGGAAGTTCTTGAATTTTACAACGATTTGCAAAAGTCATTTCTGCAAATCTTTTGCAAAAGGTGATCTTAAAGCGAGAAAGCAACTACTTTACTGACTGAAAAAATGTACTAATTAATAAGGAAGTCTTCCCTGTCGTAAATGTTTTCACCGTACATGTATCTATGACAGTTTGGCAATCGAATATTTATTGTTGTTGCAAATGTACCTAGCTCTGAATTGGCTTCTACCAGTTATATAGAAGCAGTCGGGTTAGAATCTTCGTAATTTAGAAGCAGGAATCAGGCTAATACTCAACCTGTCATCCCAGAGGTATCATTTTCACTTGAAGGACATTGTGACCACGCCTTACTTAAGATTTCCCAGTTGCCTTTACTGAACAAGACAGATCATTGGTTAAATATGGATTCGAACTTACTACCTTCGATAATGAAAACGATACCTTAATCAACCACACCACCGCAGACCTGCACTAGAATAGTGTAGAAAAGATATTCTTTGATACCAATTATAACCAGTGCAAGGTCCTGAACCAGTGTTTCTAAAGAATTCATCAGAAAGAATGTCTTTGATCTCTTCAGAAAACAACAGTTTATGAATTGGTACAATGCCAATGATCAAAGACAAGCAAGGTTATTGAATAGCACGTGCCCTAGTAAAAGGCAAAAAGAATTATTAAATCTCAATAGAAGAAGTCTAAGGAAAGTAGTGGGACTACTTACAGGACACTGCCACCTTAAAAGACATCTCACCATAATGGGAGTTTCAGAGGATCCCACTTGTAGAGATTGTCATTATATGGAAGAAACTTCAATTCACATCTTATGTGAATGTGAAACCTTTTCTGCACATAGATTTGAACACCTGGGTCAGCACTTGATTGAACCTTGGATGTTGCAGGAAATTCCTGTAAAATGTCTGCTGAATTTTGCTTCAGCCACAGGTCTCTTCAAATAGAGCTTTCTGAGGGGTATAGTACAATAGACCTATGGTCGCGTTGCTAGGTTCTTTTGGAACCACCCTATCTTAAATCTAATCTAATCTACCAATTATAAATATTTTGCGGAAATAATATATATGACCAAACGCGTAGACCCCATATAGAGACCATTAATTTGATTTCATAGTTTAGATTCTAAACTCCAATGTCAAACTATTCAAAATATCAGACGCGCGCGCGCGTTCCTTTTGGGACGAAATTCGAAGCTAAAGTCACTTTGACAATATTTTTTTAGGATAAAAACGTTGCCTGAAAAAGGATAATATTGCATTTTTTAAAGCTTATTCGAATATTATGTTGTTGTTACTTGTGACATTCGGACAAGCCAAGTTCGCTATGCCTTGGATATGCGAATTTAAGTCAGTAGGGTGCGTTTTCGCTTAATCTGAGCACCACGAATGTGAAAGTACGATTTTGCTCTTCAAATCCTCCGATAGATTGCACCACCAGAGGATCCACTCCCTCAATTTTGACATTTATCTGAAGGGGGAGGAAATTTTCTCCAGACTATTTCAACCATGGTAACTGCTCAATGACCGACATCAGGACTTTCGATTTCACAGATTTAACGAGCACGTATATCGTATGTTCTCGGTTGGTGTTTGGCGGCATTGGGAATCGAACCCCACCCATTCGGATAGAAGGCCGATGTCTTAACCACTAGGCTACAACTGCCCTTGAATATTATCAATGTCAACGAATTTATGGAATTGTTTATCGTGTCTCAATAGTAGAACAACGATCTTCACCGTGGAATATCAAAGGGGAGCTGGTTTGGAGATTTTCAAGTTTTCTCTCTTGCAATTTATGAATCTGTCCTTTGTGTGAAAATTTCACTTCTAAAGCAAATAAATTAAAACGCAATAAATTTTTTAAAAGCCTTGCAACCTCTTCTATCAATTAAGGAATCCGTAATGTGGTATCAATATATTTAAATGCACCGTGTACAACTTTTTAGAAAAATGAGAGGTATATTAGGCACGAAAATAAAATGAAAAACCCTGATTTAAATTCTTTTCATAATAGCTTTTAGTGACTCTATGAATAAAAATTCGAATTTAATGGAACATAAGATACACTTATACTTCTAAACCGAGTTGAGTTTTAATTCTTCCACATGAAAAATATCGTGCTATTTAATACCTCGAATAAAAGTCCAATGTATGCAGCTCGAGCATTTGCAGAATTTTAATGCTCTTTACAAAATGTATTTTGGCGTGAATATTTTCTTAAAAATGTTTCATCCTCTTTAAACGCGCGCCATATTTGATAGTCCTTTTGTGTACTTTATCGGATAATACACAGCTCAAGGCTTTTCACTGCCCTATCGCCAAATCCAGCCGAAAAATAAATATCGGCGCCAAAAACGAAAAGAAAACGCAGTTTCAAAAGCTCTAGCTACTTAAAATAAACATAGCGGGGCTTCTGCATATTTTATTCAAAACAGGCAACTGCGGAAAAATGAAACGTGTCTGCGTTAGAGTAATGCCACGTAAAACCCACCGGGGTTAGAGATTCCCTGTTTTTTTCCTTTTTTTTTTTTTTTAAAAAAAAGGGCCTCTGGTATTTACTTTAAAATTTTATAATTTTTTCCCTTCACTTTCGCCAAGATTTAAAACCGCTCGTCTTTCGTTTCCCTTTCAGTTGTGAGTAGGAAAAAAAAAGGACACTCGGTTTGCCCGAGAATAAAACAACAATTTATTCGATGAAGACGTGGTGGAATTAAGTTTGTTTAAATTGAGCGCGAAAGGAAAGGTATAAAGTGGCTGGGAAAACATAAAAATGTAAGAATTCACTCATTTTTAATGTAGGTGTGATGCAGTGTCACGTGATTATCGTTAGAGAAAGACAATTTCGCGTTAATATGCTTATGGTCAGTCGTATGCACTAACATTTGAATCCTAAGTATATGAGCCGCATTAAAAATCCTTCTAATGCTAAGTAATAAACTTCGTTAACTCTTAACGAATTTAAGAAATATTCATGAATTTTTAATGAAGACAGCTAATGAATTTTGTTATATTTTTATGAAAGCAAATGATGACTGCCATTTTAGTTTAATGAATGTAAATAATGAACTTCATTTTAATGATTGTATGTGATAAATTTACATTTCTGTGCATAACAAATAATGCACTGCGTTACATTTTAATGAACGTAAGTAAGGAATTTAACTATATTTTAATGAATGCAGAAAATACACTTGGTTATATTTTAATGAATGTAAATGATAAAATATGCCGTAATTCAAGGAATGCGTAGATTTAATTTTAATAAAATAGAATAATCCATTTCATTATATTTCAAAGAATGTAAAGAATAAAAATCGTTATATTTTATTGAATATAAGTTTTGATCTGCACTATTATTGAATGAATATAATAAAATAATGTTAATAAAAAAAGCAATGAAGTGAATTTCATTATATTTCTCTTAATGTAAGTAATAAACTTCGTTATAATGTATATTAAATGTAAATAGTAAACACTTTGCTGTAATTTATCATGTTGTTGTTGTCTGGTGCCAGCTAGGCTGACAATATGGGGTGCGCTGCTTCTCTTTTCAAGCTGAACCGTAATTTGTTGTAGAGTCTAACTTCCTCAGTACACACATGCCATAGGTACCCGTTTATAAGATAGGTAACCATTCACAAGCTATTCATACAAAGAAAGGAAAAAGATAGGATAAACAGAAAAAATACATCCATGCCCGAACTGGGATACAAATCCAGGACCTCCTCATGCGTAGTCAGGCACGTAGGCCACTGGACAGGGTGAGCAAGCCTGACTGCAGATAGAGAGGTCTTGGGCTCGAATCCCCGCTAAAATAGCAATTACACTGCCGACCACTAAGCAGGGTGGGTGTCGTAATTCATAATGAATGCAATAAACTAAAATAATAATAGTTTTTTCATGAAAGTAAATAATAAACTCTATTATATTTCATCATCTGTGATCTTAGAGAAAAACTATGAACAGAGCCCACCTTCGTACCCTGTAGGGCATTTCTTGGCTATAATTCCGAAATCTTCCGATGTAGGTGGGCCAGTGACCAGGGGTGGGTAGACAACGGCACCTCTTAAAGGTTATTCGGTGGGCGGATAGAATTTTAGTTTGCCAATCCGAGGCAAATTAAAAAAAACATGTATCCATCTCTGTTTTCATTTTTTGTCTTTCTTTTTTTACAAAGGACTGATGATCTTTTCCTCTGTTTTTGCTTTACAAAACATTAATGTAAGGAAATAACACGAACAGACAGTTTTCAATCGGTAAAATTTTAAAAGCAGAAGTTCTTTGTTTGTTATAACTATAGATTGGCGCGCTTACAAGCGTTATCTCTTTCTCGGAAAATAGGCGAATCTAATACAGTACGTGATCGATTAACGAGTAGTTGAATACGAACAAATCAAATGAAGAATATTTTCACGACAGAATTTTGTATTCGGACAACGAATAAATATTTGGATAACGAACTAAAACGAATTCTAACGAGCGATCTCGGCTTTCGGAGCATACTGTACAAATTATCCAAACACAAGGCACCAAAAATCAGTTTTATATATATATATATATATATATATATATATCTTGAATTATGCTACTTGTCTACTATACTTCAAAGTTCTATATTGGAGAGAGAGTGGGAGACTTTTCCCCTAAAGAATATTTATAAACAAAGAAGATTATTAGTTTCGTTTTTGATTTCATTCAAGACGGAAACTGGTTTCATTTTAAGTGCTTCCCACTCCTCATTCATTCAATATTAAATATGGGAGAATGTCATCCTAAGAATATCAAAAAGGGAGGATATCAGAGCAATGTTCTTAGAATGCCACCCAAAACAAGCTGATGTCTTTAGGCTTGGGGATATTTACAATGACAATGCTATTAATTACAGAAAATCCTGAAAAAGTGAGAAAAGCAATCGACATTGAACATTTGTTAACGTCCCGACTACAAAAAATGAAAAGGACTAATTAATATGCAAGTTATATGTATGTATTATTTCTTTTATAAATTATTAAAAAAAATTTTTACACCCTTTTTTTAATTTCATTTTTAGGGCCTCCATCTTTTAGGGACAGCGAACGGAGTCTTGTAACAGAATATGTTGTGGCGTATCCTAAAGATCTGATATTTGTCTGATAAACTCATAAACTATTGACCATCAGAAAGTCGATGACTTGTAGAGGATAAATCTGCCCGGGAAAGTTCGACACAATCCAGAATATGTCACAGCAGTTTTTACAAGTAGGATAATTTTTTGTACCACATTCAAACAATAAACATTTTAGATGTCCACTTGAGAATCTGGCCAAGTCTGTCCGCGATTTTCGGTCATATTTTATTTCCAGAAAAGTTCCAGGAGAGGAGACGTTCCACAGTACCATTGGTGCGTTGGTGGAATTAAAATTGTTTTACAGATTATGTTCGTTAACCGATCACCCATTGTATTAGTTATAATTGGCTGAATTCTTGTAAAACCTGTAATTATCAAATATTAAAGGCATACATGTTTTACAAAACTTCGAATAAGGATTCTAGTGTCGATATTTTCCATTTGTGTTAGCTCCAGACAAAGAGATCCTTCCTTCAGATCGTCTGGATCTTAAATTCAAATGGCTTGCGTCCGTGAAAGGGCATAGGCACGCGCCAAGTCTGTCGTCAGGCCCTTGAGTAGGGGGGGGGGCATTACTGTACACGAGAAAACAGTGATGGTGAGAATGACCTTATGAAACACAAAAGCCCCCTAAGTGAGTAGTTTAAATTTTTATGACGCAGCTTTGGAACTTTCTAGAAAAAAAGATGCACGCGACGCACGTGTGTTCCACTTATTTGGCCGTAACTCAGCACCCAACCCGGACCATCAATGTCCAACAGGAAGAAGATGCCCTGCTCGATATAAAAGAGCCCCGATCTCATCCGACCCTCGAGATCCTGAGCTAATTCTGCCATCATTGTCCAAGTATCCCATAATCTCCCTGAATCAACATTCTTTATAGACCCGCGGGAGAATGATCGGGACACCAACACACCCGTTATTTACCATACCAATCTCGAACAACCCCTCTTTTTCTTTCTTACAAACGATTCGTGGTGGATGAGAAAAACTTTCCCGCTATTGTCAAAGCCAACAAGTGAATATTTGGAACAGTTAGCTTTTTTTTTTATCCCTAACCGGTAACGGATCTGGGGGTTCGGCTCGTAAAAGTGGGGTGGGGTGGTGCGATGTAAAAAAGGGGGATTTCAAATGGCACCTTGTATACAGGAAGCTCCCTTTTAATATCTTCCAGGTGTGGTACAATGGAATTAAAAATTTAAACTTGGGAATCGGGTCAGATATCTATAGAAACGGCTCTTAACCTGTCGGCATAAAAAGAGATTTGTTGGGCAAGGAAAGGCTGGGAACGATTCTGTGGGGTGGTGTCTATGAAATGAAGGAGGGCATTTTTTGCCCTGTTCGATATTTTATTTGGGTTGGGATAGTAAGCCATCTTCATATTAAAATTTTTATCATTATTTTTTTCACCGGAAATTATAATCTTATTACCCTCCTAGAAATAGAAAATTAAATTAAGCGCGAGTGTGTATTTTGTTTAAAGGATATTTGATGATATTTCTTAAAGAATTTTCTGAAAAAAATATCGTAATATATTTAAAATTTGTTAACATTTTTGAATTTTTCAAACATTTTTTTAAAAAAATTTTTTGCAATTTTTAAAAATATTTTTTAACAATGAACATTTTACTTTTTGAAAAGTATTTTTTAACATTTTTGAAAGAGTTTTTAAGAAAAATATCTGTACTTATAAATTAATATTTTTCGACGCTTCTGAAATTGTTAATAGCTTTTTATACTAATATCTGCATTTCTCTCTCTTTAAAAATATTTTTAATTTTTTACTTTAAATATTAAGGGGAAAAAAATTCGCATTTTGTAAACTTTTTTTAAGCATTCTTAAAAGTTTTTTTACACAGAAATACCTACATTTTTTTTTTATTAAAGATTGATTCATTGGAATAGATAAGAAAAAGTAATAGCAAGAATTTCAACAATAGTTTAAGAGATTTTAAAGGTCGAATTATTTTATGGTTATACACACACATACAAAACGTGAAACGATTGAAGACTGTATGAATTGTAAATTTGTGTGTAATTGTAACAACACAGCATAAAGTAAAACTTAACTGCGGAAAGTATTTAATAAACTGCCTTCTTCCATTGTTTAATAGTTGGTAATCCCGCAATTTCTACTCCATGTCTGGCAATACATAGTAACCAATCCAAAAGCAGGAAATCTCGCTAAAGGGTTTCTTTAAGCCTCCACCTTCTTATAAAAGACTATTCTCAACATATCTTTCCTTTATAAACGTATATATATATATATACCAGCATGCTTCCCTGTACCTAGTCCTGAGTTAGGCTGTTATGGTAAGGTTGTAACTATTTATAGTTAATCTCAAATAAATCAAATCATTCCAAAAAAACTTTTATGACACGTTTATTAGCAGTAGGAGCTATCTGAAACAACGTTCCACAGACATATTTTTTGAGCAGAATGTTCTAAGTTCATTAATATACACTACTGGCCATTAAAATTCCTACATCAGGAAGAAATACAGATAACAAAATGATATTTATGGGACAAATATATTGTACTAAAAATAACAAGTGATTAAATTTTCAAAAAATTTGGCTAGATAGATCCTGAGAAATCAGTACCTAGAACAACCACCTCTGTGACAGTAATAACAGCAATTATACGCCTGGGCATTGAGTCAAACAGAGATTAGATTGCATGTACAGGTACAGATGCCCATGCAGCTTCAACACGATGCCACAGTTCATCAACCGTAGTGACTGGCGTTTGGTGACGAGCCAGTCGCCCGGCAACCACTGACCAGACGTTTTCTGTTGATAAAAGATCTGGAGAACGTGCTGCCAAGGCAACAGCCGAACATGTTCCGTATCAAGGAAGGTCCGTACAATACCGGCAACATGCGGTCGGGCATTATCCTGCTGAAACGTAGGGTTTCGCAAGGCTCGAATAAAGGCTAGAGCCACGGGTCGTAACACACCAGAAATGTAACGTGCACTGTTCAAAGCACTGTCAGTGCGAACAAGAGGTGACCGAGACGTGTATCTAATGGCACCCCATACCATCATGCCAGGTGATGGGCCAGTATGACGATGACGAATGCACGCTGCCAGTATGCGTTCACCACGATGCCGCCAAACACGGAAGCGACCATCATAATGCTGTACACAGAACCTGGATTCATCTGAAAAGATGACGTCTCGCCATTCGTGCGCCCAGGTTCGTCGTTGATCACACCATTGAAGGCGCTCTTGTCTATGACGCAGCGTCAAGGGAAGCCACAGCCATGGTCTCCGAGCTGAGAGTCCATGCTGCTGCAAACGTCGTTGAACTGTTCGTGCAGACACTTGTTGTCTTCCAAACGACCCCGTTTCTTGACTCACGGCTCGTGATGTGGTTGCACAATCCATTACGGCCATGTGGATAATATGCCTGTCTTCTCGGCTGCTAGTGATATGTGGCCGTTGAGATCGCATGGCGTTCCGTACTACCGTCCTGAACCCATCGATTCCATATTCTGCTAACAGTCAGTAGATCTCGACCGATGTTAGCAGCAATACTGCGATAAGATAAACCGCAATCCCGGTACGCTACAATTCGACCTTTATCAAATTCAGAAACGTGTTGGTAGGCATTTCTCCTTCTTACATGAGGCATCACAACAACTTTTCACCAGACAACAATGTTCAAATGCAATTTATGTATGAGGAACCGGCTGAACAATTTCCTCATTTAAACACAATGTAGATATCGCTACTGGCGCCTTCTTTGTCTGAATGAGCTGAAAAGCTAATCTTTTGCATATCACATCACCTTCTTCCTTTCGTATAAATTTCCTGTCTGTAATATGTCGCCTTCTTGGTGTAGCAATTTTAATGGCCAGTAGTGTAATTCAATTTTATTTTATAATAACATAATTGTCACAATGTGCAAACGTAAGCTAAATGGATTGTGAACTGTACACATCATAATGCATTTCACTATACAGAAAAATATCGTGGGAAATGAACGAGTTATAAGGGGAAAAATACGTATTGTACGAGGGACATGAAATCGCGTATTGTGAAAACGCGTTATAAGAGTACCGTGTCGTTGGGGGATTACTGTATTTAAATTGAATCAAGGACTTCTAGATAAATACATGTTTGCCTAATTCGTCAAAAGTACTTTTCATATTGAAAACCCTCATCCTACCAGTTGATTTTTTTCAAAGTTGAACTGTGAACGGCTGCAGAAACGGAATCCAACGTAAATTAAAATGTTGCTTCCGTTTATAATAAATAACAATAGATTCGGTGCATCATTTCGAAATTTTTTGATTAATTCTTCATTATTTAAATCAAATATGTATTGAATTCATGGTAAAAATTTGTTTATCATGATTAATTTAAGCAATGTAACATTCCACTCAGGGACATTTTTCGCTTCAAGAAAGAAGCGACTTTTTTCCCCCATCCTTTTAAAACTGTAATAGATAAGTAACCTCTAAAAGAAATGAAAAACTATGTAAGGCATCATTATTTAAATGCTTTACATATCTACACTGCAATTAGTTTTAGAAATGATGTTTCTCTGAAAATTATGGAGACGTTTTAATTTAAGCAGTGTATTATTCGGCTGTAGAGCTCTTCCCACTTCAAGAAGCGACATTTTTTATACTACTAAAATAGACATCTCTCGCTGCATTAACACAGGAAGTTAAGAAAAATATTTACATAAGCACATCCCACTTTTTTCTACATTTCTACCGTGTAATTTGTTTTAAAAAACCATATGTTTTTACGCTTACTTCAATATGCCAACGACAGGAAATTCAGTGATACTTTGACGAAATGAGCCTCAATTTGAATATTTAATCAACGGAACTGAATCGAATTTGCCAAGCTTTTTACATCTCATTTAATCGAATGAGAAATTTGTGAAATCTAACTAAATAATGTTATTTTTGCAAAGCGTAGGTTTTCTCTGAAATCTTTATACTTTTTTACTGGAAGCTACGGTTTGGTAGCGTTTTCTCGCTAATATATATTTAATGTAATACATGTATATTATATACATAAAGATGAAGGTTTCTACATAATAAACGTGGATTTCGAAATTGGATAATTTTCCATTATACCCTCCACTTTTGATCTTAATAAATAGCAATCTTTTTACGGAGAAGCGAAAATAATACAACGTAGATACTATTATTTTATTCGCTCAAAATTTTATTTTAAATTCAATATATACTAAATCTAATTTTTTCTCCAAAAATTAACTAAAATGGGATAAACAATGGAAAATAAGCTAAATGCTAAACAAAGCTAAAGCTAGTGGGTGCAAGAAATTGCTTGGCGATAATTTTGTCGGTTAAAAAAGCATTACGGTCGCAAATCACCAAAGTAAAAAAACAACGAAATACAGCAAAATTCAACTGTTCTCATTGTAAAAAATCTACATTATACTTATGCAATCGATTGCCAATGCTATTGCTAAGCAATTTCCACTTGAAATAAACACTGGTGTTTAAATATGTTCTATCAATAAGTGATATTTATTTTATTTATAAAATGTACATAAAATGTTTGTATAATTTTTAGTAGTGTCTGAAAACGTAAATATTTTTAAACAGTACATGAGCAAATGGATTATTTATGACAATGATTTGCGATTTTTTCTTTCCCGTTATGACGTCTATCAAAAGCGGGGGTGTTATGGATTAGTACCCGAAATTGTATATTAAATTCAAAAGAATTATAAAATTATATGAAAATTAAATATTAAAATTTATAGTAGTGGAATATGAAATGAATGAAATCATAACAATAAATAAATTTGTACTATTAAGTAAAATGACGACAAATCTAAAATGATTGATTAAATAAAAATTTATTTCGATTTTCTTGATGATTTTCATAATACATATATAGCAGAGCAAGCGAGCCCGAACTGTACCTTAAGGTTAATAGATTTGGAATACTCGCCTATCACCAACCGGCTCATAATTTTGAATTAGATGACGAGGTCACACCTGAGATGGCACTCTGTTCTCTCCATCCACGCCATACCAGCATAAGGTTAAAATGTGACCTCATACGAGCATATGGTCACATTTTAACGTGGTCACGTCTCCAACCCACCAAGCTACAATAACTCGTGAGGGAGAATGTGTTCATCCTCCCAACCACTAACCGCGGAAATGGATGTCTCACTTTGTTGATCTTAACAGGAAGCGGTGTCAAGCTATTGAGCCACTGCAGCTCTCACCTTTAATTCAGTAAACATTTGAAAATTAATAATCAAAATAGATCTAAAATTGATTTTAAAATGTATGAGAAGTTGTTTCCCTAAAAAGTAGATCTGCTTTACACCAGGAATCACATTGAGGCTAAGTCGCGTTCTTTTATATTTATATAACAAATGACATTTATAACGGAATGCTTTCAATAAAATTTTCATAAATTTTTTTCGTAGAATTGTATATATTTGGTTAAATTTATTTTTAAAAGGAAAACTATCACAAAACCATTACATACCCAGTCATTTTAGCTATTAAAACAAGACAACAACATGAATTTTCCATAAGTATGAACCTTAACTAAAAATAAAAGGCGAATTATTTGGATCAATATTCAAATTCTTAATAACAAGCAGAAGATATGCGATTATTTATCTTCATTGATCTTCTTTATTTTATATCGTTAATATCTGAATATGTCATCCATCATACAATAGCTATCACTGCCAATCAAACAAAAAGATTGGCTTACTGAATTTTGTCGTGGATTACCAATCCCGTCACGTAGTTTGCCACTTTCTAAATTCACTGTTCAGTGCAGATATTCCTGTGATGGTAATTATATGCACAGGAAGGAAGGCAGAAATTATTCTCCATCAGTCAACAGAGTTTGTACCTATTTTAAAACTTAATTTTTCCTGAAAGTCTGAAGATGAGATGATAACAAAGCGTTTTACCCCAGAGATTGATGATTGGCGGATAATCAGAGTAAGTCATGCGCCAACTCTTCTAGCTTGGCGAGAAAATATTTAGTTCCGCGTGATTTGCCAATCGAGAAAGCTTCTTCAAAAGCCATTTAATCAAGAAACCATCTGATCGTGTCAATCTCAGGTTTTTTTTTCCAAGAGTGTTTTGTGTGGAAGACGACCCCGCGGAAAATTTACCAGCGGACATCTTTCTCTCTGGTATCATGTTCGAAATCTCAATGCTTTGTTGTTCGGAGGAATATCGATACAAGCGAGCAAGATAATCGATGATTTGAGACGAAGGCGGAGGGATGATTAATGGGGTCGTTTACGTCTTTTTGGCATTCATTAACTTGTAAACAATGTTGTATTTTACGCGATAAGATTGTCTTAGAAGACGTGAAAATTTGTAGTTATCAGAATTTGGTTAAATACCAATTTAAAGAGTAAGACTTTTCTATTTAAGTAGTTTTCTTATTAGTTGAATTTTCAGCCTCTGAAAAAATTAGGCTTTAATTTGTTGAGTTAAACGCAAAATATCTCACATATATTTTTAATTAAAATGTGTACTTTTATGAAAATTATTAAAATACGAGAGCATATTTATAGTTGTTTCTTTTTATTTACAGTGTATTAAACACTAAAATATATAATATACTGTAAATTATATTATTTTAGTGTTTTTCTAATATGACACATGATATTTTCACATTAGAAAATAGCATCAATATTAATTTTAGTGAATGACATAATATTCATAGAAGAATAGCATTCATATTAGCAAGGGATACAATATGTTTGACTTTGTCACTTTTTGATATGAGTATTATGTCATATTAGTATAAAGGTCATAATACTCATATCAGAAAGTAACATTAATATTCATATCAAAATAACATTCTTATTTGTAGCTAATATTTATAAATAGCATCAATATTAATATTAGTGAATGACATAATATTCATAGAAGAATGGCATTCGTATTAGCAACAGATACAATATGTTTGACTTTGTCACTTTTTGATATGAGTATTATGATATATTAGTATAAATGACATAATACTCATATCAAAAAGTGACAATAATATTCATATCAAAATGACATTCATATTTCTAGCTAATATTTATATTAGTTAGCATAAGTAATCATTTAATATTTATATTAGTAAAAGATATTGTAACAGCAGTAAAAATGACAGTGTTTATACAACAATACCTCTAATATTTCTAAATAATATATCAGTAACATTATCAACACACACACATAGGTAAAAAAAAAAAAAAAAAAAAAAAAAAAAAACCCACATTAAAATAAATGACATTATAAATTGATATTAGTGAATAATATAATTTCATATTGGCTTACGACACATTTTCATTTGAAAAATCTTAATATTAATTCTAGATGAAGATATAATATTTATATTAGAATATAATGCAATACTCTCTCTCTCTTTTAGAAAAATGATTTATTATTCATGTTATCAAATGACAACAGTCAATGCAGAGGACAAAACAAAATTACATTAGCAAATGTCATAATATCAGACTAAAAAAATAATAATAAATTTGAAACAAGAAATGAATATCCTTTTTAATCAAATGAAAACAATCACTCTTCAGTGGACCCCTGGTCACATGGTGATTAAGGATATTGATTGCAACGACACCCTTGCAAAAGGAACTCGAAATTTGCAATCCACTGTTATATTTAAAGATGCAAAGGCAATTGCAAAGCGAAAAATTCTTGTTATTTATTTTAGGTTTTTTCGTTTGTTAAAAAAAATTGGTGGTGGTAGCCTAGTGGTTAAGACATCGGCCTCCATCCAGAAGAGCTGGGATCGATTCCCAATGCCGTCAAAAACACACTGAGTACATGTGATATACGCGCTCATTAAATCCGTGGAATCGAAAGTCCTTCGGTCGATCGATGAGTAGTTACCCTGGGTGTAATGGTCTGGAGAAAATTTCCTCTCCCTCCAGCTCAAAGTCAAAATTGAGAGAGTTGATCCTCTGGTGGTGCCATCTATCGGAGGATTTGGAGAATAAAGTCGTACTTTTACCTTTGTGGTGCTCTGGTTAAGTGAAAGACGCACCCTTCTGACTTAATTTCGTTTAACCTTCGGCTAGCCAGCTTGGCTTGTCTAAGTGTCATAAGTAACAACAACAACAGAAAACCCCTGATCCCAAAATTCAGCTGCTTCAAAAACCTTTTGTCTGCTGCAACCCTTTGTGCTGGTCATTTCAAAAGAATAAAGTTATCCCCGAAAGTAATTCTAGATCTACTTTCATGGAAGTAATGGTCACAATATAAGTTAAATTCAGAGCATGCATGCCCTTAGCAGCAACGACAGTAATATTTAGACTAAATATTTTTTATGGTGAGCAGTGGAATAATCTGCTGGCCAGATATCGCCAGTGAGGAAATCCAGAAAACTGGTAAGTACCTACTTGAATTTTGGAGACAAGCATCTATTTGCTGTTTTCCTGTATTTATCCAAAAATCTCATTCCGGTAAAAGTTTACAAAAGGATAGCCTTGATTTTTTTGGCCTTTTCTTTGACGCCAAAATAGGAACCAAAATTTTGTGTAAGAAATTGGCCACTTTCATTGCACAAAATCTGAAATAAATTAAAATACCAGGTTTACCAGAAGATAAATTTTATCGACAATATTTATCCCCAAATCATGGATACCTGTTTCTAGATTAAATCCTTCGTGTCTAACAACGCGTTCATGCCATTACTTCTGTCAAACCTTTAATAAGTTGCGTTTCTTCCTTCCGCATGCGCATTTGTCGAATTGGTGCTTGAGAATTTTCCGGGCGTTCTCACTTGCAATACATCAACATGTATTGTAAATGAAGCCAC
The DNA here is from genome assembly GCA_030067965.1 of Latrodectus elegans. NCBI lineage: Eukaryota > Metazoa > Arthropoda > Arachnida > Araneae > Theridiidae > Latrodectus > Latrodectus elegans. The sequence goes on along the minus strand of CM057821.1, from coordinate 77,592,750 downwards.
TATCTATGAAAACCGCAAAGCCCACTATCTATGGAATATAATAGTGTGTTTTCCCATTATTGGCCCACTATCTATGAAAACCGGAAAGCAATCACACATTGCACGTTTCACTGCAGCAGCCTGGCTGTTGAAACAAACACCGTGTACAAAACATTTGTAGAAAACACAGTGTTAAAACGCCTTTTATAAAAGGAATTTCTGTTCGTCCCACTATGATAACACTTGTGAAGATAAGTCAGAATAATTTATTAGAATAACGTATTACCAAAATTGCCATCCTTAGCTGACATTGGTGTAATGGTTTTGCTGAGTTAAAGGTACTAAATTTGATTTCAATAACTTCTGAACAAAGGGGTTTCAGCCTTCTGGGTGCACATCTGTCGGGATGCATGGTTGAAATTTTCCTAGTTTCTTTCCTTGTGATACACAAATACAGATCATTATTAATGAAAAAGCCTGTCTTAAGGGAATGACACCATGGATAGTTAACGATAAATTGCAATAATAACTTTCACCTGTCAGCTTGGCCTACAAAAGGTATCAAAAAGAATCTATCATGGGTAAGATTAGTCTTTATTTTTCGAAACTATGACACATTAGGGAAGGACGAAAAATACTTCTATATTGTTATATTGATTAAAAAATTGCTACAGTGTACTGTTACTTACTTATTTATTTTTTTACGTGGAAAGAGCTACGGTGACAAAAATTTGCTGTAGGTATGTTTTGCTCGAAAGAGTAATTTGACTCAACTGAGCAGAATAGACTTCACAATAAGTTAAGGAGTTTATTTTCTGAGTGATGCACTTGTGGCTTAGCGATAGCGCTTCGCGTTTTCATGACACAGGTCCGATGTTCGATCCTGGCTGAGCGCAAGGTCGACTCAGACATTCATCCATTCAGTGGTTTGATGAACTGTGTATCAACCATGCTTAGGAACTAAACATTGGGACTTCTCACGTTTAGCAGTTTTACTAACTGGGAAATGTGCCTCACACCCCAGAGTCCTTGGTCACTAAAACATATATGGGCTGTCGTGCTATTAATTTAGTATTTTTAAACACAACTAAAAGTTTATTTAATATCAAAATGGTGTATGTGTTCGCATGATACATTCTGAACTAAATTTCTAACAAAAGTGGTTTAAAAAAAAGTTGAATTTCTATTATTTCACAAAATTTCGTTTTGTTGAAAATTTGAAATAAAATGTATTATTTAGTAAGAAAGGAACAGTTTATTGTATACAAAGAATAATTTTTGTACCGTATCCTCATGATTTAATTATTTATATTTGAAAAAAATAATAAACCATTTTCTTAAGTAAATATGCATTATATAAATATCAATCATGTGTTAATAAATTTCATTTTTTAATTTTTTACATGTGGTTTTTTTTTTTATATGTTCCACACTTTGTTTTGTGAGAATTGGAACTCTGCAAATGTTAAAGTTATATAAAATGTTTTTAAATATTGTATATTGTTATCTGAATCTCACAAATATTGTTAAAGTGTCTAATTTTGACGAGGAAAGGTAGTTGATAGTTAAATACAAAAACCAAAAATTAAAAAAAGTAAAAAAAAAAAAAGTTTAGAAATAGTTGGATTAAAAATAGGGTCATTTTAAATTAATTAAATAGGATGAAAGAAACTCTTATTTTTAATTAATAAGTATATATATATAATGAAAAATGCATAAGTAATGAAAAAGGGGATGGAAATAAATTAATAGTTAAATTAAAAAATTGCAGATATAAACACAAAAATATAAATAAGGAAACATGATAACAAAAAGTAGAGTGATTCTTAAAATGATTAAATGAAATGATAAATAATAATGAACACAGCTAAATATGAAAATAAAAAAAATATAGAAATGAACAAAAAATAAAACAATATAATTAATTGAGTTATATAATAAGAAATAGGCTCCTACTAAAAATAATTAAAGTAAATAATAAAAAATATTTAATTGTTAAATATATAAAAACATATAAGCATAAAATGTATAAAAATTAAAATGAGATGATAAAATTGGGATTGTTCCAAAAATAACTAGAAAAGTTTGAAAAATAATAAAAGTTAAAAATGTGAAATAAATAAATGTATTTAATATTACTCATTGTATTTATTTTCAACATAAATGATTAAATAGAATAATGGAAAAAATTACGGGATACTTAGAATATAAATATCAGCACCGAGAGAGAAGCGAGATATTTTAAATATAAAATTAATTGTTGATTGTGATTATTTGATATCTTTTAATTGTTTTCAACCGCTAATTATTTGTTAAGTTACACATTGTTTATTCTCCTTAGGATTGGAGAATTAAGGAATTATTGTATTCAGAAGCAATATATGTAGACACTCTCGCATTCCTAAAATATGCCCTTTATATATATAATCATAAAAAATTGAGCAAAACTGTTAATAAAAGACAATATGATTGACATAAATACCTTAAAGCCGAAAAATCGGTAAAGTTTAACATTACTAATTTTTTTATATCGTATTATCATAAAAAAAATTCAGAACTAGCTCTAATAATTATCGATGATCTAAGAAAAAACCTGAGCTTGCAGACAATTAATTTGCGCTCTTTGCTTCGGTTCTATAGTTCGTGGGCTTGAATCTCATATTGGGTTTAGATGTTTGCGGTGATTTAGAATGTATTTTAAACAGTAGGTCTCTGGTTAATTAGAGCTCTCGTGTGCAAAAAAAGATTGTTAGGCGACAAACAAATCAAACCAAAAAATAAAAACCAAGAATTTCTTCTTATATTTAATAGCGTAACAACCTATTACATGTTCTATCTGCCTCTACAGCACGCCTTTTCCAGCCAGTCTGTCCAGAGCGACACTTTTTCCAGTTCCTAACTTTCAGTATCTTGAGGTCATTTCCAGGGTCAACGATCCATCTTGGTGGTCTTCTTCGGGCACGGGTTCCTTCGGGGCTCTTAAGCGTTGATATTTTAGTGGGTATTGTTGTAATGTTTTCCCGGCTTCTCCATGGCCAAGCCATCTTAGCCTGTTTCTTCTGGTAACCTGGATAATCTGGGGCTGGTAATACAGCCTATACAAAACCAAGAATTTGATTCGGTGGTTTTAGTCTATTTACATACAATTCCTTGTGTATGTCAGTAGGTGTGCACTTTACTTTAATTAATATCAAGGAAAAACATTATTAAATACATAAACTGTAAAAAATTTCCTTGTTTTGTTAACAATGGCAAATAATTGTAGTTAATTAAAAATATAAAATCTTATCAGAAAATTTTTTCGATATCGGTGAATTAAATTAAAGAAATGAAATCCATATATTAAATTTCAATGCAGTGTTTTAAAAACGAAAAATTATAGGGAAATGCTATAAAATACTTTTAACTGTAACATTTATCTTCGTATTTATTGGTAAATATCATTAGAGAAGAAAGGAAAAAAATTGGTGACGTCTAAAATAAAAATACAACGTATTAACTTTAGCTTTTCTCTTGAAGATAAAGAACTGTTCCTCATTGCAAAGGATTTTTCGTCAATCTTACCCATATATTTTAACTAGAAACGCACCCCCCCCTTTTTTTATTTTGGAGAGGATGAGTACCCATAAGCCCCAGGAGGGTGTTAGGATTTTGTCGCTCAAGAAGTAGGTCAGTGGAGAAGAGCGAAGTCAAAGTAGTTTTTCCCCTTCATCCCATGGGAAAAAATCGTTTGCACTTAAATTATGTCATTGTCATCCTTCGGGAGTCGTGAACCGCACCGGATGACATCGCTCGGGAAAAGTGACACAGTGAGATTACTTGTGTCACAACAAATATTTTCCTTTTTTGTTACTTTTCTGGCCTCAAAGTCACCATTTATTACAAAATATTGACATACTCAAGAAGAATTATTAATTCTGTTATTCAAGACACAATAAAATTAAGTTAATTATATATGTATATAATACCACTTGATTCTGGGAAAATATTGTATATATATATATATAATTGTAGTAAGTACACATAATATATATATTATATATTATATAATATACATAATATAAATTATATATATATATTATATATATATAATAACAATAATGTATTACACTTTTAAATATAGTGTAATATAACACAAAACGGTGTAATACTTTTAAAACTAAGTTTAGCAATACATATAAGTTAAAGTTAGTTATTTTTAATTAAATAATGTGAGTCGAGCTAAATTACAAAATTCAGTATTAACTAATTTTTGGATGAAATTGTTTTTGTTAATATCATTAATATATCATTCGATTAAAAATTTATAAAGACTGAATATAAATGCTTAAATGGAGAATCAAACACTTTTAATTCATTTTCATAATATTTATTTTATTATTGTTTTAATAAGTAAGTAATTTTTGAATACAAGTTTTGCTATTTTTATTCATCATCTAATTATTATTAGTTTGCAATTTTTATAACATCTTTTTCGATCAAATGCATAAAGTGTTTAATAAAATATAAAAACTTTGAATTTAACAATAAATTTATCAGATTTATCCTAGAGAAATTATCTATAATTATCTGATCAGATTAATTCTCAATAATGTATGAACCATTCATTTTGAGAGTGGTGGAAGTTCACTTAAGAACTTGAATTGGGAAAGTTTGAAGTATTGCCTTAATCTCAGTGACTTTTAAATTGAATAAGAATTGCCATTTTTTAAGATATTAAATATTAAATTGTTATAAAAGAAAAATATTTTATTATTAAGGGAAAAAAAACTCTCCCCTTCTTGCATCTCGCATGTAATATATTTTTGACTCAAAACGTACATAAAATGTAAAAATTTTTTTATCTTAATAGCGCTGATGCATCAGTATGTAATAGATATGTAACTTCAGTTTTGCTTAAAGTGAACGCGACTGCACTTACATACCTGCCAACCTTGGAGAGAATAAAATCCGTGCATTCTACTGATTTTGAGAGAAAAAGATGAGGAGACACTACTAGCGACATTTTTATTTGAAACAAAATGTTTAAAACGGTAGTACCGCAAAAAGACAATTTTACTCTTTAGATTATACATTCTGAGAATGATTCATGTTAAACATATTTTGTGTCAATCTTATTATTTTAATAAAATATTCATCAACTTTACAAAAGAGAACTATGAAAAATATAAGAATATACTACAGGTAAAAAAATATGCTTCAACGTATGTATCCCAATATTTAGATTTTTAGAGAAACTTTTACTACACTTGTGCAATTTATCATTTTTTTTAATGGCACAGATAAAAAGACTATTACACAGCAAAAATACAAATAACAAGAAGATAAGAAAAATGAAAAAACAGCTGTAACAATAGTCTATGTATCTAAAAGGCCCTTGGCCTCCCAGTAGCGGTCCGCAATTGAGCGTTTCTATAACGCCTTACAATGGAGTAGATGGTCACGATCCATGTCCCGTCCCAGAGGTTGCAGATAGGACTTGAAACTATACGAAGATGGTACAAGTGTTTAAGAAGGCAGTCATGACCGGTGGCGAGCCTAAACTCAGCCACCATTTTATGTCTCGGCCATTTTGAGACCGCAGAAAGTCTATCTTTCCAAGACTCTTGCTCTGATCGAGAATCTTTTTGAATCTTTCAGACAATGTATTTTTAATTAGTCGTTTTATTATGCAAAAAGATACACTAGAAAAAGAGGTTTGTAAAATCATCATCCCCCTGTTTGCCAGTGTACTGGCAATTTCATTGCCATGGATTCCACAGTGTCCAGGGATCCATTGAAGAACATTGTCTTTCTCATTGGAAGACAAACTCAGAAGTAGGCTCCAACATTCATGGACAACAGAGGATACAGAATTTGAAGACATCAAGGATTGCCATGAGGCCCGGGAGTCACTAAGTAAAACTGCCTTGGAGAACCTATTAAGATGGCAAGTCAACTGAGAAAGACCAATCATGATCGCAAGCAGTTCCCCATCAAATGCGGATGCAAATGTGCCAGCTAGATTTGCAATTGAAAAAAGGGAACAATAGACCCCTGCTCCAGCGTTATCAATATTAAACTTATAAAATTACATAAAAACATGAAATACATTACTAAACACAAATTTAATTAAGGGAAAAATACTTCTAAGAATATAAAAATTAGCGAATATTTTGTCCATAAAAAACATAATACATTTCAAATTTAAATAATTCATAACAATTTATTTTACTCATACTTTGCTGATTTAGAATTTTTTAGAAATATGAATTGGTGTAACATTTTTTCTCATTTTGATAGTATTTAGCTATAATTAAACTTTCGAAATTTTCTGCAGAAAGTGTAAAAATCTGATTTTATATTCTTTATTTTTTATGTGACTGAACAACCGTTCATATTGTGCGTTAAAATGTAAAATACTTAAAACTGTAAGCATAAACAGGGATATATCGGAAAACATTTTTCAGAAACTCATTTACTAACACAACTCAATCGATTTCTTTTGGCAAAATCTCGGCTGTTCTTAAGTTTTTCACTGCAATTCTCAAAAATTATTATATTTTCATAACATTATCAGGAAATTGGGAGAAATTATGAAAAATCAGAAATTTCCCGATAAAATTAGTAGAGTTGGCACCTAATGCACTTGAAAACTGCTTACGTCGGATTTATTTTTTTTAAACTTTAACTAACATATAATGGCTTTGTATTACCGATATGAGGAAATGTAATATATGAACCTAATAAACATTAAATCAAATTGTTCAATTAATGATTAATTCTTATCTAAATTGAAAGATAGTATAATTTGTGATTAATTTTTAATAGGGATTATATATATACAATATCTATTTAAAAGAAACTACTGTTCTTACTTTTTGCGTTATTCTCTCTAAAATGAGAATTTCTCGCGACAGTTTTCCAAGCAATAAACAGAAAATTATTGTGGATGTAATAATGATTCTCAGGTAATTAGGAAAATCATTAAATTTATAGATCACTAAAACCTTAAAAAATTTAATTTCCATTTCATTAAAAATAAAAATCAATTACATTTTTTTATATTTAGATTAAGTTTGTGTTAAATTTATTTCATACTGATATTACTGTTTAGTTTTATTTCATAAAATCAATTTATTCTTTCGTAAGGGATTTAAATAAGGAATTTAGGGCAATTTATTACCACTAGATAGCGCTACAAGTTCAGTTTATATTGCCGTTTAATGTGGGGATAAATTCTATTCTTCACAAAAACCGCTTTCTCTTTGGTTAATATTTCTCAAATTTTAAAACTTTTTTTTCAATGCCCTGCTGAACAATTTTAAAAGTAAAAAAATCAAAATGATATGTTCATATTTTGATCTTATTGTTTTATTAAACTTTTTACAGTTATAACTACGTGTTATAAAAAATAATCAATTAGATTGATTTGTATTGATTATTATAAATATGATTGATAGAAATTCCACTTTTTTGTGACATACGAATCACTTAAAGAAACATCTTATTACATATTTTAGCTTCATATTTACCCAGATATTAAATTACTATCAATCGAAAAGCTGATTTTTATCTAATATGTTGATTTTCATAAGAAAATACAACTTGATTCCTTCCATGTTGGAATATTTGGTACTTTTGACTTAGGAACAAAGGCTCTTCGAACACAACTGTCAACTTTCTCAGCTATCGAATATTTATACCTCCAAGATACTACAAATATATTGCCATCAAATTGTATTTCTCTTGTGTGGGCTGGTAGCAAAATACATTTCTTGCTTTTAATACTATCTTATGTTACTGATTTCTTTCTTATTACGTTGTATCCTCGGTAATGGTAGGTAAAAAATTGAATATGGAAGATGAAATAAGGCCAATTTTAGGGAAACTGCTTATATTTATAAGTTTTTATTTATTACAATAGTAATGAAAAAATATCGCAAAAGTTTTAAATATGCTTACCCTTAGCTTAGTTGTTATTGTTGCACCAGCATGCTTCCCCTCAACTAGCCCTGAGTTAGGTTCTATCAGTTACATAGAAGTAGCCGAGTGGAGTCTTCGTGAATTTGGATGAGGGACCAAGCAGAAGACCCCCAGTACTTGGCCTGACATCCCAGAGGTTTCATTTCATTTGGTAGACATTGGAATCAATGTTCTCCATCGCAACGGATCTTCAGTTAAGTCGGGATTCGAACTCACAACCTTTCGATAAAGAGAACATCGGCTTAACCAAATAGATCATTGCGGTATCTACCGTAGCTTAGTTAAGACAGCGATATTTGGTGCAAAAAGTCCCGAGTTCATTCCCAGTAACGGGAGATGGATGTTGCGCTTCTGCCTTTTAAATGCATGTTTATAGAGGTGAGTGCTTGGGAATTTTTCGGGTTTCCTCCTTTGTGACACGTAAATATACAGCTCCCTATCTAAGAGAAGTGCTCCCCGAAGGAAATTGACTCAGTGGATGCTAAAATGCATTACAACAGCGTTAGTTTGTCAGATAATCCATATCATCAATGGTTCCATGGTGCCATCTATCGGAGGAGTCTTAGAGCAAAGTCGTACTTTCACCTTCGTGGTGCTCTGGTTAAATGAAAGAGTTAAATTTGCATAACCAATGGCATAGCGAGCTTGGCTTATTCAAGTGTCATAAATAACAGCAACATATATTTTTTATTGAAAATGTAAATTGGATTATTATTGAAACGGAAGCAGATATTAATTTATTACTAGACAATTGCATTGTGCTTATGGCTACATTTTTTTGATGAATAAAACTCGTAAAACCAAGCAATCACTTCGTAAATGTAATTCGGTGACTTGGTTGAAAACCGAGTTGAAGCATTCCCTCCCTTCCAAACTTTCACATCACATCATATAAAGTATAGGAGACTATGAATTCTAAAAGTGCACCGATTATTGCATTAAAAATGTCCTCGATTTATTAAGATAATCCCTCTCATGTCAGGCCCGCTGGTCGTTTGACATGAGAGGGATACCCTCCCCCAAAAGACCTTCGTTGGCCCCCTTCAAATTTACTGACAATGAATGCTAAAAAAAGTTTTCATTCTTTTCTTTTTTCTACAAGAAATTATGTTTATAAAGCTAATCATAAAATTTGGGTTATTAAAAAATTAAAAAATATTTCATATACTAGACGTTTTTAAGGAATTTTAAATTCCTTTGTTATTAAATTAAAAAATATTAAAATTTTAATTCCCTTCTTAGAGTTAAGTTTTCCAATGAAATAACTAAAAGCAATAAATTTGTTGATACATTTCCGCGAAAAATAAGTTAAATAAATAAAAAACTTTCAATTAAAAATTTAATTTTAAATTCACAATTAACTTTTTAATTAGTCTTAATTATTTTTAATTAGTATTAATAACTTTTTAATAAAGAATCTAATTGAGTTAAAAGTCCAATTGAAAAGTAATGAAACTAAATTTATAGCAAACATTTTTGAAGAGATTAAGGTTTACTATAAATAATCAATGTGAAATGTACGCGATTAATTCTTTTAATTAATTACACTAAAGTAAATTCTCTCAATTACGTGAACTATTATTAAATTCTTGTGCCCAAATTTCTTGTCAGCTGGCCGTCTCATGACCTTGAGAGGGTATTAACCTCTAACAACGTACCATACGATTTCCCAATAAAATTATATGAGTGTCTTTTGTAAAATCTAATGAAAAATTGCTGCTCGTTCTATGATCACCCGTTTGGCGACAAAGCTATAGATAGGCCTATCTAGAAATGAATAGGCCCATTAAAGAACGCCCTAGTGCTTCGTCAAGGTTGGTTTATGGTACTAGATCCCGTTAAAAGATGTAGGGAGACCCATTATTCCCATGGGCTCTGAGAAAGAAGACCCAGCAGAGATGAATAAGAAGATTTGGCTCTCACTAATGTCGTAATTTTCGAAGTCCTTGGCGCAAAGATATTTGGTAAAGTGCTGCATTTTTATATGTTTACAGTTTGAGGAATACAATATGTTTGCAAGTGATATTCTATTCGAAAAGTGTGCTTTCAAATGGTATAAGTGTGGGTGTTAATTTATTCATTTTTGTTTTATTGTGACGATTTTGACAATCTTTCGGTTGTATCTTTTGCCTGTATTTCCCGAAACATAAAATAGATGTTTCTAACTGAAGAATTTTAACAAAGTATTTTTCTCAACTGATGATCTGTAGTTCAGAGTTTTGATGAAATAAACTGGAAATTAATTGTGATTTTAGACTTTTAAAGAAATGTTTAAAACGCAATTTTATTTTGATACAGCGATACTTTTACGTGGACAGTTTCATTAGTCCGTGATTGTAGAAAAGGTGGCGCTCTGATCAGAGCTTGACTAAAGTCGGGGCATGCGGTAGTTGTCCCGGGCCCACACATTAGAGGGGGTTTCAAATCGAGAAGAGAGCTTGTTTTATGGGTAGAATGTAAAATCCGACAGTTTCATGCTAGCTTTTTTTATTAATCTATCGTATGAACACAAAAAAATCTATATTTCGTAAATCCTTGGCTTTCAAGTGGGGGGAGGGTGTGATTTAGCTGAATTTCGAAATTACGATGGGCAAATTTGGCCAGTCAAATTCGTGTATTTTTAAGTATTGCAATATGCGATGTTTACAAAAATAAGGGGCTTCTTAATTTAGCCATCGTTATTAAGAAAATTTAGCTGAATTCTGCCCTAATATCATATTGTTTTCTCCAGACCACAATGTCAATTGTCAGTTACAATGAAAGTTTACAAATTCAAAAGCGGTCTGTAGTCGGACTATTAAGACACTGTGTTCCCTCGCGCTGTTTTCCAGGAGTCCTATGAATCTTAACTGGGACGGAAATGAAAATTTTTACAATATGGCACTTAGTTTTTCATATCTGTTGTTAGTAGTTCAAAAGACATTTTGAAACACATACGGAATGATAATAATTTTTTAAAAACATAATAATAATACAAAAAGGAAAAGGGAACTCGGGTACATTTATTGAGAGCCACACATAATCCTTCAAAGAGCCGCATGTGGCTGGTGAACCGCAAGTTGGCCATCCCTGCTATAGATCATCGCTGGAAAAAATGTATATATGATTATGAAAAGAGTTTCTATCGAAGAAGAAAAACTTGTTTTGGAGAGCATACTAGATTTTTGAAACTGCTATCGCATGCTTTTCGTATTGTCTCTAAACTATTGGGTTGTTCGGAAAGTAATTTCGTTTTTCCTACATGGATCAGCTTTTTGCTGATAAAAACCAACCACTCAATGACTGTGGAATCATTCTACTACCAGAAAGATGGTAAAAGCTATTGGACTATAATAATGCATTGCAATACAATATTTATTTACTGCACGTTCTTCATTTTCATGAAAAACGAAATGACTTTCCGAGCAACCCAATATATGCATGTGGTTACTGTGATTCGATGTAGCATTGATGTTATTTCGAAAAAAAAAAGATTCTTTTATGCAAAATATCTTATTTTTTTAATAGATATAAAAGATGGAATACATTTTTTATTATTAGAGAATTTTGTTTTAACATATTTAATTGATATTTCTTCAGTGTAGCAAATATATCTTCATAGTTAAAATTTATCTTTGAAAAAAATTAAGAGAAACTCTAAAGAATAAAACAAACAAAATTGTTAAGATCTCCTAAAAAAGTCATTTTACTTCATTATTTTTTTGAAAACTTCAAAAATCACCACCAGGGGAAATGATGCCGTATTAGTGTTAAGTGAAATAAGGCAGTGAGTGATAAGGAAAATAGGTGTAATTAATAGGTGTAATAATAAGTGAAATAAGGAAAATAGGTGTAATTCCTACAACTGTTCAGTTACGATAATTCTTTTTCCTACAGGAACTTTATAAAAATCTTGCATTTCCTGAAAATTTTTCAAAGTCGAAAATGAAGCTATAATTTTTTTTATTCTCTTAAACAGAAATTCAATATGCAAATATATTTTTTAATAAGCAAAAGCGAGGTTATTATAACTCTGAAAATTTCATAATTAATACAACTATAAGTTATTTATGAAATTTGAATAAACGAATATGGAGAGATGAAATTGAATACTTTTACAAATGCAACAAACTTTTAAAGTGAAGACTAAATGCCCTTCTATTTAGCACTAGAAATGTAAGTTCTAAACCAAGATTTTGCAAATTTGTGGTTGCAGTCCAGTCTTTTTGGGTGATAGATAGTAAAATTAAATTTCAATTTAGACTTCTTGAGAGAAAATTTGTGCTTTTTAATTCCTACATTATTTGACTCCTTGTGTGGGAGAACCAAATATTCAAAGGGGTTTGAACATCCACCAGACATTAATCTACCGGGAGTTAATATGAAAAATTCCCATGCACTCTCACTCCGATAAGTATAAATGCATTAAACTCGAACACTAATATTTTTGGGTTCAAAAAGAGCTAAGATTGAACCAAGAATCTTCCAGTTTACATGCATAGTGGTGGAACCGAACCTTAGACTGTACCATTAGGTTAACGGGTTTGGAATACTCGCCCATCACCAAGTAGCTCCAAATTTTGAACCACCGACGACGAGGTCCCACTTAAGCTGGCACCCTCCTCTCCACGTCCACGTTACACCCCTAGAAGGACTTTGGATGTCACATATTACTGTGGGCATGTCCCCAACCCATGGAGCTCCAGCAACCCATTGAGAGAGCGTACGTGGTCACCTTACCTATCACTGCCCGCGGCAAATAATGCTTCACTTTGCTGATCTTAATGGGAAGTGGTGGTAAGCTACCAAGTCACTGCAGCTCTCCAATTCACATAGTACGATTCTCATACGGGTACTCAATAATTTACCAATTACATTATGAAATTGATTTTAATATGAAATATAGATTATTTGTTTGTCTATATTATGATATTCACTATTCCTTATCTTATTTCAGCCTACTCAAACCCAGAAGCATGAACAGTTGCCTGGCCATTTTGAACGACCATCAAGCGACTAGATGCACACCTGACCTGGCGATCTCCTTTCCAAATATCCTGACGAGTAGAGGTATAATAGACCTCTGGAAAGATTAATGATTAAACATTCTTAACGAAAGCAGGTATTCTGTGGATCCAGTATTGAACCCAATACCTTCTGGATATGAGTAAGAAGTCTTTTTTCAACAAAGTTACTTTGGTTCCTTGAAGCGAAATAATCAATATTTCGAAATAATTATTTTTAACTATAATGATTTTTTAAAGTTCTAACGATATTTTATGCTAGTCATCACCTATCAATCAATTAATCGATAATATAAGAGGGGAAACTGAGTGGGGGTAAAAATATTTTGTTCTGATTTCTTCCCGGAAAGGAAACGGGAAATAACGTTTGAAATGTGGGGAAATAAAAGAGAAATCGCCATTCATTTATTAGTTACAAATATTTCAGGAATTTTTACTTCTCTCTAGTTTTGGTATTTTATTACTTAATAAATAGTGAAGCTTGATTGTATGTCAAAAATGTGGAAATTATACTATGTATACAACTTGGTATTGCCCGTCCACATCCTATTGCTCAACTGTATTAAGATTTTTTATGTCACTCAGTGACCAATCTTTGTAGGCGAGAAGTTATTAAATCGAGATCATATGCGTAAGTAATAAAGCTAATTAAAACTATCAAAAAAGCTAGTTAAAAAGTATAAAAAACACTTTAAAATTTGAAAAAGCTAGTTAAAAAATAGCATTATCCAGGGCAGACCAAGACGCACCATGGTAATCCTGTTACATGTATCTCTGTTGCATATTTTTAAACAAGATAGTATAGTCAGTCCAGTTTGATGGATTTCCTGGCCTCCAAGATCCCCTGACCTTAATCCAATCGATTTTTGTTTATGGAGCTATTTGAAAGGGCATGTGCATAACTCTTTCCCTTCAATACAGACTGAACTCAAACATAGTATGTTGTTTTTGCAATTCATTTATATACGTTTATGCTGTTGTGGTGGGTATTATGAGCTGCCTTGTAATGAGTGTATATATATATATATATATATATATATATATATATATATATATATATATATATATATATATATATATATCATAATTCATACAGATCTAAATATTGAAGTGAATTATTTGTATATGTATATTCGATGTATTCCAGCAAATTGATCTAGATATTAATGCTGTCTAACATTCTTTTCCAACGTTTCTAAAGTCTGTAGTTTTTACCTTTTCGTATTATGGTCTATATAATTGATCGAATATGAATCCAAGAAAGGATTGAACCTGCTTCCTTTCAGATGCTACTTTTTACAAATTATTGTCTTTTCCCATTGAAGGAATTTAAAAATAATTTAATTTTTGCATAAAAATACTAGCTCTGTTTTTCATTGCATAAGATAGAATAAATTTCCAAAATAGAAAACGAATCTGAAAGGAGGGTACTTCTGAATTATTCAGGGGAAGGGGGATCAGTTTTCTGCACAACATTCTTCAAACACCCCTTCAATCTGTGTCGCCGTATCTCTCCAAACAGTGTCACAATGTCAAATACGTTAATATGAATTAACACTCTCATTGTTTTCGGGGCGTCGATTCCTGGTAACAAATTACCTCCGCCCTAAAATTAATCGGGAATAACTGGAATTGACCGTGGGTGCTGCTATGTTGGGGGAGAAACTCGTTACAGAATTGCCACATTTGGCGATAACTCCCTCAAATATTTTTCATCTCGTTGAATGTAATGTGCCCCAACAGTAAAATTCTTATATATTTCATTAATAATTCTTATTTGTATATTATAGTATATTATCTCTTCATTTCATATCAGAAATGTTTTCATATATAGGTAAATTATATATCAGTTTAAAATTTTCAGATAAAATTCGATAGCTTAAAGTAAATTAATCGTTTCCTTTTCAATAAAATATATAGATAACTTTCGACCAATGGAATAGTTGATATGTTGTTGGTAAATTTTGTTAATATTTCATTATTAATTCATAATTTTATTACTTAAAATATTTGAAAATATCTGTCATTAAATGGTTAGATTGTCAAATTATTTTGATTAAATTTTGTTGATGTTTCATTAATAGTTTATAATTTTATATTATTTAAAATGTTTGAAAATATCTTTCATTAAATGGTTAAAATATCAAAATCTATGTAATAAACTCAAAATTTAACAACTAATAGATTTTTTACTTAATTGAATGAAATCATCTAGAATATTAAAATATTCAAAAATTACAATAGTACAACTTTTTATATATTCTTTCATTAATGCTAAATATTTTTATATTTAATATTCTCATCCATGTGGTATTTAATTTCAATATTTCCTTGAAGTTAATAATAATAATTAAAAAATTCTCAAAGATTTATTTTTAAGAATTTTTTTCCGCAGCATTTACTCACGATTTAACAAAAATTAAATCACAACATTTTTTAGTTTTCAAGGTTAACAATCATATCTTCCAGGTTTAAATCTTCCTATTTTCGAAATTTTTAAAAATATCTGACGAATTTTTTTTTATATTATTTATTTAAGAATTCAATTTAATTTAAGATATTTTTTTTTCTAAAACCTACAAGTAAGTTTTGAAATTTATATAGAAACCCAATCCTAAATTATTTTACTTTGAAACTTTTCTGATAAAATCTTTTAATAATTTTTGAAACATAGAAATGTTTACTCAAATAATTTTATCTAAAAATGTTTCCTTAAAGTCTTTAAATGATGCACATTTGATAAAGAAAAATAAGCAACCAATTTAATTTATCTCGATAAAATATTTAATTTGTCAACAATTAATTAAATTTATTGTTATTATTTAATTTAAATGATAAATTTATTTTGAAATTTTTTATAAAATTTCCAGTTAAAATTATATATTTAATTAAAACTTTTAGTTAAAATTCGAATAAATTTTATTTTGATTTTCTCCTATAAGATCTTAAGATAATTTTTGAGATTCATTTCCTTAATATTCAAGTAAATTTATCTTGTTACGTTCCCATGAAATATTTAGATAACTTTTCATAGCAAAAATGTTTTCATATATAGATAAATTATATATCAGTTTAAAATTTTCTGGTAAAATTCGATAACTTAAAGTAAGTAAATCGTATCCCTTTCAATAAAATATTTATATAACTTTCGACCAATGGAATAGTTAATATGCTGGTAAATTTTGTTGATATTTTTTGCAAAGTATTCAGAGAGATTTTGATGATTGAAAAACTTCATTTATTAGTAAATTTATCTTGATGTTTCTCTAAAAGATATTCATGGTACATTTTAAAACTGATATATTTCATATGAAGTTAAATTTACCTTAATATTTTTTTACAAATTATTTGTAGCCTTATATTTATTATAAATGCACAATTCAAAATCTCAAAAATATAGAATGCATCATTGAAATTCAAAAAATAGTAAATAATAGACGTTTACTCCGCGCCGTTTTGAAAATGATGGTAAGATAGTAAGAATATAGAATAGATGGTAAGATGGTATATCAATAGATGGTAAGATGATATATAAATAGGTGATAAGATGATATATGAATATAGATTGTAAGATGATATACCAATAGGTGGTAAGATGATATATCAATAGATGGTAATATGATATATCAGTAGATGGTAAGATGATATATCAATAGATGGTATATCAATAGATGGTAAGATGATATATCAATAAGTGGTAAGATGATATATCAAGAGATGGTAAGATGATATATCAGTAGATGGTAAGATGGTATATCAATAGATGGTAAGATGGTATATCAATAGATGGTAAGATGATATATCAATAGATGGTAAGATGGTATATCAATAGATGGTAAGATGATATATCAATAGGTGGTAAGATGGTATATAGAATAGATGGTAAGATGTTGGAATAATGGGAAAACTCAAAAAGAAGGTAAAAATGAGTAAGAATATAATGGCATCAAAGGTGCGCGAGTTTAAAATTTATATACCTAAATTAACTATGGCTTGAGCTATATTCATAATTTTCATAATTGTTTATTGTTTCAAAAAAATCTTATGTACAGATTTTTTTTTTATCCAGTAAGCGTTTATTGTAAGAGATTTGGCGACGCTATCGCATTTTCATCCATTTACTTAAGCTGCTTTTAAAATCTTTCGAAACTCTGGCGAAATTCTTAACATTCTGGCAACCCTTGCAACGAAGCGCTTGACAATGTAACATTCGTAATGTCAGAACAGAATATCGAGCGCCTGTTGACTGGCGCTCAGGGAGGAGAGGGAGGAGGGGTGGAAGTTGCAAGATAAGGTGTTGGAAGGGTTATTAATTGGAATAAGTTGATGAAGCGTTCCCGGACAAAATGTTGATCAGACTGCCGGATTATCGCGGATCGTGTGAATTAGCATTCGTTCGGAGGGCGGCTTGGCGTAAATGATTCGATTTTGAGTTCAATCGACCCGAAGTGTCACATGGTGGAAATAAACTGACATCGGGGGTATGTTTACGAGCCAAAACAAGTTTCAGCTGCGCTTCACGAACTTTTAAGTGCTGTTTGTTAAGCTGGGGAAAGTTTGTTTCCCAGTAATAATGTGATGATTTTAAAATCTGAATAAAAAATGACAGTTGCTTTTATATAAAAAAAAGAGGAACATTTCTTTTAAATATCAGTGTATGATTTTTAACATTTTTTTCTTTTACAAATGAATTAAAACGAGAAAAGTAATTCTATTAACTCCATTTACTAAAGCTTTCTTTACAGCGTTGTAAAAAATTTTCACATAATATTCGTGTTATAATTAATACTGGGAAAATTTATTGTGGCCTAACAAAATCTTTTTATTAATATTTTTAATGCATAATTCAGTTTTATTATCTTATTACGTAATTCTACTTTCTTTCCATTTAAAATTACTTCTTAATATTATTGTTGTTGCTTATAACACTTGGACAAACCAAGTACGACTTTGCTCTGAGACTCTTCAGATAGATGGCACCATCAGAGGAGCCACTTCCTCAATTTAGACTTTGATCTGGAGGGAGAGGAAATCTTTTCCAGATCATTACAACCATGGTAACAGCTCAACAACCGACCACAAGACTTTCGATTCCACAGATTTAACGAGCACATATATCGAATGTACTCAGTGGGTCGTTGGCGGCATTGGGAATCGAACTCCGCACTTCTGGACGGAGGGCAAGGCTCAGGTACTCGGTTCGATCCTCGGGTGGGCAAGGTCGACCTTTCGTCTGGACAGCGGGTCGATAAACTGAGTGCCAAGTATGCTTGGGTACAAACAACGGGGGTTTTGCATTAAGCTGACCACCTAATCGGGACCAGGGCTCTCTTACAGGAAAACAGAGATGGGCACTCTAGGCCCACATGGACTGTTGTCGTGTCACTGAGTTTAGTTTAGTATTACGTATTCAAACATTAAATCCAGCGAAAAAGCTAAATCACAGTTAAAGTAGTATCAATTCCATTCGATTACGTTCTGTTAATTGATATTAAATAAATGAGGTAAATTAGATTTTATTTAATATTTTAACAGTGTCTTTTTAATTGTCACTTATCAAACACGACCTCTCCTGTTTAATAGTAGCTGGGATCAAATTCAAGACTTATGCTCCCAAGGAAGCTATTTAAAATTTTTATTATAAAATTATCACATCATTTAAAATTATCTATAAATATTTTAAAATTATTATGTACACATTCATTACGTTTTCAAATATCAAATCCAGCTAAAAAGGAACAAAATCAGATGCTTTCAATCAAAGCTAAATCGCAGTTAAAGTAATATCAATTATATTCGATTAGGTTCTTTTAATCGATATTAAATATATGACCTAAATTAGACTTTTAAAATTTAGCAGTGTATTTCTAATATTGACTTTTCAAACACGACCTCTCCCGCTGTTTAACAATAGCTGAAATCCAATTTAAGACCTTATGATTCAAAGAAAGCGGTTTAAGAGTTTTATTGTAAAATTATCACATAATTTAAAATTATCTATAAAATGTTATAAAATTATGTATATATTATACGCATTCAAATATCAAAATTCAAATAGCAATCATCTTAAAAGAAACAAAATCAGTAACCCTTAACTAAATCTAAAACGCAGTTAGTTTAAGTAAATGAGCATCGATTAATTCGATTAGATTGAATTAATCAATACAGAATTGTTGAGGTAAATTTGATTTTAATTGATATTTTAACAGTGTCTTTTTAATCGAGATTTTCCAAAAATGTTCTTAAAGACAGCGCATTGTTATATTAATTAAATCTATAGATATATGTTCAGTTAATTATTTAAATGATACTCATCTTAATATAAATTCTCTATGTGTGTTCTTTTTTATTTACAGTTATTATATATAATATTTTCGCAATAAATATTTCAATGGATATAATAAAATAATAAATTTTAAAAACTCCCCTAATACATTTTCCGATAAAAAAATAATTATATTCATAAATATCCGCAATAAATAATTAAAAAAGTATTTTTAAGATTATAAAGTAATTTTTCGATTGTTGCATTGTAATAATATACTTCAGGACTTTTTTCCACCAAATAAATGACGAAAATATTGTTTCTTCAATCAATTAAACAGGAATATAACATGGACATTTCCAGTATCATTCGAAGAAAAACGAAAAATATGTATAATTTTAAGTCTATAAATTTAAATGAAGTATTGAAATAAATTCAATTAAAAAAAAAAAGAAACCACTGTTTCCGCCCGGGATCGAACCGGGGACCTTGCGCGTGTGAAGCGCACGTGATAACCACTACACTACGGAAACAACGACTGTATTATCTTAAAATTAATTCATAACAAAAGTTTTCTAAGATATTTTTCAATTAATGAAAGATATGAAATGAATTACTATTATTCTGATAAATTAAAGACTTATCCAATTAGGTTTTAGGAAAGAAAATACAAGCAATTAAAAATTTCTCTCCAAATCTTAGTATTTTCGATACTTTTTACTCTTTGATAAGCGCCATCTATAGGTTATCGATTAAACTAAATATTCCAAAGAAATAAAATTGCAGTTTTTCTTAAGAAATTAAATTAATTATAATTTTAAAAATAAAAACAATTGATTTTTGTGTAATAATATATATGAATGGTAATTACTAGCTTTTTTGTAAAAGAAATTTTTCCTGCATAATCTTTTTTAAATGATTACCAAAATAAAAAAATTATTAATGTTATTTCGAAGAATACAAAGAATTTTGTGTGGTGTTTCCTATTAAATTAAATTAAAAATTTTTGACACAAAATTCTAAAATTATTTAATGGTATATGTGTATTTTTTAATCAGTATGAATTTTAAGTACCTTTAGTGGCTAAATTATTTTAAGAGAATTTTAAAAAGAGAATTATTTTATTCTATATAGAATAAAAGAAAAAAAAAAAATTTATTTGAGGTTAAATAAAATAATAATTTTTTCACTGCATTCAAAATAACTGATTTTTATATATTAATTTTCATATTATGTTCACAATTACATTATCAATTTTAATTTTATGGAACATATTCAAACATAAATTCCAAATTTTTAAAATATCGTGACTTTTTTTTTTTTAATGGGATTTTCCAATATTTCCCGATAAATAAGAAAATGCTCCAAAGTAACTATTATAAACACTGTAAAAATGCTTGAAATTCTAGAAAGTTCTATTTCTTTTTAATTTCCTGTTTGAAATTTATTGAAATTATTATTAAATAGTTTTTTCCTCAGAAAAGTGAATATAATATTTTAACATTTCTTTAATAAAAATGAAGAATTTTTAATTATCATCACTAATTAAATCAACTGTAAAGTAGTTAGACTAATTGTTATAAATATTAGGAGAAAATAATAGGTTTATTTTATCATCAAACCACATTACTATAGCTATTATTTTCATAATACCATTATTTTTTTTTCATTAATAGGAGGTAAATGTTTTCAGTTAATTCTATTTTTCAAATCTTTGCCTTGGAAAAAAATTATCAATGAATTTTTATTATTTAAACTTTGATAAATTACAATACAAAATCGTTTCTTGATTTAAATTTATAGCAAAATATTTAAATCGTTCCTTAATCATGTGCAGAGCAGAGATATCGATTTTGCCTTTACTTCTATAGTTTATGGGTTCGAATCCCAATTCTTGTGTGGATGTTAGGTATGAAGTACACTTTAGGTCAGATTCCGCTTCTAATAAACTGCAAGTAAAAATTAAGACGGAAGAACGAGATAGAATTGAATTAGAATTCTTTTTTAATAAAATGTGAATTTTACTATCGTAACGTTTATAACATTAAACCTAAATAATTGTTTTTGGAATAAATGCAGTGAGAAGATTTTAATAGAATATTTGAATTATTATTAATATACTTTATGAATTATTTCATAATTTATGCTTAGAAATGTTTTGTAGTTTTCATAAGAAATTTAATTTATAATAAACTCAAAGCTTTCATTAACTTCTGAGAAGTAAAGCATCAATTGCCGCGGACAGTGATTGGGAGGGTAACCACATTCACCCTCTCTGAGTTGCTGGAGGTCCATAGAGAGAAAGCTTGCCCACTTTAATCTGTGACATCCAAAGTCCTTCCACTGGTGTGGCATGGTTTTGGAGAGGGGGTACTGATTCAGGTGCGACCTTGATCGAGGTTCAAAATTATGAGGTGCCAGGTGACAGACTAGGAGAAGACTGGTTTATACTGCTATGTACGTATGCATGTTACTGTAAAAAGTCAAGAATTCTTAGCTGATGACATAAGTGAAGATGAGTTATTCGTCCTCGCGAACTTCGACAAAGCTCCTGTTTGAAAAAAATTTCCTTTCAGGATTTTCTGAATGTGGACTCAAATGTAATCATTACATAAATGGCTGAGAACGTAGTGAACAAAGAAGGGAAAATATTTCCAGCCATCAAATGAGAATCAAGTGACATGTAACTGCGACCGTCAGAGAAAACAAGAATAATAAAGGCTAATATGATTGAAGGACATTATTTTTCAAAAAGCAATAGTAAAACGCTTTCCTAAATTGATAAAAAAAAAAGGTAAAAAGTTTTTTCTTTTATATAATATAGTTTTGAAACAAAAGCAAGCCTAAAAATCAGGCAAAGTAATCACTTTTTGCCTTGTTTATTTTTTTTCAATAAAATGTAAGTAAAATTTGTTTTTAAGAATGAATTTTTTGCATTTTTTTTGTGTATAATATGCATATTTTTTACTTTAAGAAAAGCAATTTGTTAAAAAAAAGTTAATTTTAAGATGTGACACTTAATTTTACATTTTACGAACTTTTGATTTTAAGAACTATGTTACTAATCTCTAGGAGTTATTAAAAAATAAATTCTGTTTCTGTTGATAGACACGACACTTGGACAAGCCATGCGCGCTAGTCCTACTGCTATGCTAAATTAATTGTGAAGGGTATGTCTCTCAGCACCATGAAGGTGAAAATACGTCTTTGCTCTAAGACTCTACCAATAGATGGCACCACCAGAGAATCCACTCCTTTAATTTTGACATTGATTCTGGAGGGGCTGGAAATTTTCTTCATCTTCGAAATTTTCAACAAACTTCTACTGAATCCTTTAAATTATAAAGTAGTGTAAATATTAATGTAAAAAAATTCATTGTACTATTGAAAATATGGTGAGTTGCAGTATTTCATATATTTAAAACTTAATAAGTATCCCTTTTATACTTTTGCACTTTGAAATGTGTTTTTCATTAATTAACTTAACATTATAGTCTAATATAGAGAATTTGTTGTTATTCTTTCCATATAGTATTTTGTTGTCCATGGGCATATTTGTAAGATAGTTCGTATTTTCTGAATGTTGATCATATTGATATTATAAATTTTCTATAGTGTTGATATTGGACTATTGAAAAGGGTGGGTGAACAAAGAATCACGAATAGATAAAGATAGATTAAAAGAAGAAAATGGAAAACATTGATTATTAAATAAAAATGTTAAATATTAAAAAAAAAAAAAAGGTAAATAGTAAAAATGAATAAAAATCCAAAAATAATGGCGGTGATGAATGACTCCAAAAGAAACAAAGAACTAAACCTGTGACACGACAGCCTGTATGAGGCCTAAAATCCTCATACCTATTTTAGTGACCAAGGGCCCTGGAGCACGAAGCATATGTCCTGGTTTTAGGTGGTCAGCCTAACGCAAATCGTGCAGTATTTAGATCCCTATCATGCTCGATACTCAGTTTATTGCCGTTACTGAAGGCTGAGTTGACCTTGACCAACCCGAAACTCAGACCTGTGTCTTGGGGCTTCTTCTACGCCACCAAATTTCCAATCCAAAAGTCACAAATAGGAACACTTGAAAAGTAATCATCGCGGAAAGGAATATTTCCGTTCCAGAGACAGATAGTGCTAGTTAGCTTTCAGCACTTTCGAAGTCACATCTTTTTATGGCAATCCCTGTTGTTGTTGTCTTGTGTCTGCTAGGCGGGTAATATGGAGTGCTCTGCTCCATTTTTCCAACTGAATCGTAATTTGGTGTGGAGTCCGTCTTTCTCAGTACACACATGCCATAGGTAACCGTTAATAGGATAGGCAGCCATTCACAAACCATTCATACCAAGAAAGGACAAAGACAGGGGAGAGAAAGTACATTCATGCCCTTACCGGAATTTGAAACCAGGATCTCCCTATTCGTAATCAGGCACGCTGACCACTAGACAAGGTGAGTGGCATAGCAATTCCTTTCGAATTCTCGCGCGAATCTTTATATCTCAATATTTTTCCATCTCTCTCTCTTCTTATATATTAATATCTACGAATTCTTTTTTTGTGTTGGTAAAAATATTTTTCAAAATATTTTTATATCTCCTTACTTCAAAATATCTTAATTCTTTTCTTATCTCTTTACATCAACGTATTTAAATGCTTCTTTTAACATTGCTTTCCAAACTCTTCATATGACACTACACCAATATTATTCAAACTGTTCTCACAGCTTTACGCCACGGTCTTGCAAATACTTCATACATTTTTACTACAGCAATTTTAAACTTTTTCTTATGTCACTGGCGGTTTTTTTAATGTTTCTCAATTATTAAGAAACTTTTTTTCTAGAGGTTCGTCTGATTTGTAGTACTACCAAATATCAGAAAATTTTTCATTTGCTGATTTTTTTTAAATATCTTTATTTCCACAATGATTTTCTACTTTTTCAAAAAAAAAAAGCAATTTAGTAGAACAAATTTTACAGCGAAAGCACACCTGATTCAGTCAATGCTAAATAAATACCATTTTTATAACAGATTATGGGAATAATATTGTTGTGGCATACCACTTTGGCTACCTGCTCTAGACCAGGTCCATAACGTTGAACACTCCTAAAAAATCTAGCACCATTAAAGGACTGTTATATAAATAATCTTTGGATAGCCCCAGGCCCTCAAGCACGCGGTCTGGCGTATCATGTTCAGCAGAACAGTTGGAACAAATCTCAAAAATTTTGGTGCCCTCAGAAAACTCTAATGATCTGAGGTGACCACTTCGAAAGTGGGCAAGAGCAGTTTGTTTCTGTCTTTTAAAACTGTGAGCTTCCCGAACGAGAACACTGATACCGTTGATGCTCTGGAGGGACAATCCATATGGTCTTAATCCTGCTTTTTATTCTTGAAACGATTTCCAAATAGATGAGAGATGCCAACGGCTCAGGTGCATCAAGAGCTGTCACGCAGTTTCATTTCCCTCTAGATCACCATGAGAAGATGAATATCATGGGATATAAATAGTCGTTTTAATTTATTGAGTATCGATACTCCAGTACTGTCTTTCACACTTTGCCAGTTGGTCAAGTGCTGAATCGCACTTTACTTGGATGGGAGTTTTACTTTTACTTGATAAACACGCAAACAAATTCAAAATCAAGCTAAATCATCCAGACGTTTATGTAAAAAAAATAGAAAAGGGGGGGGGGTTACAGGTTTACAGTACCTCGTCTTTGCTAAAAATTTAAACATAGCAAAGTATGAAAGTTTTATTTTCATTATTTAAGCTATCCTTTCGCTGGTGAATTTTTAGCAACAATTAAAAATTGATGAACGATGACTTACAAACTTATCAAAAAAATCTTCTAATATGTCTTATCTTCAGAAGTGATCTTTAACACTTTGTGGTCATTTACATAATCTTTATTTTTTAATTATTCTTAAGTTAGATTATTGCGTAATATGTTACCAGGTTTCTATTTTTACCGAACAAAACCACTAAGCACACAGCTGACCGCAACTTTATTTTCAATAATATGGTTAGGGGTCCACATCTGAAATGGCACTTGCCGAGCTGGTAGCCGAATGGTTAGCGCTCTTGCCTTCGGTTCAACAGTTCATGGGTTCGAATCCCACCTTGGGCAGGGATGTTCGTAATGGTTCGGAATCCACTTTAAGCCGTAGGTCCCAGTCTGATTAGCCCTCGTGTGCAAAAAATGACCGTTGAGCGACAAACAAACGAACGACTGAAATGGCACTTTCTTTCCTGCGCTATATTGATAGAGCCTACACTACGGCACTTATAACATGCATGAACCTATTAACAAGACTTTTTTCGACTGATTTAAGTATAAAACCTGCGACTCCCAAGTTCTTATCTCACCAGATAATAGTAGTTGCATTAACTTATTGCCCTCTTTTCTGTTGCTTAATTCTGTTAATTAAATTTACAAAACAGCTAATTACTTTTGATTAAAATGAAACAGTGATGTAATTCCCACAGAATGCACCGTTAAAAGTGAAGTAATAACCACCCGAGTTGGGTCATTTTTTTAAGGTTCACGCACTTCACTAACAGAGGAATATTATACCCTACGATTATAATTTATATAACTTCTCAAGACAAAATTAATAAGCATTATATCATTAGGTTCGATTCTCACTTCTTGTTGATGTTTTGACCCCGCTTAGTAGTCAGTTTAACGGCTTTAGGCCGTTGTAAGGTATTTTAAACTCAACGACCTAAGTTGCTTTCCGTAAGGACTGTTCATAGATAGTGGGCCATATTCATGGGTCGCAAAGATATCGTAAAACTCCTAAGCACCCACTCCAATTGACGTGCACGCAGAAGGCGGAAGCGCAATATTTATTTACTGTTGTTCACCAGTGGCTATAATCGAACCAGGGAACTTGTTCCGAAGAGCGATGTTGTGCCACTAAGACATAGTTAGCAAAATGTTGTGAATGTTTATGTTAGTTTGGCATTTACTTCATCCACTGCGTTGTGTTTTGTTTGTATATTATATTATGCATTCGAGCGTTTTTGTACTTCTGAAAATCTAAGAAATTTTGACAGAAGCCTTCTGGGAGAACTTTTTATAGTGCGTTATACTCACGTGTCACAAGGGAGAAAACCTGGAAAATTCTCAAGCACTCACCAACATAAACGCACATGCTGAAGGTAGGAGCGCAACACCTAACTTCTGTTGTTTAATTGTGGCTAGTATCGAGCCTGGGGTTTTTTATCTTTGTGAAGAACGAGTTCCTAGGTCAAGATGACCTTAATACAATATTTATTTAAAACTTAAGGTCCACGAAAGTTTAACTAATTTCATGGATTTAAAAATGATCACAGAAATAGACACACCAAGCCAAACTAAGTCCCTCTGTCTTTGATTAGATCTAGTATCGAACTCATTACCTTAAGAACAGAGAAAGAGTCATCTTTCTCTAATAGGGTACCTGGAGTCTAAGTAATTTTTGCTTGACGGGAGAGATTTCCACGAAGCAGAACTGCCACATACGAAAGACGGCAATTAATTACCATAAGAGCGGTGACAAATTTCTACCCGTTCGTCGAACTTTCATCTAATTCAATAATCAAAACACCGAATTCACACAATGTAACAACAAATGCAGTTCAGAAGAATAGAAGCCATTCCGAAATCCCTTTAGCGTTACTTTCGCCTCTTTTGTTGGAAAGAAAGTGTTTTATTGTCTCTTATCTCCGCATGCTTAATAACGACAAGAAAAATAACCCATCTGAAAAGTGGGCGGGAGCATGATGTACCACTCAAAAGTACAACGCCAAAAAGATGTTATCATCGCCAAGAATGTGCGGCCAAGTGATAAATGGTCGCGCCAGATGTCCCCTTTGTCCTCACAAGATAAACGCTAAAGAAAGAAAGAACTTTCAATTTTTTTCGCCTTTTTCCTAGCAAGAATTTACCCTTTCCTCGCCGCTTTGAGTTACGACTATCGATTGTGGAGATTTTTAACAATTGTCTCCGTATTTATGTGTGTAAATCACGAAAAATTTATATCACCTTCCTTAGATAAATGCATGGTAACTTTATAGAAACATCCGTGTTGATTCCGTATTTTTTTAAAATCCACTAAGGTTTGTTTGAATGTTTGTGAACATGCGTGTTCTACAGGAATCTTCGGTTCAGTTCTTTTAAATGTATTTTCATAACAATGGATTACAGATAAACATTTGGAGATAAAGTTCTCGAATGTTCAGTGTTAAAACTAACGAGAATCAACATTAATTTATAAAAATATAATGGTGATTAATTTAAATTTAGTAGAAAGTAAGCAGATTTATCATTTAATCGTTGAATTTATATTCTTGTATTTATATTTGAATTTATATTTTTTACGTTGAATTTATATTTTTTTCACCATTAGTGAATAATAATAATAAAAACCGAACAGCACAATTTAACAGAAGCGACATCTAGAATTATGTATGCATAAAAGTAAAAAGAGAATTTTTTAAATTTTATAGACACTTGTTGATACTCCCCTTTCACAGCGTTATTGAAATAAGCATCTGTTGCCTGCAGCTGAAATGTAATTCTGCAAGGCCACATTCCAAAAAAGGTACAAATCTTTCCTTTTAATACAGATTGTTTTACGTCAGTTATCGTGTCCGAAAGTATTAAAGCTCCAGTGGCACAGTAGCTTCACACCGCTTCCCGTTAAGATCAGTAAAAAGAAGCATCATTTGCCACGGGCAGTGGTTGGAAGGGTGACCACATTCTCCCTCACTGGATTGCTGGAGCTCCGTGGGTTGGGGTCGTGTCCACGTTCATCTATGACAGCGAAGTTCTTTCGCTGGAGGAGCGTAGATATGGAGAGGAGGGTGTAAGCTCAGGTGTGACCTCGTCACTTGATCGTGGTTTATAATGACGTGGCGCCTGGTGATAGACCACTATCCCAAATCCTTTAACTTGAGGTACAGTGGGGGGCTAGCTTGCACCGCCAAATAGGTATGTTAGATGGTATGGCTTTCAAATAAACGTGTATATAACTCTGTATAGGCGTGCTACGATTAGTCTGTTGCCACCTATGATAATGCAGCGATTCTTTTGCATCATTTTTTGTCGCCAAGTTTGTACCAATCGAATGCAATAGATATGTTCCTATTGTATTTATTAATTCAAGAAATTGTAGAAATATCTTAATTTTTTTATAATTTCCGGATAAACCTTGAACTTAGAAATATACGAAATGTGATTTCGGAAGCCAAATGATATTTTGTTACTGCAATATTCAATTAATTCAAAAAGTGCTGAAATCCATATGTTGTGGCAATTGCTTTAAAAAATGAAAATGATAGGAGTTTTTGGGAAGAAAGGGCTGATTAGCTCCCATAACGCCATCTACCAGAGATAAAGGAATATTAGTAAGGCCATTTTTAACGAGAAATATCAGTGCTTCTTATAAGATAATACAGCATTTGTCGAACATCCTGATCATTGTTAAATAAAAAGGTCAGCATTTTAGGAATCATAAGAAATCTTTAATGTGGACTACATACATACATAGCGTTGCAAAACAAGCTCCAGACTGTACCTTGCATTCAACGGACTGTACTTTATGACTGTACTTCCTGGTTAATATTTGCCTATCACCAAGAGCCTTATCATTTTCAATCACGATCACACCTTAACTGGCATCGTCCTCTCCTCATCCATGCCACACCAGTGGAAGAACTTTGGACGTTCCAGACGAACGTGGACGCGTCCCCAACCCCCAGAGTTCCAGAAATTCAGCGAGGGAGTATTTGGCCACCCTCCCAACCATTTGAACCAAGAATCTTCCAGTTTACATATACAGCGGTGCAAGTGAGCTTCGAACTGTACCTTCAGGTTAACGGGTTTGGAATACTCCCCCATCACTAAATTCCTCCTCCAAATTTTGAACCACTGTCAGGTGACGAGGTCCCACTTGAGCTAGCACCCTCCTCTCCACATTTACGCCACGCCTGAAGAAGGACTTTAGACGTCAAATATTACCGTGGATATTTTCCCAACCCCTAGAGCTCTAGCAATTCAGTGTGAGAGTATTTAGTCATCGTCCTAATCATTTGAACCAAAAATCTTCCAGTTTACATATATAGTGGTGCAAGCGAGCTTCGAACTGTACCTTCAGGTTAACGATCTTAAGAAACTTCCTTTTCTTCATCGATGGCATGACAGCCCCAAATGGGCCCTGGCCTTCTCAATAAGATTTCTCCAGGTTGTTTTTTTCTGGCCATGGGTTTCCAGTTTGTTACACCTCAGGGTGGCGAAGTCCCTTTAAAGGGGGTCAGTCCATGTGATATTGGGTCGGTCCCTAGCTTTTGTTCCTGTAAGCATGGCATAAAAAATTTTCTGCGTCGTAAGTTCACTTTTCATTTTGATAACATTTAGTTCTTTGAATTTTAATAAATTTTATGACTCTGGTTCTCTAAAGGCACGATAAAGTTCTAAATTTGAGCGTCTGTGCCACACGCAATTGAGTTCTTTACCTCCAAAAATGGCCCTTAGAATCAGCCGCCTAACGATGCGAAGAGCATTTTCATCTTTTTGAATCATTGTCCATGCATAAGTAAGTATATACAGGTGGTTTTTATTTTAATGAAGTTAGATTACAAATATCTCCGCGTCTCGTAAAAGCATCTGTTGGCAGATTTGATTCTTTCACGCACTTCGGATGTGATGTTATTACTCAGATTCTAAATATGTGAAGATACCAACTTTTTCAAATTTGCATGTACCAATTTGAAGAAGAGTTGCGGAGTCCGTAACCGTAGTGCACTGCATGTATTTAGTTATTTACTGATTTTTGGTAAGGTGCATTTTTCCCAGTGCTAAAAAAACCAGCTTTAGAGCATGTAGTGCTTTTGCAATAATCGCTATACCATCGGCAAATGCAAAAATTTGCACAGATATATGAAATATATTTCCTCTTGTGTTGATTTGTGAGTCCCAGGTGACTTCCTCTAATGCCATATTGAAGAGTAGGCAATGCAGCGCGTAGCCCTGCCTAAGCCTATTTCTTATTTCCATTGGTTCCGAGAGATCATCTTAGTTTTTGACTTTTTGCTGTGTGTTGCTAAGCGCAAGGGCAAAAAGCTGTACACTAATTTGCAAGGGATGTCAAATTCTTTCCTAGCTTCATTGAGTAGCTTTCTATTAATGCGATCATAAGCAAGCAGTCTTAAAGTCCACGAAGTGATGGTGAGTACCAATTCCAAATTGTACTCAGAATTGTACTCCAAAATGTGATCAGTTGTAGATCTTCCCTTTCTGAATCCACCTTGATAGTCCCTGATTATGTTTTATACGTATGAATTTAGTCTACAGAATAGGATGTTTGAAACATTTATATAAGTGGTAAAGAGTAGGCTGATTCCTCTATAGTTAGATGTCTCTTTCTTTTTTGTCTCCATGGATGTCTCCTTTTTTTGTGCATGAGACTGACTGTACTCTTCCAATCCTCGGGGAACATCTCATTGTTCCACACTCAAGAAACAATTTGGTATATAATATGTATTCACTCCATCTGTCCTCAATTATTTTATGGATTTTAAGAAACTAAGAACATAAATTTTCAAGAAAGTGAAAACAAAAATAATCTTAAAAAAAAAAAAAAAAAAAAAAAAAAACTAAGATGAAATAAATTTTTAAAATCCAAGAGAATGGTATTGAGAGAAAAAGTTAGAATCCTGATCGTTAATATAATATTCTAGCCTTCTGAAATCATTATGAAGAAAAAATTATTCTGGAGTTCAAAAGATTACAAAGGCGAAACCTGACAAGGCCGATGACTGTAATATTGAAAGAGCTTGTGCGTGTTAAATTTCTGTCAATACGCTAGTGTAAATAGTAAGTTAGTAAAGGGTGCCAACTCAACGCGACGTTGTCATTTGACTTTGATTCAAAATTATAAGACAATTTATCCACTTTATGTGGCATGGTGACATAAGCATTCAGATATTTGTACTCCATTGTAGAATAATATAAGTGCTTCACTCGAATAATTTTTACTCTTAATAAACAGATAAATTAAAATCTGTATTTTATACCATTGTCAATATTTTTATATCTTTTCGTAAACGGCGTGTAGCACAATCATTAAAATTCAAAAAATAGTATATATTTATTTAAAGTTGAGTATATTGTTGCACTTTATTTGCCGAAATATATTATATTTTTGCACGGTCAAATTTAAATTATGGAGAAAAGGAATTTTGTCGGAGAAAAAAAATGAAAGAAATCCATTCCAACTTTCATCAAAACCGATTGCATTAGATAAGAAAAAGAATATAAATGTGCAAGTTTGCAATATATTGACGGTTGGCATGGTTACTGTTTATGACACAATACCGCCTTCTACATTTGACATGCTTCTTTTAAAATTCGGAGCATTTCCAAAAAATATTTGTAAGTTTTTCTTTCTTTTTTTAAAAAGAAAGAAAAAGTCAGTTAAAATCTTAGAGGAATATGCGTTTTGGTTATTATTCAAATGAAATAGCATTTAACTCTAGCTTCGTATTTTTGAATATATTTGAGCGCGATGCAGTATGCATTATGCATAAGATCAAAGCATATATTTTTTGAAAATAAAATATGCTTTCGCTTACCTTCAGAAATCACATCTTTTCTACATTTATAAATCTTAAAGACATCCCAAAATTGTAAAGAAATGCACATATTTATTTCCAAAGACAGGTTTCATTTCGGAAGAATCTGAACTTTGAAAAGGAAACTGTTTTAATTTTCTGCGTAAAGTAAATACGAACCAAAACAGAATGAATATGGAAAAAAATACGTAATTTTACTTTTTATAAATGAATCAGCACTTTATACTTCATATTTTTACTTTATACGCTTTTTACTTTTTATAAATGTATCAGTAAAAATTATAGTAGTAATCATAAAGTGGTTGCTTCTTTCGTTACAGTCGAGGACTTTATTAAGATTCTCATTGGTTTAAAATATCCATGACGTCAGATAATATTTCATTTATATCACATCGTTGTGAGACGGTGTTGTCAATCCGATTTGATGACGAATTTGCTGCTTGCCTTCAAATCACATTCTTCGATCGACAGCGAACAAGGCGAAGTTCACCATTAAATATCTTAGAATAGTGTCAAAGTTCATTTTGTTAATAAAATGATTTCTTGTATAAGGAGCAAAGCATCGGTTTTATCAGCCTTTTTCCATTGATGATTGACATATAAACACTAAAACAGGAAAAAAAAAAAAAAAAAAAAAAAAACACTTCATGTTTTGTTTAACTTAGCAAGAAGGATTTAAATTCTTAAAATTTTCATTAATTGATAGAATTCTAAATTACCAATTGCAATATTTGTTAACAATCTTTCTTTTGATTCTTAAGAAATTTTATTACTGTCCTTGTTTACGCCAACATTAAAAATTTTCTCTTAAGTAATTGGTATTGCTGGAATAAAGCAGATTTGTAAAACTTGGGCTCAAAAATTTCGTTAAATTATTATTTGATTTTAAATAACACTTAAATTGAAATAAGTTATCTTTTCTTATGTTGTTTAAGAAGTAAAATATGTTTTAATGAATCAGAACAACGTGTATATACTTGCAGTAGAAAAAAGATATTAACGGTTCCGGGAGCGAGGTCTTTCTCCATTATGATATCGGAGTTCATCAATACGATAAGAATATATTCAATCAAAGACATTATTCTTTTCTTTCTTTTCATACCGTTCTTTCATAATTCAAGCATTTATTCGATCTTAATTCCGGATTTCTCTTCTTTTGTTTCCGAAATTTAAGTTTTGCTCAGCTTTATAAGCTCTTTTCTAGAAACAAAAACGATGTCTTTTTCCATTATGATATAGCAGTTCATCAAGAAGATAAGAACATTCGATCAAGGACATGATTCTCTTTTCGGTCCTTCGATACCGTCTTCAGAATTCCATCTTATATTTATTTTACTCTTCCTTTTTTTACCGAAATTTAAGTTCTCAGTTTCTTAAGATCTTTACCTGACACGGGTGTGATGTCTTACCTCACTATGATTTCGAACGCAGTCCATCAAAATAATTAAGAACATTCGATCAGCAGGAAAGATTCTTTTGTTCTGATATCAATCGCTCAAATTCATGGCATAGATTTGGACTTCTTGTTATGTGCGTAGTTTAAGTTCTTGTTTTGTTGTTATGAATCTTGCTAGACGACGGCTATATGAAATTAAATCAGAAAAGTGCGTCTTTCGTTTAACCAGATCACCACGAAGGTGAAAGTACGACTTTAATCTAAGACTCCTCCGATAGACAGGAACACTAGAGGGGTAACTCCCTCAATTTTGACTTTGAGCTCCAGGGAGAGGAAGTTTTCTCCAGACCATTACACCCATAGTAACGGCCGACCACATGACTTTCTATTTCACATATTTAAGGAGCTCGTATCACATGCGTTCAGTGGGTCTTTGGCAGCAATGAGAATCGAACCTGGCCCTATCGGAAGGAAGGTCTATGTAATAACCACTATCATGGCCTAAACCTTCCCTAGATAATGTTATGTATTCAAGCACTAAAGCTCAATAATTTGGAAAACTCTCAAGCAAACACCTCGATACAAATGTATGCAGAATACAGGAAAACAATACACAATTTTATTACTTCAATAATAACTGATATCGAACCCATCAATTTTCTCTATTTGACTTTAGAAGTTTTTTGTATGTAAACTCTTGTAAGAGATTTTCTGTAGCACTTTCTACAGTTTGTAATCTGAATTCCCTCTTTGGTTTATTTATTCTATTTATTCAAATTTAGTTCATACAAACAAGGTTGTAGAAACGGAAGTCAAATTAAATACCCGTGAGAGAGAGAGAGAGAGAGAGAGAGAATTCAAAGTTTTGCTGAAAAAAATAATTTTTCAGTCCCTTTAATGAATCTATTAGAATATTTAAGAAGTTAATTTATTAAAGCTTAGGTCCTTGAATTTAATATCATGAGTAATATCATGAAATATATGCACAACTTTAATAATATTTTTTCTGGGTGCATTTATATCGAACATTTTCAATGAACTGACACAATTCATTTAAAGTGCACACCGCGAAAAAAATTATCAGATTTAAATAAGCAAAATTAAAAAAAAAATTTGTGGAAACATACAATCAGACATTGTAAATACAACAAGAAGGGGTTACAAATAGAGCGAACTAAAAGTGATCTGTATTTTGAAACGATATGCATAATGCAGAGTGAGACCAGGGTTGGGTCATTTGGTTGTATGATCACCGTGAACGGCGATACACGAAACAACACGTCTAGGCACTAATTCAATGAGAGATCTAATGGCGTTCTGAAGAATGGCTCTCCATTCTCTGTAAACCATTAGACAAAGTGCCTCTTCTTAAAGAGGCAGTGGAAGGGTTAGCAAATGGCGTCCAATCATATGCCAAACATGTTCTATTGGTGAGAGATCTGGCGAGCATAGTGGCCAGGGATGCAGCTGTACACCTTTCAGGGCATGTTGGCTGATGTGAGCAATGTACGGCCGGGCCTTATCCTACTGATAAAAGGTATTGATAAATCATCTGAAAATAGGGGAGTGTTACCGACCACAGTACATCATCCACGAAACGTCGGGCTGTCATAGTACAGTGAATACGTACCAGAGGTGACATGGAACTGTACGCAATGGAGCCCCAAACCATGTTGACTCGTTGTCGAATGGTGGAGCGTTCCACAATTGATGCAGGATCGGAGCAGTCTCCACATACACGGCACAATCATACGTGGCAAGAATCATTGAAGAAACAGAAGCGTGAGTTATTTGAGAAGACGTTTCTGTTCCACTCCGTCGTCCGCAACGCTCTAATGTTGCACCATTCCAGACGTTGGCGTCTTGGTCCTTTGGGGTCAATGACAGTCTTCTTAACAGACGTCATGAGCACAGGCTACCAATCAACTGCAATTGGTTCTAGTCGACTGGGGAGCATCCAGGGTGTCTTGAATATTCCTCCGAGTTTTGGTAGACATGCTTTGTTTTCCACAGTCTCTTGTTCCAACCATCTTCACCTCAGCCGGTGCACTCTGGCATTCTGGATAAGATCAAAGCGTAGGGATTGGCAGAAAAGACAAATCTGCCCTTCTCAGACCCTTCCCGTCGCGAACTAGTCCGTCTCCGTCCGAATTGACTTCGTTGACGATGGCCTGGCATTCTCCGCATTTACAGCCACCCTTTGCTCCCAACCACCCGCAGCAGCAATAATGGCGTGAATGTTGCTTTCTCTGCCGATTCCTCACCTTGTATCTTATCCTAAGTGCGATGGAAAGCTACTCATTTCACACCACATTTGTATAACGCGGTAAGGTGCATCTACTTTGAAAATTTGCATAATAATCTAGCCACTCAATCTTAGTGTTACGTATTCACCGTCGGCGGGCAGTATATATATATATATATATATATATATATTATTTTTATGTTAAACTGGTAAAGGAAAGTTACAATCATATTTATGCTTTTATGTTAAGTTAAAGCAATGTTAATTCAATTTAAAGGAAAAAAAAAACTTAGAGCAATAAACACGGCCTCAAAATCGTC
Organism: Latrodectus elegans; assembly: GCA_030067965.1. Lineage (NCBI taxonomy): Eukaryota > Metazoa > Arthropoda > Arachnida > Araneae > Theridiidae > Latrodectus > Latrodectus elegans. The sequence goes on along the minus strand of CM057821.1, from coordinate 77,556,953 downwards.
AGGTTGACCTCTACACTATCGTCTGATGTTTTAAAACACACAGACGTTTGCGTTATGCAATTTAGGAAACGTTTTCATCTTTTTTATAGGTTATAACACAATGTGAAAAGATTTAAATAACTATTTAGTTATCCCTATAATAATTAAATTTCTAAGAAGATCTCATATCCCGAAGTCTTTTTCGAAGTACTTTTTCTGGTGATAAGGGCTATACAAAAATAAGACTCTTAGTTTTACATATGCAAATATGCAGATAACTACAATATTCTTTTAAAACTTATATCATTAAACTCGTTCGGTACAAAAACTGTGAGTTAACTATAAAAATATTAAGTTTGTACGCGTTATCTGATAGCTAATTACATTATTTATCTTAATCAAATAATCAATATATATATATATATATATATATATATATATATATATATATATATATATATATATATATATATATATATATATATATATATATATATATATATTCTTTTGAATAATCTTTTGAAATACCAGATCAGACATTAAGCAAAAATATTCTTTAATACTTTTAATTCAAATTGCATAATAGATGTAGAATATAATTTAATCTTATGTCCGCAGAATCGAATACCGCCTAACTTAAAAATTATATATAAATGTAATTTTTTTCAAAAGGGGAGTTTTTATAAACAAATACTGTAGCACTGCAGCACTAATGAACATGTGGTAGCCTATGGTATCGGAAGAATCTTAGAGCGAATTCACCTATTGTGGTGCTCTGATTGAACGAAAGACGGGTAACGAGCTTGCCTTGTCCAAGAGCCGCAAGTAAAAACATATCGGACACTTTTGATAGTATACCGCTTTTTAGCATGAATGGACGCGGGTTTGATCCCAGCTGCTTTTGAACAGTGGGAAAATGAAAATTCACTGGGGTCTCGTGGAAGAATACCACTCTTCAGTCCAAACATCTTTTGGTTTAGACATTGGTAGATGTCTGCTGCAGCCAAGTATGTCGTAGTTTCACGAGTGTCCTCCTTTTGGAAACGGTGGTATGACCCACTGTCTACGAAAAGTGGAATTGGAAGGCAATTTAAGCAGTGTATACAAAAGTGCCATAGTCTGTGTATTACACGATGTCAAAAGAAATTAAATTGCTGAAATGAGAACTTTTATATTCGAAATTATTTTATTATAATTTTTGTAAGTTAAAAAATTAACTTTGAACAAACAAGACCTAATTGTTTTCCAAATCTTATAAGCAGTAACTTACAAGAATTTCAGAAGAAGTTTTTGATAAAGTTACTCTCCTTTATTGACAAAAGCTTGTATACCCACATACAAAAGCGATCAGCATTAATCAAGATTAATATTTAGGATACTCTACTTGTGAAGAAAAATCATTAATACAAGATTTTTCAATCATAAATTCTATAATATACTGGTAAAAAACTAGTCTGCTTTAATCAATCTTATAAGAAAATAGCTGAAAATTTATTTTACAATTAAAAAGAAAGGGAATATACGTTCAAAAACTGATGTATATATTAAATACCACAAATGAGTTTCCTATAACTGTTTTGAAAATAAAATTATTCTATAATGTTATGTTTTTAAAAAATTTACGTCATTTTCATCCAAGTGGCAACCTAATACATGCAACAGAGGCGGCTTATGGATAAACGTCTAAAGGAATATATTCGGGGTATCATTTGTTTCCCAGGCATCTGCACACTGGAAAAAGGCACGAGCAGAGGCTGCATTGATATTGCGGATTCCATTTCTTTCCTATCTTCGAACGAGTCAAGGGATGAATGATTTTGGTGTGACTGCGACTCACTAGGCGAGGAGAAAATTTTTGATTCAATATGTATATAAATATATATACATTACATACGTACATATATACATGCATACACATATATATACTTATACATATATGTATATACATAGATAAAAAATATATTTCCCAATTAAGGGGTCAGCCAAGCTAGAAACCCCAATGTTTAGTTTTTAAGCATGCCTGGTACTCACAGTCACTTTAGTTTTTAAGCATGCCTGGTTTTATCCATTCACTGAAGGGATGAAAAACAGATTCGATTTTACCCATCTAAAGAATCGAACCTCAATTCCAGAGATTTAACCAGCATGTATATCGCATGTAATCGACGAGTTTTTGGCGGCATTGGGAATGGAACCCACCCATTCAGAATGGAAAGTCGATGGCGTATAAACATTACAACAAGCCACTGAAGTTCTTGTTCTTATATTAATATCAATTCTATAGACGATAATTCTTTCCCCCCATTATGGTAGTAAGAAAAAACAATTAATCAAGCATCTCTTTGTTTCAGTAACATTCTTTCGGACTTATAAGATTTATTCCACAGTAAAAAATAAATGTTTATACAGTTTCATACCATTTATATTTGCATTTTTATTCTTTTTTTTCAAGATGAAAAAAACAGATTTTATTGTTTTTGATAATAATGAATGTTATTTCCATTAACCATTTATTTTTATTGTTTCCGCTGGTGACTTTTGCTGCCATTTATTTTTGCTAAACACGAGTGAAACGTACTTTCAAAACAAACAACTTTCAAATTTCTGATAGCAGAATTTTCATTATTTCTGTGGAATAATTAACTTCTAACTGTAATTTTGACTCTGTAAGATTTCTTTTATATAAAATCACCAATACATATTATTTCTGAACGACTGTATGTGAAAGTAGTTTAATCAAATTTTATTCGTATGAACCTTTTTTTGTCAAATTTTATTTATCTTTATTTATTTCCTTTATTTATTATATATTTTATTTTATTTATCCCATTTTATTTATTTATCCTTATTGTATATATATTATCTTATTTATCCCCCTATAGAGTGGAATTTCTTAGCCTTATTCTTATATAATACGGTCATCTGTTTATGTACTGCATTCACCTGCTCTGTCTTCGTTACATGTCTATTTCATGATTTTTCATGTTTTATTTGTGTTGAACCTTGTATTTGCCCTGTCATAGGAAATAAAAAAAAGCTTGTATCATTTATTTGTTTAGTAACTGTGTTTAGTTTGTAGAACAATAATTTAAAACTTTTCTCTTAATAGTTAAGATTTAGCGTGCAATTTTATAAATTTGTATTGGCTTCATATTTTTTGATGCTGTTGTTTCTGATCCCACCTGGTCTACAACCCCCTCAACCCTCACAAAATCGAGAAGCAGCAAGGGATTCGACTGGAAATCCTTCTCAGTAAAACCCTGACACAAAAGAAAGTGAACCCTTTTCATATTTTCTACATGTAGTTTACTTTCATTATTATAAGCAATATATTTTGTTATGAAATGCACTCAGATTCAACGAAACCAATTAAATCTTACATATTACGTTATCGAATACACAGAAACCATCATAATATTGAATTTCAATGTGGGTGAATAGAATGCTCTAGCAGATTTAAGAACTACTCAACATTCAGATATTATTAACGGAAACATCATATTACAGTAGATGTTCGTTTTTACGAACTAGTAGGAATCGGTAATACTGTTCGTAAAACCGAAAAATAATGTATTAGATCATTAAGATCTGATTTGTTCACTAAACTATACTTTTTCTTTATAAATGCAATGCTATTGGAGAAAATTATTTAACGTACTATAAGAACGTACTATAAGAAACGTATGCAAAATAAGATTCATACTTACAGAGAACACAGATTCGCTGGTATTGTTTCCTTTTTCAGATGCTTTTGCCGAGTTTTTAAAATTGTCGAGTGGTTGTTCTATGGAATTCTATATTTTTATTGGCAATTTTTTATGTTATTAACCACAAAGTGGTTGTTTTTTACTTTGCAGTTGAGATCATGATTACGCCACTTTATTACAATTTTCATTTTTTATCATATCTATGACGTCAGATAAAATTTCATCTACGTCACATCATATTGAGTCGTCGTCGTCATGACTTGTCAATAAATTTTCTGCCTGCCTTCAAATTGCATTCTTTGAGCGGCAGCAAACAAGGCGAAGTTTAACATCGTGTGTCTCAATGTCATTAGTGATGAGGAGGAAAAAAAAACATTCATGATTTTTACCAGATTAGAGAAGTATATTTTTTTAATTATAATTTTTTTCCATTTGTGTGTAAAAGTTTTCAAAATCATACAAATTACCTGTTGTTTTTAATAATTAGTTTTTAAATATTTAGGGATATTGCTTTCAAAAACGAATACTATGTAAAAAGAACAGAAAAAAAAGCAAAATGAAAAAGACAAGACGAAACATCCACTTTATGGTTTGTTTAATTCGGCAAGGACGATTTCAAAATTTTAAATATTTTTTTCATCTACTTTCTTTCTTTCTTTTCTTTTCCTTTTTTTTTTACCTCAAATGATAAACACGTTCGTTTCTGAAACTGTGACAAATCATAAATGGAATTGATAAGCGAAATTCATAAAAGTTATTCATAAATAACTAAGGTGTGAAATGAAATGAAACTAACTAAAGAACAAGTGAGTGCAAACTTTTAATCCATTTTTTCTCTTTTCTGTGTCCTTACGTACGAGTAACACAGAAGTTGAAATCTGTACCACTGTTCTCTCTCATCAAATGTCTAATAACCATGTCTTCGAGTATCGATCCCATAATGTCTGGAATGATAGTACACGATGTTTCATTGTTTAAGAATAAATCGAAATCTCAGGCGTTTTATAAAATGTAATCATAAAATTTAAAAAAAAAAAAAGCGAAATTTTAGTTTGTAAATGGGAGTTAAAATTAAGTGTCTGTGATGCCAGGTTCTGACTAATCACTAGGTCATAAAAATGATTGTCATCTACAGTAATTACAATAATCATGCCCATGAAAAAATATACCAATAAAATGCAGTTTACAATTTTGCGAACGCCTCTCTTGATGATATTGCATCTTTCGTTGTTGTTTTGTGTCAGCTAGGCTGGTAATATGGGGTGGGTTGCTCCATTTTCCCAACTGAAGCGTAATTTGGTGTGTAATCCGACTTTTTCAGTACAAACATGCTATATGTACCTGTTTGTAGGACAGTCAACCATTGCTCAACCCGCTCATTCTAGGAAAGGATAACTATAGGAGAGCGAGAAAAAGTACATCTATCCCCGAACCGGGATTCGAAACCAGGACATCCCTTTCTGCAGTCTGGCACGCTGACTACTAGACAGGATGAGCGTTTTTATCTTACATTTCCTATAAGAGATTAAATCAGAATTTGTTGACATTATAATAATTATTGTCGATATTTTAAAAAATATTCTTCACTTTCCAGTATATTAGCATGGGAGCCATTAGCATAGTTGCATAAAGTTTATATCATGCAATACTTACTCCAAATCACTCAACTAATGCAGTTCGTGCCGCATCCACTGTTTCTAATGCTAATATTTCAGACATGGAACATATAGATAAAAAGCATTTGTTCCCCCATATTTGACAACATTCTATTTGAAATTGCATTCCAAACATTTCGTTGCACATGCAGTTATGCAAGATATTTCATCTTACAGAGCATTAGTTCTCATTTAATCTAATAGCTTAAACTATATAATATATGCATTTAATTACATCTGTTATTTAATCTCTGTTATTTAATTACATAATGTATTAATATAGTTTTCTTTAATAATTATGTTCTTTTTAAATGAATTAGCTGAAAATTAAAAGAATAACTATTAAATCTGCTTTTATATTTTTATCCAAATCTTGTTTTAAAGTATTTGACTTGTTCCGAATATACCATATTTTTCCGATTTTAATCATAAAGTCGTAATTAAAATTTCAGAAGTAAAAAAGAATGTTATTTACTTAATTAATTTAAAATGCAATTAGGAAATTTTAATTAAATTATAATAAGATTTAATTACATATGTACTGAGAAGAATATTTTCTTTCTTGCTTAATTATATTCATTAAATTTACTTTACTTTTTATTAGTTCTCTAGTGATTTCTGAAAGAATTTACATATTTAGAAACTGCTACAATAAATATTTAATTACTTCGATTTTTTTTTTTTTGAGACGAAATGTAGACATTTGTAGTTCACGATTTTATTATGCTGCCTTTCAAACAGTCACGTTTATAACTTATCTGCATTAACTTCTGCGTCAATATAAAAGAGATTATTAATATATTTTTCTAGTGTACCAAGTCATCAGTAATTTATTATTATGAAGAAATATCTTTTTGAATAAAACTTCATTTTCTTTATTAATAAATAAAAATCTAAGAAAATAATAATAATTTTTTTGCTTTAAAAATTTTAAACTTAACAAATTTTTTCAGTTTAATATTTCTAATTTAATATTTCTGCAAATTTCTACAATATAGTAAAAATTATTATATTTTTGAGTTGCATTTCATCTTTTAAAAATAAGACAAGACTTTCATATATTTTCTATTTAATGATATAAAAATTAGACATTTTTAATAATATCTATTATAATGTATTATTTTTAATAATAAGGTCTTAATGTTTTTCTCTGGCATACACTTTTGTTAGATATTCGTTAGCAGTTAATGGCGTTTTAACAACAGTAATATATAAATTCAGTATCATAATTTTGTCTTAAATATATTTATTCATATTCAAATTAAAATTTACAAATTTGGATCATTAAAAATGCATTAAGAAATTACTGCCTTAAAAATTTGAACTATTTAATAATTTTTTCCTGTTAATTGTTTTTATATTTATCTTAAATGAAAACTTGCATTACAATTAAAGATAGTTTGACTAATTTCAAACTTTTGTTTCAATTTTTATACCTTAACTTTCAACTTTTTTTTTTACCTTATTTAGTGATGCGGGATTCCCTTCAAAATCAGAATCTACATTCGAAGAAATTCTATGATATTCTGAAAGCTTTGTTAAGATGTTTTAAATTTGATTCCTTATGCATCATGCGACAAATTTTAGTTGATAAAAATATATAATAATTATGTAGTAGTATTGTATACTTTTGCATTATTTTATAATGTATCTCAATGACAAATTTACTCCTATTTTTAATATTCACATGAAGCCTGGTGGCTTAGTAGTAGGATTTCGCAAGTTATTTCAGAATTTGATACTAATTTAGTATGTTTTTATAATTAAAATAATTATAAAGCGTCTCTGTTGTGAGAAGCTGATATATTAAAGGATACATTTTAAACACACCATTATCAAAGGACTTCCCGGGTTATTTCTTAAAAATTCTAAATATATTGTATTTATATAGTGTATTTTTATTGTGAAATTTAAATAAAAAATGTGAGACCGAATTTTTAAAAATAATGTCTCTACTAGCCTTATTCTGGGAAATCTAACTCACTTTCAACGAGTTCATTTAATAAGCAATTCTTAAGAGGATGTATTTTATGTGAAGTAGATTTAATTTTATTTATTTTCTTGTTGATAGTTTTACAAATTATTTTCAGGTGAAGAAGTAACACATGCAACGTTATTATTTTATGTGAAGTAGATTTAATTTTATTTATTTTCTTGTTGATAGTTTTACAAATTATTTTCAGGTGAAGAAGTAACACATGCAACGTTATTTACTTTATTATTGATAAGGAAATTGTAAACGCCTGATAAGGGATTTTACTGATGCCACAGCTGTAATGTTTGTCCGGAATATTTCATGTTCAATATCCATCATCCTAAATTAGCATGTATAACTGTGGGTTTCCTTCAAAGTTGGTATAATTAAAAAAAGAAAAAAGAACAGTGTAAAAGTTTACAATCGTGTACACCTTGATTTTTAATGTTTTTTTTTTTATCCCAAAATAGAAGCCAAGATGTAACTAACAAGATGGCTAGGCTAAAAGCTAATGGCACAAAGTTAAACTAGGTGCCAGGGTTATCAAAAATTAAATTTTATCGCCAACATTTTTGCAAAAACCAAGGAAAACCTAATTCTACACTGATCCTAAGAACACTTTTATTCGAAGAATTAAAATTTAAACAAAAATGTTCTATCCTTTGTTTATATAAATTATAATTATACATTAATTGTATAAAACATGATTTAACCAGATTTCTTAACAATTAATTATGTTACGTTGAAAAAAGATGATTTTCTACTACATATGTCAATTTTTTTTATTTGTGAATAAAGTACTCAGAACTTTCAGGTTTCGAAAAGTTTTTGTTTCAGTGTTTGTAAACTAGAAATTAAGTTAAAGGAATTTTAAAATACACCGAGTCTTTTGAAAAACGAAATAAAAAGTTGAATTTTCAAACCGCAAAGGGTAAGAAAAGAGGATTTTTTTTAAAAAAAATTCTGTGCGTTTCTATAATGTACTAATTGATAGTCCTAATTATGAGGCCGTTAGTTTGTCTTATACATTCGGAAAGAAGTGGCGACATCGTCGCTATCACAACTTTAAAACACCAACTTTAAAGACTATTTTTTCATAACTTTTTCACAAAATTCCTACCTTCTCCGTTAACACGATATCTCAAATAATATTGAAGATACTTGCATGAAACTTAGCCTACTCGTTTTAAGTGTTGTTATCTATGAAATGAAGTAAAAGTTTGAATATAGATATGAATTTTTTCATTGATAGCTGTTTTTAAAAGGAACGTGCAGTAAAATTTCATAGAATATATATATTGCTGAATATTTTTAACTCTATTTTCTTTATTGCTGAATATTTGTCTAAGATTTTACTTCATTTCAACGAACATTGTCACCTAAACTTTGTGTTTAGATTAAATTAAGATTGATTTATTACAATTTTCTGTAGATCGTTCACCAAATAATGAGAAATACAAATAATAAAACGTAACAATTTGCTATATGTTTGTAAAAAATATTCAACGAATAGAAAAAAAATATGATTCCATTTTTATGAATGTAATTTTAAACAAACTTCAAAATATTTTTAATAAATTTAAAAACATAGCAAAATAAATTTAAAAACATTTTTAACAGCGAAGGTTTAAATATCTGCTCATTTAGCATTCAATATTTACTTTTCATATTCAGTCATCAGAGTTATATTCATGACATTTTAATTCATTATTATTCACAGGAGCTGATGCATTGAACTAATATAGCCATTGCATATCATAACTGGTGAAATAATTTAATCAAACAAAAGTAATTTCTTTTCATGCAATTCTAAATATACAGTAGGCAAAATGATTATTTGTACACCATTTTTTTTAAAGTTTAGAAACATATAAGAGCAGATATTTTATTCCTCGCGATGTGTGAGCTTGAGTTTGTTGTTTTTTTCTAAATAAACGAAAAAAATATTTTGAAGCACTTGGAAATAAAATCTAAACCTTAAAAACTTGGAAAATTTCTTGCCACAAGTATATTTGTACATCTATATCTCCGATAAGTATTACTATCATTTCACGCAATTTTTCACATGATAGTTAATTTTTTGGATAGTTTGTATTTTTTAAACATCGATGGTTTTTTTATCTTTTTAACAGCGAAGGTCACTCGCAGAGAAAATTTGAGAAATGGCCACGAAATCAAAAGAAGTGTCTTTAGACATGAGAACTCATATTGTTAACCTTAAAAATGTGGAAAATCTTATCGCGACATTCAAAAGATGCTTAAGTTACCTTTTACAACTAGTGTTTACGGAGTATGAAAATGTAAAAATACTGGACGCGTTGAAAATGGACGCAGGCTTGGAGACCCGAGTAAATTAACTTCAAGAAATAAACGAAGTAAAGCAGCTTTTAGAAATCCACAAATTTCTGCTCAGAAATTTGCAGATGACCTTCTCGCATCTTATAACATTAGAGTGACCGCTCAAACAATAAGAAATCTGTTACACAGTCTGGTTTAAAGGGCAGAACTCAGAGAAAAAACCAATGATCTCTGAAATTAATAGAAAGAAGCATCTAGAATTTGCGGTGAAATACAAAAACAAGCCGATTGGACTTCCGGAAAAAGATTATTTTTCCTGATGAGAGTAAGCTTGAAATTCCCCCCCCCTAGTATCCGAAAAATCTGGCGAAAAAATAAAACAGCCTTTGATAGTAAGAATATACTCCAGACCCTGAAACCTGGTGGTGGAAATGTGACTGTGTAGCTCATGGCGGGGCTGGAAAATTACATTTTATTGATACAAAAATGACAGCTTTTGGTTACATAGATGTGTGGCGGCATAACTTATTAGACAGTGCTAGGAAATTGGGTATCGGAGACACTTTCTTATTCCAACAAGATAACGATCCAAAGCACACTGCAATAGTTACTAAACATGATTGCTTTGCAATGCAACCATGTTTTAATAACTATTGCACTGTTTTTTGGATCGTTATCTTGACGCCAAGACGTTACTAAGACGTCTTGAAACTCCATCAGAATCCCTGGATATAAATCCAATTGAAAATTTGTGGATGTTATTGGAAGCTCAAGTCCGAAAAAAATATTACAAGTAAAAATAGTTCGAAAGAAGCACTCTCTCATGGAAGCTTGGAAATAAATAAATCAAGAAACCACCAAAAAGCTCATAGAATCAATGCCAAGACGTCTTAAAGCAATTGTAAAAGCCAATGGAATGCATACAAAGTATTAAATTTCTATAAAATAATTATAATTATGCTAAAAATTTGTCATTAAGTATGTGTACAAATACTCTTTTTGTATAGTTTTTATAAAGTTTTATTCTTTAATCAAGTTTGTTTATGTGACTGTTTTTTGTTGTTGATATTTTATAATTATTTTGCCTCACTAGAATATATTTCTGCAATTTTAACTTAATTAGCTTATTTTATTTTGCTATAAAATTCCAAAATTCATGTGTACAAATAAACATTTTGTGTGTCAACTGTACTTCTATTATTATTCTTTATATTTATTCATAGATTATCATAAATGCATCAAGGTAATAACATCAAGTTAGCATTTAAAGTGTCCTTTAAAATATATATATATATATATATATATATATATATATATATATATATATATATATATATATATATATATATATATATATATATATATATATATATATATATATATATATATATATATATATATATATATATATATATATATATATATATATATATATATATATATATATATATATATATATATATATATATATATATATATATATATATATATATATATATATATATATATATGTGTGTGTGTGTGTGTGTGTGTGTGTGTGTGTGGTTATTTTTTTTATACTCTTTATTTAATCTTGATTAAGTTTAAATTTACTTTTTAATCGGTTTTAAAGAAAAGATAAAATTTATTAAATTTGAATTTAAGAAATTATTTTCCTATAAAAATATATGTTATATTTTTATAGGAAAAGCTGCAAAATATGCAGACTTTTCCTATTAAAACTACAGTTACCTTTTGTATAAAATAATAGTTTTGTCCTGTAAAAATATAGTATTTTCTTTTAAATATTACAGTGCGTGAAAACTAAGAGAAAAAATTCAATTTAAATAAACTGTAATTTTATTACATAGCAAAATTGTATATTACTCTGTTATTTTTTTACTATAAACAATATTACAATTTATTTTTTTTAAATTATGCATTTTTCCCATAAAAAAAGTATGTGATTTTCGGAAAATTTACAGGATAAAACTGGTGCTTTAGTTGGAAAATTTTGGTTGTAATTCCCATCTGCTCTTATAATTTTTGTTTTAATTTATTTATTTACAACAAATTTGAGTTTCGAACTTCTTTTTGAAGTTTCAAGTTCTTCTTGGTTCCATAAGACACGCTGCAGATATGCTTTTTTCCAAAGCTTGACTTAGCTAATCGTGGCCCGAAGCAAAAACTTCTTTTCGGGCCACTTCTGCTTCTCAACAGCTAACATTTTATTCTATTTGGCAAACGATATGATTCTATAGACAACGTAAAGTATACCTTTCTACTTGATTTGGGTGCCCCTTCTGATGTGAGGCTCCGAGGAAACTGCCCCATATGCACCTGTCTTAGTCAGGCTCTGCTTTTTCTACCTTTTGCTATAGATGTTCATCCAAAACATAAAAATGCAAAAGATAAGACACTACAGCAAGTTTCTTTTGTTTCAGTATCATTATCCAGATTTTTTAAAATTTATTGTCTAGTTTTGAGATTTCATGATATTCATGAATTTTTAAAGCAACTTTTGGGCATGAATATCATTCTTTTCTCTTACTGTAGCTCTATTGGGTCCCCCACAGAAGATAAAAACATTCGATAAAAAGGGTAGTAATTTTTTGATATACTTCTTTCGAATTTTTAGGGTCTATTTAATCTTTTCTAGAAGAGTATAGAATTTTATTATGAATGACAAGAGATCTAATACGAAAAACATATTAGTATATTCATTTCAAGTATTAAATTATTTAGTTGCGTAACAGATCTATATTAACTCTACTGACAAGAGATGGCGTTACTGACCAATAGAGTGAACTTACAAAATATTCAATATCCAATAAAAAATAGGGATTGATATAGAAGAGAGATGTGAAAAATGGAAGGCGCACCATCCGGTTCATAAATAAGTTTGTTTGTTTTTTAAATGTACCTTATCACCTTATATATAACCTTGGTTATTATTATTAAGTATTTTATTCTGTAAGTGTTTTCATTATGCGTAATGTCGTAATAAATGTTTACTTTTTTTATATTTTAACATCCATTTTCTGACGTCCCTGGAGTTGTTGTTATTTATGACACTTGAACCAGCCAAGCTCGCTACCCGATACTTATGCGGAATTAAATCAGTAAGGTGCGTCTTTCGTTTAATCAGAGTACCACGAAGGTGAAAGTACGTTTTTGCTCTAAGACTCCTCAGCGATAGACACCATCAGAGGATCCATTCCCTCAATTTCGACTTTGATGTGGAGGGGGGAGGGGGAGTTTTCTCCAGAATCTTTTCATCCATGGTAATTGCTCAACGACTGACCACTTTGGATTCCACAGATTTAACGAGCATGTGCTCGGTGGGTCGCTTGGTGGCATTGAAAATCGTACCTATCCCTTCCGAATGGATGGTCGTTGCCCTAACAACAAGGGAACTCCGACCCTATATTAAATTGTATTAATTGGAACTGTGTTTAATGAGGAATGTATGTTAATTTAATATTTAAATTCAGTGAAATGCTGTAGATAAGTGAATTATTTTTAGGGCATAAAAAAAAAAAAATCTCTAATTTGATTTTTAACGAGTCAAAACATTTCTGGCTGATGTTTTGCTCAAGGAAAGCATGCATCAAACTAGAAACGAAAAATGTCCATCTTTTGGACATTTTTCATTTTTTAAAATTTTTATTATGTTTTGGCCCAGCTCGTTGAGGCCTGGTTGGGTAAATAAGCATCATTCTCATAATTGACGGTAGATAGTTTTGAATCCTGACGGTCCCGAAGATCCGTCGTGTTCCTTAAATGCTGCTGAGGCTCATTAAATAGGTCGTCGTGGTCACAGTGTCATCCAATGAAAGTCGTCTGCTGGATCCCTGCTCGAAAATAATAAAAATTCCCATGAGGTTGCTTCTATTTAATGGTTAGAGCCCAGTCTAGAGCTAGGTATTGGGAAGCATGGTGCAACAACTTCTATATTTTTGCATACTCGTCAAAAAATATGTCGAATTTTACTAAATTATGGATAAATAATTAGGTAATTTTTCTCCGCTTACCTTTGGGGCGCTTAAATTACAAACTTTTTGAAAATTAATGTCATCCCATTCATCAAAATTATTTTAAAATATCAGTAGAGGCTATCGGACTCTTATAAGCACCTTTTCACATTGGTGTGTACATTATAAAAAGAAACATTTTCTTTTCAACTTTATTTCCTCTCCTAATGTGACATTTTCAGAAACTTTGAGGCAACCAACAGCTCCTGTTTGCATCGCAAAGGAATCAGAATTAAATTCTGGAAAGCTTTGAGTCGCAAAAATCTCATTTCCATCTGAAAGACACTTTAACGACGTTCCCCACCAACAGGCAGACCTGGCCTGAATATTCATATGCAATCAAAGTTCAAACGATTTCTGTCGAGTAGGGGGTGGAGCGATTCCTACAAACACCTTTTGACAGGGATAATCAATCAACAGCCCCTGGCTTCGGCAACCACTCTGCCCTATCGGGCCCCGGCCGAGGGCCTAAAATAATTAAAAGTCACACAGGAAAAGGGTGAATTCCAAATGAGGCAGTTGTGTTTAGGTAGAATCCATTTAGCACACCTTACTTAACTTGCGTGTCTGAAAGTATTCGAAATAGAAATCAGCGAATTTTGAAGTCTAAGTACATTCTCGAGACTTTTCCTCTTTAAATGAAATGAGTGATGCAATCAAGCACTTGGAATTTTTCCCTTCGTGATTGATAGGTTGTTTTAATTAAAATTTTTAATTTGATTAAATTTAATTAAGTAGGACACGAATATCTATTTTTTTATTCGGTTGATGGCTGTGTTTAATATCCTTATAAATACTTTTGAAATGAATTGCAAACCACACAGTTCGAAAGAACAAAATACCACAAGTTTGATTGAATTGATTTGTTTCACAATTTTATATGTAGTTGGTAACTTGGGTTCTCTTGGCAAAATTAAAAGTATGACATCCTGTTTTAAGTTTAAAAATAATTGTTCTTTTTTTATTTTCTTCTATATTGCACATTATTTTATGTTTCAAATTTTGCTCTTAGCCTATATATAACTATATTTTTACAATTAAGATTGATTTGAGTTTTCGGAAATAGCTAATTTCGATCACTTTTAAATCTATATGTATCCGATATCATTTCTCTTATTGTTAAAAAAATCTGTAAATTGTTTGTTATTGATTTTTTCCTTCTTTTGAATTTATTAACTTTAACCGTTACATAACTCTACTGAAACATAATATTGCAAGTCTATTTTGGTAATTCTATGTATTACTTTGGGCTGGGGGATCAATGCTTGATAACTTAAAGTACATACCAAGTGTACCTTCCCGTATGTTAACGCCACAAGGAAGAAAACCTGAAACAATTCCAAGCATGCATACTGGACAAACGTCAGATTATCAACACTCATTTCTTATTGCGTAGTAAAAGATGGAATCGCACCAGAAACTATTCACTGAAAAGACAACAACCCTACATAGTGTGAGCCTCTGTTATTAATATTATCGTCATCAGTATTTAAAATCGAATTTAAACTCGGAAGTTAGACCAAGTGGTAGAAACACTCTTCCAAGTAAAAGCCAATGTTTTAAGTACAGTTACAGTTTAAAAACAAAAAATTTGTATTGCATTTCTATTTGCAATTTGCAAATCTGTTGAAGAGAGTCTTACAACGCGTTGTGGACGTCCATAGTGCAATTATCTTTAGCAAGAACTTATCATAGAGTGGGCCGTAGTCACGTGTCGCGAAAGAGGAAACTCGGAAAACTCTCAAGCACTCACCCGATACTTGCAAAAGGATTGATCATACATACAATTTGTTGTTATTCAATTTCTCCTGTGTGTTTTTTATTGATGTCGACTCTCCAATCATGCACTTCAATCAAGTTAGTAACCGAAAGGTTAGTACTCTTTCCTTATGTTCTGTACTACAGTTCATGGGTTCGAATCCCATCTAGGGTCTGGATGTTTGTAATGATTCAGAATAAACTTTAAACTGTAATTCTTGGTCTAATTAGACCTCATGTAACTCATTGATTGTTAACATCAAAGGAAGAGGCGGATATCAAAATCTATTTCGATTGTTTTTACATATGTGTTTTGTCCTAGCATGCTCTGCACTTTGCGTAAATGAGTATGGGATTGAATAAAGTAGAGCAAATAATTTTTAGTTATAACATTGTTATGTGTACGATATAAAAAGTGAAACAATTGATTTTATTGATAAAGAAGTTGCTAATTGATATCGTTTCAATAAGGGAGAGAATTGCTTTAATAACACATAAAAAGCAAGCTGTCACCTTTTTTTTTCTTTTTTCTTTTCCGAAAATTTGAATATAGATTACCTGAGTAATCTGGTAATTTTAAAACACTTCCGTAACAAAATATTTTGAAAATGTGTTTTTTTAGAATTCAATAAAGCTTTTGTGTAAATGAAAAAGTGCAATTTTAGAAAAAAAATTTTTTTTTGTTATAATATTCACATTTTATACCACTTGTTTCATTATTTCTTTTTTAAATATTAAAGTTCGCGAATGTTATTCTATTAAATTTTTCTATGCATACAAATCTTATATTCCAGAAAAGAAAATGTAAAAATTTTATCGCATAAATGTGTCTACTCTTATATAATTTTTGTACAAAATTATTATTTTTTAAAATATATACATTCTATTGTGTGTAAAAAAATGACATATAAAATAAAATTTATGATCTATGATGGCGCCATCTATTATTTAGATTTCTAACAAAAAATATGTTTTAAATTTTGCATCAAAGGTACTCTCTAATACAAAACATAAATAACAATTTGTTTCCCTTTTATTTTTTCAAAAGAAAAATTTATTGCATGCAATATATATATATATATATATAAAGAAGCGTAGAATTTACTGTGTTTTAATAGAAAGGAAACCATACATCAATTTTTAAAACTAAAACTAAATTGTTCTAAAACTGTTTCTACAGCACTCTGAACTGGCAGATTATATAATTTTATACTAATGATAGAAATATTTTCAGAAAAATAAATAAATTTTTATTTTTAAATATAAAATTTGAAAAATGATTTCAGGCTATAAAATATTTGAAATTAATTATTATTTAAAATTAAACTTGAATGTTTGGTTCTTGTTGAGGAAATCGTAGGCATTAAAAGTAAATACAATTTTCTCAGTAAATGTATGTAATAGCTATAAATGCATATAATATATATGGATTTATTTTTTATGAAAATGCCAACAGTAGGATTTAGAAATATGCTATAAAATTATAAAAAAAATGATACCATAATTCTTTTTAATAAAACGCTTTATTGGAAAAGAATTTTAGGAGCACTATTTTATTTTCTCAATTTCAAAGAATTTTAAATAAATTCTTAAAATTTTTAGTATAATATAAAAGAAATATTTCGCAAAATTTTTTGACCACAGTAGAAATTACGAGAAAAGAAAATTTGGTTTGAATCAAATTTCTATTCTTTTCATTTATTTAACCAGAAGAAAAAGGAAAATGTTAAATTATTCTATTAAATTGTTTGATAATATTTTATATTGTTAGGAGGGTTCCTGGGGTAAACCGTTTTAAGTCGGAAGCCTGAAACAACTTACATGAGAAAAATTAAAAGCGAGATTCTTGAACCTTCTACTTATGGCTACTATTTCTTACTTGATAAATTGTTGGGATTATAAAATATTTTGAAGTGTAAAATCGGTCTTAAAGTTGCCAAGATTTTACGCAGTTATCATGTCATTTGTTTTCAGCAAAAATGAAAAAATGTTAAAGCTTTTGTTTTTTGCAGAATGGTCAGAAGAATTTATGTGCCCATAAAAGGCAAAGATAATATTAAGAACTTTGAAAATTAGTTTAGAAAATAAAGATATTAGAGCTATAAAAGCTAAAATAATACATTCATTGAGTCAGATATGGGAAAAAAGATAAAAGAAATAGATTTACCATTTTAAAAAATCATGAAAGGAAAATTATATATTAATATGGGGAAAAACAGATGGATTAAGCTGAATTTGTTGGACCTGCCGAGGAAAATCTTAAGAAATAAAAACAAAGAGCTGAGTAAAGAAATCTGAATAGGAAGTTTTGCAGTTCTTTCTTTTTCTGGTGCTAGAAAAAGTCTAAACTTACAAAGGCCAGTAGAAATTTTGATCGGAAAAGAAGGAAAAGTATTGGTTTCCTGTAAAAATATTGAGCATCTTACTGATTTTTGTTACAAAACTGGCGAAAAAAATTGGTACCAATTTCCAAAAAGTTTGAGTCTTTTTGGCCCGACTCTTGAACAATTTCTAACTATCAAAAGCTATTTCTATCTGAATTTGAAAAAATAGGAAAAATACTCGAGCTAAAATTTTCAAAGCAGTTTTAGTGTCAAATGGAGATGTCACCTCAAATATTTTCAAGGCAATATTAGCGCCAAATGAAGTTATCACTTGAAATCTTTTCAAAACAATATTATTGCAAATGGGACTATCGTCCTAAATCTTCCCAAAGCAATATTAGTAACAAATAGAATTATCATCCTAAATCTTTCCTGTAGAATGTAGTACCAAATGAAGATAACATCCTAAATCTTTTCAAGAAATATTAGTGCAAAATGAAGTAATCATTCCCTATATTTTCAAAGCAATATTAGTGCCAAATGAATTTATTGATCCAAATCTTTAAAAAACAATATTTGTGGTAATGATGTCTTCGCCCCAAATCTTTTCAAACAATATTAGTGCGAAATGAAGAAATCATTCCCTATATTTTCAAAGCAATATTAGTACCAAATGAATATATCGCCAAAATCGGTTTGCATCAGGTGACGTAGAAATCCTTGCTATTACTAAAAAAGACCTGAAGCATTTTGCCAAAACTATGATTCCCACTAGACTGTTTCACAGTATTATACATTGAGAAACTACAATTATATTTTAATAAGTGTGTCATTTATTTATATATTAAAAAACTTGACATGTCTGCTTTTTCTTGGAATAAAATCTTTGGTCTGTTTTAAGAACTGATCATTGATTTGCTATAAACAAAACAGTTTTTTAAACTTTTAAATACTGAAAAGTAAGTACATTTTGACGATTTTGGTTTCGATTTTTAAGGCATTTTATATTTTAATTTTTTCAATCAGCTGTGTTCATAATTTTTTATTTGAAACTTAATTTACAACGGATTTCTTTAAAGCTGTGAACTTCTCATTTTTTGAAACAAATAATCGTGATAAATGACTAAAAAAGACGACTAATTCTGTAATAAAAATTTGAGTAGGATATATCCCTGTAATATAAAACATGTTTTTTCTAAGTAACACTAGTATATATAAAAATTAATGGCACAGATGCCGTATAATCAAGGATGCCAAATTTTAAATTTTTTTGGAGATGAAGAAATGTTGCCAAGATGTTGTATTGTGACGTGCACGATGACGTAAATGCTAGGGTTCCCAAAATAGAGTATGCTATTTAATTATTAAAGGTGTCCATATCTATGACGTAATAAAAGACAGATTGTCACATACATAAGAAAATCCGCCAAAATATCCACAAACTCAGAATTTGGCATCCTGAATTATATGGCATTTGTGCTAATAGCATTAAAAAAGATTGTTTACAAATATTGCAATTATTAATTCAAAATTATATTAATTAGTGAAATTTAAAAAAATTAAAATCGTTCTTGTCGATTTGAACTAACCATAAAGTAAATGTTTTAACTTGACTTTTTCATTTTGCTTTTTCATCTGCTCTATTGTCAACGTATTAATGGCTTGAATTAATGGAAAACGGCTTTTCAGACCGATGCTTTGGTATTTATATAAAAAATCTTTTCATTAACAAAAGGAACTTCGAATATATTTTTAATTTTGATTCCAACATTGGCGGACTTCGCCTTGTTTGCTACCTTTTGAAGGCAGGCAGCTAATTCTTCAATAAGTCGGATTTATGAGGCCATCTCAATACGATGTAGTAATTAATTGTGACGTGGCTAAAACGTTATCTGACGTCACGGATATTTAAACCAATGAAAATTGTAATAAAGTGGCGAAGTCATGATCTCAATTGCAAACAACCATAAGGTTAAAAACTCTATACGAATTACAACTATATAAATATTAGGTACAATTTTTGGTTCATTTTGAAACTGAAAGAGTCATGGATTTCTGCTGATAAATTTATTGCGAAGTTTATTGCTTTTTTACTGATAGCAGTACCAATATTTTCAATGACTCTTGAAAATTAGATTGTTCACATAACTCATTAGTTTATATATGTGTAATCAATTTATAATTCAAATGAATCATCGTCGACTGTTTCTTCCAAATGATTGAATGTGTCGAACTGCTGAATCAGTTTCAACTTTAAACATAAATTGAAGTGGTTCGGATTACCCTTTATATTAGACAGCTTTCGAATTCG
Organism: Latrodectus elegans; assembly: GCA_030067965.1. Lineage (NCBI taxonomy): Eukaryota > Metazoa > Arthropoda > Arachnida > Araneae > Theridiidae > Latrodectus > Latrodectus elegans. Next base: position 77,536,933 of record CM057821.1, on the reverse strand, counting down.
TCACTGTGTTCAAAAAGTAACCATAAATAAACTAAATTAAGCTCCTCCCCCTGTGAAAGATTTTTCTCTTTCGAAACTTCTGATATTATGAATTTGTGCCTTTTAAATATGATTTCAAATTCATTTCCAGTTGTTTTTCTTGAATCTGCCCATAAGGGTAGTAGTAGGTCAATGCCTTTTTCAGAGTGCAGGGCCCCTAGTACGATTCTTGCCACTATTAAACTAACGCAAGATGAGAATTGCATTTTTGATTTCTGCACACTTATCTGTGTCTGTTAAGCTGGGTGGTAAAAAGTATTCCACGTATCCCTCCCTTTAAATACGTAAATAAGGCAAAATGACAAAGAAACATGTTTAAATGTCATACATTTATCTTTGGCTGTTAGGGAATTCTTGAATGATATCAAATACTACACCTGGTATTATTAAAGCATATTCATAAAGACACTTTCCTTACACTTATGGCGTAGTGGACATTTTGGTTTTTCACTCAATGGTAATTTTTTATACGTTTTTTATCATGATCATTTAGGGATAATTAGACCTATAGGTACGGCCTAAAGTGGATTCCCAACCACTACAAATATCCAAGCCAAAGGTCAGATTCGAATTTACGAGCTGCTGAAGCGAAGTCAAAAGCGATAATCATTTGGCAATCAGGTCGGCAGCGCAAAGAGAAAATTAAAGACTGATGAAAAGCAGTATAAGATCCGTTACACACATTGACTTTTCAAGTGGTGCTCTCATAAGCAGTTCACCTGCAAGCACATGGCAGAAAAGAGGGAATCCGGAAGACTTCCAAGTGCTTGCAAAAGGTTGATATGTGACGTCCACCTCCCTTAACTCAACAGTGGTTAGACTCGAACTCGATGAGTCTTGTTCTTCAGAGAGTTTTCTCCTCTCTGAAGAACTCTGCCTTCTCACTATGATCTGGATAGCCCATTCTTCTTCATATTAAAATGTTCTCCTAAATTTTAAATTCACTAAATTTGATTCTAATTCATCCATGGTTTAGTACAGAAGAAGGAAAAAAGTTTAAATTTACCTAAACGAGATTGAAACGATATATATATATATATATATATATATATATATATATATATATATATATATATATATATATATATATATTTACACAACTTCATTTTCGAATTATTGGTAACAGTAGCACAAGGTTAGCATAAATGGTTCATTCTAAAAAAGGTTATATACTCGAAACATTTTACACCTACAAATTGAAAGATGTATGAAAAGAGCCACAAATACCAAGTTTTTACATCCTCTACAAATGATGATGACGTAACCTTTAGTGACGCAATGCATGTCCAGACTATTATCCAACTCATTTCATGTATTTTGAAACCAGCAACTTGTGAGCTCTTGAATTGCCGATAACAGCGCAAGGAGATGTGTTTACAAGGAGGCCCTTTTCCATATATTCTACTAAAAGCACATTGCATACTAGCTATAATATAACTATCATATTCAAGGATGCAAGCACTATTTTCTTGCTCATCTATCCCTCTCCCTATTGGAAAGATAATGGGATGCGACTTTGGAAACTCTCGAAGATTCACGACTTTAGAGACAAAGCTGAGAGCTAGGCACTTTCGCGAATGATAGGAAAAGAAATGTGGTAAACTTGCTTTGTTATGCTTTATATAAATGTAAATATTCTAAAAATAGAAATGTAAGCTTTTTTTTATTTTATGAAATGTAAAACATTTCAGATTATGAAATTATGGAAATTTCCCACTTCTATGTTTGGCAGAATTTTAAAAATTAGTATTCATTAAATAGGCAACTCCTTTCAATTTCATAGAAAAACTTTTATTCATTGTAATCCAAAAACTGGAAATTTCCTCTTAATATATAATTTCAACAAAAAATGCATACAGACGTTACTTTACTGATAAGATTTTAGATAAGCTTAAAAATTCTCATTTACTATTTACATTGATAAAAATATGGAGAATAGTATATTATAGTGATTACAAAAGAGAATATGAATTAAAGTATATCTTTAACAGAAATAAAAACTCTGAATATGATTGAAACAAATGTTTCTTTTAAGGCATTTTAATTGATCTTTGTCTAGATTACCAATACTTTTATTAGAATTTAACCCAGATATTTTAAAATTAATGATAGGATTTTCTATAATAATTCCTTTATATTTTACAGTTAAAGATAAATAAATGATTCATTGTATTGAATTTTGAAACTAATTTGTTAACAAATTTTAAAATGATATTAATACCTGATAAATTTCATTTTTGAAGTACATAATTTTTTTAATAGAACTTTTAATTTTTTTTTCATTAAAAATTAATGCAAAATCAATGATAAAATTATATTAACTGATAAATTTTATTTTTGAGGGAAGCATATTAGAAAATATTAGTATACACAGAATAGGCTGTGGTAGCCTAGTGGTTAGGATATCGGATCCTTCCACCCGGGAGGGTGGGGTTTGATTCCCAATGCCGCCAAATATCCGCAGAGTACAAGCGATATACGTGCTCGTTAAATCTGTGGAATCGAAAGTCCTGTGGTCGGTCGTTGAGCAGTTGAAATGGTCTGGAGAAATTTACTCCCCCTTCAGATCAATGCCAAAATTGAGTTGATCCTCTGATGCTGTCATCTATCGGAGGATTTGAAGAGCAAAAATCGTACTTTCACGTTCATGGTGTTCTGATTAAACGAAAGACGCCCTCAATTGACTTAAATTCGCATAGCCGAGGCTTCTCGAGCTTGGCTTGTCCAAGTGTCATTGGTAACAACAACAACAACAGATACAAAATACTAAGAGGGATGATTAAAAATATACAACCCTATTTAGTTTATTTTAAGGGGCGAAAAGAGACAAGTGTACGCGAAATACTTTATTGCAGACTTTTGTTTGGATGACAATATCGCCCAAAGTTCTAAATTTCCATCATGTTCTGCCACCAAAGATACACAATACAAACTTTGCGAGTTTGTCATTCTTTTTATATGTCTCTCGCATGTGTACGAGAAATATTTTTGAAAATATAACCCTTACAAAACGCGAATGAACCCTTTCAATTCTGCACTTTAATTTGTATTGCACAATACTATGTTTTGTCGTGATGCGGATGCGAATTGCTTATGGAGTACACGATGAAAAGTTAAAAAATATTATGCAAAAAATACCAAAAAGAAATTTATAATTTAAAATTTCAATATGTTTTTCAGATATTTTTTATAATTGATACAGATTTTAAAATTATTTAAAGAATTTTTCGCTTGTTAATAAATAAATATAGTAACTTTACGTAGTGAAATTTGTATTAATCTATTTTATTAATAGAAAATATTTTTTACTAGTATTTAGTTTAGATTTTTATTTATGTATTGTTTTTAAAATATAAAAAAACTGCAACATTTACATTCATTTTTACATTCATTAAACTATGGTTTGTTTCACTTCCAGTTTTCAAGTTAAATTTTAATTGGATTAGATTCTTTGAGGTTCCATATAATATAATAAATGTCCATCATTGAAAAAACTAAAATTTTATGAGATTTTTATTGGTTAAATATTATGAGACGCAATTGCGTTAAAAAATTTGGATTTCTGTCCGTCAACAGTTGCTTTTTGCACAAGAGTATCTTATGGATTATTATCCAACAATTAATAATGAACTCCAAAAGGCTGCAAGCATACAATTCTAATAGGCAGAATCAAACCGTTGAACTATTGACCTGTATGTTAGAACTTAAATTATTCTCTTTTCAGTTAAGTAACTTAAAAAAAAAAAAATATTGGACGAAAGTAAAAAGGTATCAAGTGTTTAGACTTTCGAATTACTTTCTTAAAGAGTAATATTTTTGTGAGAAACTAATATCATTATGACCCGGATAGGGTTAAATGTAATTTCATATTTTCAAATTTCTTGACAAATTTGAGTAAGTCTACAAGTGCGATATTTTTATACTCTCTATTCCTTTTTATTGAAGAGATTTAATGGCAGTTCACACACAATAACCACCATTAGTAACTGCATTATCCAAGAAACTAAATTCCGAGGAAAGACATTCATTTTAAAAATTAATCTAACATGTCATCGAGTAAAGAGGCGAGATAAAAGTTAGTAAATAGTCCCGTAAACTGCTTGGTTACTTTTACAGAAGAGCTTTTATCTTTCGAACGAGATCAGTGGGAAATGAAGAACGAACCCTCTTTTCACCGCTCGGAGAGAGAACAATATTTAAACTTACTTAATGCAGTTTGCTTTATAACTTACATTTCTCCAAGATAAACATTTTTATTACATTTAATTTTTGATTTAGATTTAACCTCGTAAGCAAGTTTGATTAAGAAAGTCTGTAATTTTATAGCGATATGATAAAAAGGGATTATTTTATAAATCAAGTATAAAATTGCTTAATTGGAATGATTAAGTGTCTTTGTATATATATATATATATATATATAATACGCACTTTTTCATGTATTTATATATATTTATTTTTATCTATGTCGTATGTACATAAAAAAAGGCCAGTGGCTTAATGGTAGCATTTTACATCTTCAAGGCACAGGTCCGAGGTTCGATCCTCAGGCCGGACAAGGTCGAGTCAGCCTTTCATCCCTTCAGTGGGTCGATAAACTGAATACCAAGCATGCTTGGAAACTAAACACTGAGGGTTTCAAGTTAGGCTGACGAGAACCGAGTCCGTTCAATCAAAACATATGCTTCGCACCCCAGGGTCAGGAAAATAGAGATGGACACTGTAGGCCTTGGCCCAGATGGGCTATTGTGCTACAGAATTTAGTTTAGTTATATGTATATCTTCATTAATAAAAATAAATCTTATTTACTAATTTCATTTTCCATGTTTGTTGCAATAATAAATATAAACAAAATCTATAGCACAAAAAATTAGCATTGAAATTCAGACATTTAGATTAGAAGATCTTTTAAACGAATTATTTTTGCTCACCTGATGTATACATTTTAACAGCATGCATGAGATGAAGTGAGAATCAATATGCACGTGCTAGTGAATATATGTATGAATTTATCATATACAACATTTGAAATACTGTGTCAACATGTTGTGACACATTGAATGTTTCCATCTGTTTTCAAATAAACTTTAAAATGAAATGTTAATGGACACTTTTTTTATTACGCTAATATTGCATAAAATATTGCCAATTCTTTCATTTAGGGAAGATACATACATACATAGCGGTACACAGAGCACTGCACCTTAAGGTGAATAGGTTTAGAATACTCGCCCATCACCAAAGGACTCATAATTTTGAGCCACAGCCATGAGAAGGGGTCACACCTAAGCTGACACCCTCCTCTTCACATCCACGATCCCATAAGCTGAAACATTTTAGACGTCCCAGATGAACATGGACACGTCTCCAAGCCACGGAGCTTCAGCAACCCAATGAGAAAAAACGTGGTCACCTTCCCAATCACTGCCCTTTGCAAATGATGCTCCATTTTGCTGAGCTTAACAGGAAGCGGCGTGAAGCTACAGTGCCACAGGAGCTAACCATGCGCCACTGGAGTAACCATGCGCCACTGGAGTAACCATGCGCCACTGGAGTAACCATGCGCCAGGAATATTTAACAGAGCTGGGTTTGAATCTTCTAATCCAAAGAGTGTGGTCCTACAACGTGACATTTATTTAGTATAATCTATGCATATGCCAGTGCTTACATGTTTTGTATATATAAGCACAAAAAAATGTCCAACTATTATTAGAAATCATAAAAGAAGGATTCCGAGAATGCAAAACTTATCTATGCATATACTTTTCTGGGATAGAGTTTCTGTCAAAACGTCTCCAAGCCACGGAGCTTCAGCAACCTAGTGAGGGAGAACGTATTCATCCTCCCAATCATTGCCCTTAGCAAATGATGCTTCACTTTTCTGATCTTAACGGGAAGCGACGTGAAGCTACTTAGCCACTGGACCTCGCATGGGCCACGCAGTGGTATTCGACAGTAGATGGGTTTGATTCTACTGATCCAAAGAACATAGTCCCTAACATGAGACATTTATTTCGTATGACATATGGCCAAAAAAGGAAAATGTCCAAATGTCAATCGAAAGCATAGAGAAATTATCTAAAATATGCAAAATGTATTTTTATATATGCATTATATACTTCATTTGGATAGAGTCGCTGTCAAGTTGTACGTCATTAAAGTCCGCGGCACCATCAGCAAGAGTAACACAAAGGAAAGGTCTCAACCTTTGCATAAGGTGAAGCTACTGATCCCCTAGATCTCTAGGGAAAGATATAAAGAACACACAAAATATCTCACTAAACATCTATTTAGGTTGCCGACTGATTTTATTGATGTTTCAACACAAGAGCGCTGTTAATGAGGAGCCTTTTTGCGATGCGGACTTTCCCTGTGTATTATTACGGATTCTCCCATGCCTACGAGTAGAAGCACCCTTTCCTGAGAGATAAGACCCGTTTTCGAACCCAGCCACTATTTGTGGAAAGTTCTTTCGTTTCTTATTCGGGTGATTGCTGAAGGGCTTCCCTGGTTTTTCCTACTGTACTGCAGATACATGTTCGCCGCATGAAACATCCTTCCGGAAAATGCATACAAGACTATGTTTAAATACATGACAATGCATTTCATTTGAACTTTCTAAACTGCGTTATATACTTCTATAACACAATTTAATAAAATGAATGCTTCTATAAGTTGAACTGCAATAATTTGTAATAGTTACCGAATTCATTTATTTCCAGTTTGCAACTATTTTATGCAAAAATGAATGTATTTATGAAATTCAATAACTTTTTCTGAAGACCATTGTAATTATGAAATATTATTTTTCCTCAAATCAGATATTCCTGATAGTACAAGTTATATTAGTTTAGTTTAAATTCTGGGAAATATGTGTGTTGTTGTTGTGTGATGTCCGGATACTAGGACATCCCCCTTCAGAACTACAGGGGGTGGTAGTGATAGTGAGCCGCCCAGTGGGAGTGCCATCGTAGCCCCTAAAGTAAGTCTTCGTAATTTCAGAACAAAGAGTAAATAGAAAACTCTTTTACTTAAGCTGATGCTCCAAGGGGTGTCATTTCACATGGAGGACATTATACGACATATTTAACGTGCCCCAGCAGCCATTAGTGAACACGACGAATCATCAATTGGGTCAGGATTCGAACTCACTACCTACAGACAATAGGAACGAACGCCTTAAACCACCAGGGCAACGTTGTACAATTGTTAAAAATATTTGCAGTTATAAAATGCAAAATATCAGATTATTTAATTATTTCCTCCAATACTTTTGTAACCTTGCTATAATGATTTCATATTAGTAGAGTTTGGACACATAATAAAAATGCTGTTGTTGTTGCCAATCCCAGATGGTCTAATTCCGTCATAGATCAACTTCATAAGTCTATAAACAGTCAGAATATCCAAAAACATAAGGGCTTTGATAAAGCCTCTACCAAGTCAAAATTCAATATAATGAAATTAATATCTATAGACAGTAAACGGTCGTTTCTACCTCTCGTATGTATTCGTAAACGATTCGTAAAATGAAAGTTCATAAAATAAAAGAAAAAATAATATAGATTATTAAAGTAGAATTTTTAACAAAATTAATTTTTCTTTATAAATGAAACACTATTAAAAATAATTATTTAGAATCCACTATAAAAACACATGCAAAATATGTTTTGTACTTATAGACAAAACTAATTTCATAATATTGTGATTGCACTTTATCATACAATTTTTCTAAAGCTCCAAAATCGTGTCTTACTTTAAATGCTTGGAGACAACCATCTCTAATAATTTGAAATATTTTATGTTCAGCTTCACCACAAAGCATCTGGATTTTTCTTTAATGACATTATCATCAATAAAGGTATGTTAATTCCTCTCATTTTTCTCTGCAAAGCTTTTTTCCAGTTGAGAATATTTTGCTTCTCTACAATATTTTCAAGAGAAAGGTTACTCTGTTTCTTTTCGCTAGTACAGTTTCCTTATTTCAGATTTTTTTTCCAAGATTTTAAAGTTGTTTAGATGTTATTCTTTGGAATTCTATATATTTTTTGCCAATTTTTGTCTTATTTTAATATTTTTTCGTCTATTTTCATAATTTTCTTTTTTACTTCAAATCCTCAACGGAATCGGCTCAATCTCTCCTTGGCAAGCGAAACTTCCTAAATTGAGTTGTTCAAATGATGAAATTAACAACAGAACAAGAGAATACAAACTTATAAAGAGTGTTTCCTCTAATCTATGTTCCAACATACAGAGATGCAGAGAAGAATTCTTTCCTCTTCCTTTATTGTATCCTTACGTATAAGAAACACAGAAGATGTGAATTCTGCACCATACTTCTTTCCCATCAAGTGTCTGATATCCATGTGTCTTCAATCATTGTTCCCAATAATGTCTAGAATGTCTGCAATTGTCCCTTCATTGTTCAAGAATGTATCAAGTTCTCGAGTGTTATAGGAAAAGCTAGATGTCGTGCCACCCGAAGGTATTCGGTAGCAAAATGACTAGTCGCGGACAGCAATCCACCAGAAGATATCCACCAGACATACAGAGATGCAGAGAAGAATTCTTTCCTCTCCCTTTATTGTATCCTTACGTATAAGAAACACAGAAGATGTGAATTCTGCACTTGGTTCATGGTTGATCGATTGCCGGTGCTCCAGTAACCAATTCATTGTTAGCAACAATATCTGCCCTGACCAAAAATTCTATGACACTATGGTACGGTCTCGACCTTCCCCGCCACCCTGCAGTATATCCAGCCCTGTCCCCGACGGAAGATTGGGCGGGGCGTTATATGAAAAGATAATCAAATAAAAAACTGAAAAACATATCATTATAAGAAATTAAAAATGGAAAAGAAAAATATTTGTCACAATTAAAAGTTGGAAAAAAGAGACCTTTTAAAAATTTTTATTCGTAATTAGGATTAAAAATTATCATTGTACCCGTGGTTTCAGGGTAGGAATTCACTGTTTGTTCGAAAAAACGTGAGTGTTCGTAAATTAGAGATTTGTAAAAACGAGCTTCTATTTTAATTAGAAAATTTAGTAGGTACTTGGAAAATACAATTCATTAAATTTGCATACGTACCTCATTCTAGAGTTTTAAATGAGTTATTACCGAAAATGGTTCAGTATAAAAAAGTGGAGCAGCGCACCCCATATTGTCAGCCCAGCTGGCACAAGACAAAAAAAATGAGTTGTTGTTATTAATATAAGGTAATGACATCAGAGAGAGAGAGAGAGAGAGAGAGAGAGAGGGAGGGAGAGAGAGAGGGAGAGAGAAAGAGAGAGAGGGAGAGAGAAAGAGAGAGAGGGAGAGAGAAAGAGAGAGAGGGAGAGAGAAAGAGAGAGAGAGAGGGAGAGAGAGAGTATAAATTTATATTTCATGCTTCTACGCACGAGTTAAAAATATTTTTTTTTCCAATGGCAGATTGTAGACAGTTACAACTGTAACAGAGTCTATTAATCTATTGTTCACCGATACTAAGGAACCGGCCAGACACAGCAACCTCTTAGCCGTCGAGGTGTTGCCCCGGGTGCACCACAGGGGGTGGGCCACCATCGCACCCTCACGCAGAAGTAAGAAATAAAAACATTCTTTGTTGTTGTTGTTCTCGTGTTCCAGCTAGGCTGGTAAATTGGGGTGCGCTGCTCCAGTTTTCCAAATGAACCGTATTTGGTGTGGAGTCCGACATCTTCAGTACACACACATGCCATAGGGACCCGTTTATAAGGTAGGCAACCATTCACACCTCATTCACTCAAGGAAAGGACAAAGGCAGAATAGAGAGAAAGAGAGAGAGTGAGAAAGTACATCCATGCCTGAACCGGGATTGGAACCCAGGACCTCCCTTTCCGTAGTTAGGCACGCCGACCACTAGACAAGTTGGCCAGCAAAAACATTTCTTAAAATAAGAATATAAATTAATCGAAGCAATATTAAAGAAAAAAAATTAGATTAAAAATAATGAAAACTCTTACTTTTTCCTGCCAAAATAAATTGGTTAGAAATTTGCATATTGCTTAATCGATAGTTTAATCGATGTTATAAAGCTTTTTCAATTTCAATACACAGGTTGCTTATGGAGAGAAACATTTTTGATATCCATAGCTATTCAGCTGTTGCAAAGGAATAAACCGGGAAATATCCAGCTTGACCAAGAGGCATGGAGAAAGTTTGGGGATAGTAAAAAGAATCGAGGAAACTAATCATTTCTATTTGAAAATAATTTTGTGTTGAAGAGCAATTTTAATCAAAAATATTTAACTAAATAATAATGAATAACAAAAATTCAAGAAAGTACAAAAAATTGACAAATATTAACGTAACATTTTTATGTTATATAGATGTATAATCTAATTTCTTCTTTATTATTAATGCTTGATCTTATAAATGTATTGAATAATAAAAATAAAGAGTGGTGTCATTTTTACAATTCTACTGTGTATCTTTTCAATATTTTATGATATTAAAACTTGACAAAAAATATTCAGTTAGTATTTAATTGGTTATGTAAATATGCTGCGGAATCATTATATATATAATTTTCAAATACGAAGATTATTTTATCTAGAAACTTCGCATGTATATGAAAGCATATTTTGCGTAAATATGTATATAATAGTTTGTGCATAAACTTACCACGAGACATTATAATTAAAAAAGCTTAAGTATTTTAATCTTTGAACTCAATTTTTATCGATTTTCCTGAGTAAAATATACTGTATGATATTTTGAGTATGCATAAATAAAATTACAAAAATCTTATTATATTTTGAATTGAGTGTATTTACAATTTGAAAATTAAATTTTATTATTATTTGGTAGAACATTTTTCATTATTTGGTTTCAATAAGCTTAAATGTGCGGTTATTAAAAAAAGAAATAACAAAATGTAAACTATTTAAAGTATATTTGATGTAAAATTTTTCCTAATCGTTAACTTAAAATTAAAAAACGTAAAATTAGTTATATTTTGTTAAAGAATGATATATTTTGACAAATGAGAAAAAATCGTTTTCTCTGTTATTATTTTATTAAATTATGTTAAGATTATTAATGAAGCGTAACCAAAAAATTCAACTACTGGGTAAACATAACATTAACAAAGGAATATTAATTGAAACTTTTGACTATAATGACCGATATTTTTAAAAAGATGCTACTGTGTGTGTGCTCTAGAGATATAGTTCTCTCATTTTAATTTTCCCTTATAAATTTAAAAAATGTTATTCCGTTATTTTAAAGTCAACTGAAAATGCAGTCGCTACTGTATTTCGACAGTGGAGTATTGATGATAATTCGGTACAAATTTTAACAACTGAATGCTTGTTTAACCTAAAATAATCTATACAAACTTCATTCAAAAGAGAAAGAATAGAACTTTTCTATTCCTATAAATCGGCCGACGTCTCAAATTTATCCGATTATTAATTTCTTGTAAAACAGCCAAAGAAATTAACAAAGTCATTTTTTTTTATCTATCTCGTTGAATATCAACACGCAAACATCGATATAAGCAGAATAAGAAATAATGATAATCGATCGCTGCGCCGCCTGACGATCTATAGGGGAGATCCAAAGGATTATCGCATCGATAGGGTGGAATAGGCGTTCAGAGGTCTTCCTAAGTGTCTACCTGAAAAACGTGATGGTGGGACAAGGTAAGTCTGGTATCGTGATTTAAAAATTGTAGAGTGAAAGTCTGAAGCCCAGGGGCTTAGTAGAAGTTCTTCACGCTTCCAAGGGACAGGTTCGACGTTCGATCTGGGTAAAGTTGACTCAAAATTTCATCCTTTCAGCGGGTTGATAAACTGAGTGCCAAGCATGCTTGAGGAATAAACTCTAGGGGTTTCGCGTTAAGCTGACCACCTACCGAGACATATGCTTCGCCTCCCCCCAGGGCTCTCGATATGGGCGTTGTAGGCCTTGGCTCATATGTGGTCTATCGGGCCTCTGGTTTAGTTTTAGTTTCGAGTGAGGATTTGGAATTGTTTTAAAAATGTGTGTTTCCTTTTTTAACTTTTTAAGTTATGGCTTAAATTATAATTTAAAGAAATTTATTATTTAAAAATATCTGAATTTATTATTTAAAAATAAATATCAATTGTTTTATTTTTTAAAAATATATACAGTTTTAGTAGGACTAAGTATAGTGTTTATATAACTTTAAGAATTTAAGTGGTTTCCTACCTTGTGTAATTAAAATGATAATCGATTAAGACTACTGTAAAAATAGTCTTTTTTATCAATTAAGATCAAAGTTTCTTTTATTTAATAAAAATTAATTGTATCCAGTGGTATTTCATTGATTTAAGAAAATTTCTATTTAAATAAGCCTTAAAACTCAGGATTCCTATTTTTCACAGGGAAAAAAAACTGTAGAAGTATCATTTCAATTCCTAAATATATCAACAAAATATTCAACTATAGAGCTTTATTTTTTCCCCACTGTACGATGAAAAAGGGAAAAAATCCCCTCAGTGTTAACTGCTGAAGAACGAAGCTCTTAAGCCTGTGAAGAAAGGAGTTAAAACACACATCGGTTTTGCATTTTCTTACGTCTCCTCTGTTGGAGGGAAAATGTGGGGAAAAATAATTTTATTAAACTTTCTCTCTTTGGGTAATATAATTTACTCTTACGTTGTCACTAGAAGAAAAGTAACTTTTGAGGTGAAGAAGTATGTATCTTTAATTTCATTTCATACAGAAAATTTTTTTGAGAACATGGACAAAAGTTTTGAATTTAGATCAAAAGAACAAAACTAAATTTTATGGGAAAATGGAATTAAAAATGAGACTCCTAATTAAAAATAATTGGGAAAATAGAAAGATACACATTTTTATGCAAATAGGATGAAATTCATTGCATCCTGAAAAAGAAAATTGCATTTTTTTCTTCTATTTCTTGCTTGCTGTGGTACTACAGCTATCATAAGCAAAGGTTGATTTTTAGGCTAAAACGTTAAGGGTTTTATAAATGTATTAAAACTACTCGTATATATATATATATATATATATATATATATATATATATATATATATATATATATATATATATATATATATATATATATATATATATATATATATATACAGCTGAGGCAACTGACAAAATGTTTTCCAATCATAGCTTTAAAAATGAACATTATTGTCTTGAAATTAGACGAATTATCCATCATAAGTTAAAACTTGAAGAGACTATGTTTAAATTTTATAATAAAATTTATCTAAAATTTATATTTTCAAATTGAAAATAAATTTATTTCATCGGCTGGATGAAGTAAAGAATCCACTACCATCCAAAGAAGAGAACAACACTTTTCTTAATGAATCCAACAAGAGATTAAAAGCTTCGTTGTTTTCCTGGAAAATGAACTAGATTTGAAGGAAATGACAATAAATATGAATGTTTTCCCGAATGGAAAATGTTTACTGCAAAATACATCCCAATAATATCAGCCCAATGCTATAGGATCCAGGATGCAGGGTCAAGGGATAGTTCTCGATTCTACTTATCCTTATTCATTCTTCACTCTAATTACACTTATTCTTTTGAGATTATATCTTATTTAATCGCGAATTTATTATAAATCGAAGTTTTGTGTTTTAAGACACTTGCATAGAATATAAGATTTAATTATTTAAGGCAGAAACAATTGTTTCTTTTGCATTCATCATCATGTGATATAATGTATACTGAAACTTTTACATCTTTGCAAAAATATATGTAAAACTGAAAAAAATTCAAATTTCATAATATGTTATATGTAAAGTGTAAGTGCTTTACGTTATAAATGGAACATACTGTGAGTGTGGAACTTGTATCCTCACGTTTCACTGGTGGCTACCAAATGACTGCCTCATTATAGTGAATTCAACTGTTATGCGAACTTAAGACAGCAGCTTCATAACTTTTAAAAAATAAATTGATGAATTTAAGAAAATGGAAGAAGAAACATAAGTTGCAACAGAAACATAAATTAAGAAAATGTTGTTTTGTTGTTCCTATAATTAAGAATCACCATTTTTCGATATTTTGTGCGGCAATATACATCGATAAAAAATATCCTGGTACTAGAATCTCCCTTTTCTCTTTCTCTTCCTGTCTACCTACCTATCTATTTATGCACACACACACACACACACACACACACACACACACACACACACACACACACACACACACACACACACACACACACACACACACACACACACACACACACACACAAATTATATCAAAGCCAATATATAAGATTTTATTTCTGTACAAAAATGTTTTGAAGTAAAGATAGCTTTCATTTAATTAGTATTTAGTGAAAGGATATCAAGAACTGGAAAATAACAAATTGGAAAGCTAGGAATCGAGACACTAATTCACAATTCGACTTAGGAGTCGAATTGTGAGGGAGGGGATGGTCTAGAGCCGGGGAGATAGTTTATAATGCACAATTCCAAAACATATTGTTAAAGAAAACCATATTTTAAATAATGATTTTCAGATTGTTGTCAATTTTTTTTTTAGTTTTAATATTGAATCAAAATTTTATTTTGGATCACACAGTGAAAGTTATAACATATAGTCGTCAATCAATGTCTATTTGTCTTTTGAAACAAAATTTTCTCTCATTCTTAGTGAAAAGCTTACGTGGGAAATTGCGAATTATGTCATTCACTACTTTTATCTCATTTATTATTTGTAAAACAAGCTTAGAATGTGTAGTTGCATGTTTTCAGTTGTTGCATTGTCAGTCTCATTGATCAGACTTTTATCAACTATTTATGGTATTTTCTGTTTGGTGTCCCCCAGCTAGAATATGTTCCTAAAAATTTAAATAATCTAAATTTTTCTGATAGCGAATCTGATTAAAAGGATTCAGTATCCAGCGATTGTCGATTCGGTGATGTTCATGACCCCTGAATCTGATAATTAGATGCCTTGTAAAACATAGGTACAGTAGGTGAGAATCAGACGCACTATCTGAAATATCCATACACAAGTTGTGAGACAGCAAAAGGATCCATGGTAGACCTCGATCTGAAAAATACATAAACAAATTAATTGTGAGACAGCCAATGGACCCATGATAGATCTCTATCTTAAAAATCCATGACAAACTGTGAGACAGCCAATGGACCCATGGTAGACCTCCATTTGAAATATTCATGTGCAAACTGTGAGACAGCCAATAGATCCATGATAGACCTCTATCTGAAAAATCCATTTACAAACTGTGACACAGCCAATAGACGCATGGTAGACCTCTATCTGAAAAATGCATAAACAAATTAATTGTGAGACAGCCAATGGACCCATGATAGACCTCTATCTGAAAAATTCATTTACAAACTGTGACACAGCCAACAGACCCATGGTAGACCTCTATCTGAAAAGTCCATACACAAATTGTGAGTCAGCCAATGGACCCATGGTAGACTTCGACGTCCATCCGTCTGCAATCCCTCATTTAAGTGAGCATGTTGTCTCCAACCCATGATGAATCTTCTAGCCCCCCCTCCATTGTCGAAAGGGAACCACTCAGTTGGAAATGATGGACTTGGTGGTTTCTTCAAAGGTATTGTTATTGTTGCCGTTAAGTGACTTAACATTTTGCGCAGTTTGTTTTAAAGTTTTTGCTTTATATCTTCAAGTATTGAGTTTATGAAACTCAAGGACGCTCACATGAATGAAGCTGTAGAAGAGTGTTTGCAACGAAAAATTAACATCAAGTATATCGACAATTTAAAAAATGTTGGTGTTACACTTGCATGTCAAGGATTCAAGTTCGAAGGGATCTTATTTGAGTCATCGAAAGGTCTAAAATTTTCTACAAAAATTTTCAATGATATATCTTTTTAATACAATCTTGTGCTTGCTTTTATTGAAATCTTTCTAAAGAAGTTACAATAAAAAATATCGTTTTATATTTTATGCAAATGAGTCATATCTATTTGTCTTATGTGAATAAAAACAGATCGATATAACTTATATTGAATCTCTTCTTTGAAAAGTTAAATATCTACGAACGTTGAAAAGTTGATTTTCGACTACATGTGTCAATTTTTCTTATTTGTTAATCTTGTACTCAGACTTTTCTAGTTAAAAAATAAAATTTTTTCGTTTTGCAGAATATCAAATAGAAATTAAGTTACCAAAACTTTAAAATGCGTCAATTTTAAAATGCTTTTGAAAAACGGAACCGGATGTTGCATTTTCAAACCAGAAGTGGTAAAGAAACATAGTTTACTTTTTTTTAACATTTATAAATTTTTTTACGCAATTCTATAATGTGCTGATTACAGCTCTATCTATGAAGTCGTTATTTGGCTTGCATTTTCGGAAAGAGAATTGGCAACATCGTCGCCATCACAAACGAGACTATTATTTTAAAGGCGATTTCCTCAAAACTTTGTTTTTCTAAATTCTCTTCTCTCTCAGAGAGAGAGAGAAGACTTCTCTCTCTCTCTCTCCCTCCGTTAACACTATCTCTCAAGCCACGATGAAGATATTTGCATGAAATTTGTTTAAATGCTATTATCTGTGAAATGAATATTTTAAATATACAGGAAAAAATGTTTCATTTACACAGCTATTTTTAAAGTGAAAGTTCAGTAAAATTTCATAAAACAATCATATTGTTTTAAATTTTTAGTCTTATTTTCTTTATTGCTCAATATTTTTCTTAGATTTTTCTCCATATTTTCAAGTAAAATTCCCACAAACTTTTCGTCAAATTAAATAAGATATGCTTTACAATTTTCGGTAGAATGTTAGCGATTCTATAAATATTTCACTAAAATTTCTCAGAAAATAACTATTTTCGCAAAAAGTATGCTATAAGTAATTAAAATTATGGTTAATTTTATATTTTTACTTTATAATTAATCAAACAACAAAAAAGAAAATTAAAATTAATTTTTAAGAAAAAGTTGTCTCGAATGCAGACGGATGACTTACATTAAAGAGTGATTTAATAAAACTTCATTTACATAATGAGAGAAAGAGAGAGAGAGAAATTGTTTTTGAAAGATTTAATGTAAAAGAATGTAATAAATCAATATGTAAATATAAATTTTGACAAATTTAATTAAAAATAATAAATGAAGACTGAATAGGTTTTAAAAGTCTCATTAATTCTTATATTGACAATATAAGCGAAATTCTGTACTTCATTTTTATTAAAAAAGGATGGGGTATGATATGTGAATTTTTTCTCCTACTGTAATTTCATAATGATTTATTAACAGGTTTTTTAAGATCACATTTATTTTCAATAAAATTATTAATGAAATAACATTATTAATTAAATAACATTTCAAAAATAAATACTAAACTATTATGATCCCTATTTTTTAATATTTTTAAATTTTGAAAATATTTTATTTATATTTATGATGCATAAAATTTACAAACAGAAAAATTTATATATACAGCATTAATTTTTGTTCTCGGTATCAGAAGGCAGTGAATTCGAATCTCAACTCAATTGAAGATTCATCTTGTTCACTCAAGGTGGCTAAAGCATGTAAAATAGGTCATGGTTGCAATGTCCTCCAGGTGAAATGATACCTTTGAGTGTGTCTAGCCAATTCTAAGGTCTTCTGATGGGTCCATGCTTCTAAATTAAGAACACTCATTCCATTTCACAGTCCTGGTGCCATTCCCACTAGGTGCCCCATTAAACAATGGTGCCCATCATTTTCACCATTTGCAATGCAGAAAGGTGGAAAAGGTAGAAGCTGGGTTTTTAAAAAAAAATTATTGTAAGAATTTTTCTTAGCTCAAAATAAAAAATAATTTCCACAAAATTACTAATTTAAGATATTTTATGACAATATAAAGTTTGATGGTAATTAAAGAATTCTTTAATATTGTGTGTAAAGGCACCTGTTCAACTCATAGAAATATTTTACAATTTATAAAATTTTCAAGTTTTGATTTCAAAAATAAATAATTAAAATATTAATATACCCAGTTTTTGTCATCAGAAACCAATATTCATAGATATTGATTCAATTTGTTGAGCAAACAATGGATTACAGTTATCTTGAAATGTAATTTCAAAATTAGAAGGTTAAATGTTTATTTGTCATACTTTTTCCAAGCGAAACTTTGGCGATAAACTAGAAAAAATGTCTCGCCGATCAGAACATTCAGATAAGAGACATCGACAATTTTTCGAAGGACTCCAACTCATACGTTATACACTGACACAATAAATATGTACTTAATATTATGGTTTGGGGTGGTATTGAATTTTATTCTCGCATGCTACAAGTATGAAATACCGGCACACTGAACACTCAGGCTACATCCTGAAGTATTGGAGCTCATGTCCATCCCAACGCTTGCAATTAGGCATATTCTAACAGGACAATGCGTGACTGCATTGGCACGCAGTTTTCAAGAGTCCTACTGCAACCACTCAAATGGAATTGCTTCTAATATACTTATTCTCCATCTCAAATGCCAATCGAAAACGTGCGATCAATGCTTGCCCAGCAACTGACTTGAAATGCATCACCTGTTGTTACACCAAATCATTTTTGTCATCCAAAGGACTTGGTAGCGTCTATAGTTAAGAAAGGCGATATAATGGATGATTTGGTCTATGGAGATGATTATATTTCGGAACCACAAAGGATGATTTTGATTTGTATGTAGAACATCATCCATACTTCGCAAGGACCTGTAATTTCAATTATTTATTCTTTGTTCACCTAGTAACTTTTGCTGTGATGTCTCTGGTATTAATTAGTGCAGCAATTTTGGTCGCTATTAGGTATTCATGGTATTATTGACTGATATTGCATCATTTAAAAAAAGCTTAAAAATAAGTAAAATAAGTATTGGAAAAGAGATTGCCAAAGTTATCCTTTCCACAAAAACCATTGAATTATGCCATTATAATATTACAAATGAAAAAATATATGTAAATGGATTAGAAATGAGCTGACTTTATATATATATATATATATATATATATATATATATATATATATATATATATATATATATATATATATACATATATATATATACATACATACATACATATATATATATATATATATATATATATATATATATATATATATATATATATATATATATATATATATATAAATAATATATATACATATATGGTCTCAGTCGGAAAACAAATATTGGCGCTGTAGACCTTGACTTAATCGAAAATGAGGATCATATTTCACGTGCAGGTGTTCATCCTAACACAAAGCACTTCGTGTTTCGTTTTGAAGCATGTTTGATACTCAGCTTATTGATCCATTAAAGGGATGAAAGGCTGAATCGACCTTGTCCAAACCGAGAATCAAATCTGTGCTTTGAGAGGGCGAAGCTCCATCAATAAGCCACAGAGTTTCCGTCTCTCTTTCTCTCTATATATATTATCAATATTTAAAATAGTTGTTAAAAGTATCATATCCCTTATTTTATTGGCCCGAAATACACAAAATTTCACTCTCCTATCTTTAAATTAGGAATTTTCTAAATAGTACTAAAAATGACAACACATTGGGATTTTAAAATAATTTTTCATAAGAATAATTCTAAAATGGTTTGTCTAACTTCTTTGAAAAGAAGAAATACATTCTTTTGAAGATATTGCTCTATCAAACTTCAATCTCTTATGTTTAAATTAAATTAAGAGTACTCTATTTCTCGTTTTTAAATTGTTAAATAAACTATGTCGTTTGTTTTCATTTTTGACATACTGAAATGCCTTGCAAATAGGTTTGACACAAAATTGTTTTTTATTTGATTATAGTTGGAGCTATAAATTGCGTGAATTGATGTGATTTTAATCAGCGATACAACTGATTGTGGTAAAAGGTAATTTAAGCAAAATCTACTTACTTAGATTTGATGGGGATAAAAGCATTACCATTTCCAAAATTCTCCTCAATAGTGACATATTTCACAAGGAACGTGCTCTAGGTAATCATGATTTAAAAACAGTAACAATTGTTATTAACAAAGCCTTTAATTGAAGAGCCGTGGAGTTCGCAAGAAGTGTCAGTGTTGTTTAAGGAATCTAAACTATTTACGAATGGTTGTAAGAAAAGCTGTAATATATACTTAGATTCCCCTACAGAACAGAATTGTATGTGGAAACTATTAAGTTAATTAAAATTGATATTGAAATAAAACATAAAATTGAAATATAGTGAAGATATGTATTCATTACGCAGACTCAGTGATTTTCCCAATAAAGTAGATTTTGTAGAAATGAATACTCCTGCAAAAGAATAGTTTATATTTTTATATTCTTTTTAAACATGTTTAAATTTATATGCTTATAATCTTTATTAATTGTACGGCATACGTAAAAAAGTATAAAAAATTTTTTGTTGGAGGATAAATCTTAATTGTTTTTACAAAATCATTAGTCTAGGCTATATTTTACACATAGAAAACATCGGAAAATAGATTAGCAATGAGTTGACTTAATATAAGACGAAAAAATCTGGGTTTGTCAAATGCAAGTAGCCTTAAGTTGAAATATTTCTGACAAGAATGATACTTCATCCTATGCATGTAATTACCATTAAAAAACTAGATCAACAATCATAAAAAATATAATTTAAACATTCCTTTATTCTGATAGTAAAAAAAATAATTTTCAAGTGTACAGAAGACCAAATATATTTATTAAAATTTATACTTTTAGTAGAATCAAATTAATAGACGCAAATATATATCATTCCTTAAAATAATTGAAAATATGAATTTACTTATTATGCAGTATAACGTAAAAAAACACACAATTACATTCTTTTATATTTAAGTTAGGAAATTTTTAAAAAAATAATAAAAATGGCAACACTATGATTAAATACTTCAAAGGAGTCAAGCGATTTCCGTGTCTGATTCTAAAGTAGTTTGTCTAACTTCTACGAAGAGCTCAAATGCATTTTTTGAAGATGTTGCTGCTAAATTTCAATCTTTTGTATTTGAATTAAATTAAGGATTCTATTTCTCGTCTTTATATTGTTAATTAAACAATGTAGTTATTTTCATCGTCTACAGACTGAAATATCTGCAGACATGTTTTACACAATAAAGAAAAGAGCCACCATCTTATCTGAGATTCAAAGAAATGACTGACACTTGACAATGTTCGAATAAAAATATTCTAAATAGATTCATATTTTTAATTAAAATTGTTTGAAGGCACGAAAAGAGCTGTCTCTTTGTTTGGAAAGCATTCGCACTCGAGTGATTATTTATCGTTAAAAATATTCATTCGTAAATGATCTGGGGCGAGGGTGGAATCAACCTAAAATAGACTTTTCTGAAGAACAGGCTTTGTGCCATTGTTACAGGGTGTTTGCAGAAAATAATGCGGAAATTCGAACAAATAAAACTGAAGTGATATTTAATATTTTGAAAGGTGTTTCCAAGAATGTTCAAAGGACAATAAAATGTCTGTTCTGTTGTACATTATTAAATATTCAACGCCTGTAAATTACACTTGTTTATCGCTTCTTAGTACAGTAATCCCCCTGTAATACGGTATTCTTGTAACGCGTTAGAATATTACTCGATTTCATGTCCTTCGTATTACACGTGTGATTCCCCGTTTGACTCGTTGATTCCCAACGTTATATTTCATTACTACGAAATATTTGATGATATGTACAATTTACAATCCATTTCGCGTTATTTCTCACATTATGTCAATTGTATTATAATAAAATTGAATTAAATTATATTATTGACCTTTGAAAGTTCTACTAAAAAAAGGTGCCAGTGGAACGTTATTTAATATAGCTCTTTTAGCGAATAAACATGCCATAAAAATGTTTTTGGAATGATTTGATATATTTGAAATGAACTGTTTTTTTAGCTATATATGCATAAGTTTTTTTTTTAAATCTAGAATGTTCTTAATTTGATTTTAATAAAACACTCTCATTTCGCTTATAACATAGATTTTTCTTAATATTCGATTTAAACCTCCCTTTAACGAGGAAAGTTTAACTAAATCATTTGTACATAGCTCGTTATACGAGGTCGTATGAGCCCGTTTTACGAGAATGCTCGTACAACACGTTTTCCTATGATGCGGAACTAATATACCGTGTTATAGTATTACTGCATTCTTCGTTTAAAATGTTCACCTTAAAAAATTAATTCTTTGCTATTTGCAATAGATTTCCGACAGATTATTTCTGCCAACTGTAATGCCACTTAGCGCATGTAATTGCTTTGTAATTTAAACCACAATTAAGTGACAAGATCAACTGATGAGCTGGTATGACTCTCCCCGCCACACATCCCATCAGTAGAAGTAAACTGAGGCCAATCTATTTTTAATTCTTTCACCATTAGTGAACTCGATATGTTTTGGCTGGGTCAGGTACAGAGCTCCTCTCCTCCAATTCACAAAATGACTCCTTTCACGATAAGACCCCCAAGTTCTCAAACTTAATTGTTTTAGGAAGGCTGTTGAAATGAACTTTCGAAATCTATTTCTGCTAAAGATAGTCGTTAAACACAGCCAACGACTTTCCCTTCAAAATTAATTTTAAGTAACAAATATTGATAGCTGAGTTACCACATTTTTTTCATCATTTCATTATAAAGAAATTAAATAATTAAGAATGCTTAACTGTCATCAACCCAATCAGTAGCATGATTTTTTCTTGATCAAGTACTGAACTTGTGACCAACCGAACATGACATTAACTCTGCACGCATCTGATAATAGCCCATTCAAATTTCATTTGCCATTACATTTTAAAAATAATTGAATAAACTTATTTGTTTATTGCTTCACAAGGCCATTCCCTGTCTTGGGAATTGAAGACCTTTTTGTCAGAATATTAATGTAGTTATCAAAATTATAGAAGCTAATTTATGAAACATTTAAATTTCAAATGTTGAGACTTTTTATTTGACTTAGTGTTTGATGCTATTTACTGAGAATATTTTAAAATTCTGTCTCTCTTAAATATATGTATATATATATATATATATACATATATATATATATATATATATATATATATATATATATATATATATATATATATATATATATATATATATATATATATATATATATATATATATATATATATATATATATATAACATTTTTTAAAGAAATTAAATATAATAATTACGGAAATTTAGATATATTATAATGTTTTCCTGAAAAATATAAATGTAAGTAACATAGTTATCCATAACATAGTTATCAATGTGTCAACAATTTAAGAAATATTCATAAGCCTTTAGATTAAATTTAAATCAATGATGTTACAGCTTTAGGTAATAGAAACGTAGTAAAGAAAGATATTAATACTTTTAGAAAAAATATTTGAATCTATAGAAAATTAAAAATGCTTTAAAAACTTTTAATTTTGACTTAAACAAGACATTAGATTGTTTACAAATATTGCAATTCTTGATTTAAAATTCTATTAGTGAATAAAATATTTAAAAATTTAAATCGTTCTTACCAATTTAAACTAAGCATAAAGTAAATGTTTTGTCTTGTATTTTTCATTTTGGTTTTTCTTGCTGATCTATTGTCCGTGTGGCCCTATCTTGAATCAATGGAAAACGGCTTCTGAAACCGATGCTTTGCTCCTTCTATACGAAATCGTTTTATTAATAGAATGAACTGCGACACTATTCTCAAACATTAGATGGTGAACTTCACCATCTTTGTAGAATAAAATACAAAACAAAAAATACTACATAAAAAATAATTTTAGTCAGAAAAATTAAAAATATTAGCCGATTAAAAATTACTCTCAGAAAATATATCAAAATGAATTAGAAGTTACTTTTACCAGCTATTTTATTTTATAAGTTTTTAACTTTTTATTTATAATCACTGTTTAGCGAATAGAATTAGTTTTAAAAGTTATATTTTTAATTGGATAAAATTAATAATTTTTCAAAATGATTTAACTTAAATATATTTATTATGGTACATTTAATTAATGATTGTAGGACCTACAATAATGAAAAATGCTTTATTTAAGGAATTAAAAATTAAAAGTATTTACTGTGTACAATGATATTCTGGGCACGAACTGGATTTTTTCATAAAATCCTACATATAATGTAGAATATGATATATAATGTTAAGTTCAATATAATCAGAAGAAAAATGATGTAAATAAATACAGACAAAAATTGAAAATAAAATAAGCACTTAAATTTCATTCCAATAAATTTTAGAATTTATACGACAAATTTGTTTCCATTGCAAAAATTTATTTTAATATCTTTATATTTATTACTAATTAGCATAAAAATTTTAATAGCTTAAAAGAAACTTTTTTAATATAAAAATCTTATATAGTAGAAAGGCAATTTTTCGCTTGTTTAAAATATATAAAATTTTACTTTGCAAGCTTTTTTTAAAAGATTTTTTGGATGTCTAACAAGTCTATTTTTTGTTCCTGTAGTTTTTGAAGTAGGTAGATTTATAAATTATATTACTAATCTTAAATTTTTAATATTTTAAAACAACATAAATAATTTATCACAGACAAAAGAATATAGGATTAAATTATTATAAATATTCTGGAAATTAATAAAAGAAGAATTTCAGGGTTTTCTTTTAATTTCCAGAACATTAGGAAAAATGTACATATTGTTTCTTATTTTGAAATGTAATATTTTTAAATTTTAATAAATGTCTTATTACATTAAGAAAATTAGCAATGTATATTTAAAAAATGTATTTTTCTTTATATATTATCCCTCCTTCGAAGAATAGAATACAAATTGAACAAATGAAATATCAACTCCATGATTAAAATATAAATTTTTAAATATGCAGCAAGTTTTTGGTCAAAAATAGCCAAGGTTATTCAAAATCAATCATAATTAATATTTCTCCTGCTACTATAATATTTTAAAAAAGGTAACAGAAAATCTATTTCATAAAGAAGAATTTTTAAATTTCATTGAATAGAATAATTGAAGAATTCAGAATGAAGATAAACAAAAACAAAACAAAAGTAAAGAAAATATAAATAAACTAAAATAAAAATAAGACTTAGGCGAATGTATATTGAGTGTTGAAAGCATTGTTGAATAATAGCATCACAAAAAACGAAAAGATCTTTCACATATTAAACATTGCAAATAGTATTTTTAAGTACCACGAAATGTTCTATACAAAAAAAAAAAAAAAAAAAAAAAAATCCAAAGTGTTGAATACTGATGGCTACAAAAATCTTGATGAAAAGAGATAAGTATAATTCGATATAAATTAAAAGAGGTAAATTTAAATTAAATAAACTATTTAAGGCATTTTTGTTTTTTATATAATTTTATTTTTTTATTTATTTTTCCAAAAGATTTTAATGTTCATGTAAGCATTTTGAATGATTAACTTAAGTGGATCTTAGCGAAATATTTCGTACCAGCGTTGTAAATATTCAATATTGTTTTCTTTCTTATCAACTATTTCGATATATATGTAGTATGTGATAGTGGCAGAAATTGAGGAAATTTTTATGTTTTTTTAATGTGTGTCTATAAAATATATTAGTTTTCACTTAAAAATAAATGTTTATTTATCAAATTAAATGCCATTTAATGAATTTAATTCAAAATTAAAATATCAGGCCTGCCAGTTATATCCATTTTTGAAAAAGAACAAAGCACATGATTTTTTTACCATGAATAAACTTTATTAAATAATATTATTTCCTTTATAATTAATGACTTCTGGCCAGTGTTGAGAAGTTTATATATAACATTTCAGAAAAATATTTTCCCTTTTGATGCAAATAATTGAATCAATGCTTTTTTGCTATCTTCTTACATTTTTGAAATTTTTTGGAAATGGGAGAAAGAAGCGATAGGCGGAGGATGATAAATCTGGTGAATATGATAGATGAGACATAATTTATCAGTTTAATTCTGCAATTTTTTTTGGCGAATTCTTTTCTTTGCATTTTCTTAACTGCTTATTCTTAGAACACTATTGTCCTCTTTCCTTAAAGTGGTGTTTTTTAAGTAATCCAGTTGCTGACAATAATTCTACAAACTCAGATTTTCATTCGATTTCAAAAGCTCATAATGTATTGGTCCTTGAATGTCCCACCATGTACACAATATTCCTTTGTTCAGAGTCAAACTTGGTTTATAGGTGGAAGAACTAGATTTTCCGGAATTGCATAATGGGGCCATTTTCCATATGATGTTTTCTTAAGTAATCCGCTTTTCATTCCTTGTTGTCATGTCGCTCAAAAAGGGCAAGATTTTGTTCCGAGGAAGCCAAGATGTGCATATGACTACTCTATTATCTAAATTCTTCTGATTTATTGCATATGGTATTCACCATGAATATTTTCACACCTATCCTATCTTCGGAATGCGGTCCGAAACGGGTTTGATGACTTGAATTAAGTCTTTCTGTGATCTCTAGTGCTGTTAAAGAGATCCTTTCTAATATGGTTTAAAAACATCGTACTCTATCGAAGATGACAGAAAAAAACGTGATTTATCAAAAAAAGATTGGAATTATCTGCTCTAAGTTTCCTCAACCATCTTCTGAGAGCCCTGTCAGAAACTGTACTATCACCAAAAACTTTCAACAAATTTCTAAATGCTTCTGCAGAATTTTTCCTTTGTTGAAATTCAAGAGAAGTGCAGCTGCACAAATTAACCATGGGATCATTATCGCTATAGCCCTAATCAACTAAAGTCTAACGTGCACTTAAGCCTAAAGGAAATCAACTGTGTTTTAGTTAATTTGCTTAAGTCAGTATGTATACATTAAACTATTAAAATAGGGAGCCCAACATGTGACAAATAAACAAGTGCTTATGTGTCGAAAATTGTTATAAAAGAAATGGACAAAACTTACCACTTGGCCTAATACTCATATTACAAAAAGAGTTACGCTACTAATTAGATTTCATTGTTCACTTGCACAATCAGTATTTAGTGGGATAAGCGTTATCTTTTAACACAACTTAACAGCTTCTTTTCATGGAGTGAACTTATGTTGCCAAATCATCCTTCTTAATTATATGATTCCAAGAAGCAATTATAGTCTCCACGAGCTGTGCGTTATTTGAAGACGCATTATCCATGCAAGGAATTTCGAACGTCACCATGAACTTTCAGTTACATTTAGACCAGGGCTGTTTACCGTCAAGGTAATAAATCTATGCCTTTATTTTGAAACTATTATGTGCTTAATTTTGTCGTATGGCAAGGAATTGAGTCCTACTTAAAGATGAATGGAACTTCATAGGTTGGCTTGTCAGATTTCTGAAATGTTCGAATGGAATACTCCTCCCCTCCAACTGTTACAAGTATTCAAGGGTAAATACCCTTAATGACTTGTTTGAGTATTTTTGAAGTAGGCTATTTTACATGTTATGAATAAATGGTGACAAAAGAGAATAATAGTGAATGCAAGGCACATATATATTCCGAATGGTAAATTGAAAAGTGTCCATCTTAGCATAGCTGTGACCCTTACTGTGGTTAGTAGACACCCTCGTCCTGTTTCTTACTGAAGGTTTATATAGAGGATGTGCAATGGGGCTGTTAAATGCATGAGAAAGGTCAAAGGAATTCAATATCACATGTGTTCTAGGACTTAAGTATAAGAGTAAAGTAAGGGAATATTCATAAATTAAAAATTTTATTAAATAGGTTACATTATTAAAGAATTATTATTCTATAAGTTTAATTTATTTTAAATTTAATAACACACACACATACACGCTCGTGCGCAAGCACGCACACATACACCTATACATATATAATTGAATTTGACATCACTAAATAAATATTTGTAAAATACAGCTAATGATATAGATTCGTATTTATTCCGTTGATACATTTATTAAGTAAAAAGAAAGCGTAAATGTAAAATTTTTGGGAAATATAAAAGTGAAATTTTTAAGATTTTTGAATTATTTTTGTTTATTTTTCAAGTAGTGTTACTAGCTATACATTGAGCATGATGTGTTACTAGCTATACATTGAGAATAATACCAAGTGCTATTTAAAAGCAATTGTTTTCCTCTTAATGATTAAACTGAATTTCTTCTTTTATTTTTGAAAGACAATATTTTTAAGATGGCATTCAAAAAACATTAATATTATATTTATGGGTGCTTTGTAACTTTTTGTATCGTGGGAAGTTTTTATAACACATTTTCTGGAATTTGACTATCAGTAACTGTGAAAAAAGTAATCAACCACACCAATATTAATCACTAAATAATATTAATGCGGTTATGGTTAATTATTTTATTATTTAACATCATATTAATTACTTTGATAACATGTAAAAGGGGCTAAAAATCAAATATTACTCATACAAGAGATTGCTTAAAACTACTTTACATTTATAGTTCTGAGTAAATATTGCCATCTATCGGTCGAATGTGTAACTGTTTTTAATACTTCATAAAGCTGCATTATTTATATTTGATTACACAAAATCGAATGGAATATAACATAAGAAATAAATACTTTTTAAAATAAACTTTTTTAAAATTATTACTGAGAATCAATCTACAAAATGGTGAGCACAAACTATTGATACCAGAAAATACTTTAGGTGTATGAATGTTTTGAATCATCTCTGAAAACCAAATTTAAGATTAAAAAGTATTGAATTTTTACATTTTATTTTATCGTGAAATATAAATATGAATAGAAATTTGTCTGCTTCAAAAGAGTCAAAATATCAGTATACTTCCTAACATTTTTTAACACTTCAAAAAGCAAGAACATTAATCAAATTTCTGCGCTTACAAATTCGCCATAAGAAAAAGTGAAATAAATATAAATACGAAAAAACCATATATACTTCCACAGATTTAGAAATAATAATTTTTTTTTTTTTTATCAGAAACCTTTTATCCGTAAATCAGAGAGTAGAAATATTTCTTATTTATTTTATTGTAATTACAGTTTAGACTAGAATTTCTTTTTCTTCAAGTGAAAATTTTTCTGGCTGTAGTTTTCTTGGAATTTTTTCCCCCGATCCCTAGAAGATTTGAGAGAAAAATTGAATCCAGAGTAAAAATGCAGTTTTTGCCTACTTCTCACCTTACGACGGGAAAAACTGTAAGACAGAAATAGTGTCAGAAGAAACTTATTTCCAGACAGACTTTCAAGAGCAATTTTTTTTATAGAAATTTTTTTTTTAGGAAGTAAGAATTTTTTGTTTCATTTTCCTTAAGACAAAGGATCAAACAAAACTCAAATGATGAATTTTTTTTTTTACAAATAATTTTACAATGAAAACAATTTAGAAAATTTAATTTCCAAAACTTGTAAAATTCAGCTGAATTGAGAAAACAACTACTTTCTTTGCATAAAAAGCCTAAGCATATAAAAAGCCTAAGCATATATTTGACAATGCAAAATCTCATTTAATAAATCACAATCCTCTTTTAAAAAAAATCATAATTTCCTATTTTAATGAATTATAATCGATTACTTTTTTAACAAGATTAATTATAAGTAAGTGCTTATTAACTACAAAATTTTATGATTTTTTTAATAATCAACCCTGTTTATTTTCTTGTCTCAGCATAAATAATGCTTAGCTAAAAAAATTATTTAATTAGCTAAGTTAAAAAATCCTTTGCCATAATTTTTTAAAGAATTGAAATTATAATGTTTTTTCCTTGCGAGAATTATTGAAAATTTTAAATGTGATTATATAGGGTGCTAAGAAATATTTTATTTCACTCCATTAATTAAAATGCATAAAAACGAAAATTATGTAAAAATGAAAATAGAGTGAATTATTTTAAATACAAATAATTTTTCATGTTGTAAAATAAATAATATTTTTGGCTTTAAGAATCACAAAACTATTTTAAAGTTAAATCAATGTGCGTTATGTGATGAAACTAGTAGCAGTGCCTTTAACAACGAAATTGATAAGATAGCAACCATACCTCAAATATTAAATGAAATATGGGAACAAAATCAATTACAAAGTTGTAGAGCAGCAGGTATTAAATCCAAAATGGCTACGTTCTCTTGGAAAAATCGCGTTCAATACTCATGTACAAATTCCGTTTCAAGGTAGCAGCTGAATGCTTTTGTAGGTCGCGTGGTCATTTGTAGGTTGGTTAGGGTGTCGATCTCATTATTCGAAAGAAGACAATTTGAATTCCGACTCAAAGGAAGATCCATCGTGTTCACTAAAGGTGGCTGAAGCACATACATTTGGTCGTAGTTGCAATGTCCTCCTTGCGAAATGATACATTTTTGTTTGGCAAATGTGTTATTGGTGGTTTTCTGTTTGACTACGGCTTATAAAATACGGAAATCTTCACTTGAATTAAAAGTTCAAGGGTTTGATACCCACCACGGGTATGAATGTTTTACAACGGCTTGTAAACAAATTTAAATTGTAGTTCTTGGTAGTAATTAGCTCCTGTCAGCGAAATATAACCACTGCAATGAGCAATCCAGCCAATTAAGACAATTACATCGTAAAATGTATCAAAAGGAGATATTTTGGCTGCAGCGAAATGCTCTATTGACTCGTATATTAGTAGTAATCGCATAAACATGGTCTTACAAAAATATTTTTGGCTTACTATTTGGTGCTAAATGGTACCACTTCTTAGCATCATGCTAAATGATAACACTTCTTAAAAAGAATTGCATTTCGTGAAATTTGTTGTTGTGAATGTGTTACTTTATTTGCTCAGTAAATTTTATAACTTGACCATCATATCACATAATTAAACAAATTACACTGAAACAAGATTATAGACTCAAAAAATTAAAAATTTACTGAAACATAAGCATCCTTCTGGTCTTAATTATATGAAAAGCCAGTGGTATGGACTTAGAGTGTCCTGAGGCACATATTAAAATCACATGATTGAGGCCACTGGCACATATTGTCCCAAACGTCTTCATACACCTCAGAGTTCATGTTTCCAACCACATAAAATAACGGACCCAGGTGAAACTACGAGAAACATCCCCACACCATTATACTGCCAGCACCAAATTTAACAGTCAGCACAATGCAGTCATTAAAGAAACGCTCCCCGGGCATCTGCCAAACCCAGACACGTCCCTCCGACGGCCAGAGTGTGAGGAGAGTTTCATCACTACAAAGAATAGTTTTATATATGTCCATACTCCAATGACGGTAAATTCATCACCATTACAATCGATGCTTTGTATTTTTTGGGGTGGTGTTTGGCTTGTGAGTATCTGTGCGACCATCGAATCTCCAGTTGCTAACCTCTCGTCGAAAAGTCTAACATTAATGCCTGATGAATTCCTGAGAAATGTCCACCAACGAGTATTTGCAATTTTGTTTCACTACACATTTCAGAGTTCTATGTCTGCGTTTATTCAGTTTTCCCGGCCTACCCCTTCGTTTTTCTGCAGTTTCCCTACTCTACGTTTGTACTTCCCAATTACACCAGTCACAGTGAACTTTGGTTTCTGTAAAATGCCCGCTACCTCACGAATTTATTTCCCAAAAAAGGTGGCATTCCACGATACTACCATGATCAAACTCACTAAGCTTCTTTGATCCACTATATGACTTGAATGTCAACAATCTTAGTAGCAATGTCAGCAGTCGTTGAATGTCAGCAATCTCACAAGCTGATTTCCCAAAAAAGGTGGCATCCCACTATACTGCCATGATCAAACTCACTAAGCTTCTTTGATCCACTAAATGACTGTAGACCGTTGAATGTCAGCAATTTTACAAGCTGATTTCACACAAAGGTGGCATCTCACGATATTGCCATGATCAAACTCATTAAGGTTCTTTGATCCACTCATTACCTTATTAACGCATTATTTGACAAGCTTCTACCAACACTTATATAGCTTTCTATTGCAACATCTAGTTGCGTCACCCACCTGAACAATTTTTAGGGGGTGCCAGGATACATTTGACAAGAATGTGTTTGTTCAATGTTTCATATTTATTTTTTTGTCATATTTCGCGCGTTTACTGATAAACGCGCAAAATTATAGAAAAAAATAATTAATCTATTTTCTCATCATAGTAAAATATTTTTATAAAATAAATTTAATGAGATCCTTATGCTTGTTTTGAGGAGCAGAATTTTTTGAAATTTGATTTGAAATATTCGAGATTTTAAATCTACAGCTGCATTTATTCTGATCCGATATATACTCATTTTTTTTAAAAAGAAATGTATGTGAATATATAAAAAGCTGCTTCTACTAATTCTACA
Source organism: Latrodectus elegans (assembly GCA_030067965.1). NCBI lineage: Eukaryota > Metazoa > Arthropoda > Arachnida > Araneae > Theridiidae > Latrodectus > Latrodectus elegans. Next base: position 77,504,656 of record CM057821.1, on the reverse strand, counting down.
CTAGTAAACGGCAATAATAATTTAAGATCTTTTTCATACAGTTGTTCATGTTTTTTTATCAATATTTAATTAATGTTGTTTCTTCTTTATTAATTAGCATTAATAAAGAACATGTTCATGTTTAACTTCTTTATCTATAATATGTGCATGTACATATAGGGAAATACAAAAATTATTATTTTTTAAAAAAGGAGTCGTCGTATATCGAGTCTTTTTGGCTGATTGTTTTCGATTTGTTGTTTTCAGAAATATAGTTTCTTAATCATCGAGATTTTTATAGCTAACAATGAATATCATTATCGAGTGTTCGAAAGCGACCAATTTAAGTCATTTATTTGCGAAAATGTATCGGATAAATATGCCAGTACCTGCAGTCAATTAAAATTATACAATTTCAAATAAAGATTCAAAAAAATGTCTTAAAAACCTGAACTTCTTGTATTGAATTGAATAAACTGGTTACGCCTTAAAATAAGATAGTTATCTTATTTCTGTATGAAAAAGTTGAGAAATGGAAGAACCTTTATCAAGTCTTTGCAAATAATTTTAAGAATTATTAAGTTTGTGGAGCTTTTAGTTATAAAATTAACAATCATTGAAGGTGCGATTCAGTTCTTTTGGAAGGCTGTATGCTACTAGATTTTGCCTGTTGATACAGATGTGGCTCCACGTTACATTTGCTTCCACTCGGCTGCTTCTATCTAACTAGTAGATACTACCTCTAACTAGTAGAAACTAGTAGTACAGGGAAGTATACAGGTGTAAAAAAACATTTCTGATCTCATACACTTGAATTGAGAAGAATTAACTTTTTTCTTATTTTTATCTCTGTTTCGTAGATATCCTCGAATGTATCAAAAATTTTTCTCAATACAGTTTTGTTTGAAAGAGGAATGCAATTAATTTTTTGGCTTTATTTTTGGTCAATCATAAGGTCAACCATATCCTTTATACAAGCTAAAATTAATTTATCACCAATTTGATAGCTATAACCATATTTGGTGATATAATAACTAATACAACATCTGATATTTACTTAAGTTCATTATCCTCATTAGCTGGTAGAATACAAAGTGATAAACTCTATTTTTTTGTTCTTTTAAGTGCTTAAAAAATTGCAATTTTTGTTTTTTGTAACGTATTTATTTTGTATGTAGATGTCATTAATAATAATCTATTTTACAGCACTATCCTACACAATACCCATTTAGGCTTAGGACGGTTTTCCTCTTCAATGTACGGAAACCTATTTTATATATTCATCGCAATATCTTCTCTTCACTCCTCCTTGAGGAACTGAAGACTGTGCGATTTTAACTTTTCCCACCGAATTTTCAGACTTGTCATTTGTAGAACTTGGGAATACATGTAATGTAAGTTCGTGATTTACATATTTATTGATTCTTAAATATTGATCCATGGCTTATTTAAAGAAAGTTAATTAACACAGGAATCACAATAAATTGTAATAAACAAAGACGATACAATCATAAACAATAATCTGTCACTTACAAGCACGTGATGAAGTAAATAAGAGTGCAGCTCCATCACAGCAGTGGCGGTGACATCTTAAGTTACTGATGGCTAACGGCTGAATTTAGAAGTGCACTTTAAAAAAACGATATCGATTGCTGGATTTTTTTTATTACTTACTGTATTTATTAACAACTTTAGTGTATAGAATTATTAAATAATAATTATGAATAATTAGGAAAAATGACATTATGACCAAATAATATGATGAATTATAGCAAAAATATTGTCTGTGATTTTTTTATAATTTTTATTTCTTATGTACCACTCTCTAAACAGCAATTTATGTACCACAAATGGTATACGTATCATAGGTAGAAAAATCCTGGCATAGATGATAAATGTGCTTAATGAGAAGCAGTTACCCCTTTTCTTATGCGTTTCGCTTATTTGTGAGTTTGAATTATGTAACTATAACAGAAGCTAGAAACTACTTTTATGTGAGTATCATGACAAATTACTTTAAAAAAGGCTCATATTTTTTAAATTATATCAAATATTTCTCAATCTTATGCCAAGTTATCTGACAAAAATCTATAACTAATGAGACCAAACATATGTTTTATTCCCTCTGTCTCCTTCCAGAACGGTGAGAAGTAAATATTCTCAAATTGCAAAATGTTTACTTGTGATTGAAAGATAAAATAACCAAAACATCTTTCTTATTTTTTCAGTCAATTTTAATTAAAATAAACCATAATTATTTAAAAACAAACTTCCTTTAAACAAAGTTCAAACTCTAATATAAATTCTAAGTAAGAATATATTTAAAATTCAAATTAGTATTTATCTTAAAAGAAGTAGCAGTCGTTACTTGGAGAATCAACTAAAATGACGTGGAAAGGTTTTATTCGACACAGTCATTGATGATTTTGCAAATGGCAAAACCAGATTTATTTTTTAATTTTAATTTACAAGATGAAAAATAAAATTCTTAATTTAATTTAAATAGAAAAAGGTTTTTGTGATAGGGCTGCCAGTTTTAAAGCGATATGTTTCGGGCTTGCTACCTGCCACTACTGAGCAATAAGAAAGAAATATCGTGTTTCTGCTTTTCTGTATGGAAATCTGTCTTGGGAGGGGCTGAATGGTAGTTTCTTGAATTTTATGCCTTGTGACGTGTTTATTCCCCTAAATATCGATGGAAAAATCCTTCTACATAAATAAATAAATGACGAATATATTAAATTATATTACCATCTATTCAGTAAAAAACTAGCAATAATTTACCAAATTTAAATCAAAATAATTATAACACGGTAATTTTGTATTCATGTGAATTAATAGTTCTCTTTAGAAACCACATTTTAATGGATCATAGGTACAACTTCCAATGAAAATTAATTTTGTATTAAAAATTAATAATTAATTCTTTTTTGTGCAATAATTAATCATTATGAATAAAATTCGATTGTTATGAATAAAGAAAATTAAAACGTTTAATTTTAAAAATAACTTTAAAATTTTGTTTTAATATTTAAAAAAAAGTGAGAATTAATTAAATCCATTGTTTTCCTGGCATTTTCACCCGGATTAAAACAACATTCTTGTTTTTAATTCTATTTACTACATCGTTATTCATAAACGCGTATTTTTGAAGATATTTCAGTTAAATATCATTTGGACATGAAGAAAAATTTCTCATAAATTCTCCTCATTTGAATAACTTCGTTCTTAAAATTTAGCATAGATGTTTTTTTTTTATTTCAATTTTAACTAAGCCTCACGTATTGTTTAAAATCTTTTCTTTATAATATGAATCTTCCAAAGTAAATATTTTCTCTATTTTATTAAAAAAATTTAATGCAAATTTGAATATTAGCCATTTGCATAAAAATAATTCTTTCCCAGTTCATTAAATCTATTAAAATAATTTTTTTTTCTACTAATTTCATTGAATAACTAAGCATATGTATCAATTTTTATAAATTTATTCTTTAAATTTGACCTTTATACTATCTAAAAATGTAATTTCAAATAATAGAAATTTTATTTTTTCAAATTATACATTTTTAATGCTCATGCAAATTAGAACTTAATAAAAAAATTTAATCAATTCTTTTGAAAGTTTCTATATGTTTTCCTAAACTTTTTCTTTGAATATTAATTAACTTTTAAAATTGTAATATATTTAAATATTAATCATAGATTATTATTACTGTTAAATATTTTAATTCAAGCTTTATTTACTATTAATATGTTCATTTATTACTTACAAATGCTAAAATTGTTTCCTCGTTAATTATTTCTAATTCTCAGAGCATATAGAACATTATAATATTTCACAAACAAAAGGGATTGCAGAAGATATATTAAAAATCAATAGAAAACTTTTTTAAAGTTTGAATTTTTCCTGGACATTTTTAAATAAAAAACAAAATGAAATTACTTTATAAATTATATTTCCAAGAGGATATTTATTTAAGATCTAGAAATGTCTTAATCTATTCATTTACAAAAGAAAAAAATTATTATGATGAGGACAACACATTTTCAAGGGAACAAAGTTTTCCAAAATGCAGTACTTATAATAAATGGGGATAAAAACAGGATCAGTTTCTTGGGAATTTAAAAGTAATTACTGCACCGGTCAAAGCTAGCAATCATTTAAAGTATATATATTTTTTTGAATTAGTGGAGCACAAAACATAATAAACAATGTAAAACAAACTCACATAGTCCACGATTTTTATTATAGCAATTTATGGTAACTACAACTCATTTTTTAGTGTTTACTATTAATAAGTTTTTCAAAAATCATTTTAAAATCAGAGGCACAACGCCCATTTTCCGTTATACTACGGTGACAGGGATCGAACCCAGGGGAATTACAATCCAAAATATGTTCATACATAGTTTTTCTTTGAAAGCAAACCCCGGACTATACCATAAGGCTACAGGGTTCGAAATATTTGAACATCCACAAGCACATTGTCATTTTGAAACATGACCAGGTGACAAGGTTCCTCCTCAGCAGGCACCTTCCTCTCTATATCCACGCCACATCAGCGGAAGGACTTTGGGTGCCAATGATTAATGTAGACACGTCCCCAACCCACGAAGTTCCAGCATTCCAATGAGTGAGTGAACGTGGTCACCCTCCCAATCACTGCCCCTACAAATGATGTTTCGCTTTGCTCGCCTAAATGGGGAGTCGTGGGGAGCCCTTCCAAAGTATGTAATCTTACCACTTGATCCATTTCAACCCAGTGAGAGAATATTACAAAAGCTGATAATTTGTTTCAGCTCGGGTGCGGCTTTGTGCTCCCGAGGCACAAATCCGAGGTTCCATCCTTAGGTTGGGCATCATCGACTCAGACCTTCATCCGTTCAGTGTGTCGATAAAATTGAGCACCAATCATGTTTGGAAACTAAAGACTGGGGATTTCACATCAGGCTGATCCTTTAACCGGAGCATATGCTTTGTAACCCAGGGACCTTGCTCATGATTGCTATAAGCTTTGGGCCCAATATGGCTGTGGTGCCATTGATTTTAGTTTACTGCATAATTTTTATTAAATCATTAATATAGACAGTGGCTGGAGAAACCGCACAGATTAAAAGAGATAACCACCATGATATTCATATCGTGAACCATGGCTAAAAAAGGAAACTGCGCAATTAGATCATTGAAATAATACAATAGAAATTAAATTTTGCCAACAACACTTGAGGCTCCCAAACAAGTGATTAAGATGACATCGGGAAGCATTCTGTTACGGATGAGGATCTGAAATCTTTGATAATAAGGGTATTAACACAGTATTGCGACAAAATCATATCTCTTGATTTTTCCTACTTTAATAATTTTTTATTTTCTTTTGTGGAACTAAGCAATCCCCACCGAAGGTGTCCTCTTCTTATCGTTGTGGTGTGGTTTGTGATTGCCAGTGATCCCGAGAACTATTGCTGATGGGGGCTTCGGGTTCTGTCAGGCATACCTAATCCGGACAAGTCAAAGAAGAGAGACCAGACGAAAAAGTACATCCTGGTTGGGGGTTGGGTGTAAGGCAATTTTTTCTTTCCCCCTTATGGTGATTATCAAAAGCGGAAAAGTACCTAACTTTCACTAGACAAATAAGCATAAAGCGGATGTTTAATTACCTAATGAATACTTACCTGTTGTTTCTCTGGCGAACTTTTAAGGCAACTTTGCATCCACATACTGAGTTAAAACTTTAAGTTTCAATTTCAAAAATTATTCTAAATTGAATAATAAAAGGGAATATACCTAATGGTTTAAAGACAAGTTAACTCAAATAGACATAAACAACCGTCAAAACTCAGTATTTCACCATATATTTAGTGCAGCTTTAACTAACTCTCAGAAAATTTACAAAAAAATGTGACAAAATATTTTTCTCCAAGACAGACTCTAACTTAAAAAATTCCGCATCAAACTTGTGCGACTCTTTTACAACAAACTTATACCATTGTGCAAGTTGCATTATATTGCTGATGGCATTTACTTATAAGTACATACTTTTTGTTGTTTCCAACAAGTGTTAATCTTAAAATATATGACAATGATCTTTGTTAAAGAACGATTAATCTGAAAATAAATTTAGCCACATAAGTCTCGATATTTCTTATGTAATGAGCGAGTTGGTAACTGAGTAACTGAATGCTAACTCTCTAGATTACAGTTCTCGAGTACAATTCCCACCTCACGTTTGAACGCTCTATATTAGAGAGAGAGAGTTCGGGGTGATTACATTAAACTTTTTATTCTTGAGATATTTTTTGTTTGCGATCAATAACAGTAGGATGACAAAGAATCCAATTATAATGGAATACTATTTAGAGAGAGAACAATCATTTCTATGAATAATTTTCTCAGAGAACAGAAGTTTACTATGATTATAAAACTTTCGTAAATTTTAAAAGAATACAATATTAACAATTTATATATATTTTGAATTATTTCGGGATTATATCAGCAAATACTTACTACCATGAGAAATCGACCAAAAAGAAGTAAAAGTAGAAATAAATGCGAAGGAAAGATGCGTTATACAAATATGCATATTCTAGATGGATTGTTTTAAATCGAAAATGGTATACCACGGCGAGGCGAAAGAAATCTTTCATTTTTATCTGATTATTATTATATTTTCAATTCGGTATTTCTTCTGCTGTAAAAAAAAAAAAAAAAAAAAAAAAAAATCTTTCTTCCCACCGGAAGTGCCTTTAAACTCCCGGAGCACAGAAGATTTGGAAGAGAAATGGAATCCGAAATATAAATGCATTTTCATCTCCTGGGTCTTAAGACTCGCAGACGCACGAAGCACGAATGTTGTTATGGAGAAATATACTCAGTGGTGGCAAAAGGATTTTTACTAGGTCTTTGGTTTTTTTTCTTCCACTTTTTTAAAAAAATAAAGTTTTGTTTCTCTTTTTAAAGGATAAAATTTCTTTCAATAATAAAGGCAGGAAAGAATTTTCAGATTCCGTATCAGTTTTATATATCTTAATCAAAATTAGAATTTAATTTTTATTATAATATTAAAATAAATTTTGAATTCAAACTATCTGTCTTGTACTACCTCCTAAATTGTTCAGTCCAATAATAGGAGAAAAGTTTATCAAACTAATATTTAGAATTTCTTTGATTTCATAGAAGAGTCTCATGCACAAATTATTTTTTATCTTTTTTATGATTTAAAAAGGAAAAAAAACATGATATTAGGAAAATTGGTTGAATACTGTTTAAATCAGTTAAATCTGTTACATTTATTAGCATAAAATCGAGTAACAAAAATATCTTTTTGGACATTTTAATAATATGAAACAATGGACTGTATCAAATAAATATTCAATTGTTTCAATAATGACATAAATTATTATCTTGATTTATGAAAAAAAAGCCATTATTAATCTCTCTTTGTTTATCGTATGCAGTGCTTCTTCTATAGACACAAAGTTATTGCCAATTCAGAACTTACTTTCAATTAAAGCCAGTATGATATTGTAAAAATAAAACATTTTATTTCCCTAAACCATGAAAATACACAAATAGCAATTATTATTGCATTTTTGAAAGTACACAAATTTCACTCATAGACTTTGCTTTGTGTTTCAACAACAACTCAACTATTTTTAATTATACATAAATATCAAAAAAGTGAACCTAAATTACCTGAATTAAATGAAAAACTATCTATGTAGTTTAAATTAAAAAGAACAATTATGTGTAATAGACATAGATACATAGATATTCACACCCATTAATTTTAAATAACTCGTCAACCAAACCCATTAATCTTAACGTACTTTAAATAACTTTAAAGAACAGTCGCGCGGAGGCATGCCCCGGACTGTACTTTAAAGTTAACGAGTTTGGAATATTTACTCATCGTCAAGCGCTTTGTCATTTCAAAGAATGATCATGTGACGAAGTCACACCTGAGATGGCACTCTTCTCTCGACATCCTCGCACACAAGCGAGATTTTAGACGAGAAAGTATTTTAAGGTGGACACGCCCCCAACCCACGGAGCTCCAGCAGCAACCCAATGAATGAATATGGGGTTGACCACGCAAAAACTGTCAGTGGCAAGTAATGCTCCCCTTTTCTGATTTTCACAGCAAGCGGCATGAGGCTACTGAGCCACTGGAGCTTGGTATATATTATTTCCATAAGAACAGAAAACATTATTTTCCCAGCTTACAGTTTTATAGGACGTCCTAGATTTTAATTTAGAAAAGCTACAACGTCTTCGTAATTTAGGAGCCACGAGCAAGCAGAAAGTCTTCAGACTTGGTTTGCCTCCAAATATATCATTTCACATGGAAAACACTGCGACCATGGCATATTTAACGTGCTCCTGCCATCCTGAGCAAACACGACGATCTTTGATTAAGTCGGGATTTGAACTCACTACCTTCCGATAAAGAGAATAAAACCCTTAATCAATCAAGGCATAGTGCAGCCATGTAAAATTTTAAATATGTAATTTTCCATTTTATTCAGAATTGAATTTTTTAGTTTTGCAAGAATGCAATTTTATTTAAATGTTATAGAATTCTATAAATTAATAGAAGGAATCGTGTAGTCATATCTATATGTAGGGGAAATTAAAAGTTATAATAAATAAAATTTTAACCTTTCAACGCTTTAATATCTAGTTGTTTGGAGAATAATTACGCAGCTAAAACACCCTTCTTTAAGAAGCAAAATTTATCCTAAATTTACAAATTATTTGTATCATTTTCTTAATTTTTATTGCAATTTCATAAACTCTGCTTTTATTGCTATTAAATTTATTTTGCATAGGATTTTCAGTGGCTGAACAATGGAATATAATATCAAAATCTCACGAGTGGTGATATTATCGGTAAACTATGCACAGACATTCTATGTCTGTACATAGTTTGCCGATAATAAGATTATTTAACGGTTGAATGACTTAAAATAAACCCTGAAAACATGATTTTAATTTCTATCTTTTTAGAATCTAAATAAAAATAAGAATAAATTAATTAAGCAAATTTAGAATCTTTAGAAGGAAAAAAATCGAATTTATGTGTCAATTTTTAGAAAAAAAAACTCAATTTATATAAATTCTTGTTAAAAAACCGAATTCATACTCAATTTTCAGTATAAAATCGAATTTATGTCAATTCTTAGTAAATAATCAAATTTATGTAAGTTCTTAATAAAAAATCGAATTTATGTCAATGAAAAATAAGCATAAGAAGCCTAACTAAATTTTAGTTTGGCTTCGTTACTTATTTTTCATGTCATAGCTTCCTGATTCGACATCAAGACAATATATATGAGCACATGAACACTGGAGAGGAACATTTCACTAAAACAATAATTAGGACAAGAAATCCGCAGAGATGCGTCATTCACGTTAAGCTATTAAGCTGCAAAGCGCATGCTCTTCACTTGGGAATCCAGATTCTAATGAATTTGCATATTATCCTGCCATTAGGATCAGAATCTGTGGAGGAGGAAGTCCATGCGTAATCTTTGCAAGAATCAAATGCCTCCTACAGGTTGTAAATGCGGCTGCTAACCAAATATTATTTAGCTGTATTTGTCAACAACGATGATTTAAAATGTAAACATTTACATTTTGAACTCATAGATATTTATATAATTTTTTAGAAAATAAATTAAAGATACATATTTAAGGAGCATATATCGTTGCTAATTCATACAACGTGTAATAAAATATATTAATAAGAAGTGTTTTAGTGAATACCTATACAGAGATATATGTATAAATACATACACACACATATATATACATACACACACATATATATACATACACACACATATATATACATACACACATATATATATATACATACAAACACACATATATATACATACACACATATATATACATACACACACATATATATACATACACACATATATATACATACACACATATATATACATACACACACATATATATACATACACACACATATATATACATACACACACATATATATTCATACACACACATATATATACATACACACACATATATATACATACACACATATATATATACATACACACATATATATATACATACACACACATATATATACATACACACACATATATATACATACACACACATATATATACATACACACACATATATATACATACACACAAATATATATACATACACACACATATATATACATACACACATATATACATACACACACATATATACATACACACACATATATATACATACACACATATATATATACATACACACACATATATATATACATACACACATATATATATATACATACACACACATATATATACATACACACACATATATATATACATACACACATATATATATATATACATACACACACATATATATACATACACATAATCTCGTAATAGGCGTCCGTATGACCTCGTATAAGTATGTGCAAATTAACTTTTCTCATTATAGGAGGTTTAAATCGAATATCAAGGAAAAACTGTGTTATGAAAGAAAGTGTGTGCGTTGTAATCAGATCAAATTAAGAAAGTTTTAAATAAAAAAACTTATACATATATAACTAAAAAACAGTTAGTTGCAAATAAATTAAAAAATTCCGAGAAACAGTTTTATAAAATGTTTATTCACGGTAGGAGCTATCTGAAATGATGCTCCACAGACATCTTCTTTTAACAGAATGTTCACAAAGGTCAATAGTAGTAATTAAATTTCATATATTTAATTAAATAAATTAATAGATCAATGAATTAAAAAAAAACAGAATTGAGACCCAATGGGCAAACACATGTGAAATTGATTGTGAATTGTACATATCATAATAAATTTCGTAGTACAGAAATATAACGTTGGGAATCAACGAGTCAAATGGGGAAACACACGTGTAATACGAAGGACATGAAATCGAGTAATATGAAAATGTAAGATATGAAATATATGAAATAATATAAAAATGTAAGAATGTAAATATATGTACAAGAGTACTGTTTTACAGAGAGTTGTTTGAGATATACGAAATTTGGTAGGCGTTTGCATATGCATTAGAATTGACTTCGTGCTCAGCATATCAGTCTGGAACTAGTAATGCCATGGACAATATGCAAATTAGGTCTTTAAGGCACGTTATAACGTTGGTCAATGTTATCTATCGTAGATATGTGACGTCGTGAAGTGCTATTAGACAAGAATGCCCTTAAAAGGTGACAAAACAGCTCATTGAGTTCCCAAAAGCTCGCGTAGTAAGGCCGAAAGTGGAGTTCTTTGCGTGATATTTCAGCCCTACTTTGTGGAAATGTAATCACGGTGATGATTGTTGACAGCAGTAGAATTCGTTTCGGAAAGAACTGTGGCATGAAGGAGAAGTTTCGGATGGTAAGTGGTACTACAAAGTGAAACGTTCATGAGCGTTCCTAGTATTTAATAGCGTTACTAACGTCTAATGTTTAATAGGAGTATCTTTTGTCCTGAATACTGATTATTCATTTCTGTTTAGTGAACAGTTCATGAAGTAAATTGAACAAAGTAACAAGTTTGTTGTTGCTACTTATGCCATTTGGTCAAGATAAGCTCACTATGCCTTTGGCTATGCGAATTTATGTCAGTAGGGTGCGTCATTCGTTATACCAGAGCCCAAGAAAGTTGAAAGTATGACTTTGCTCTAAACTTCTCCTATAGATAGCACCAACAGAGGAACTACTCCCTCAATTTTGAAATTGATCTCTAGATCAATTTCAAAACTGCCTTTACTCTGGTCTGGAGTAAAAGGAGATTTTCTCCAGACCAGTACATCAATAGTAACTGCTCAAGTAATAAATATAAATTGAAAGGGTTAGACAGACCGTTTTCTGTCGAAATATTGACATTAATGGACACTTCAAAGCCTCTTGTGGACAGGTGTTTCAGTAACTGGGAAAGTATATGGTGCCAGTGATTGTTCCCGAGGTAAAATTTTAAAAATTAGGTATCTGTTTTTCCGAACAATGTTTTGAGATGGAAATTGTATATGGGCATTGCAAGTCATATTGCAACGGATTTCTTTGTCCTAAGCTGTATTGATCTAAATGCTTTTGCAGTATGGCAGTGCATTTAATTAAAGAAAATCGTAGGAAATATCCTATTAGTTTTTTCAATTACAAATAGGATTGTGAAAAATGGTAGGAGAGAATGGCATCTGATCTACATCATATACTTGTTCATTTCCATCGAATTCTTGGTGAGCTCTAATCCAGTTAAGCTGGATCTTGGAATTGGCTGTTACAAGTCTCTCTTGGGTATTGAAATATGAAATGCTCACCACAGTCATGGAAATGAACTGCAACAAATATCTTATTTCAAGGACACCTCGGAGCCAATTCCCTATACCAAGCATTCCACTGACAGCCAACCACTGTCATTTGCCCTTTCATTGTACATGAGAGAACTGACTGGACGTCTCATATCTCATGTTTAGCAATTTCGCTCGCTCATGTCTCACGTATCATGTCCAATCTTCTAATTAGATCTCTCTGGAAGACAAAATAGATCTGTTGTATTTTCCAATGAAAGCATGATTTGCTTGGTTGCCAGTGGTAGCTATGTTTTGGATTGAAAAATTCCTGATGAGTGTATACAACCAACTTGTCCATTGTGTCAATACACAAGATCAATACAGGAAGTTATGGCCTGGACAGGAATTTCCTATGACAGTATAAGTATTCCCGTGGTTATTCACGCCCCCTACTATAGATGTGTACTTCAGTTTTATAATTCAACCTGTTACGATGTCATTCTTGAACAGTATTCTAAAGCATTTATTCCAGTAGGACATCGCTGGCATAAAAATACGAATGTTGTTTACCCAACATGATTCATAGAGTGTCGGCATGTTACCTCGGCCAGGTAAATCATCCAGTCACCAGTAATAGATTTGCAATTTATTACCTACGAGACTTGGTTGGATGGCTTATTCAACTTCATCCACAATTTTCATTAACTGTGCCTATATGAACCGACGACATTTAAGAGGTATGGAACTCCCTCCATCCCACAAGCTTTCAAGTGGGACCTTTTGTTGTTGCACCAGCAGACTTCTTTATATCTAACCCAGAGTTGGCCTATAACAATTAGTGGAAGAAACCTGGTAGGAGTCTTCGTTATTTTGAAGTAAGCACCAAGCAGATGTTTGACTTTGAATCCTTTAATATATCGTTTCAATTGGAGGTCATTGCAATCAAAACCTGTTTAACGTGTCCAGATACTTATCCAGGACTTGTTGTTATTGTTGCACCAGTATACTTCTCAGTACATAGCCCTGAAATGGCCTCTACCACTTGGTGAAAGCAGATGGGTTTGGTTTCTTCGTAATTCAGAAATAGGGGACCAAGCAGAAGACCCTTTAATACTAGAGCTGTCATTTCTAGAGGTATCATTTCATTTAGAGGACATTGCAACTACCACCTCCCAGCATCCTTTAATGAACACGCGTACCATTGGTTAAGTAGGGATTCTGACTCACTATCTTCTGATGAATAGAACGACATCCTGACTAACCAGACTACTCTGGTCCAGGACCTGTGCGACACCATGCTTGCTCATCTGCATATTTGTTTTCGGGATATCGGCACGCACACCGGTTATTAATATAGCAGCATTTTACATGTGCATTTATTTGCTCGCGTATATTTTCAATTATGATCTTGAGAATCAATCAAATATGTTATTAAATTGAATATCTTAACTATAGGCAAAAGAATCGCTTCAATTTTATTCTTCATTCGCACGCACACACGCACATGCAGATATATAATAATGTAGGTATGGGCGTCAGACATGATAATGACATAAGAAATGAAAAAGGCAAGATGACAGTTTTAGTATTATTTGAAAGCGCTACAGTCATTCCTTTAAAAAATCCATTGCCGCCTAAAACCAACTTGAAGGCAAGATTTTTATATCGTTATTTAATTAGAGATAAAAAAATTATGTAAATCTCATTTCACATTTAAGATTATAATTCAAGAATAGCCATAAATAAACACTTTTATATGACCCAGTGGTATATGTATGTTGTACCAAAACGAAAATTTGATTCCTATTTCTGCATTCTGCCATCAATTCTTCCACTTCTTATAATACATCTTCGGATAAAAAATATTCAAATTTCCTCAATACTCTTCTTTCAGAAACATGTTATGATTACTCTATTTTCGTTTATACTATTAAATTCAATATATCGGCAAATACATTATTTATTTGTATTTGCCGATACGTTTTTATTATACCGTTTTCGAGAACACCTACATCCAACAAATCTTCTCAATAATGCCATCAGGAAGAAATAGAAATCAAAGTAATCTTAGATGTCAGAGAAAACATTTCTAATTTTACATTTTTATTATAATATTTTAATCGTATTTGTTTGGGAGTCGAAAAATTGTCACTTATTCATTTCAAAGCCTTCTCCTGGATTCTTCAAAAATTTTAAGGAGAATTTATTGTATAACAGCTTAAGACACTTGTGGGTCATTTTGATGTTCACTATGTAGTTTATCTTCAGAGGGATTTTTCACCGATAAAAGGTCATCCAAAGGGAGGAAACTTCGAAACTTTCCGAGTTTCCCCGAAACTTACATATAGGCTTATGCATGCACGTCTACCGGGGTGAATCTGAGAATTCCCCTCGGTAGACGCATTTGCAGAAGAGAAATATGCTCGAAAAAGTGGCTGTGTTTAAATCCGGGACTTTTTGCTCTGAATAGTTTTATTCTATCACTTGGCTACGAATGGCATGGCGGTTTGCTTTACAGTTAAAAATTCCTGAAAAATACTTACGCCATGAAAAGTACCATCCTAAAAGGTACTTTTTCATAATGCGGACCATGAACAATGTTTATTTTTATAATTGTCTATAAATGAGTATAAAAGCAAATATTACTTTTATAAGAAACAAAATTATGCACATATATATAAAATTTACTCAATAATCAAATATGAGAAATAAATGTGAATTCACTCGGAAGAATTTATTAAAAATTTAATAAGTATAACTGTTTTAATACTTTTAACTATTAATAGATATAACTCCCTACAAAATTTATACTCATATTCATAATGTATGAAATTCTTGTTTACATAGAAGATATCTTAATGGGGGAAGGTTATTGCAGGCTTCTTCATGCATATAAAATTAAAATTATAATGAAGTTTTTCCTTCCTCAATGCCTAATATACTCTTTTGAAATCCATTTATATATCTTGTAATAAATCCTTTATAATAAATCCAAAATAATCTTAAACATTTCTGAAATAAATCTAGATTATTCTTAAAACAGTAGCATAATATTTTTATAAAAATTTATTTTAGTTTAATTGAGATTAGAGTTGAAGATATTACACAATTCAAATTCTGATATCATTGATAAGAAAATGCTAGTTATCTTCTCAATCCTTGAGATTGAATTAAACTTATAATTTGTCATTTGTAATTTTTGTATGAATATTTTATACTAATTTCCTTTCAGTGTATTGTTTGAACTGAATATTAACTGAGAATAAAAATTGTAGTCAAACAAAACATTGCTTGGAATCCTGTCCCCTTATGACTTTCTCCACTGCTTCGGATTTCAACAGCGCTGAGCCTATGAAATTGTAGCACGTATTCTTAGCTAAACGTTTGGTGAAACATCTGAAAACACAGAATCAATTTTAATATATTCTTATCAGCTATGATAAATACAACGACAGGTTCATCAAAGTTTATAACAAACCTCTTTGAGTTTCTAACACAGAGCCGCAGTTTTCCGAACTCTACATGCTGATTGGCTACTGATGCAGAACACAAATTAAAAATGAATCAATTTAATATATGTAATTGACAGAAAGTAAATCGCAAACGAATAAATTATTTTTTAAAAGTGTGTGTGTTTTATTATTCCAATATTTTTTATTATATAATACACACTCGATCTATAAAATAGTTTCAGATACATGAAATGCAAATATTCTGTTTATTCGATAAAGGAGTATGCATATAATATATGAAATATAATAATAATCTATGAAAATTTTACTAATAATGTATGAATATTTAGAATAATAATATATGAAAATTTTAATAATAATGTAAGAATATTTATAATAATAATATATGTGTGAAAATCTTACAAACTAATTTCCTTATGAGTAAGTTCTTCGTTTCCATAAGGATGAAAATATATGTGTAATTAGGTAATTGAATTATTCTTTAATTAAATATGCTAGTATTCAGTGTACGAATAAATGGATACTGTTATATCCTCAAGCAAAGTGTTAAAAAATAGCAACAAACTTAAGTCCTATTTTTCGAATAAATATACTGAAAATAATTTGATTTTGTTTGCCAGCATGTTATTCGTAATAAATAAAATCTTTGAAGTTTTTTTTAAAAAGAATTTAGGGAAAATGTGTAAGTAAAATAGGCTACTTGGAGCATTTTAAAATTCACCTAGATTTATTTAAAAAAATATTGGTTGTAAAATTAATGGAAAAAATTTTTTAATAATGTTTTAAAATAATTTTACAATTATCATTTTTTTCTCATAATACAAAAAACCTCTGTAGACAAATGTGAGCATATTTGGTGTAAAATGACTTATGATTGGTAAATACAGTAGTATTTATGCAATCGTGTGTTCGAAAAGCTTACATTTGTAAATTAAAATGGTTTTGCTGCTTTTAATCTTTTATCTGATCTGATGGAATCAAACCAGATCAATGAAGTTGTTGACATTAATAAAGTTCGATATAAGAACTGGAAAGTTATGGCTATCCTTCCAATCCTGTCCAAGATGTGCTGAGGAGATGCCTGATCTTGCCTGCATTCAAGTTAAAGAGGAAACCACTTGTTGCCTCTAGAATAAATGAGCCCTTTCACGCCCCACTGGCAAGTCGAGACAGACTAGTATTGGTTTGTCTGTCACAAGGGAGAGATAGGGAAAGCTCTAGTTTTATGCCTTTATACCAGTTGAATGGCGGAAATGCTAACAACTTATCTTTATTTCCAGCATTTTGTTTCAAAAGAACTAAATAACAAAAATTAATTAAAAAATTAAATAATTACAAACAAAATATTCTGTACTGAATTAATTATATAATGAAATCTGATAATTTTACATTATCCAGAAAAATAACCATTTAGATTGTTGCCAGTTTTAAATTGTAAAGAGTACAAAATTAAAAACTTTTGTTTCATTGATAACACAAAAATATTCTTAAATTACATTATTTTTATTTTTAGTATATTTCATCGCTTTTTTCTTGTGTGTTCAGTTTGATACTTAAAAAAATTAAATTGTCCTTACTGATTTAAGCTAATTATAAAGTAGATGTTTTGTCTTGTTTTTTTATTTTGTTTTTTCTTCTTTTCTATTTACAACGTGTTCTATCATGGAAGCCATATCACTTTTTTTTGTTTGAAAATTTGAAAACTAATTGTTTAGATCAACAAGTAATTTTTATGATTTTGAAAACATTTACAAATAGCAGAATCTATAATTAAAAATATTTATTTATTACTAGTAAAAATCATGAACGGATTTTGTCTCATCACTGACGACACTCAGACATTCTATATTGAACTTCTCCTTGTTTGCTGCCGCTTGACGAATGCGATTTGAAGATAGGAGCAAATTCGTCGACAAGTCGGATCTGTCTCAATACGATATGACGTAGATGAAACGTTATCTGATGTCATGGATATTTTAAACCAACGAGAATTGTAATAAAGCGTTGTAATCAGAATCTCAACTGGAGCGAAAAAACAACTACTTTATGGTTAGTAAAAAAATTTCTTCGTTTCATCAGAGAAAGGTATGAAATAAAAAAAATTGTAAAGCATAGATTGTATCATCTACAGTTTCTGATTTTTGATAGTTTGTTTTTTCACACCATCACAAAATTCAGAAACTGTAGATGACACATTCTGCAACTAACCCTTTTCGCAATCAATTTAATAAAATTTGAAAAATAATACAAATTTTAAAATCATAAAAGTATGTTGATTTTAATTTCAAATTATCATATACACAATTTAAGTGCAAAAATATTGTGTGTGTGAATATAATCTAAAATTTATTGCACAGTCTATATTTAGCACAACTGTTTCCTATGTTGAATGCTAGATATTAATAGAAAACGATGGTTTTCACCTATATAATTGATAAAAGATATAACCGCACAATATTAATGTGATTAAGCTACGATTGGATATAAATTAAAGCCTAATCAAAAAACTTCTCATTATTTATCAATATTTTAACTCTATAAATACAAATATTGCATCGATTAAAATAATTTGACACTTTTCTCATTGACATGGATGACAGGAATCTCTAGGATTATTCCGGTTTCCAGGATTTCCGCCTTTCACTTAAGACGCTCTCCGTTCCTAGAGATACTTCATTTCTTATATTGAACTGCAAGACTTCATATGCTTGAAAGAGAGGGATGTAGTTAAAAATAATTTTATTAATTGTTTAATACAGACTAAGAAGTCCAGTAGAATTCCAATTGTTCGAATCAATTGGGACAGAACCATATTTGGTTAGTTGGATTTTTTCAGAAAAAAGGATCTATTTTAATTAATTATTGTACCATGAAGATGGGAGAAAAAAACGGCATATTTATGAGGAAAATTAAACTTTTAATCAATTAAATGATAAAGCAAAACCCTTACATGTTAAGGTATTTACAAATGTATTGTTGTTGTTACTGAGGATACTTGGACTAGCCAAGTGCACTATGTTGTTGGCTATTCGAATTTTAGCCAGTAGGGTGCGTCATTCTTTTAACCAGAGCACCAAGAAGGTAAAAGTGTGACGTTGCTCTAAACTTCTCCGATAGATGGCACCACCAGAGGATCCATTTTCACAATTTCAACATTTTATCTGGAGTGGGAGAAAATGTTCTCCTCACCATTACACCCATGGTAACCACTCAACATCCGACCACACGACTTTCCATTTCCCAGATTTAAGGAGCACGTATATCGCATGCACTCGGTGGGTCTTTGGAGGTATTGGGAATCTATATCTACCCTTCTGCACGGAAGGCTCATGCCCTAGCCATTTGATTAACATGGCCTCGATGTTGTGTGTAATTAATACAGTGTGTGTACAGAGCTGTAAATGAAAATAATTACTTGCTGAATGTATGGATCAGAGTAAGCTGTTTCTCTGCCTTCATGCGCTTACGGGCAGTAAACCTATGACGCAACCATTTGACGGTGTGAAGTTGCTCGTGGTCACACTCTGGTTGACACTCCAACCACTCCAAAATCGGCAAATATAACATTAGCCGAGGGTCCTGTGTCTGCTTCAATTTGATCATTAAGGTCATCATCTCCTTCGACACTTTCACTAAATTCACCATCATTTGCAATTTGAAATCAGGTCCCATTCTTCTATGTCTTCAGCACTAAGCTCTGAACATCCAGGGATTTTCAGAAGAACATTTTTGAACTCCGCAAAAGTAACAACACTTCTCTTTCTCTCTCTTTCTCATTGTTTCTCTTTTCTTGAGTTTTTCTTTTTTTCTCATTTATCTTCTCTTTTTCATTATAATTTAATTTTCTGAAATTCTGAAAAATATTAGAATAATCAGCGATTTGGATTAACGGAGTTCTGATAGTTTGAGTTCAAATGTATAATATAAAAATCACTTCATATCGAAGAGTGTAATCAATCAAAAGATATAAAAAATACTTCACCAATACAATCGCATGTTACAAAAAAACCAAAAATTCGTTTCCATTCGCATATTTTGCCATCAATCTTTACAATTGAGAAAGACATTGTAGAGGGGAAAGTTATTCAAAACTTCCTCAAAATTCTTGGCATGATTACTCTGTATTCGTTTCTTCTCAAAAATTCAATATTGGCAAATACATAATATAGTTTTGGAAATGTTCATGCATCTTAGAAAATCTTTGCCTCCTCAAAATATGCCTCGAGAAATAAAATAACAAAAATAAACATGAATGTTCGAAAGGATATTTTCATTTTTACCTTTTCATTATCATATTTTTGGCTTTATTTTTTGTGTAAAAAATTCTCCCGAGTCACTTTAAATTCTTTCCTCCGCGCTTTCGAAAATTTTAGGGAGAATTAAATCCAGCGTGTAAATCCAGTCATTTCCCATCTCTTTTTTTCTTACTACTGCGCATTCATCTGCAACGCGAATGTGGTCATAAAGAAATATAATCGAGTAAAAGAAATATTTAAGTTTAAGGTACAGTCATAAATGATAAAAATTTTTAACGTTTTTCTTAATAAAAAATACTGTCCTTTCTTCATATAAAGGCGTAGAATAATTCTCGATATAAAGTCGTTTTCGTAATTTCTGTTTTGAGGAGAAAATATTTGGAAATATTGAATATAGTATGTATTTTGTGACATGGCTCATTGGATAAAATAATATACTGAAAGTTGATGCGTGGTTTTAACACCACTCAATGAAAACGCTAACGATCACAGTGATTTTAAGGTATTCTAATATCTCTCAGGTATATCACTTCCGGTTCTACTTTTCATAGATAGGAAGCCATATTCTCGTTTGCAAGGTATAAAACCGGAAACTCTCAGGTATGCACCCCGACAGAGATGCACGAGGCAGACGCAACGACCATAAAACAAAGATTATATAAGTGATTCCTAAACGGCTAAATCTAGAAAATCTTCTATTACACATCCCTATAGATAAAAAATATTAGAAGCTGAAGCACATTTAAATTTTCCATCGCTATATGGTTGCGGGGATCGAACCCAGAGTTTACAAAACGGCTAGTTAAAAAATTCAGATTATAATAGAATTTCACCCTGCCATGGATTTTCATAGGTTGGAGACTACATTCCTCTACCGTAAGGAAAGAAACCAGGAATATGGAACTAGTAGGGTGTATCCCCTCAATTGGCGACTTTGTGACTTTTTTAATCGTCAAATTGAAAGCCTGTGTTTAGAACATGAAAGTTCTCTGAATCTGTCAAATTGAAACGTTGAACAAAAAATTCAAATGATATTACCACTTAAAAAATCTTATATATGATCCAAAAATGGCATAAAATACAAGAAAAAAAGCAAATCTGGCAACAAAAAATTTCAAAAACAACAAAAACTCATTGGCAAGAATGTAATCAAAACAAAAGACGCTAGATTTGCCGAGAAATCTCTTGGGGGGGGGGGAGTTGATGCTTAAATATTTTATATCTTACTATATAAATATATCTTACTTATACCAGGAAAACATCCAAGCATCCAAACCAACCGAACTGCATTCAAAAAGCATATTAATATCCATTTATAAAACTAAATTTGGAAAATAATATTTCAAGGGTAGCAATTTTACTGGTAGGTCTCTAAATGTCAAATTTCATTATTAAATAAAAATTAATATTTCTTAAGAAAGGTATTTAAAATAAATCTACAAATGATCCACAGAAAGTAAAATAAAAACTTCAGCCACTCACAGCTAAGTTAGTGTCTTAAATCGAACTCGAAACATTTCTCTCCAAAAGTATGTTTTACATTTGAATTACGGTGAGCTCTCATAAAATTATGACAGGGTAAAGGACATCCTAAAAGCCAAATGCTATTA
Source organism: Latrodectus elegans (assembly GCA_030067965.1). Classification (NCBI taxonomy): domain Eukaryota; kingdom Metazoa; phylum Arthropoda; class Arachnida; order Araneae; family Theridiidae; genus Latrodectus; species Latrodectus elegans. Next base: position 77,483,018 of record CM057821.1, on the reverse strand, counting down.
TAAGATTTTAATTATCTACCTTACTTAGCTTCTTCAAAAACATTTCTCTGACAGTAGGTGGCATTCACATGTTACTAAAAGAAACGTAGAACAATTTGCAGGAATTAGAAATGTAGAACAGAATGCAGGAATTAGAAACGTAGAACAGAATGCAGGAATTAGAAACGAAGAACAGAATGCAGGAATTAGGGACGTAGAACAGAATGCAGGAATTAGGGACGTAGAGCAAAATGCTGGAATTAGAAACGTAGAACAAAATGCAGAAATTCGAAACGTAGAGCAGAATGCAGGATTTAGGGACGTAGAACAGAATTCAGGAATCAGAAACGTAGAGCAGAATGCAGGAATTCGAAACGTAGAGCAGAACGCAGGAATTCGAAACGTAGAGCAGAACGCAGGAATTCGAAACGTAGAGCAGAACGCAGGAATTCGAAACGTAGAGCAGAACGCAGGAATTCGAAACGTAGAGCAGAACGCAGGAATTCGAAACGTAGAGCAGAACGCAGGAATTCGAAACGTAGAGCAGAACGCAGGAATTCGAAACGTAGAGCAGAACGCAGGAATTCGAAACGTAGAGCAGAACGCAGGAATTCGAAACGTAGAGCAGAACGCAGGAATTCGAAACGTAGAGCAGAACGCAGGAATTGAAATGTCAAACAAAATGCAATAATTAGAAATGAAGGAACATAGAATTTTAGGAGTGTATAAGAGAGTGAAGGAATTAGGAATGTACAATTGAATGAAATAACTAGAAACGCGTTGGAATGCATAACAGAATGAAGGAATTAGGAACGTAAAATAGTATGCAATAATTGGAAACCTAGGAACATAGAACAGAACAGAAATCACATGAATAATGTGAGTATCATTTTCGTGGCAGACGGGACAGGATTTTTTCAGACTGCTTACCGTAACGATACTGATTATCCTCAAAGTGTTTTGTTAAATTAAGTAAATGAAGTATTTTATGCAGAAGCATCATTAACAAGAGGTCACAATAGATCTGTAGAATTCGGTCGGAAAATAACGAATCACATTTAATATTTCTAAAACTTCTGTAACCTTTCGCTGTTTTTCACCTAGTACTAGCACATGTATTTCTAGTTAAGCAATATGAATAAATAAATTTCTTGATGTAGAATATAAATAGAGCATAATTTGTTGAAATAATAATAATAATAATAATAATAATAATAATAATATATATATATATATATATATATATATATATATATATATATATATATATATACATATATATTGTGTGTATTATTAGAGTTGTTTAATATATCTATTTGAGAGATGTTTTTTTCTGTAGCACATAACGTATAATATGATGTCTCTGAAGATATACTCTAATGTTCTGTTTACTTAATGAAATCTGGTCTGCATAATAATATCCTAAATATGCAGCGTAAGCAAATGCTTTTTGATTTCTCGAATAATTGCAGACTAAACAATATCTTTATTTCACGAAGTAGAATGGAACATTTCCTTTCCGCCGTTTGCATAATTAATTCCGTTGTTTGCATTAAGTATGATATTTGGCTCTATACATAGAAATAAGTATCGTTTTCTAAATATAAATGGTTTGCAGCGCAGTGGCAACAGCTTATATCTTTGCTCTTCTGATAAATTACAACAAAAATCTTTTTATTTTATTTATTAACTGCTTACGTCAAACATTGCCAAATAGGTTTTAGGGTAAATTCTTGTATTTGCAGAATGACGAATATAAAGCAGAAATGAATCTCTTGACAATATAAATAAAGTCACTGACAATGGTCTCGTGTCTACTGAATTGGTTTAAAAATGTTAAGTGTATTTCGAAAACATACATCACATAAAGATTACAAAAATCTCAATTTGCTCACAAATTTGGACTAAAAGAAATCCTTGAATGCTTATTAGTACTGCACTAATAGTTTATAAAAACTCCCCTTTTGAAGAAAATTATATTTTTATATAGTTTTTAAATTAGGTGGCATTCTATTTTGAGGACACACGATTAAGTTATATTCTACTTAATTACGCAAATTGAATTAAATGTATGAAAGAGAATATTTCTGTTTAATGTCTGGCATTTTCAAAAGATGATGCAATCTAAGCATATGTAGAATATATATATATATATATATATATATATATATATATATATATATATATATATATATATATATATATATATATATATATATTGATGATTTGATTAAGATAGGTAATGTGTAATCAGCTATATTAACAGATAACGAGTACAAATTTAATAGTTTTTATGGTAAACTTAGAATTTTTGCAGTTTTTGCAACAAACGACTTTAATGTTATATGTTTTAAATATTGCCGTTATCTACAAATTTGTTAAAGTGAAACTAATAGTCTGATTTTTGTATGAGATACACTACTGGCTATTAAAATTGCTACACTAGGAAGAAATGTAGATAACAAAATGATATTTATTGGACAAATGTATTATACTAGAAATAACAAGTGATTAAATTTTCAAAATATTAGGCTGGATATATATATATAGATCCTGAGGAAACAGTACCCAGAACAACCACCTCTGGCAGTAATAACAGCAGCTATACGCCTGGGCATTGAGTCAAACAGAGATTGGATTGCATGTACTGGTACAGATACCTATGCAGCTTCAACACGATGCCACAGTTCATCAACCGTAGTGACTGGCGTTTGGTGACGAGCCAGTCTCTCGGCAACCATTGACCAGACGTTTTCTGTTAGTGAAAGATCTGGAGAACGTGCTGGCCAGGGCAACAGCGGAACATGTTCCGCATCAAGGAAGGTCCGTACAATACAGGCAACATGCGGTCGGGCATTATCCTGCTGAAACGTAGGGTTTCGCAAGGCTCGAATAAAGGGTAGAGCCACGGGTCGTAACACACAAGAAATGTAACGTGCACTCTTCAAAACACCGTCAATGCGAACAAGAGGTGACTGAGACGTGTATCCAATGGCACCCCATACCATCACGCCAGGTGATGGGCCAGTATGACGATGACGAATGTACGCTGCCAGTGTGCGTTCACCAGGATGCCGTCAAACACGGATGCGACCATCATGATGCTGTACACAGAACCTTGGTTCATCTGGAAAGATGACATCTCGCCATTCGTGCGCCCAGGTTCGTCGTTGATCACACCATTGAAGGCGCTCTTGTCTATGACGCAGCGTCAAGGGAAGCCGCAGCCATGGTCTCCGAGCTGAGAGTCCATGCTGCTGAAAACGTCGTTGAACTGTTCGTGCAGACACTTGTCGTCTTCCAAACGACCCCGTTTCTTGACTCACGGCTCGTGACGTGGTTGCACGATCCATTACGGTCATGCGGATAATATGCCTGTTTTCTCGGCTGCTAGTGATAGGTGGCCGTTGAGATCCCGCATGGCGTTCCGTATTATCGTCCTGAACCCATCGATTCCATACTCTGCTAACAGTCATTGGATTTCAACCGACGCGAGCAGCAATACTGCGATAAGATAAACCGCAATCCCAGTACGCTACAATTCGACTTTTATCAAAGTCAGAAACGTGCTGGTACGCATTTCGCCTTCTTACACGAGGCATCACAACAACTTTTCACCAGACAACAACATTCAAATGCAATTTGTGTATGAAGAACCGGCTGAACAATTTCCTCATTAAAACAGAATGTAGGTGTCGCTACTGGCGCCTGCTTTGTCTGAATGAGCTGAAAAGCTAATCATTTGCATATCACATCACCTTCTTCCTTTCGTATAAATTTCACTTCTGTAGCATGTCGCCTTCTTGGTGTAGCAATTTTAATGGCCAGATGTGTATATATATATATATATATATATAATTTTGCTTTATCTTTTATGGATTTTGATATGCGTCAATTCTTTAAGGATTTTGATATAAATGCATTGGTGAAAAATATAGTTGAAATTGTGATATATTTCATGATATTACTAATGCCATGTAAACTCATGGACTTAAGCTTAAATAAATTAATTTTATAATTATTATAATGATTTCATTGAAGTGAAAGAAAAAGTATTTTATTTCAGCAAACTTTGTTTGAATACACATTTATTTAATTTGACTTGCGTTTGTATAACCTATGGATAGAATTTGGAATTAATATATAGAATAAATAAGCTTAAAACTGAATCCAGATAATAAACTTTTCTAAGTTTCGCAGAAAATCTCTCACGAGAGTCTATTTGCAAAAAGCTTCAAAAGTCAAAAATAGAAAAATGGCGCATTCGATACCAGCTATTTTTCAACTACAAGAAGAATGTATTGTTTCCTGGATTCTGCTTACATTTTTATCGAGGTGTTTGCATAAGAGTTTTCTAAATTATTGTGCTTTAGGTATTTATTTTAAACTATGGGGGTGGCGTGCACGCCGGTTTACGGTGCTCGATGTTTAAAAACCTTTTAAGCATAATCTTCGGAAATGGAGCGAGCTCAGCCAACCAATCTGAGTGCTCATTGCCTTGTATACAACTCCTCGTTTTGTGTGAGGCGTACGATCACCCGCATTTTCTCGTTTTTCTAGAGATATCATTCAGTGTTAAACTTCCTTCATGAGTGCACCATTTGCTTTTTGCACAGTTTACTGTTTCTATCGTAGACTGGTGTCTGAAGTCGGAATCTCATTGAAGAAAAGCTAGCAGTTTCTCCATCGTCTTCACAGCAAGGAAAGCTTCCAGTTGAAATTAATGATGAAAGAGGACGGCCAAATGAAGAAGTCACATGAAGCGTTACTGCCGGATATATTATGCGAAAACTCTGCAACTTCTCGATTAGCTGCAGTACCCTGCAGAGGTGGAATAATTAAAAAATGTTAGTACAACGAAAGTTATTTAAAAATGGGCTTTATTAAGACAGAGGAAGGTAAAGCTCAGTGTAAAATTTGCGCGTGAGTCCTTCCCAACAGTTCGATGGTTCCAGTTAAATTGCGTCGTCATTTTGAGGTAATCACCCGAAAGAGATCGATTTTTCAAGAGGAAGAGCACTGAATTAGCTGCTTCTCAACATTGCATGATAACTCATGCAAAACAAATAATGAAAACCCACTAAAAGCTTCTTTCTTGGTAAATTATCGGGTAGCAGAGACAGGCAAAGTTCATTAAATTGCGGAAACCCTCATAAAGCCATGTATTGGCGATATTGTTTCTTGTATGTTAGACGAAAAAGCAGTAAAACTTTTATCTTCACAATCCACTATCAAACAATACTATCAAGAAACGGATAGTTGATATGTCAAATGACGTGAAAGAATCTTTGGTTTTTCGGAACCAAGGTTGAGTGTTTTCTTTTTTTAAAAGACATGACATTGAAGCTTGGGAACAATTAGTTTCATGAAATCCTTGAACATCTCCGAAACTCGACGTCATCGTTGGGACATAATTTTCGAACAGCTCAAGAAGAGAAGCTACAGGAATACGAATGTGTGGTCAAACCATTCGCTGTATCAAAAAGCCGAACATACTTGAATGAATTTGAGTTCTTGATAGAAATTGCCACAGACTAATCTTGAAATCTACTTTCAATAGTGATGGTTACTTACACTTTTGGATACGATTGGAAAACAAAAAATTCTACCTTTTGTTGAAAAAGAAAAACATGTTATACTTCCATTTTGCCGCAACATAAATGTATGAATCCGAATTCTTGATAATGCAGGCAACAAAACTATGTACCGAAGCAGTCTAGATGCTGAACCTGACAACCGTCACCAGTTGTCAAGTACTGAGCCAGACTTTTTCAGAATTGTGTCATCAGAAGTAATCTCAACCTTCACGTTAAAATTCCATTGTTATTCCTACAGACTCATCTCTAGTAAAGAACACATTATGTTTCGTCAACGAGTAGTGAATGTTCCTGGACTATAACTTTTGTAGGTATTTGTTTGTATTTTCCATAAATTAATAATTAATTGAACTCTGTTTGTATTGATATTTTTGTTCAGAACATTAGAATGCTATCTAACGATTGTTGCCTTTCTTTGCAATATATTTCCCTGCACTCATTTAGAAATATAACCTGCTTCGTGTGTTGAAAGATGTGGGTAAATCTAACAGCAAGTATCTGAATATAGTGTGGGAATCCAGATTAATGAAAACATAGTTAGTTTAAATCTTTTTTTGTTTCCCTATTTATCATTAAATCAGACTTTGGATTCACCGTGGGATTACTGAAAAAATTGGCACCTGCATTATGAAGTTTTTAATTGTGATGGACTTCGAATGGAATTTTACTAGTTGCTGTGTGCTCGACTGACAGGGGTCCACCATGAATATTCGTCTAAAAAAGGGGCCGCCAGCTAAAATGGTTGGGAAGCCCTGGGTTAGAGCATCGGCCATCCGTTCATAAAAGCTGGGTTTGATTCTCAATGCTGCCAAATACCCTCCGAGTACATGCGATATGATTACTATTTAAATATGTGGAATCAAAAGTTCCGTGGTTGATTGTTGAGCAGTTACCATGGGTGTAATGATCTGAAGAATATTTCTTCCCTCTCCAAGTCAAAATTAATTGAGTGATCCCTAGTGGTGTCATCTATCGGATTAGTCTTAGAGCAAAGACCAATTTTCATTTTCATGGAGCTCTGATTAAACGAAAGACGCACCCTTCTGAATTTATTTCGTACAGCCATTGGTTATGGAGCTTAGCTTGTCCAAGAGTCATAAATAACAACAATAACAGGAAACGTTTTCTCATATAATGCAAAAAGTGACAGATTTTTTTTTCCAACAACTACGAAAGTATTTTCCAAACGAAATTGGAGTATTTATGTTGTTTTCTCAATTATGTTTGAGGGTGATTTATAAGAACATGATTTTCCAGTGGAATATAGTAATTTTATTACAATACTGACTTTAAAATGCATTGATATGAAAATAAAAGAACTAAGGAAATAATGGTAGGTGTCATGATGAAGGAGCTCCAAAAACTGTGCATAGCCACATGAACCTGAAGAGATTTACAATAAAATTTCTAAATTGATTTAATACCATTATTTAAATAAGAGATTATTTTTCTCATACAGAGAGATGATTAGAAATTTAGTAAATTAATCAGCATGTGCTTCTAGCCTGCTTTATTAAGGTTAAATTTTTCAAAGCTTGTTTTTAATAATTCTCTTTGGGATTATTTGAAAATCACCATATGACCAAACCTATCTCTGCTTAAAGTGAAGATAAATTTTTAAGAAACAAGGAAAAAGAGCTCGTTTTTAATAAAATATACAAAACAATAAAACTTAGAAAAAAACCCGATAAATGAGGTGACCATGGTAGCTTGGTTGGTTAAGGTGGTCATCCTCGTTATGAGAAGGTAGTGAGTTTGAATTTTGAATTAGTCGAAGACTCTCTGTGTTCACTTAAGACGGTTAGAGAGCGTTAAATAGGTCGTAGTCGCAATGTCTTCCATTTGAAATGATACTTTTGGGGTAGCATGCCAATTCTGAGTGTCCGTGCTTCTAAATTACTAAGACACACTAAAACGGGCCTGAGATGGCACACCCTTTAGTGGTAAAGTGTCATCACTTTCGCCTTATGTAGAGCTGAAAGGCAGAAATCCTAGCAGCCGGGCTTATACAACAAAAAATAAATACGATAAATAAAATCTTATGTCTAATGGTTGTCGCTCTATGTCTCTGTTGAACAGTTCTTGAGTTCAATTCCTACTCCACGCGGAAATGTTAGATGCCTTACTATTTTTTATTTTCACTTATACCGCTAGATATTTCAATCGTAGTCACTTTGGAATGACAATACATTTGTAAGAAATGAAGCATAGAGAAACACCAAGCCGAAGCAATTATTGTTTACTTAAATTAAAAATAAATTTATAGAGTATTTAACACTATTACACTCAACACCTACACTAGAAGTCGGAAAGCATGTAACAAATAAAATATTAATAAATGGAGACAAATGCTGATCAAATTGAAAACATACCTAACTTAAGGCATTTGATATGGGGATATAAGCATTGGTTGTTATCTTGCATTAAACAAAAGTTGCCTTATTTTTAAATAATAAATTAAGAATTGTAAAAGAAGTCACGGGAAAGGTCTAATCTGAATAATAAAATTTTATTACTTTGGTAAATCCATAAAAATATTGCAACAATTTCTTAAAAAAAAAAATAGCCATTTTGTTCTGAAACATGCATGGAAGTCAAGCGTGGACAGGAGAAATCTAGCTTAGATGCTTATCTCGTCATTTTATAAGACTTTTGAAAAGTAATTGCAAAAGTAAATAAAAGGTAATTGCAGAGACACAGAAATGGGTTTCTGATATCTAACCTATGACAGCTTCAAGTCACTAAAATTTCGGTGGCCTGGTTGGGAATTTCGTCGTACTGGTGGCAGGGGGTAATGTGTTCAAAACTAGACAAAGATTCGTAGAATTCAATCTTGACGACTAAGATCTCAGGTGTGAGCCACGTCTTTTGAAAGTATTAAAAAAATTATGAATTTATTTACTGTGTTCAGCATGGTTTCTCACTTGACAGAAATAGGGAGCAATAAGTCGTACAAGCATGCAAAGTTATTTTGTATTAAAACAAAATAATTAAATTTTCCAAGATTGACGACAAGGCAAGGTAAATTTCATTCGATTTTAAAATATATTAAAGTTTCGAATCAAGGAATGATGAGTAAGAGACAAAAATTATAAATTGCATGCGATATTAGTTTTTAAATTATAAGGTGTAAAACCATATTCTAGTCTCTTTAATCAAGAATGAGAAACTTCAAAGTATGAATTAAAAACTTAACATCATTCAAACGCAAAACTGGTTATTTGTTTAATTATCACAAATAAAGCGGTACGTTTGATTTCATTACTTTAAATATTCAATAATAGTTTTCTTCCAGACACAAATCATTAAATAACACACATAATGGAAAATTAATTATTCATCGATGGGAATAAATGAGCGTGCGAGTTTTACGGTAGAAAATGCCTAAAATGATTTTCTGATGTACTTAAAAATTGTAATAAAATTTCGAAGAACGAAAACTACCATTTCAGTTATAGATACAATTATTATTTAAGAATTTTATATAATATTTTTAAATTTTATATGAAATTTTGCATATTTTTAAATAATTTTTTTTGAATTGCGAGTAATAGTCTTTACCGGAATTATAAGATTGTAAGTTTTTGTTTACGTTATAGTACTAAATATTTTTTCAATACTAATATTACCAAACTAAATATTACCAATGGCAGAGTAGTTAGCGTTCCTGACACCTGAGCTGTGGGTTCCGGGATCGAATCCCGCTTCGGGTGCGGATATTGCGTTCTCTGTTTCTATACTTTCTTTTAAGATGATGTATGAATGTGGCCCATACTATAAACAAGTTTGTGATAGTATGGCGTGAGTAATGCTACTGGCCTCTTTGACGATCTCTGGACAACGACAAATGAGTAATAGTTCCCGGGCCTTGTTGTGGCTAAGAGTCAATCACTTAGTTAATAAAAAATGTTTTAAAACAAATTAGTATATCGGTACCTTCCCAAAAAGGTATTTGTATTTCCTGGAATATACCTGCACTTTAAAGATTACTTATATAAGCGTTCGTATGTGCATGACCTTCTTGAAAGTTTAGCTTTCTCACTAGACTCGGGAAAACGGGGGCAATTTTGGTAGCATCAGGAGTCGAACCCCCATCCTTCCAGATTGAAGGCCAATGTCCTAATAACTAAGCTACCATGGCCTCAACGTTGTTTGTAAATGTTATGTTCTTATTTCAAGAGAATTATTCCCAAATATTACCTGCAGGTACAAAGTTAAAATTAGACAGGAAATTTAAATAAGCAAAACGAAACATTCATTCTGAATATATTTGGAAGAAAATGACATAGCATTACAATATAGGAGACCATAGTAGCTTGGATGGCCAGGCCTTCGTTCTCCTTATCAGGAGCAGTGAGTTCAAATCCGACTCAAAGAAAATTACACCGTATTTACTAAAGACGGCTGGGCTTTCTTAAATAAGACGTGATCACAATATCCTCGAAATAAATGATACATCTGGGGGTGGCTGGTCAGGTATTGATTGTTTCTGTTTTTGCTTGTTCATTGCTCCTCAAAATGACGAAGACTCTCACCCGGCTGCTTCCACCTAACTGGTAGAGGCCACTTGAGATAGGTATAGGCTAGTGTAATAACAATAATAATAATACAATGCACATTGATATATATATTTATATATAACATAATTTCTTATGAGTACCAACAAAAAGGGAATAATTGAATTGTAAAGCTGATATTTGAGTCAGTAAACCCAATGGCTTAGAGGCAGCTCTTCCTGCTTCCAAGTCACAGGTCCGAGGTTCGATTCTTTGGACGGGCAAAATCAACTCAGCCTTTCTTTCCTTCAGTGGGCTGATAAAACTGAGTACCAAGCATGTTTGGGAACTAAACTCTGGGGTTTCTTGCTAGGCTGACCGCCTAATTGGGAGCTTAGTCTGTCATGGAAACAGATTTTATATTTATTAACACGCACGCGCACACATACGCACGCGCACACATACGCACGCGCACACATACGCACGCGCACACATACGCACGCGCACACATACGCACGCGCACACATACACACGCGCACACATACACACGCGCACACATACACACGCGCACACATACACACGCGCACACATACACACGCGCACACATACATTATTCCTTTTGAATCAAAAATTTTCTCCTCCAGCAAAGTAAGAACTATATCCATTTTTGAATTATTATTGTTACTTTTTCTACTTCGAATTTTTTCATCATCTAGTCTGTCGCAGTCACACCAAAATATTTTATCCTTTGTCTCGTTTGAAGATGCAGAAGAAATGGAATCCGCAGGATCAATGCAGCCTCTGTTCATCCCTTTTCTCAGTGTGCAGATGCCTGGGAAACAAATGATGCCACGAATATATTCCTATAAATGACGTTTACCCATTACCGCCTCTGCTGCATTTTTCAGGTTGCCACTTTGATGAAAACGAAGTAACTTTTCTCTAAATATAAAATACAGAATAATTTTATTTTCAAAACAGTTACAAGAAACACATTTGGTATTTAATGCGTACATCAGTTTTTGAACATATATTTGCTTTATTTTTATTGTAGCTGGAAATTAAATTTCTAGCTATTTCGTTTTACGACTGATTAAATCAGACTAGTTTTACGAGTATATTATAAAATTTGTGATTGAAAGGTCTAGTAATAATGGTTTTTCTTCACAAGTAGTGTATCCTAAATATATTTCTAATTTAATACAGATCACTTTTGTATATGGGTATACAAGATTTCGCCAATAAAGGAGTATTGTGAAAACTTTTATACCCATATGCAAAAGTGATCTTGGGAAATTCTTGAGAGTTACTACTTATAAAATTTAGAAAATAATTAGATCTTATTTATTCAGTTAATTTTTTCAACTTACAGAAACTATATTAAATTCTTAAAATAATTTCGAAAGTAAGAGTTCTCATTTCAGCAAATTAATTTCTTTTGACATTGCGTATGCACAGCCTATGGCACTTTAGTACACGCTGCTTAAATTGCCTTCCAATAGCATTTTTTGTAGACAGTGGGTGGTGCCACCATTTCCAAAAGCTGGACATCTGGGTAGCTACCAAGCACTGACCTCGACATACTTGAGTGCAGGGCATCTACCACTATCAAAACCGGAAGTTGTTACACTGAAGAATGGTATTCTTCCACGAGGCCCCGGTGAATTTTAATTTTCCCACTGCTTAAGAGCAACTGAAATCGAACCCATATCCATTCATGATTAAAACCGATGTACTATTAAAAGTATCCACTATGTTTTTACTTATGACACTTGGACAAGGCAATCTCGTTTGCTGAAGGTCATTAAGTCAGAAAGCTGCGTCTTTCGTTTCATCAGAGCACGACAATGGGTGAATTTCCTGTGGGGCACCTCCGATAGATGGTAGAGTATACACTCCTTCAATTTTGACTTTCATCTAACAGCTGAGGAAACTTTCTACAGAGCATTACACCACTCAAATACTGACCATTGGACTTTCGATTCTTATATATAAAGTACCATAAAATTGTTTCCATGTACAAGAAAAGCAAAAATATTATGACCAACATCTCAATTTGCCGCGAGCAACTTTGATGTAGTTGAAAAAATCATGATAATCCATAGGGAATGGCATATATTTCATTGCTAAGAATCTGAAACATCATTCATTAAAGATTATAGAAAAACCAGCTGTTCTAAATGACTTTGACAGAGGAAACAAACACTTATCGCTGAAACTGCACTGCTCGTCAGCTGCCCTCAAGCAGTGTTCGTGAGTACCAATGCCAAGTGGACCAATGACGGAGACACCAGTTGCCAAAGACGTGTGGTTGCACTGCTATTTATCTGTAAAACCTAGTATGTCGAATACGATCTTACATGGTGTAAGAAAGCCCACGGGAGACTCAAAGGATGAGAGATTAAAATGCAGATCAAAGCAGAGAAATGTGTTTCTAAGCAAAGTTTTCATCGTTGACTGAAACAGAGTACCATAGATGCAGCATTGTCCGCGTTGGTTAAGATGTCGTTCTCAATATCAGAAAGTAATGAGTTCTACAGCTCGAATCCAGACTTAACGAATGACCAGTTGTATACACTAAAGGCGGCTGGTGTGCGTTCAGCAGGTCGTGGTCGCAATGTCCTCCAAGTAAAAGGACACTTTTGGTGGTGACAATTCAAGTATTAAGAATTTTCTGCTTAGTCCCTGCTTCTAAATGACGAAGACCCCCCACCAACTGTTTCCAGTAACTGGTAGAGCCCAACTCTGAGATAGATACAGGGAACATATTAGTGCAAAAACAGTCTACCATTGGTTTCCTATTGTAAAGATCCGATACATATCACTTCCTTTGATCAACAGTATTCAGAATCAAACCTGAAATTTTCCACTGTCAAGAATTTTTTTTTAACCTATAAAATATGTCAACTCCTAGTTACATGTTTCAAAATTTCAATACGAAATTTTCATATTTCGAAAGTAGCGTTATTTTAATATTCTCTTACATTCTAAGACAAAGGATTTTTTCTCGCCCTCTTAAATTTAAGATTTTAAAAATGAGTTACTTTTGGGAAACAGTATTGATTTTGTATAATTATAAATAAAACCAGAATTTCTTCTTGTCTTATAGCCTTAAACTATTTATCTTATTGAATTATTAATAGTAATAATTCCGGAGAATCGTAAAAAGATTGCTCTTATAAATCGCAATAAAAGCTTCTGGTAATTAAGTTAACACTAATTGAATCTAGTCGAAAATACATTGAAATCTGTAAAGGTTCTATCAAAATGAATTTTAAAGTTTAAAATTCCTAATTGTTAATAAGAAAATAATATAAATACATTCTTGATATCGAAGGATTATACAAGCTTTTTATTTTTCCCCATTGTAAGATGTTAAAAGGGAAAAAATTACCTCTGTGCTTAACGTTGCAGAACAATGTTTTTAAGCCTACAAGAAAACATGTGAACATTCACTTCGATTTTGCATTTCTCTAAGTCGGTGTTGTTAGAGGGAAACTGCTGCGTGAAATATTTTTATTAAAGTTTCTTTCCCTGGGTAATATAATTTAATCTAGCGTTGCCACTATACAAAAGTAACTTTTGAGGTGAAAATATATATACACTTAATTTCTTTTTAGATAGAAGCTCTCTTGAAAAATCTGTTTGAAGCTCCATATTTTCTTAAATTTTTTGAGAGAATTAAATTAAAAATGAGACATTTAGTTTGAGTTAAGGATAAATCTTTGTAGGAATATAGTTAGGGAATTCTAAACTTCAATTAAAAAGAACGGGAAAAATTATTTTGTCCACTTTTCTCATTTAAGTTCTTCAATCGACTTGAACAAGAACAAAATTGTTTTTCAGTTCAAAATGATGAAGCATTTAAAGTTTGTAAAAGTTACAGAATTTGAATGTACATTACTTGTTTTCAACGCTTTTATGCAATGCAATATAAAATGCAACAAATTAAAAAATGAAATCCGAGATAAAAAGCAAATGCAAAATCAAAACAAAAGAATGCAGAATGTCTTTATTTTGCATTTGATCTCACATAGAATCAATATTTTCATGATTGATTAATTTATGATTATATTGTCATTTACAGCTACGACTGCCTGGAGGGTTAAGACGTTTGTTCTCCCTAACGTAAAGAAGGAGTTAGAGTTAGAATAGAAAATTCAAGTTAGAATACAAGAATAGAAGATTCGAGTTAGAATAAAAGAATAGAAGCTTCGAGCTAGAATAAAGGAATAAAAGATTCGAGTTAGAATAAAAGAATAGAAGTTTCGATCGAGAATAAAAGAATAGAAGATTTGAGTTAGAATAAAAGAATGGAAGATTCGAGTTAGAATAGAAAATTCTAGTTAGAATAGAAGTTCGATGAGTTAGAATAGAAGAATAGCAGAGATTTGAGTTAGAATTAAAGATCCTAAGATCCTTAATCTTCATCAGCAAACATGACATGTTTGCTGATGGAGATTGAGGCAAGTCAAATATATTGTGGTGGCAATGTCCACTGCATGAGTTTATACCTCTGGAGACCTATTGCTTGGTTTAAACGCTTTCACATTGAAAGCGATCCTATTATAAATCCTACTTACAGTTTTCTTCTATAGTTTTAAGTAATTCTTATCCCTTAAAAATATTATTTAAATAAAAAAAGAAATTCAGTAATATTTATAAGAAGTTTTTAAGAATAACGCAGATGTTTTTTGTATAAATAGAGAGAGTATTTTCACTAAAACCCCAAAAGTATTTTAAACAATATATTCATTCCCAGAATTGAAACTTTAAGAAGAATAAAGAGGAAACAATTAATTTCTCAAACTTTTATGTAGAACATTTTGAACAGAAAAAATTGGTAATTAAAATTTTATTACTTGAATTGAATTTTTTTAATAATTTCTTAAAAGTTTGAGAAATGTTTAAAAAATTCAATTCAGGTAAGAACACTAAGATGTAACACATTTTAAATGTTATAAGCTTATAATAGAATTAAAAACTTAAAATTTTTAAATATTTCATTTTGAAACTAGTAGTAATGTTTTCAAAAATACTAATATTTATAATTTTTAATGTATAATTTTAAAGTATGAAACAAGAAATATTGAAATAATATGATTTTTTTTTCTCAAATTAGTACTGTCTTAAGCATTAGTACGTATTATGGCGAAACGTTTTTCTTAAATATCTCATCCAATAATTAAAAATACTTAAGCTATTAGAGAATTAATTAGCAAGAAATCAGCCATAATTAATATTAATAGTATATACATAATTAATGTACATATATTATTTAATTAGTAACAGAGTTTGTTAAGAATTGGAAAGAGTTGCGTTTTTCATTTGTTTCTAAAATTAACGACTTTGATAAGAAAATTTTCTTTAATAATAGTGTGAGATTGCTGTGACTAATTGCGAACTGTTTATTTGAAACATCTAGAATTCAAGATTAAAAATCTTGTGAATTTTGCAACTCTAAATTTAAACTTTGGATTGATTGTGGTTTTTTATATTGTAAATGGTATATAATATGTTTCATACGTACGTATACAATTTTTATATAACGTGTAAAATATTATAATTAAACTGCATTATAATTAATTAAATATAATTATTATTATTATTATAATAAATAATATTATAATTAAAATTTATGGAAAATATTATATGTTTGTATGAGTAAATATTATTTGTTGTTTCTTATGACACTTGAACAAGCCAAGCTCGCTATGCCATTGGCTATGCGAGTTTAAGTCCGTAGAGTGTGTCTTTCCTACAACTAGAGTACAACAAAGGAGAAAGTACGATTTTGCTCTAAGCTATTCCTATAGATGGCACCACTAGATCTACTCCAATTTTAACATTGATCGGAGGGGGGGGAGGAAATCTTCACCAGGTAACTTCATGGTAACTGCTGAACGAACGATCACAGGACTTAAGATTCCACTGATTTAATGAGCACTATATCGCATGTGCTCGGTGGGTCTTGGAGGCGTTGGGAGTCGAGCCCTGCTCTTCTGGACGGAAAGTCGATGCTTTAACTACTATGGCCCACAAATATTATAAGTAAAATATTAATATTATATGTGCAGAGAGAGAGAGAGAGAGAGAGAATATATCATAAATATGAATATTATTATTTATTCGTATGTTGTAGTTTCTGTATACATTTTTTAATGTATTATATTGTTTTTATGGTTTGCAGTATAAATAATATATAAATGCATTTCTCTGTTTATGGGCGAGCACCTGAAGCTCTACAAGTGTTAATGGATTGGTTCAATAACTCCGTTGATACAGTGGGATAAGAGAAGAAGAAAAAGACTCGTACGTAAGTACTTAATTTGCTTCGAAATAAAGTATTTTTATAAAAAATATATATTTGCAATTTATTAAATTCGGCAATAACTTAAAAAATTCAATTTTTTTATTGCCATTATATTTAATGGGATGTGTTCTATAGCTATAAAATTTATACATTTGTAGTTATTTAAAAAAAGTATTTATTTTAAAACGAACATATATTTGCAATGTTACTTCTATTTTTAGAATTAATAAATCCATTAAAAAATAAAAAATAAAAAAGTGTTTTTATGATTATGTCACTTATTTTTAAAATATTATTATATTTAAAGAAAGCATTATTTATTATTTCATTTCATCAGATGTATTTCTTAGTTAATGATAGATAAAATATTTATATATTTGTTCTGACTACACTACTGGCCATTAAAATTGCTACACCAGGAAGAAATGCAGATAACAAAATGATATTTATTGGACAGATATATTATACTAAAAATGACAAGTGATTAAATTTAAAAAAAATTTGGCTGGATAGATCTTGAGAAATCAGTACCCAGAACAACCACCTCTAGCAGTAATAACAGCAGTTATACGCCTGGGCATTGAGTCAAACAAAGATTGGATTGCATGTACATGTACAGATGCCCATGCAGCTTCAACACGATGCCACAATTCATCAACCGTAGTGACTGTCGTTTGGTGACGAGACAGTCGCTCGGCAACCATTGACCAGGCGTTTTCTATTGGTGAAAGATCTGGAGAACGTGCTGGCCAGAGCAACAGCCGAACATGTTCCGTATCAAGGAAGGTCCGTACGATACCGGCAACATGCGGTTGGGAATTATCTTGTTGAAATTTAGGGTTTCGCAGTACTCGAATAAAGGGTAGAGCAACGGGTCGTAACACACCAGAAATGTAACGTGCACTGTTCAAAGCACCGTCAATGCAAACAAGAGGTGACCGAGACGTGTATCCAATGGCACCTCATACCATCACGTCAGGTGATGGGCCAGTATTACGATGACGAATGCACGCTGCCAGTGTGCGTGCGTTCACCACGATGCCGCCAAACACGAATGCGACCATCATGATGCTGTACACAGAACCTGGATTCATCTGAAAAGATGACGTCTCGCCATTCGTGCGCCCAGGTTCGTCGTTGATCACACCATTGAAGGCGCTCTTGTCTATGACACAGCATCAAGGGAAGCCGCAGCCATGGTCTCCGAGCTGAGAGTCCATGCTGCTGCAAACGTCGTCGAACTGTTCGTGCAGACACTTGTTGTCTTCCAAACGACCCCGTTTCTTGACTCACGGCTCGTGACGTGATTGCACGATCCATTACGGCCATGCGGATAATATGCCTGTCTTCTAGGCTGCTAGTGATAGGTGGCCGTTGAGATGCCGCATGGCGTTCTGTATTACCGTCCTGAACCCATCGATTCCATATTCTGCTTACAGTCATTGTATCTCGACCGACGCGAGCAGCAATACTGCGATAAGATATACTGCAAACCCGGTACGCTACAATTCGACCTTTATCAAAGTCAGAAACGTTCTGATACACATTTTTCCTTCTTACACGAGGCATCACAACAACTTTTCCCCAGGCAACAACGTTCAAATGCAATTTGTGTATGAGGAACCGGCTGAACAATTTCCTCATTTAAACACAATGTAGGTGTTGCTACTGGCGCCTGCTTTGTTTGAATGCGCTGAAAAGCTAATTATTTGCATATCACAGCACCTTCTTCCTTTCGTATAAATTTCACGTCTGTAGCATGTCGCCTTCTTGGTGTAGATATTTTAATGGTCAGTAGTGTAACTTTCAGATTAAGATAGAATTATTTCTATTGTGCTACTTTAATTTATTGGACAATCTTTTAGTCAGCAAGGACTGAAGTCGAAGAATTCTTATATATATAATTTCAACCTTAAAATAATTTTAATATGGGTATATTTTATAAATGTAGAGCAAGGGAGAAACAGATGTTTAGTTAGAATATAATTGCTAGCCATTTCAATTATTCAGCAGGAAAAATAGTTTTCCACATGTTTTATATTTTTACATTGATCGACTTATTCATCCATTGGTTGCTCAATTGGTATGCTCAAATTTCTGGTAACTAATGGAATTCATTTTTTAATCACACTCTTCGTACCTTCATATCACTACATCTTTTTCATCCTGCTAAACTTTGATGAAGTGTATTGGAATGGTGATAAAATCTGTCGTAAAAATATCTATATTTCCTTTACAGCAATTTGCCGATTGTACATCATAATTTTAAAACAACCTCAGACATGATAAAAAAAAATAAAAAAGAAAAACTTCTTCACAAAAATGCTCTTCCTGTGTGAATATGTATAATATTTAGAAAAGACGCTCTTTCTAATATATCCAATTTTATAAAAAACTTTCTTTTTGAAATTGAAAATTAATATAGATTGAATTGTTATTCTTCCTACGTATTGTAAATATTTAATCAGAGAGATAGTTATGGATGTAATTGGTAGATAAAACAGAACTGATGTTTTCTCTATATATAAATATTTAAAAATATTGTTCTTTATAAAATTAAAAGTTAAAACTGAATTTGTGTTCTTTCTAAATATCATAAATATTTAAAAACTGTTTCATTATAAAACTGAATGCTAGAACTGAGGATTTTTCTAAGTGTTGTAAATATTTAAATAGATAGGTAGGACATTAATTTAGAATCACAAAGATAAAATTGAAAATTTGTTCTTTTTAAGTTTTAAGATTTCCAAATATACCTATAAAAATATTAATTATTTAAACTGAAATAAATAAAAATTGAAGAGAAACGTTGAAACACATTTCATGTAAAATCATTCACTTTGCATGGCCAATTTATGAAATAAAAAATTTGAATTTAATTTTGGTAGGAGTCCAACGTTTGTCTGAAACATCGCAGAATTTTGAGACATATTATAAAAAGGCAGTTCTAAACATAGAATAATAAATATCTCATTTTATTTTTGACGAAAACAGAAAGAAAAATCATTTTGTAATAGACATTGTCATTTTATAAGATATCTTTTTTATGACAGCATTTGTATCTTTTGTTGAGTAAGATGAGCTGATGAAAAATTCTGTACGGCCACATTGAATTCCAATTTTCTCTCCGAATTTTTGAATCAAAAAGGATTTCTAAGAGACTTGAGAAGAGGAATTTTTTTTTCTCGTTGAAACAGAATCGAAAATGTAAAATGAACAGATAAAAATGAAATATTCCCTGTTTTTATAGAAAATGAGTGAATTTTATTTCATCCAAAATAATTCACCTCGCATATGTGTCTGTGGAATGTTGGATGTGACATCCTTATGTCATCCATATTTATTTTGATTTTTATGTCTCTCAGGATTTATTGTTTCGAATAGTTAGTAATCCTTCTAACCACGCTGTCAATGGACTATTTTCTCTTTTCTTTGGAAGATGGAGGATTCTCTGGAAGTTACGAAAATTTGAAATTACTACAAAAGCGCTTCTACATGGAGTTGTAGAAAAGATACATTGTGTGTGTGTATGTTTCATAAATAAAAAATACACTTCCTCTTCTAACTTTTATTTCACAATTAAAACCTGATGGATAAGTAACTAAAAATGGACGTCAAAGATGTCATTTTTAATGCCTAATATGTAATAAACAAAGCATACATATGATTTTCATCTGCAAGTAAATGTTGGTGTTTTTTAGTCAAATGATGGTAATCCCGTATGCAAATATAAGTAAAAGTTACTATCAGAAAAATGAAAATAAAGAATCTTTCATCAGTGTAGCCATAGTTTATTTTGGCATTTGGTTCGTCTAGATTTGGCATGGGAATCAAATCATAAAGGTGCCGACTAGTAATTACGTGA
The DNA here is from genome assembly GCA_030067965.1 of Latrodectus elegans. Taxonomy (NCBI): domain Eukaryota; kingdom Metazoa; phylum Arthropoda; class Arachnida; order Araneae; family Theridiidae; genus Latrodectus; species Latrodectus elegans. The sequence continues at coordinate 77,462,768 of CM057821.1, read as the reverse complement.
AAACAGTACCATTCTTCATGGAAATATCGTGAAAGTTCTATGAGAATTACATGTGATGGATATTGATTCCCGATGGAAAAATCTAAAATTATCCATAAAGATTCGATTATATTAAAATCTGATGTCTGTGTGTACCAAGGCAGAGGTATTCCACTTAATATTTGTCATAACCAAACTATGATTGGACGTGTTTCGCCCCAGACATAGAATCATTATCATCCTGGAATATTCCATCTTCTGACATTCATCTTATAATCCAGTTTATATAACAGCATGGGTGTGATCAGTTAAATCGTTTTTATGCTTTTCTTTAGAGATTCTTCTCTTAATATAATGACAAAAAAAAATCATGACATAGCTGCCTATACAATGACAGATTTCTTGATAGTTAGAAGGAACATAACGATTATAAGTTAGTGCAGGTGTTTTACAAGCATGCAATTATCCTATTGTAGGAAAAAGTAGGAAAGGTGATTCGTTTTAACATATGAATGACTTCCCGCTATCTCAATGAAGTTTGTTTCGACAAGCAGGTTGTGCCACCCTGTTAATAGGGGTTAACATTAAAACCTGATAAGAGTTTGGGAATTACTGCTCTACTGGGAACGTCTTTTTTTATGAAGGTGCCTCCCAGCTATTATAATTGAGATTCTAGAGTCCATAAATGCTGGCTGAGAGACTTATTCTCTTTGGTTGAAGTGATTTTCCTTTTTGACATTACACTGTACTGCGATATTCAACAATCTCTTCAATCAGCTTCTCTTTCAGTTTATTAGTTTTGTTTTTCAAGCTCGTGACACCCTTGGACATATCGAAATATTTAATATCAGGGGTGTTTCTGACATTGTTTTTTCATCTTATCTGTCTCCTACAATTTGTCCTTTTTGAAAGCGTGAGAAATCTAAAGCTTCATGCTTTTGAAAGAAATTCAAGATGTAGTATGTTATTTTACTTTGTATTATCTTTATTTATACATGCCTGCAATATTGAGGGGAACTGGTAGCTAGGAATCTACATTAATACTTCTAAATTCAAATTCTTAAATGTCATTTTTATTCAGAGGTGTTTACACTATTTTAACCATCCTTTTTAAATTATACGTGAGAGATTGAAACAGTAAAAATTTCTCATAAAAAAGAAAATACTATTTCCTTAATTTATTTTTTATTTTACGGCATTATTAATATGATTTAATTTTTACATGATGATAATTAAAAATTATTAATTGGATTAAAACTATATACACATATGAAAAATTTAACTGAAGAAAGTGGAATTACAATGAATTTTGAAAAGACCCTACTAAATTAAATTTTAAGATTTAGAATTATTTATTTTTACAGATAAAGGAAAGAATCACCACTTCATTTCTTAAGTATTAAAGAAATTCTTTTAGAAGCTTTAGGTTTCTCAATTATAAGATAAAGTAAGAACAAAATTTTTTAAGTTTTAACTTCCACAGAACAAAACTTTTATATATGTGAAGAAAGAAGTTAAAACATTTATCTTTTTTGTTTATTCTTAAGTTATCACCATTAAGAAAAATATGGAGAGAAATAATTTTATTAAAATTTCTCTATCTTTTCTTGCTTAATCTAATTTTCAGTTGATTTGAGATTAAAAAATTCATTTTTGGTTTGAAGTAGCATATATCTTTAATTTGTCTTAATATGAAATTTTCTTTAGGATATAATGTACGTCTTTCTTCGCGATAAAAGTTTACAATCGGAAAACAGTTGATTTTTTAGTGATTTTTTAACTCTAAGATACATGCCAAGTAGTGACTAAAGATGGCTGCTAGACAAATGCTAAACTAAAATGAATAAATTTTTATCGCCAAATTTTTCTCCAGACCAAGTGATACTCAATTCTACACCGAACCCAGAAAAGTGAAAATGAATTTCGAGAGAGAATTAAATTAAAAATAAGGCCTTTTATTTTAAGGATTTTTATGGACTTGGAAAAAGACAATTCTTTGTATAAACAGACGAACAATCCGAGAAATTGATTAAAAAATTAGGAAACTTCTTTATTTCTTGAAGTTGGCAAATTATAAAAGCTGATTTTTATTCCATAGATTGGAATATTTTAAGAATTATTAGATTTAAAATAGAAAAAAATGGTATGTGTTTATTCTGCTATGTCTGTTGTAGTTAGAAATTGTATGTTTTTAAGGCGACAATATGATCAGTACATGACTTAGTCTAATTGGGAAATTTTATCACGTAATAGATCGATATGATAATTTATAATACAAAAGTTCTTTTTATAAATAAGAAATAATACCAAACTCATATTTAAATGTCCAAAAATCTTCTAATTTTTATATGACTAGAACTCAAATATTAATAACTATTTCTATAAAATTATTTATTTTAAATATTTTAAGACATTACAAAAAATGTTGATGTTTAAGATATTACAAAACGCACTTAACACTTTCAAAACATTCCTTGAATGTGAAAAATTTTTTGTTTAAATCAAGGGATATACAGCGTAAATAAAAACTATTTAAATGGAAAAAAACAGATATGTGTATAGAAAATATTTTAAACTATTTAAATATTAAATACTTTGTTTATATATATTATTAAATTAAAAAAGTATAATATTATTTTATGCTATAATTACATTATATAAGAACTTAAAACTTTAGAAAAATTGAAAATTATTCTATGTTTTAAAGTGAAAATGTAATAATTTACCTTAAAAGTGTAACGTATATATATTTCTTTTTTGAATAAATTACAATTAAATATTTTCAGTTTTGCTTGTAAATTTCACTTAAAAATTTATATTTTTGCTTATTTTCATACAAACTATTTGTTATGACGTCTTTAGACATGTCAGCAAAAGAATATTAAAATAAACTGAATCCCTCTACAAAAAACGTTATTTAAATATATCAAAATATAAACCTTTCTCACCTGAAGAGGCGTTAACATAAGTTTTAAAAAATTTATTAAACAGTAAAAACCTATAAAGTCCAATATATATATATACATACATACATATTTATAAAGAAGAAATATAAATATATATAAAGTAATAAAAATAAATACAATATACAATATGATAGGAAATCTAGCCCGCGTAAAAGCAGCTAAAGAAAGATTTGCCAATTTAAATAAGATAAAACATGAAAAATAAGTTTAGGGTTTTTCCAATTTCATATTTTTATATTTTTCATGTTTTATCTTTTATGTGTGTGTGTGTATATATATAATATATATTATATATAATATATATATATATCTTATATATATGTATATATATAAATTATAAATATATATTATATTATATTATATTATATTATATTATATTATTATAAATATATATATATATATATATATATATATATATATATATATATATATATATATATATATATATATATATATATATATATATATATATATATATATGTATTCCTTTTGGTTTTAAAATACAAGCAAGATAGCAACAATCGATTGGTCCAAGATGAATATGAAATTTAATCTTCTATGAGAACTAAGCATATTTTGTCATACAGAATTAAATTAAATGAGACGCATAAAATGTTAATAATATGTAAAAATAATTTTTGCTTTAGAAAATATATTCTTTGCATTAGCATAGAATAATAAAGTTACATTTATCTATATTCTGAAGCAAAGAAGTTTATCATTAAAATTTTCAAATTATTAAATCTCTCAAGAGATAATATATAAAAAATACCATATAACAATAAAACAAAAGTAAACTGCGAGCAATTAAGAGAAAAAGGACTACATAAAAAGGTGGATTTTGAAATTTATGAAAATTTTTCAATTTAAAAAGAGCATCCTATAAATTTTTGCATTTTTTCAAATATTTTTCTCAAAATAAATATTATCTTATCGAGCACCTTTTGCTGAAATAAATGTCTGGTAAAGATAATAAGTTTGATACTTTATTGGTCTTAAATTTGTAACTTCATTTATTGTAACAGTTTCTGATGGAGGGCCTTCAGGGCCCTCCATCAGAAAAACATGTAGGACATAGACCCCATATGGGCTGTCATGTCACTGGGTTCAGTTTGAATTTTTACTAGAATTTTTAATAACCTTGAATCACTGGAAATTTAAATTAAAGGAGTTTTCTTTAGCTTTATTAAACATTTTATTGGGTATGTAAGAAATGTATTTTTAATCAGCAAATCTTATATACATCTTGATTTTTGCAAAAAATCAGATTTACAAGAAACGAAGTAAATTTTTTTAGTTTAATGGTATGAAATTATTAGGCTAAATATTTATGCATTCTTTTCTAATGTTATTATTTGAAGAGGAAAAGTTATAATTTTTCCAACTACACAAGCAAATATTGTTATTATTAGCACACTTATTTTACAGTCACAGTTAAAGTTAACATATTAAATAATCTTTCTTTTTTTGAACTAACACTATTCCATATTCCTAATATGAATTTAGTTATTATCCTGAATTTTAATTCAAAATAGGGTAAATTAATTGATTATAAAATTGTCTAAGTGCTTAATACCTTTAATTTAACGCTTGTCTAATTAGTAATTTATAAGTTTGAGGAAAGTTTATTATCGGGAAGAATTATCATTAATGCAAACACAGAATAAAAAGTATATAATCCCCACATTTCTTAGAATATATTCTAAAACTTGAACAATTTATAATCAATATGGAATAATAATTTTGTAAAATATTGTTTATATTTTATAGAATTGATGCCATGTAAAATTTTGTTTGATCAATTTTTATTTGATGTTGTTAATAAATAATATATTTTAATAAATTTTCTTTAACCGGAATGTAATCACATTAACAATTAGCGAATATATCGTTAAACGATAAAAAAATGTATGTATTTGTAGTTTTAATCTAAAATAAGTATACAACTTTAATAACAGTATTCATTTCTGTTTAATTAAATCTTCTCTAATTAAAGTTATTTTATTCATTTATCAGTTATAAAGCAAATGGAATAGTAATTTATTACTTTAAAACACATGAAAATCTTTAGTTATTTATTTAATTTATTAGTAATCAACTGAAATTCATTCATCTATTTTTTCCAAAATTCTTGTAAATATAAGTTTTAAAAATCTTTTGAATAGATTCCTTAAATTTACTTAAAGTAGTTATTTCGGATAAAATTAGAAAAAAGAAACCTTATTTTAATAGATAAAATTATTTTAAACATTTAATTTTCTTTACAAGACATATTTATAGGCAGATCGATACATTGAATGTTACGATACCTTCCAATTTCATTTAAAATATGCACACTCATGTAGGAAACCATACGATTATTACAGTATGTTAGAATTATTCCAAAATTATCAATGCCATATGGCTTATATTAATGCAATATAATTCTAACCTTTTTATAATTTTTGCTAAAAATTTTCTTTAATTTTCTTTTCCTTATAATACTTAATTACTGTATGGGTCTTTATAATGGCACATTTTTAATTTTATTATCATAAAATGTATATACAGTATAAATTCGTAAATTAACTTTTATTTATTTTTGCTCACCATTCATGGCAAGTAATCTTAAATTTTGCATGATTTAGTTTTTTTTTTTGGAAATGTGAATACCTATTTTTTGATAAATTGGTATCTCTGATTTTATTCAAATTTAAGAAGTAACGAAAACAATTTAAAATAAAAACGAGTGTTTTATTTTAAATAAATTATTGTCAAACATTCTTATGCGTTTAGTAAGGAGGTACAGAGTTGTGTTTACACATTTACGATTTTACACAGATATATTGAAATAAATATACGAATTTTATTTTCTAATATGTTCAATCTGTTAGCCTTTCTTTGAACTGTCATATTACGTCTTGATTTCCGAGGTAAAAGTCCTTTTCTTAAAACACCAATTCTGATATTCTTCCATTTTTTCTTCCCAATCATCCAGAGTCCATCCAATTTTTGGGCTGCTTCTTATAAAGAGCTTGTTTTGAGATTCCAAATGTTGATTGCTAATCCATAGATGACAGGTGAAGATAAAATGTATTTAAAGGATATAGTTTCAATTCCGGTTTCATTTCTCGTTTTTTTTTTTCAAAAATTGGAGCAGTGGATTTAAAAGTATGTCTCAGAGCCTTATTCTCATGGAACTTAACACAGTGAAACTTGTTTGGATAAAGGAATGAAAATTGTTGTTTGAAAATTGATGTAAAACACATTTCTGACAGAAATTTATTTTTTGTGATAGATATTCTTTATGCTAAAAATCACATTTTATATAATATTTTATTAAAATCATAATAAGAAAGATAAAACTAATTAGATATTTTGCTAATAGAATAAAAAATTATAAATTAAATTTTTTAATAAATATGAATTTTAATTTATAATAAATTTAAATCAAGAAAAAGTTTTCTTGCATTATCTTATTATATTTTCTTTATAAAAATGTAAAATCTGTAAAAGAAAATATTTTTTCTTTCAAATCTTTATTTTTAAATCTTTTCTCTTCATTACTTACATTACGAGTGATTTATTTTAAATGCATAGTTTTTTTAAAGTATATCGTTCACTAGCATTTATTGATTTTTCTTTTTTTTTTCCCAAAATCTATTAATATTAAATATAAGAATTTATTCATTTAATGCATAGATCAAAACTTCTTTGGAATGTTCTCTTCTTCTAATTTACTGCAGTTTAATGCTCGAACTGCAGACCTTTCTCTTGCAGTTTAAGAATTTTGAATCTCTTTTTGAGCAAAGTACTCATTATTTTTATTTCACATTATAAAAAATAAAATTAATTGTCTGAATAAACTAGAATACGTTCAATTTTAGTTTAATAAGTAAAATAATTTTTATGTTTCAATTGATTAATTTTTTCCAGATGTTTTTTATGTTATTCAAACAGTTCATAATCTTTTTCATTCAATATTTTATTCAAGCATTATTTAAAATTTTGGAATTTATACTGAAAAGTGAATATTTAAAGCATTTTCTATTATTAAGGATATTAAAAACAATCTAATGGGATTTCTTCTAGCATTGCTTCTTGCATCTTCTAGCATCTAAGCATTGGGACATGTGAATGCAGCTGTTGCGCTTCATATAATAAAAGTACAATGGGATTTCTTCTTGAATCTACTTATATTTAATCATTGGGATATGTGAATGCAGCTGTTGCGCTTTATATAATAAAAGTACAATGGGATTTCTGCTTGCATCTTCTTACATCTAAGCATTGGGACATGTGAATGCAGCTGTTGCGCTTCATATAATAAAAGTACAATGGGATTTCTTCTTGAATCTACTTATATTTAATCATTGGGATATGTGAATGCAGCTGTTGCTCTTTATATAATAAAAGTACAATGGGATTTCTGCTTGCATCTTCTTACATCTAAGGATTGGGACATGTGAATGCAGCTGTTGCACTTTATATAATAAAAGTACAATGGGATTTTTCTTGAATCTACTTACATCTAATCATTGAGACATGTGAATGCAGCTGTTGCGTTTCATATAATAAAAGTACAATGGGATTTTCTCTTGCATCTTCTTTCATCTAATCATTGGGACATGTGAATGCAGCTCTCTCTCTCTGTTGTGCTTCATTTAATACTAGTGTACAAGATTCTTTTTATTATCCTCTCGAAAAAAAACAGCAGAAATGTAGATTCCTATTTCCACAGTGCATCCAAAATATTCTCAATATTTCCTGTCAGCTTGAAAAATTAATTTTAGTCTTGTTCAGTTTAAATCTTTAATTATGTGAAAATAATTGCATGGTAGAAATTCTTTCACCAAGAGAATGAGATTTATATCAATTTAATTGGTTTTCTTCTGACATCTAGTCACTGAAAGATCTATGAACTTTAACTTCTGTACTTCGTGTAATGAAAGTTCAAAAGATTTTTTATTAATGTACTTTCATGAACTGCTAGCAACAAAATGTTCGGACTTTATAAATAAAACCTCCAAGAATTTACTAGAAAAATTAAATTGAAGAAAAGAATCTGCAACAGATAAAATTGAAGTTGATTATAAGAAATGAAGTTCCATCTATAAGGGGGTAAATATTATGGTTTTTCAAGAAATTTTTGTGGGGAAACATACAGTGCTTTATTCAAATGAAAATTAACGACTTTTGAATCTCAAAGTTTAAAAATTATTTACTGATTTTGAGGCTTAATAAATAAAGTTTTTCTTTAAATATCTAGCAGAAAAATTATTGAAAAATAACTAATTTTTATTACTCTCTCCAATTTTGAAGGTAGATTGTGGGGGATAATTAATATAGATTATGTCAATATATACTTTTATTTGAGTGAAAAAGAGTAAGTGTGAAATTCATTTGCATAAAACTAATGGTCACATTTTTTTATCGTTACTTTCATGAAATTTCAGTAAAAATAGATAAAAACTCTTGTTTTAATATGTTGAATATCTGGAACATTTTATGGAAGATTTTAGTTGAATAAAGTCAGATGTCCAACTTCAAGACTTATAATCGAAAATGCAAGTATATCACAATTTTAAAAAAATGGTGAAATATTTGGTGATAATTTTTCATTACAAACATTCTTTTATGACTTACTTCATTAATGTGAGCATCTTTGATTTTTATCAACTTAATGCGAGAAGTTCTTACGCAACAAATTTAAAACACCCTAAGCAAGAGAGGCCGTGGTGGCATGGATGGTTAGGACGACGCTCTCATTATCGGGAGATAATAAGTTCGAATCCCGACTTAATCGAAGATCCGTCTAGTTCGCTAAAGGCGACTGGGGCACGTTATAACTGGGGTTGTCACAATGTCCTCCAAGTGAAAGGATACCTCTGGGAGTGACAGATCAAGTATTAGGGATCTTCTGCTTGTTACTTGGTTCAAAATCACGAAGACTCCACCCCACTGCTTCAACCTAATTGGTAGAGCCCAATATAGGTACGGAGAAGCATGCTGGTGTAACAACATCCTATGCAAGTAGTAAGTAAGTTTATCTAACAACAGAAACAACAATAACGACGGAAAAACAGCATAGTATTAATTATTTTCCAATTGAGAGGTTTTCATTCGAAAGTGGGAGGGACTTAGATCTTTAACTTGGGATAAGTGATAACATTCTCATTTAAATGAGGAACTAGTGATAACCGAATTTCGAGGTCTAGAAAGAATAAATCATTGGCGATCTGCGTGTTTTATACTATTTCAGATATGGTGCCTGATACTCACCCATTACACCCCTGTTTCTCCAATAATCGGAACCAGGGGTCATGAACATCGCCAAGTTGATGATCGCTATATTTGGAGTACAGGTACACTGAACTCCAAATAGAAGAATTTAAGAGGAAAAATAGAATAGAAGTATCAGAAAAATTTAATTATTTAAAATTTCATGACAATATTTCAGTAGAGCGACATTAAACAGAAAGTACCTAAAATAATAGACAACAGTCTATATAATACGACTGACAATATTACCAACTGTAACACCAAACTATAAGTAATTGCACGTTATGAAATTATCTTTTCCTAAAAGGAAAATAATTCGAAGTTTCACAGACTGAATTAAAATAATGAATTAAATAAAAATAATAAAAAGAAAATTTTTAATGTTGCCTTAAGCAAGACAATTGTCTTAAGATTCAAAAGAGATTATTTACAAACATTCGAATTATTAGTTTAAAATTGTATTAACTAATAAAAAATTTAAATCGTCCTTGCCGATGGGATGTTTTGTCATGTTTTTTTCATTTTGCTTTTTCTGCTCTTCTATTGTCCATATGTTAATAGCTTGAATCAATTGAAAAACAGCTTCTCAAACCGATGCTTTTCTCCTTATATGAGAAATCATTTTATTAACAATATGAACTTCGACAGTATTCTCAGACATTGTGAATTTCACCTTGCTTGCTGCCGCTCGAAGAATCGGATTTGAAGGTAGGCAGCAAATTCGTCAACAAGAAGGATTTAAAACACCATCTCAATACGATGTGACGTGGATGAAACGTTATCTGACGTCATGGATATTTCAAACTAATGAGAATCGAAATGCAGTGGTGTAGTCAGGAGCTCAACTGAAATGAAAGGAACAATCATTTTATGCTTAATAAAAGAATTTTTTTTTTATTTTAAGATAACTTTTACTTCAGGAATAAGTAAAAATAACTAAGTACAATGCTTTAGAACCAAATAATTACTCAAAATAAACTACAAGAAATCATTCAAAAGAAGAAAATAAAAAAAAGACCCGTTTTCTAATAATAGGAACACCAAAACAGATTTTTCTTAGCCACGGTCCCTATGTTATTTATGTTTTCTTCCCTTTTTTTAAATTCATGAGTTTATTGTATAAAATTATGAATGGTAATATTGTAGAACATTTTCCGAATACCATTTTCTAGTCCGAAATATATTCAGTTTTATTGTCGTTTCCTACCAATACTCTTAATTTTCAATAAGAAACAATGCTGCTGATGCATAAACTGACTGATTAAGAAATATTTTGTTCTCTTCTTCGAAAAGTACAAGCTCTTGCTGATGATTTAAATTTTCAAGTAAAAAATAAATTTTAAATGAATTAAATAAAAATTTAAAAAATTAAATAAATAAGTATTTAAAATGTATTCTTTTCAAATTTTAATTTAGATTCACAGTTCTTCCAATTTCAAAGCGATAGGTTCAATTCATATTTAAAGATATACATAGTTGAAAATATTTCATCATTTGACATAGTTTATATCAAATTTAATGATAAGTTTGTTTAACTGTTTTAAATGCATTTATTTTTTATACTAAAACTAGAATTTTGGTGACATATATTGACATAAGTAATCGGTGTTGAGAACAATCACAAAAACAATTGTTTTGTTTAAGAGAAAAAGCATAATAAAACCATAAAGAATATATTGATATCAAATACATACATGTAGTTTTACAGAGATTTATAAAATCTGCAAGGTGTAAAACTAAAAATCAACTTTTGTTGATAGTTGAAGAATCTAAACAAGTAATAAATAGAAAAGAAAACAACTGTAATTTTCTTTTACTGAACTCAAATGAATTCCCTTCCATTCATACGAAAATTTGTCTATCTATGTTCCAACTCTTTTAATTAGAAGTCTCATTTTTAATTTAATTTTTCCACGAAATTTATTTTTGCTCTTTTGATAGAAATTCAGAACTTTTGTCCATGTTCTCAAAAAAAAAAAAAAAAAAAAAAAAAAGATCCTATATGAAATGAAATTAAAGATACATACATCTTCACCTCAAAAGTTACTTTTTTCTAGTGGCAACGTAAGAGTAAATTATGTTACCCAAAGAGAGAAAGTTTAATAAAATTATTTTCCCCCACATTTTCCCTCCAACAGAGGAGACGTAAGAAAATGCAAAATCGATGTGTGTTTTAACTCCTTTCTTCACAGGCTTAAAAGCTTCGTTCTGCAGCAGTTAACACTGAGGGAATTTTTCCCCCAGTTTCATTGTACAATGGGGAAAATGTGAAGCTCCAAAGAGTATTTTGTTGATATTTAGGAATTGAAATGATACTTCTACACTTTTTCTTCCCTGTGAAAAATGGGAAAAGTTTATTGAAGTAGGAATTTTATTAAATCAATGAAATAGCACTTAATTCAATTAATTTTATCTTAATTAGAAGAAACTTTGATCTAAATTAATAATACACATTTTTACAATTGTCTTAATGGATTATCATTTTTATTAACAATATAGTAAATTAATTTGGAGCTTAAGGCTATAATAAACTCTACATTTATTTATAAAAATTAAAAATTTTATTTGAAGATTAAGCAGTTGAAATGTATTTTTAAATAGGAAATTAAAAACACTAGGAATTATTTACATCCTTTGAAATATGTTTTGAGTTATAACATTATTTAAGAATGTTAAACGAAGAAATATTTTAAATCAATCTTGATTTTTTTGTTAGAAGTTTTCAATCTTAAGTTTCAAAATTAAATGTGAATTTTTATTACCTATTCTAATTAAGGAATTTTATACATGATTTATAAAATATCCCTTTTTATCATATTACTGCAAAACTACAGTACTTTCTCAGTCAAACATGTTTACAAGATTATATCTAAATCACAAATTAAAAACAATAAAATATTTATCTTGGAGAAATGTTCGCAGTAAGCGAAAGTGCATTATGTAAGTTTAAATAATGTAGTCTACCCCAGTGGAGTAATCACTCAGAGAGAGGATTCTTTGAAAGAGAAAAGCTCTTCTAAAAGTAACCAAACAGTTTAAGAACTATTTAATATTTTATCTCGCCTCCTTACAGGATGACATGTTAGATTAATTTTTAAAATGAAGTGTCTCTTCTCGAAGTTAAGTTTCTTGCATGAGGGTGTTTTAATGTTGTCTATTGTGTGGATTTTCTCTAAGATTCATTATATATTTCATTAATATAAAGAAATGGAGAGTATCAACATGTATTGTTTATTATTTACATTTATCAAAAATATGAAAATATGAAACTACATTGAACTTCCTCCGTGTCTTAAATCCAAATGATCACACTAATCTTTCTGAGAAAGTAATTCGAACTTTAAAATATTTGCTATATTTTGAGTCAATATAGTTAAGTCAAAACAAAAAATAAGATGATCAGTGTTTCCCATTACACTAATTTTTGGTGTATTAATTTTCAAAAATTTTGCTAATTTTTTTTGAAAAAAAGTATGTAAAAATTGTATATATTAAAACATAATTATATCTTAAACAAATGAAATTTGTTTAATAATGCAGTAAATAAATTATTTTAAAATTTCAAGACTATTTCTAGTTTTAACAGTAAAGATTTTTTGACGTTTAGAACACTTACCATTGTTTGGTCTTTGCTTGAGAAACTTCATTCTTTCAAGTACCTTCGAATGTGTATTATTAATTAAACTAAAGTAAATGCAGTTGTGTTCCTCACATCTTCAATTGCTTTGCTTATAATTTCTCACGCTGGAAAAAATGCATTTGAAGCAACGGCATTAATTTCAGTGAATATAAATATCCTTTAAAAATATCTTAGAAATGTTTGGAAAATATTAATATTATGACTGTTTAATTTGTGTACTGAATTCGCTTTCAAAATTGCATACATTCTGCATATTTTGAATCTATATACATTGAATAATTGAGATATGTATATATTTTTTTTTCCGAAAACACATTTTATGCAGACATTTATTGTGCGAAACAAAGCTGTTTGTCAGTAAAACCATCTTCAAATGTTATCACCATTTTTTTCAATAAGTTTTAATTAAATCACACACACACATATATAAATTATTATAATGAAGTAAATAGAAAACTATTGAAATGAAATATACCTTTTATTTTAAGTTACCTAGATACCGACATACTAATGTATGTTTCACTAAACAAATTGCACACTAAATTTAAAATAGCAGATCCATCAAATGTCCACTTCTACCCAGTACAAAAAACTGATAAATTCATAAATAGCGGGCAAAAAATTTCAATCGAATGTGATTTACGAAAATAAATAGTCTCAGATGCACAACAGTCCACATGGGAGCTGAGGCTTACGGTACCCATATCTGATTTCTCGACTGATGGCACTGAGTTGCAAAGTGTATGTCCTTGTTAGGTGGTCAGCCTAACGCAAAATCTTCAGTGTTTAGTTTCCAAGCATGCTTGGTACTCACTTCTAACCAATGAAGGGTTGAAAGTTTGAGCAAACCTTTTTCAGTATGAGGATTGAACCTCGGATCTGTGCTTGAGAGCATGAAACACTACCACTATAACACGGGCCTTTACTAAAAATAAATAAGCAAGAAAAAATCTAATTGAAAAAAAAGTACAATTTTTAAAAATTTAAACTAATTATAATTTGAGAAATTTGATTTCGAGAAAAAATAAAATAGGGGCGAACGGAGAAAATAATTGCTAATTCCCAAGCATGCATGGTACTCCAGTTCTACCAACCAATCGGAAGGTTGAAAGTTTGAGTTAACCTTGCAAAGGTCGAGAATTGAACCTCGGATCTGTGTCTTGAGAGCACGAAACACTACCACTATAACCTGGGCCTTTACTAAAATTAAATAAGCAAGAAAAAATCTAATTGAAAAAAAATACAATTTTTAAAAATTTAAAATAATTATAGTTTAAGAAATTTGATTTCGAAAAAAAAAAATAAATAAAACAGGGGCGAACGGAGAAAATAATGGTTAATTTCCAAGCATGCATGGTACTCAGTTCTACCAACCAATCGGAAGGTTGAAAGTTTGAGTTAACCTTGCCCAGGCCGAGAATTGAACCTCGGATCTGCGGGTTGAGAGCAGGAAACATTTACCACTACAACACCAAGATTTACAAAAAACAAATAAGAAAATGAAGAAACTTACTCGTGAGAAACCAATTCTGAAGAATTTACAATAAACATCATTTGAAAAAATTAATTTGGAGAACAAATAAAACACGAGTTAAAAGAAAAAATAACTGCTTGTTTTATAAAATATTATTAAAAAAATGCTTTTATAGATAGGGGCATTTTCTCTTTTAAGGGAGGTGAAACAAAATTGTCTCTTATTACACAAAAAGAGGAAATATTCCGAAAATAAAAGATCTCCTGAATACCTGTGTTGCATTCTGGAATAAGCTTCTTATGAAACGATTTCTGTCTCAGTCGGTGGCCCGTCGTAAGGTGAGAAGTGGGCAAAAACTGCATTTTTACTCTGGATTTAATCTTCCCTCAAATATTCTTGGGACTGTGGGAGATTTCAAGAAAACCATCGACAAAAAAATTTCACTTAAAGAAAAAGATATTCTAGTCTAAATTGTAATTAGTATAAAATAAATAAAAGAAATATTTCTATTCTCTGATATATAGAGGAAAACTTTCTGATAGAAATCTACCTTTTCTAAATTTCTGAGTAGTATATATATTTATTTCATAGTGACATACTTGTAAAGGAAGAAATTTGTTTATTCATTTTTTCTCCTGAAATATTAAAAAAATATTAGAAAGTGTAATAATACTTTGCTCACATTGAAACTGAAGAATCTACATTCATATATTAATATTTCTCGATGAAAAGGAATGTAAAAATGTATTACTTTTTAATGCAATTTGTTTTTAAAAAATATATTGGTCATATATATATATATATATATATATATATATATATATATATATATATATATATATGTATGTATGGGATGTACAATCAGATCACATTGGTTTGTGTTAAAAATTTATGGACTGATTCTTCATAATAATATAATAAAATTTATTTGAAAAATTTCTTTTCTCCATGGATATTCTAATATTCTATTTGATTTGTGGTAATCAAACTTGAATTATTCTAAATTTTGGGCAAATTTAAAAAAGTTACACATTTGAGACCACTAGATGGCATTATTTACTCAGAACTATAAATTTTAGTTAAGCAAAACTTTCTGAGTTGTCATAAGCTCTAAAATAGATGAAGATACCTGTTGATGGGGGACTTTTTGATTTTTAATCTCTATTTACGTAGTGATATTACTGATGTAGGTCATTACATATTTTGCGCATTTATTGATAATCAATTTCCAGACAAAATAATGGAAATTCGTCGCTGAGCAAACGAATGCAGAGCATAAAATAAAACATGGCATCAATGTTTCTTGATTGACATATTAAAAATAATGTCTCTTGAAAATATAAAGAAGAAATTTAGTTTAATATTTGAAAACAAAAGAAGTTGTTTTTAAGAGATACTTAACTCACACATCTACACTGGAGCTTCTGCTTGGTATGCATCCCCTTTATATGCGTATTGAAGCAGAGGCAATACTTAGCATGAAGAGGAGAGTCTTAAAAATACAGGTGAGTGGAAGGACTACTCTATCCTGGGGAAACCTCAATGCTGACATAACTAGTCATCCTTTTAAAAGTATGCCTACTGATTACACGATTGTTAAGTTTGCTTTTGATAAACCTTATACAATCAAATTTCCCTTGAGAGAAGACTGAAATAATGTTGCCATTAGTGAAAGCTATATTTACTGGTATACTGATGGCTCAAAAATGAATTGCAACACTGGGGCTGGTATTTGTTGTTCTGTTGATGGCACAAAGCTATCATTCCCCTTGGGTAAATATACAACTGTATTCCAAGCAGAAGTCTTTGCCATTCTCATGTGCAGTAGAATATGCTAGGACAGAAACTATTCTTGTAAGAGAATAATTATCTGCTCTGACAGAGTCAAGGTGTATTACTAGCTCTACAGAAGTCTCCTGTAACTTCTGTTCTTGTCTGGGAATGTTATCTCCCTCTGTGTAAATTAGCTAATAATAATCCCATCACTTTAATGCGGGTGCCTGAGCACTCTGGTGTTCCTGGCAATGAATTAGCTGATGATCTGCCAAGGACTGGATCAACAAATGACTTTTTTGGTTCTGAACCAGTGCTAGGTATTTCTAAAGAATTGATCAGAAAAAATGTCTTTGATCTCTTCAGAAAACAACAATTTATAAGTTGGTGCAATGCCAATGATCAAAGACAAGCAAGGCTATAAATTAGCACGTTCCCTAGTAAAAGGCAAAAAGTATTATTAAAGCTCAATAGAAGCAGTCTAAGGAAAGCAGTGGGATTACTTACAGGACACTGCCACCTTAAAAGACATCGCACCATAATGGGAGTTTCAGATGATCCCACTTGTAGAGGTTGTCATTATATGGAAGAAACTTCAATACACATCTTATATGAATGTGAAACCTTTTCTGCACATATATTTGAACACCTGGGTCAGCACTTGATTGAACCTTGGATGTTGCAGGAAATTCCTGTAAAATGTCTGCTGAATTTTGCTTCAGCCACTGGTTTCTTAAGTATATATATATATATATATATATATATATATATATATATATATATATATATATATATATATATATATATATATATATATATATATATATATATATATATATATATATATATATATATATATATACTTAAAATATTCGAAAAATAGAAATTAAAATGTAAAATAAAAAATAAGCAAATTCATTGAATTTTTTTTAAAAATATATTAGCAAATGAAATTAGAAATGACCAATATGTAAATTTATTGAATTATTTTGAATTATTTTTAAAGTACAACTGCAAATGAAGTTAGAAGCCTCAGCAACTTAGTGTGTAAAAGGCGTTTCTCTCGTGTTCAGTAGGTAACAGGTTCGATTCTCGTCAAAGGAATAATGTCGGACGGATAGGTTCAATGCATTTTAAGTACTCTAAAGTGTTCACTGTCTCTTTCATGATACGATATCGGGTAAAATGTGATATTTTAGACGTCAATATCGTTACTTGAATTTAATTTAAAGATAAGAGTTGTGAATGCACTTTACGTCTATTATTAGCATAAATAGGTTTAAAAACATATTTAAATAATCTAGCATTTATTTCAAATAATTAATTGTAACGTCTTAGTGGCCTTACTGGGAAAGTAATACTTCGAGTGACTTGGAGGCTGTGAGTTCTATAGTTGACCCAGCTTAAGATAAATCTAGTTCAATAATTGTGAATGGGTTGGAAGGTCCTTTTACTTATTCGAAGTAATGTAAAGAAAGAGCGTACCTGCTCAGAAATTGACCTCGTCTCTTGGTTGTGGTTCAAAATTATGAAGCAATAAGCTGGCTTTAGCAGTGCTTCAGACAATGGAATTAAGCAGCCGGAAATCTATTGCAAATAAACAAATAATTTCTTATGTGAGGGTATTAAGTAAAGAACACTAAGAAATGATAAACAATTGTAATTTACAGATATTGAAATATTTTAACATATTATGTAATGAAGCATATTAATGTCATCGATAGAACATTCTTGAAAATACATTTCAAAATATTAAATATCACATTAATTTTATTCACTGGAATTTACCTTTTATTTTCAAGAAATATCATGTTACAATGACACGCATAATGTTTTTGAAGCTATCTTTATTTCTGTGATCTTCCCTTTGATTACTTAAGAATGAACATTCCTAACGGTAAAGAATGTCACGAGAAAACTTTCAAAATAAATAGACAGCTCTTTTCAATGCTTCAGTCAATTTTAATTAAAAATACGAATCTATTTAGAATATTTATTCGAACATTGTCATCGCCTAAGAGAAGTGTCAGTAATTTCTTTGAATCTCCTACAAGATGGCGGCAGCAATATCTTTTTTTTTTTGTGTAAAACATGTCTGCAGACATTTCAGTGAGTAGATGATGAAAATAACTACATTGTTTGCTTAAAAATATAAAGACGAGAAAGAGAATCCTTAATTTAATTCAAATACAAAAGATTGAAATTTAGCAGCAACATCTTCAAAAGAATGATTCGCTGCGCTCTTCGTCGAAGTTAAACTACTTTAGAATCAGACACGGGAAATCGTTTGACTCCTTTAAAATATTTAATCACAGTGTTGCCATTTTTTATTATTATTTTAAAATTTCCTAATTTAAGTGTAAAAGAATGTAATTGTGCGTGTTTCTACGTTATATTTTCTTATAAGCGAAATGATACATTGAATTATTTTAAAGAACAATATATAAAGCAACAATATATAGATATATAAAGCGTAAAATATGGCATAATCCAATGATTTTGTAAAGAAAATTAAATTTCAATTTCGAAATTTTTACATGTTTTTATGTAGCATTATAATTAATTCTAGTATTTTCCCTCTATTATTTATTTTTTATTTAAATGAATTAATGAATGTCATGTAAGTATTAATAAATGATTTGAAATATTGTCTTATAGTTTATGCCAAAATATACCAAAAAAAATAATAATAAAGAAATACAAAATATTTAAAAATAGGATTAGGTAATTTTTCTTGATGAGTTTACTGAAAAAACTGGTTATACTCTGTGTAATTATTCTATCTCAGCGTTTCAATTTTACTGAATAAAGAAAATATAAAATATGAGAATATCAATGAATAATTTGGAATGTGAGTGTATACATATATTCGCATATTAAACCAAAAAATTTCTAGTTATTTGAATAGTTGTGAATAATTGATCAATTGAATTTGAAATTCAATAGAAGTTGAACTAATTAGGTAATAACAATGACACACAATATGACTTAGTATAATAATTAATTGACCTAATGTATATGCTAATGGATGTAGAAGAAATTTGTTTAAGAAGATAATCAAGATTAAGGAATTTTTTTTAAAGAAAATTGATAAATGAATTGAATTATAAATATTTCTAAGAAAAAATATTTTAATCTTAATTATCTTTTAAATTGAACATGTACACCTAATTTTTTTAAAAATAATTTAAATTTTAACACACAATGAATTCTAAACACGTTTATAGAAAAGTTAGAGAAGTTTCTTCCTGTTATTGGCAACTGCGTACATCACTTGTGTTGCAAAAATGTAGGTTCACAACAAAAGAATTTCAGCTACTTTCCGAAACAGGAAACAATGGCCAGATTTTGTTTGCCAACGGGCAAATATATAGCCTCAAAATACACCACTTTAATCCGACCTCTATCTGCTGAAGAAATAACTTTTCCGGAAGAATTCCTGGAGCTCCCTGTTTTCCCGAGGACTCGCTCCGTAAATTTCATCTCCTTCTCGCACTCCCCCTGCTCCTCCCTTTCCAGGGTAGCCGATGAAGCAGAGCGGTGTGGACTTCCCCCACATCCCCGGGGCCCATGATGAATGGTCCTGGGCTGTCCTCCTCTTTCCGTCCACTCACCCCACCCCCATCCAGCTCAGAGTGAAAGCAAGGGGGAAAAAAAGGACAAGGAACGAGATCTAGAGACGCCTCGGGACCCAGAAATACTCATCAAGAAAGTTACGGTTGTAGACAAAACTTAAGTGCCGTCGTTCTACTGGGAGTCAAAGAGCTGGATTAGGCCCGCTGTGGCCGTCCTCTTGATCCTTTTAAGAAGCTTAGTTTGCGCCGGGTGGGCAAAGAGGTAAAAATTTTCCCGGGTAATTACTCACTTGTGTCTCTTGGTTAGCTTTTGGGGTATTTAACAGGGTATGCGAAGGGAGTCCAAATGGGCCCGCTCCTCGCTGCACTCTTTAAGGAGGGAGACAAGTTGGCGAAAACTTTTAAACACGCAAATTATCTATCTTCTCGGTCTGTTCTTTTAGCTTCTCTGAAGTCCAGGTACATTTAGAAGTAAATTTAGCCTGAAATAATTAACTTCGTTGAGAATTTATAGCCGTGGAAGTGATGTTTTTATTTAACCTAAGCATGAGGTGATTTTTATGGTTACAAATCCCTTCTTTAAAATTAAGATAAAATAGATTTGGTGTTAATTTTGTTAGCATCTCACTTTACGGTAAATTCTTTCTCAAGGAATAATTTGTACAAAATGCACAATTTAAAAGTGTATTTAGAACTACTATTATGAGGTAACTGGTTCGATACGGTGTTTAATCCAAGAACATTTTTTAAACGAACCTGTAGTTTTTAAATATTTGCAAATCGTGATGTTCCCCTCCACTGATTCGGTGTGGCGAAAAGGATTCAGGTGCCACCTTCGTCATTTGTGATGAGGATATCAGTAGTGTTTAGTCATTTTGAAGGAAAAAAATAGGTATCTGAAAATACGAAATAATCCAAAGTTATTTAAATGTACGAAAACAAACACAAACCGTATGCATTTGCGGCTAAATAATTTTAAAGGGATACAAATATGATAACGAAATAGCGCTCAAAACCATAAAAAAACTAATAAAAAATAGCATTCAAATATTTTTACACAAATAATATTTTAGGTAGACATAGACGTAGGCATACGGGATGGAGCAACTGGGGTCTGGACCTGGAATAACGGATACTGCTCCACCACGCAATACATCTGGTTGAAGTGCCACGAAGTTTGAAAACAGAGTATTGCATTTCAGAAGAGTTCAAACATTCGAAATTACAAATTTGACAGATATAAAATATCATTGACAAAACATTTATTAAATTTCCATTATGGGAAATGAAATATTGCACACTCAAGATTTTAAAAATAGGTCATTCCTAAAAAGTTTTGTGTAGTATTGCTTATAAAAGTCTACTCTTAAATGCCAGTGAAACAGATGTTATATATATATATATCTATATATATATATATATATATATATATATGTGTGTATTAGATACATACATATATGCAATAAAATTACGTAATATGTAGAAGAGTAGGAAAAACAGCAAATAAATGCGACAGATTTACAATACATGCATCTATAAAACCCTCATGATTTAACTGCGTTGAGTAACATTGCGTTTTTTACAATACCAAAGGTCTGCACTGCTTATTCGCTGTTAAATTAAATTTATAGTATGCATGAATGGTATAAAATTGAACAGTTACAATATTTTAGGTAGCTCTAAAAATCATATATACCATACAAAGGGTAAAAATTAAAGAAAAAAAAAATCTAGTTAAAGAACCAAGAATATAATGAATACGAGACCACTTTATAGTTAAACTCATACAGCCGCATATATCTTCTGACGGAGGGTACTAAATACGGCCAACAACGTGGAACAACAATCAATGGATGAGGTCGACACCCGAGTTTAATTCCACACCTTACAACACACTAGCAGGATATACTTGATTTTGCGGAACTAGGATGTGAAAAAGCCCTATTAACGTGATGGTCTTCAAGTAAGTAAAGAAAAAAAAAACTTCCGGATGCAAGAACGAATTAAGTTTTTTCTAGGTTTTTGTGTTTGGTACATATTGATAGCCGTGCCTAAAGACATTTGGAAACGATGCTATTTTAATAATTACTGGTTTCTTGAATGCCTTGAGTCTAATGTGTTTTTCCTTAAAAATTATGAGATTTTATAAGAAAAATAATAATTAATTAAATAATTGATTAATTATATGATGAATATATACACAATTACATAAAAATCATAATTAAGATAATTAATTATGATAAATTATTGTAGATAAAATAATTTAAATTATAAGAAAAAAAATTCATCACTATTTTGAAACTGCAGAATTTTAATTTGATATCTTATTTTGTGTTTGAATCCCAAATAAAGCTTATATTCTTTTCCTTATATATATAAAAGGTCTTACAAATTTATAAATCTGGTAACATCGGTATCATACTAGTTAACATTTTTTTCCTTTTACTTACGGGGCCTAGCATTAGGGCAATGAACCCTAGGCCACTAAAAGGCCAGAAACTGCTACTCATTTGTCGTTACCCGCCTGGCACCTGTGAACCAAGTCACGGAGAAGAGTAGCGTTGCCTGCGCCATACCACCACAAATATCTTTATAGGGTGAGCATCATTCATACATCATCACAGAACAAAGGACATAGAAAAAAAGAGAGAAAGTAACATCCATATCGAACCGGGATTCAAACCCAGGAACGTCAGCGCAGGAGTCAGGAACACTAACCACTCAACCCTGATTGGCCTACTAACGGAAATATACGATAAAATAAAAAAAATGTTGCTTTATTTCCAGTGCATATAGAAAAGTTATATAGAAAACATATGACAATGATTCTTAAATTCGAAATTTAAATTTCTGTTCAATATTAATTAATCAGACTAAATTTTGAATGCTCATTTAAGCCCGGCAGTCGAATCCGTTGAGATTTTAATGGTCTATAATCATATCAAAATTTTAAATAAATTAGGCTATTTTCGTTCATTTACTATTTTTTCTTCAGTCAAAATTAATTAACGTTTTTAGCTTTCATAAAATGTCACATATTTATTGGCGTAACATTTGGCGATTTATGTGGAACGAAGTATTTTATAAAATGTTTGCTTCTTATTATATAAGATAATTATTATGCACATTTATTTTATAAGAAAGAACTTATTTCCTACTGTAAACATATATAAATTTTACTGAAATTATTACGCAAAATATTTATATCGTTCATTTGTGTACTATATCTTTATCTACATATTTATTAATGATTAATTATAAAAAAAAATCATGTGTGTCATAAAATCGAACAATTTCATGATTATTTAAATATATTTCATTTAACTAAACAGACATACACCCAAAATATTATGAAACTACAGGTTGAATTATGTAGCAATTTTCGTTACGTATGTCTGCCAACAAAAGCTGCTAAACACAGTTAGCTGCCTCATAATTTTGAACTAATGTCAAGAGAGGAGGTTGACATGTAAGTCATCACGCATTTCTCCAATCTTCACCAGAATTTGAAAAACATAATTTCGACTATCTGCTTTCGTGAGCTGAATCTGATACATGCAAACATCTTCTGATACTGAACATTGATCATATGATGTGGTTGACTCCTGAGTTGGCTCTTTCTTCTATACAACAGCAAGTGCAAGAAGGTTTCCATGGAAGCTTAATGTGGCTTTCACATTACATTAGAAATAGCTCAATTGCCACTAATAGTCTTCATCTGTGTTTAATTTAATTGCATTAGTTGCATTACGGAAAATATTTTTTTCATAAAGTTCTACTAAATTTGCTAAAAACTATTGATTCATTAAATTAGAACAATTTCACAGAGCTCTTTAGACAACGGAATTGATAATCATTATCACTTGATTTTGTTTAAAATGTTGTTTTACTTTTCACAAAGCATAAGAAAAGGGAGCGATAATGATAAAGAGAATCAAAACTAGTAATGAGTGAATATATATATATATATGTATGTATGCACATGTGTGTGTAAAAGGTATTTACTTAAATGGGCCATTTTTCCCATTTTATTTTCAAATAATTATTATTTATGAGTAAAAAATTAAGAGAAACCAAATTAGTAATATGTGAGTAAATATTTTACTGCAATTTAAAATCAAAATTTATTCAATTTTATCTCAGAATAAATAGTAAAGGTCTGGTAATACTTAAGGAAAATAATCACAATAATGGCCGCGCGAAAAAATATTAAGAAAATATTATTATTTGAAGCAATTACTTAAATGTTTTATTCCTTGATTTTATCTTTAAAATAAGTATCAAAAAAGAAAAAACAAAGAATATCAAAATTAGAAATGTTTAATTAATATTTCAAATAGTACAACTATTTAAAGCACTTAAAATCTCTCTTGATTCTTGTTTATTGTGGAATAAATGGAAAATGTCTTGTGATACTTTATGAAAATAATTACAATAATGAGTGAATAAAAGTATTAAGGAAATTACTAATATCTGAAGTTTTACATGAATATGCCATTTTTTTTAAAAATTTTATAGCTATCATTTCAATTTAATAAATTAGAATCAAAAATAGAAATATTTTAGTTTTATATATATATATATATATATATATATATATATATATATATATATATATATATATATATATATATATATATATATATATATATATATATATATATATATTTATATATATATTTATATATATTTATATATATATATATATATATATATATATATATATATATATATAATATATATATATATATATATATATATTATATATATATATATATATATACTATGTTTATATATATATATAATTATAATATACTATACAAAGCTTAACGCTTAAAATCACTATTTTACTTTATCGTTCACTATTCATATCATTTTATAATTTGATATCCTTACTTAAATGTGCCATTTCTTTTCATTTATTTTCAAATAAGTATAATTTGAATCGCAATCTAAAAAAGGAAAATTATTCATATGTGTGTGTGAGTAAATATTTTACTATGCTATTTGAAATATTTAAAATCATCATTTATACTCGACTTCATCGTTGAATAAATATTAAATATCTGGTAATATTTAATGAGAATAATCACAATAATGAGTAATGAAATATTTAAAAAAATTTCTATTATTTAAAGAACTTATTTAAAAGTGTTATTTCTTGATTTTTTCTCTTTAAATAAATATCAAATTAGTCATAACAAAATGAATCAGAATTAGAAATATGTGACTAAATATTTTACTCAAATTTTAAACATTTAAAATCATTATTTATTCCATTTTATTGCCGAAGAAATA
Organism: Latrodectus elegans; assembly: GCA_030067965.1. NCBI lineage: Eukaryota > Metazoa > Arthropoda > Arachnida > Araneae > Theridiidae > Latrodectus > Latrodectus elegans. The sequence goes on along the minus strand of CM057821.1, from coordinate 77,437,802 downwards.
GTAAATGACTTGTTATACTTTGAGAATTACTGTAAGCATTAATATGGTTATAATAAACACTATATATATATATATATAATTATAATAATAAATAAATAAAAATATCAAAAATTATTATTTTCTGAAATTATTACTTAAATAAAAATCCTAAAGTCTGAGTCACACCTACTGAATACCCCGTATATAAATTACTTCGTAACACAACATGGTCCATTTCCAACTTAAATGCTAAAAAAATAAACGGAACATCTTCATCTCTCTGTCTCTGCGGCAAAGAAGGGAATCCTTTCCATGACATCACAGAACATACCTACACGGTCTAACAACATCTCAAACGCCTTCAAAACCTTAGCTACATCAGTTTTCTTTGTTCAGCTCTCCACAAGAAAAAATTAACATTAATCCTTAAACTGCACCCAGAAAAAGGTCTCGATCTGTGCAAGGACAGGGGTCTTTATTCCACCAGCTCTACAGACGATTCATCAGACTCAGACTTTTAACCCCCCCCCCTCTATATTTCAACAAACTTGAACTTTTAGTTAGGGACTTCACAACTGAAATGACTGCATTACCACTCACAGAATCAAGGATTTTGCAGCTACATTATAGTTACCTTCTCCATTTGTACATAACTTTTTCTTGTCTTATTTACTGATACATTTTAATCTTCCTCCTCTTTAAGTTTTTTATTAATTTTAATCATCTATCCTTCTGCTGTCCTCCCTGCCTGAAACCGAACTGTAGTGTATTGGCCACTTCATGGCCCGATACAAGGACTTAAGGCTATACCATTGTAATAAATCATTCTTTTTCAACAGCGTGATGAGTGACGGTAAGGCTGGGGACGATCTTCTGACCCATGGAGGGTGCTACTTGCTCTTGATGGTAATGAGTAGACTAAACCCAATAACCGAATGGTACAACACAGAATTCACTCCTATATTTTATCCACGTACCACTAGAGTGAGCTCCAGTGTTACAGAAGCTTGATTACGCTTCCCGTTATGATTTCTCAGCTAAGTAAAGCATCATTTTCCGCACTCAATAATTGGGAAGGTGATCACGTGCCCCCTTTCTCACTGCATTGCTGTAGCTCCATGGGTTGTTGACTTGTATACGTTAAAATATGACGTCAAAAGTCCTTCCGCTGGTGCAGCTTGGATCTGGAGAGGGTACCAGCTCAGGTAGGACTTTGTCAGCTGACCGTGGTTCAGAATGACGAGGCATTTGGTTATGAGTGAGTAATCCAAATACGTTGAATGTTACAGTTCCGGGGCTCACCTGCACAGCTATGTGTGCACCACAAATCACGGTAAACCTACATTTGTTTTTCTTGGTAGACTATGTAGATATGAATTTTCTTGAAAATATTATGCCAGATTTTTGCACCAAATTCATTTAACTCGCTTGATTACTAAGCTTAATTAACATGACTTAGAAATTATTGAATTTAATTAACTTTCTGAATTATTGACTTAGATTTGTTTGAAATCTTACTGGATTATTTTGTTTGATTCACGTGAATCAATTTGGAATTCTGTAAACAAGTCCTTTGACTAGCTTTTTGACTAATTCATTGAATTTATTAAACCATGATTATTGTATCTAATTTACAGAGAAAACTTTTTGTAAATTATTTTGCTTAATTAACTTGACCAGCATTCTAGGCTATTGGGGTGAATTCACTTTAAAAATTAAAGCAAGAATATCATGAAAAATATGTTGTTGACAAAGCTATTGAAATACTACTCCCAATTCACTTGACTATTTTATGTTTTGATATACCAGAGTAAATATTTATTGAAGCAAAATGAAAATAAAACAACAATAAACAACAAAAATAAATTTAAAAAATACAAACTTACTTCAGAATAAAGTTACGAATTTTTAATATTTTTAGAAAACTAAATTTTTGGATTAATAAAAGTCGTTTGCATTTATTTTGATCGCTTGCATTCATTTGTGAAAAGTTGGACCAAATATCAAATTTATTGCTATAATTTAAAGCACAATCATTTATACTATTAAATGCTTTTCTATTTTTTCTGAGGCGTAAAAATTTGTATTAATTTTTCTTACTTGCATATTTTTGTTATGGCATGTGAAAAGACTGTTAGAGATACCGGTATTTAATCTAGAGGCACCCTTTTTCAGCGATCCAAAGGCTGATGACGCCGCCATTATTGGCAGAAGTAAACAGGTGGTTGTAAAATCTTATTTCTTCGGAGTCTGCAGCCAGATGTTGACTAACCATAAATGAGGGTAAAATAGAATTCACGGCTATTTGCAGCAGAGAACTTAACTCCTTCCCACTGCAGGTAAAATATTTTACTTGAAAGGGGGTTAGCCAGTTTACGTATCCCAGTGTGATCATTTTAAAAGATAATAATCGTCAACTTTATATTAAAAATAGATTATTTTCGGTTAATAAATCTTATTATAGATTAAAATTTTTTATTTAAATCTAATGATCTTAAACTTCAAAACAAAAGCTAATCTCTATGTAAAAGTATCATACCTATGATATTGCATAGTATGAATGCTGGACATATACTGAAATAGATGAAGAAAAACAAGTTTTTGTAAGAGAAATGCAAAAAAATGTTTAGTTCAATTGGAGAAAATGACTTCTTTGGAAAGGTCAACTTAACCTTTTAATCCCTTCAGTGGGTCGATAAACTGGGCACCAAGCATGCTTGGGTAATAAACAATTATGGTTTAGCATTAGACTGACCACCAATCGGGATATATGCTTCGCACCTCAAGGCCTCTGGGTCAGGAAAACAGAGGTGAACACTGTAAGCCTTTGCCCACATGGGCTGTCATGTCACGACTTTAAATTTTATTTTAGAGAAGATGACAGATAAGTGAATTTTGTTTAAGCATGAAATTACTAAAAAAATATAAACAACCTAATATTGTCCGAGTCAATAAATCTTATCCTTTTAGATGGTTTATGCATATTTATAGATGTGACAGTTTGAACCCTCTTAAAAGGGTGAGCTTTGTAAATGTAGAGGGTGACTGAAAACACCTCGCTTAATCATTGCGGGGAGAGGGGTTGTAGTACCGGATCGGTTCCGTTGGAAGAACTTTATTGAGATGACTTTAATATATAGTGGGCATTATGCAACTGAAAAATCTGTCCAGATTATTATGATAAATTCAATGAGAGCAGGCATATTTTATAAAGTTTATGCTTCAACAAGCTACTGAATTACTATTCCTAATTCAGCTATCTCTTTTATGCTGAAGTTATGGAGCAAAAGTTTCTGAAAGCAAAATAAAAATAAAATAGTTAAAAATATAATCAATTTGCTAGAGAACAAATTTGAAAAAATTTGTAATAGAGGGAAAAAAGTAGGCATTGGAAATTGGATGAATAAAAATCGCTTACATTTATTCATTCATTTGTGAAGAGTTCAAGTGATTACTAAACTTTATTATGTTAAGTAATAATGTATGATTCCTTTAAAATATTTTGTCTGATTTCTGGGGCTTAAAATTTTATAATTCCAAAAACTTCCATACTCTTTATGAACGTTTTTATTTCTTGACAGGGTTTCTTTGAATGGTATTTTTGAAGCCACATATTTTTCAGCACTTGTTATCTTAAAAATGTAAAGTAAAAAATATGCAGTTCGTTAACTGATTTCCGAATACAAAATTCTTTTCTTTTTTTAAAAAAATTATTTTCTAAGCAAATATTTTTTTGTCTGTGCAACTTAGTGAGTAAGTTTTAGCATTTTAAAAATCAATCAAGACATCTGTAGAAGTTTCGTAGAACTCTCAATTGCATCATTTGTTTTCATCATTAAAGATTATCCAATACCTGCTATGTTCAGAATATATTATGTGTTTTCGTTATCGCTAGAGATTTATGGCAACTACTATTTAGTACTAGAACTCTAGCACAGGTGGAGCTGTAAAATCAAACACAGATTTTTATTTTATGCTGCCTTAACCATGAACAATACATCACGTTTAGTTTGGGGGGGGGAGGGAACCCCAACGCTCACAATTTACTTTTCCATTCCACCCTTCCTTACCTGATAAAAATAAAAGTTATGGGAAGGAAAGAAATCGAATTCAAGCAATAAGTGATCGGCAGATTCAGGAATAAAATAAACAAGCGTAAAGAAATAATAGCAGCAGTGCTGAGGAAACAGAGAATCCAGGTGTTTTTTATACCTCCCGGTCTCTGTCTCAGTACTTACACCCTTCCTCCTTTTCCCACTCCGATCCTTACCCCTTTTATCGGAGTTAGACCGCCCTCATCACGTGATGGGCTCCGCCAAAATAAAATGACTCAATGGGTCTCCCGCGAGCCATTTTGAAGCTCAATGTAAGACGGTTACGGTTAGACAAAAGAAAGGGGAAAAAAAGCTGTAGAAACTTAGTTTCCATTTTTCTTTTATTCCTAAATGGCAGACGATACCGAAAAAAAGAAAAAAAAAAGAGAAAAAGAAATAAAAGTTAAAAGGCAAACGTACTTAAGGAGAAAAAGAAGTATTCTGAAGTTAAGTATATCAAAAAACCAAACCATTGGAACGAGTTTTTAAAACGACAGAAGCATTGTAAAAGCTAAATATTGGAATACAGTCAGAGGAAAAAAATCGTTTGCCATTTAGTACATAGAAAGAACATTAAAGTATTTCGAATATAACATAAATCTTCAGAAATTAGAAATCGCTTTTTGGCAGCAATTTAAATAGTGAATAATGTCGCAGTATTTATTCTAAAAGGAAAGAGATTAATCTTCTTAAGTGATTTTTCGATATTTTTAGCAGGTAGCTTAACATAAAGGAAAAAATATATATTTGTATAGATTTCTTTTTTAGCGAGTAGGGAATTCATACTTATCCAATGAAAAAAATCTATTCCAATATATTATTTTTTTATGTAAAAATAAAGTAATAATTCGTTTGGCAACTGTTTTGAGCAAGAAAGAATAATTCCATTCAATTTTTTTCAACACAACCAAAAAAAAAAAAAAAAAAAAAAAATTAAATAAAAATTTTTTTTATTTGAAAATTAATTTATTCTTATCAAACTAGGAAAACGCCCCATTTAGTTTCTTATTGAAAGAAATTTAGTTTATCTTATGCATAATGGGTACTCGTTAAATTTATGCGCAAATTCTTATGAATTTTAAAAAAATGCATGCAGTTGTTTTTAAATTGTAGTAATATTTATTCTTTACTCTATTAACTAATTATATTCTTATTTTATTATTTACATTATTTATCTAAGTTCAATATTCTTATTTTTAACTGAATTTCATTTTAATAACTTTGGTGAAAAACAAATAAATATTTAAAAAATAATTATGGAAACTGCATGAAAATCTTATATTCAATTTATATATATATATATATATATATATATATATATATATATATATATATATATATATATATATATATATATATATATATATATATATATATATATATATATATATATATATATATATCTTAAAACTATATATTTTATATATTTTTATGTTTAAAGGAATTTATTTTAGAAATGAAAAACTCATATAGCTCTGATAAAACAGTTTTTTTAATTTACCGTCAAAAATAAAATGACAAATATAAAATTTTATATTTGTCATTAATTTTTAATCTTAAGATGTAATTTTGTGTTTGTACCTTTTATACTACATTAAATTTTCTATTGTTTTGAAATAAAGTATATAAAGAAAGATAAATAGTCTTTTCCACGTAATCATGAATTATTGTTGCTGCACCAGAGCGTTCTTCCCAGTAACGAGCGTTGAAATTGTGGCTGAAATATCAAAGTTCTAGCTTTCGGTTCAACAAATCGTGGATTCGAATCCCACCTTGGTTCGTATTGTTAGCGGTTCGGAATCCACTTTAAACCGTAGATACCTGTGTAATTAGCCCTCTTGTGTAACAAATGACCTATATCAATAAATAAATCAAATTCCAGTGACCAACCTTGAGGTTCGCTACCAATTAGGTGAAAGCTTCCGGTGAAGTTAGGCGTTATCCTAATTTAAAAGTAAAGGTTAAGCAGAAGACCCACAATATTTACTCTGTCACTACAAGAAGTACCATTTCATTTTTAGAACACAGCTACCAACTGAAAGTGTCCAAGTCATCTTTAGTAAACATGAGGGATCTTTGGCTTAGTCTTAATTCGAACTCACTACCTTCAGATTATGAGAATGATTTCATGACCATCGAAGCCACCACGTCCTCTAATCATCTGTTGTAAGAATTATGATGTGTGTTACAGTATTGTAACATAAAAGTGGAAATACCCAAATAATTCTAGTTGGTTCTTTGAAGATTTCTGGAGAGAGAATTAATGTATACTAAAAATTTTTAATTGATTATACTGGAGGTCTAGTTGTTTATAGCTTTCTTTTTCATAAGTTTTTTTAAAGTAATTTCTGATTGGATAAAAGTTTTGAAAATAAAATTTAAAGAACACATGAAAAAAGATGATATAATTATAACAAACCAAGATAAACGAAAGTAGGTTTTCCTCTACAATGTCTTTGAAAATTTGACACATAATGTAATGCTAAAAAATCGGATGGAGAAAAACAAATCCACTTAGTAGGGACTTTGAAAATTTCTATACTGCATGAAATTTTTTTTTCCTTTTATTATTCTTTAATTATCGATGGCCACTGGGTAACTAACCCTTCATCACCCCCAAAAAATAACAGAAATTACTACTCATTTATCGTTACCCAGTGGGCATTTGTCAAACATACCCCGGAGGCAAGTAACATTACTCATGAAAAAATCATTAGTCTCCTATGAAGAAAATCCTAGTAACTTAAATATACCCTAAGGCCTAACTTTTCAATAATTTCACATTAAACTATGTAATCCTGAAGATGACGTTTAAAACCTTACAAAGTTTGTAAATATTTTTTTTGTATTCACCTTTAGATTCTCAGACAGATCTGAACTCAGATTCTGGGACATAAATCGAGAGATGTAGGCTTACGTTAAGAATGGCTTATCCAGTGATTTGACAGCTTGGCAACCATTTGGCGAGATCATTAACGACTTAGTGACCACTTGGCAAGATTTGGCGAGAAATAGAGAGTTTTGATTAAGCTCTAGAAACTTTACTAAGCGAGATGGCCTGAAAGCTTCCAGAACCTTGGAGAAAAACGTAGGCTTTCAAGCCAAGTAAGTTATAAATACCACCGTTCCATGGACCGAGTCAGTCAGTTTCTGAGTTTCCAGCGGTAGTGACGGATTAGTGAATATGAACTGTTTGTTTGAGGTATTTGAAGACCTCTGTTTTTGGGAACTGTTTACTGTTGAATCAGTTGAATTGATACTTTATAGTTGTGATTCGTTAATGCTGTAACTGCTGGATTTTCCGGGATATTTTGGAAAATTATGCACACAAATTAAAATCCTGTGATTGTTAAGAGTTTATTTTATCAACTCTAAATCAATGCGAACCCCGAATCTCGGTATAAAATATTAAGTGAATCGAAGAAATTGAATGGTTATAATAAATTAGAGAGGATAAATATGCTCTCTTGAAAAAAGGAAATTTTTGGTTAAGCTGGAGAAAAAATTCACGTGTAAAATGAAATTGAAAAACAAATTCAATCAAGGTGAAAACTTGAAATAAAAACTTAAATTAAAATAATAAAAGTAACTTAAGTGCATGCTAGTTTAAATGAATTTCCTCACACACTGCTCATGGAGAGGCGGTGTAAAGCAGTTATTTTTCAACTTCTGTAGTGAAAATGTATAACAATATATAGTAAATGAAATCAAAATATACAGTAACAGAAAATGTACGAAGTATGTTCTAAATTGGTATAACCCAGTATTACACTTAATACTAAGTAGATTTCTATTAATTTTAGCAGCAACAGAAAATGCAGGCAATTAATTCCTTAATAATACTTCCTAGCTTTCTTTATCAATTTGTATGTTTCTAAAAATAAGTGAAAGTTGTGTAATTCTTAATTTATTTATGGAGAAAGTTAATTTCATAGTACGAAAAAAAGTGTAATTGAAAAATTAATCCAGTAAGGCAGAATATTTTCTACAGAGGGAGCATAAATGGGCTAAAATAATTATACCCTCTGATATCACGAAAATAAATTTCACCCCACAGTAAAAGTGGAAAAAAAACGCTAATTTTTAAAATTTTTGTAGTGGAATTTAGAATATAAAAGAAAAGAACTCTCAACAATTCTAACTATCTAACATGAAAAGATAAAAAATTAAAAAAAAAAAAAAAAGAAAAGAAATTGCACAGAAATATATGCATGTATGTACGCATCCATGTAGAGCAAGCAATTAGCACTGATTACAATCTCATAGCTAGGGGGCGCAACAATAGATTACCCGCACCTGAATAATGCAAAGAAAACTATCACATCGCTTCCGCTAAATTTCACTGGTAATTGGAATTTAGCCAGCTGAAATTACAGACTGTGCAATCTCAATCCTCTTAATAAATGTTGGGTTAGGAACTACCAGGGCCTCTAGTGGGTGCTATTGTTTCATTCAAAAAATTTCTTACGTGGTGGCTGCAGGGTATCTTTTCAGTTGCTGCCCCATTTTGCGGCCACCCCGTGGGCGCTCTCTTCACCAATAATGAAGCCTCATCATCGTTTGGGTGCTGTAAAAATTTAAAAACGAATCGATAAAGCATTAAAAAGGATGTTTATGTTCGCGTTGTGGCCTGAGGAGGAGTTTGGGGGGATGCAAAATAACAAATACACTCGCCGGGGGTTGTGGGCAGGGAATAACTTCGCCTCGGTAATTGAGGGAGTTTTGCGTTATTGCCATGCATTGAATTTAGTTCTGGCCACCTCATTAGGGGGCTTTTGAATGAGCATTTAATGGCTAATTAAACTTCGAAGAATACTAACTGTTATGGAATGTTCTATTTCGAATGTTGAAACCTGGAATTAATCGAGAAGAATTTAAAAAAAGAACACACACACGCATTTAGAAGAGTTATTTTTTTAAAAACTTTTTTAAAACAAATCATAGAATTCTGATATGTTTTATTTTAGAAAGGATAAATCAATCTTGTAAGCAAAGTTTTTAAATAATTAGTGCCTATTAAAGGGAGTAAAGTTGCAACTTTTCAAACTAATATCATATATTTCCAGACACTCCAGAGTTAATTGGAATTCTTTTGAAATGTTGTTGTATAATGCCTGGCATTTAAGATTTCTATCTTTCAGTTCTACAAGGGGCGGAATATAGTGAGATGCCCAGAGGGAATGCTATTTTCCCCCTGAAATAGTTTCTTCGCAGATTAGAGAAGTAGGGACTAAGAAAAAGATAAATTCATCAAGCAAATTCCCGGTATGCTTATTCTTTTGACCCCCCCCCCCACCAAGAAAAAAATCTTTTTGATCTTGTAGCAGGTTCCTGAATCATTGCAAAACTATACTCCTATTACACCAGAGATCATCTTCATGATATTTCTTGTTTCAGATTCACTTTCTTCTAGTTTGGTCCGAAACAATATTCTCTGAAGACTACTTCAAACTGAGTTCAAAATTTTCATCCAGATTTCTATAAGAAAATTCTATTTAATTATTTATAAATGTTATTTATAATTTTACAACAGTTTGTCTTTTGGCGAGTAGTGCAATAACTGGAATAGAAATGTAATAAGTCATTGCCTCGGACACACAAAACTTAAGAATCCATTGACTGTGCCAGCCGTTTCATCAGTTGTCATCGATACACTTTATAAATAGGAATTTTTCTTTCTTTATATATGTTTTAAGTAGGCTCATTTATACTACGCGTTTCTTCTTCAGAGGTAATAATCATAATTTTTTTATACATTCTTATCTTCTAAACTCCTTCTTATAAAAATGCAAAATTGAGAAATCTTAATCGTTTCCGTAAGATTCGTCAAACAGCAAGGGAAAGCATTAGGAATAAGTGGTTCTTTCGGTCAACTAATTAGATAGCTCACAATTCTTCATTCATTGCGAGACATTTTATATCCTTCATGTTAATTCTTTCAATTTTCATAGTGTATCAATTAAAAAAAATAAAGCCCTCTAAATTTTGATAGAATTATCTATTTTATTTGTGATAGAATTATTTTAATACAAATAAGAAAATACATAAAATAAAATGATTCATTTGGAACTGAACAGAAAAATGTTGTTTTTCGTCTACTGGAAATTGGAACTGAACCGATGAACGTTTTTTTTAATTGAATTGAAGCAAAAGCAAGAAAGAAAACAATTACGTGAATTGATCTATTTCGTCGATATTGGAACACAACATTCAGAAACATCTGGAACAAACGTTGATGGAGAAATTGCTTCTGCAGTGTCACCTTCATTGTTGTAAATTAATGGTGTAGCAGTAATTGCTCTTATGCAATCCGATAACACTCTCAATATTTCATCATAATTCAAAGTTAAATGACCAAGCACTTGTTTTAACAAATCTTTTAAGATACGGATAAACCCGTTGGCCTTGTGGTAATATTTCATACCCCCAAGGCACATCCGTGGCTTGGTCCTCGGACTGCACAAGGTCGACTAGGCCTTTCATTCCTTCAATGGTTTAATAAACTGAGTGCCAAGCATGCTTAGAAACTATACACTAAGGATTCCACGTTAGGCTGACCACCTAACCGGCACATATGCATCGCACCCCTGGTGCCTTGCTTAGGAAAACAAATATGGACTCTGTAGGGCTTGGCCCAAATGGGCTGTCATGCCTCAGGTTAAGTTTTTTAAATAAAGATACGGGTAAACCACTACTAAATATCCCACCCAGAAGAGGTTGGGGGATTAAACTTCTAATTGTTGCATTAATTGCTACATGCTTTAAAATCTTATTTCAATGCAGTGGATTTAATGAATTGGCAGCTCTCACAAAGTGGGTGCCATTTTCGCGGTATACAAATAAGCATCTATCCCTACAAGCCACAATTCTTAAAAATGCCATTAAAAATGTATCAGAAGAGACAGTACTTACGAGCTCAAAATGTACTGAATGTATGTTCAGTAGACAGCACATGTAAAAATCACTATTTAGCACTTTTCATTCACTTTCAGAAAGAGTGGGCCCGTCAGAAAATAATTTCACGGCTAAAACAAATAAACAGTTTTACTATTTTGTGTTTTTATGGCAAAACTATAAGATTTGCTAGAAAAATTCATAATCTTTTTGAAAGGTAATTTTTATTTCCAATCGAACAATACCTTACTGATCATGGGAGTTTTGTAGAATTTAAAATGCTTCATCATTTTTTGAAATAAAGAATAATTTTTGAATCATTAAAAAGGTTATCAATTCGTTTTCTTGAAGCTCAAATGAAGACAATTCTACTTTTTTTCAAGTCTAAATCAATCAAGGTATTGTTAAGTGAGTGTTGTGAAATATTATATACTTAAATGATTTATTTCTCTTTTAAAATAAACTAAAATGCACAAAATATTAATAAAACCCATGGATACAATTGTTTTATCAATGAATAATTTGTGATCCACGCATGTTCTCATACATTTTCATGCATTAAAACTGTCAATCGCAGGCATAATTCAAGCGAAAAAGATTTGAATATCTATAGATAGGAGCTGTTAAAATTATATAGAAAGAAAACTGAAAACTAATGAAATAATTTGATTTTATAAAATGTTTTTTTTATAACATTTTATAAAATCAAATTATTTATATAAAATGTAAAATGTGTTAATATAAAATGTTATTAATATGTTATGTTATTAATATAAAATGTTTTTTTATAAAATCAAATTATTTCATTAGTTTTCATAGTTTTTATAGTTTCATAGTTTTTTAAATAATTTATTTTTTGACAAAAAATTTATGTTGCTTTCTCACAGTGCAACATTTTATTTAGTTCAAAAAAGAAGAGCGTAATATAAGGAAAGTAAAAATCTGGCAAAATTGGATTCCTCCTAGGTCACGGGACAACAGAATTTGTTTCATTTTTCAAAAAACACAGAACATCAACACAATGAATTTTGACATTTAATAACAAAAACAAAACCAAATTGTGAAAAATATGCAAAAATTTCATCTTCTCCTCCCAAAAAAATTTTACTGTCATTTGAGACACTTTAAACAGTGGAGAAAATTTCGGAAAATAATATGCTCGCTCAGTAATAAACACACCCTGACAACTGCCGCCTCTTGTAAGAAAGTAAAAGGAAAATAAAGAACTGTTCTAAATAAAAGCAAGAGTTCTCCGAACAAAACGGTGACGATAGAATTTAATTAATTTCTCAGCTGGAACCTTTGCGTGAAGTTACGGTTGTGAGTTTTCAATGATTAATCGAAGGGGTAGCAAAATTGGATTAATTTATAGTCTTGTTTTTTGGTTTTTCTGAGTTAAATCCCTTATTAAAAGAAAATTCTTCATCTGCTAAACTCTTAAATTCATTCGTTCTTTTTGAGAACTTACAAGGCTTAATTTTTATATTTTTTTACTAGATTTCTCATTTATTTTTTTATTTATATTCGTTTCTCCTTTCAGCACATTTTATTTGGTGGTATAATAATTAATTCTCTATTTTTTGAGAACTCAAGACGATGTATTAATTGACAAAGCCGAGTGGTGGTAAAAAAAAAAAAAAAAAAAAAAAAAAAGCAATTTCATTTGTGCTGCAGACGACATTCTAAGCCTTTAACCGACTGGAAGGTTTTCTCTTCTTTCAAAGGATATTAGTTAAAGGGAATCTATTAAAAGTGACAAAAGGGGATTTTGCGGAAACTCCCCGGAAAAGAGGATTTTAATTTGTTGCTATGGTTTTCAGTCGACCACACATGTAGAATTTTACAGTCGATTGAGCTGGGGGTGGTGCACGGGAGGTGGAATTACAAAGCTCATAAAATATCTTATTCTGAAATAAACTCAGGGGTTTAAGATTCTTTAAAGATTAAATAATGTCATTTATTAAAATTTTAAGTGACAAATGCTCATTTATATTGCTTAAAGAAAACATGATCAAAAGTTGAATAAAATGTAAAATATAGGTTCTTATAAATAATACTTTTTAATAATAATAAGTGAAAGGGAGATAATTTAAATTAAATACTCTTATTTAAAGAATTTCCTAACTCTTAGACTTAATACCATATCTATCTATCTGCCAGCCTGTATAGAACATTTGAAGAAAATAGGACACAACATTTTTTTTGTTTGAATTTTCGATGATTGTTCAGAGAAAGTTTAACAAAAAAGTTATTGCGAAATGATTCATGATCATTTTGCAAACCACTGTCTTCCTGCCGATACATTTGAAATAGAAATAGCATAAGCAAAACATTATAATAAAGGGTATTCATTTTAAAAAGGGTTCATTTTCAGAGGTATATAAGCACGGGAAGCATAATTGAAAAGAACTACAAACTCAAATTTATACCTTCTGTACAAATGTTAATTGTGTGCCACGTTTGGTGATACAACACACGTTCAATCCCTGATCGAACTCATTTGATAACTTAGAAGCAGAAATTCTAGTATCCTAAAGCAGGAATTCTAGTTTCAAAATAATTTTTCCCGAATCTGATTTATAATAATATTTAAAAAAAAATCTCTTCTTTATTTAAGGGAAATATGATGACATTTTATTTGCTCATGAATCTGAATATTTTACTAAATAAAGCCTAAGAACTCTCATTATATATATATATACCAGCTGAATGTTACGCACTTTTTCGCTTTTTTCCACTCAAATAATTTTATACCTGTTTAAAAAATTTATTGCTGACACCTGATATATTACATACTTATATACACCTGATATATTACATACTTATATAGTTTAGATTTTGTAAGTGAAAAATGTGCATCTAGATTCCATGTTAATCTATATAGTTATGTCTTAAAAAAAGCAAATTAAATTAATTTAATGAAAACAGAACATATAGATTAAATATTTTATTTATGAATACATAATAACAGTGCAGGTGATCCCCGGACTACACCTTTTAAGTTAATGGGTTTAAAATACTCTTCCATCACCAAGAGCCTTCTAATTTTGAACTATGATCAGGTGACGAGGTCACACCTGAGCTGGCACTATCCTCTCCCCATCCCATTTACACCAGCGGAAATGACTTCGGACGTCACAAATTAACGCGAACATGTAACTAACTCACGGGATTCCAACAACCCAGTGAGGGAGAATGTGGTCACCCTCCCAATCACTGCCGATGGGAAATGATGCTTCACTTTGCTGATCTTAACGGGAAGGGGCTTAAAGTTACTGACCCAATGGAGTTCTTATATTTTATGTATATGTCATAGAAAAATAAACAAAAACTCAAAGAACTAAAAGAATTATTTTAAACTAAACTGGAAATTTAACTTGAAAATAAAAAAATCTACAGTTTGAAATCTAAAAATGTACACTTTACAATTTAATAAAATGTTTTTCATGATTTTTGTAATGATTTTATTCCATATTAAAATCGAAAACACTTTTCAAATACTTTTCAATATTTTTGGATCAGTGACATACTGGGAAAAGCAAAAACACATTCGTTGAAGAGGGCAAAAACAGTAAACATTTGTTTCTAAATTTGTGAAAAAAATTTTAAATGTTACTTTTATAAGTCAATTAAATAGTGGAAAGGACGAAAAAGGGAGTAGAGTTGATCCAATATTCTTTTATACATATTCATATACATATTTCTTACTCATAGCAGTAAAACACAGATGACAGTTTTACAAGAGAGTAATAAGCTTTTTTGGAGCGGGAAGAGTTCCGAAGCTGATTGTTGCATCAAGGCGAAAACAACATTACAGGGAATGCAAAGTTCCAACCAGAATTAACTAGGATTTATATTAATTACAGAAGCTGTGTGAATAAAATTTCAAAAGTAATTTTAGTTTTTATTTTATTTTTGTCGGGGACTGGTTATCCTCCCATTAGTTTCTTTCCATTTTACGCATGTTCTCTTAATTTGATTCTGAAGAAAATTTGAGTGAGAAAACAGAATGAGTGTTTTATGTGCATAAGCAATCTTAAAATGAACTAAAAGATTAATATTTATACTATTTAACATGATAAAAAGCGCTTATAAGGTTTTCAGTGTCTTCACGATTTCTGATTTTTATATTACTTACCGGAAAATATCTAATTTACCGGTAAATAGTATCGAAGATGTAAAGACACTAAATATTTTTGAAGCACTTTTTTACCTTCTTATATACAATTAAGATAATAACATTATATATAATGGATTTCTTTATTCAGAAATGGCCAATCTAATTTTTGATAACAATATCCATCATGAATATTAGCTTCTCATTTCTTCATATAATTGTTATTATAGTTTCAGTTTACATGAAAATACAACAGTTTTGTTGTACTTAATGGATTATTAAGTCGTTCAGAGAATGATAGTGTAAAAATGCGCAAGAATGCATACCAGCCATTTTGCTTTGTAGCTAAGCTACAAATTCCCTCGTATGTCCTTACTTATTCATTGAAGACATTTTATCCCTAGTATAATATCCCTACGCCAGTATTTTCCCCCTCCATTCTGAAGGAAGTAACCATTATGCTGACACATAAATCCCCGCATCGCAGCTTCGATTCTGGCTACCCCACAAGCAAACAACGTCGTTTGTCTTTTCTTGCTTTTTCGTACGACCGCCGAAATTAGAAAAGCAATCCCCTGAAATGTTTCTTTCCCACATTCTTCGCACAAGTCCGTACGTCCACCTGTACCCTGCCTGATGTGCTAGGGAAGGGAAATGTAGGCGTATATAGGCGTCTTTCCGCGGGAGAGATGGTGGAAAAAGTAATAACGGAAACGCAGACGAGGGGTGTATGCCGCGTCAAGAAGAAAAGCTGGTGCTAAAAATCTTGTTTTGTGTTCTTCCTCCGCGTTTCTTCCTGCCGTGACGCATTGCTGGCTGCTTTTTTGGCAGAAAAATGGTGCATATTTTCAGTTCTTTCTACAGACATTGAATTTCAAAATATGGAACGAAATGCGTTTAAAAAATTAATTAATTTGTTATTGTAATATGGTCAATAAATTTAGATTTTAATTTCAAATATGTTCAACATTTGGAGTAATACATTCATAAAAGTTGTGAAAATATTTATGCAAGGATGAGTGAGGTAATACATGAAAGCATGTTGCCTGTATTGTACATGCCTTTCTGAATACAGGAAATATTTACCTTGTATCCTGGCCACCAAGTTCTCCTGACCTCTCGCCACTAAACGACGTCTCTGCAGTCAATGTATTGTGGTAAAGATATGAAGCAGTATGGACTACTCTTCCTGTGTGGGCCATCGATTCTCTGTCTTAATGTTTAGGTTTTGACACTGCGTTGTAGATCACCAAACCGCGCAAGGTTGTCGCCAGGCATACTAACGACGACTGCATAGTTCCCTTTTTTATCGACCATGGGCCAAATTCCCATGTAACAAAGCAGAATACCGTAAAACTCCCAAGCGCTCAGCCCAAGGGACATCCACCCAGAAGGTCGAAAAGCAATATCCATTTCCATTTATTCAACACAGTCACTGTGAGCGAACCTAGATTATGTCCAAGCCTATAAGTTCTGCTATTGTTGCCAAAGCTGGTTGTTCCAAGTATTGATTTCTCATATTGAATTATCATGTTTAAGTAGCACTCTTGAGAGCGAAAATTCCCATAATCTATTCCAGCTCTATTGAACAATGTAAAAATGGATAAGGCTCTTCTCATTTCTGCATGGGTATGTGTCAGTGTAGGCATGTCCTCCCGGCTGGCCATTGTGCGGTTGATATTAAAGACGCTGTGTTCGGGGTAGAATCGGATACCACTTGGTTTGGCGATAAACTTTAATTTCTGGTAATCCTAGCAGCCATAGCTTTGTATAGATTTTGTTTTGTGGCCATTTTGTGAGTCACATCTTGGTAAATACCTTGTTGTCAAAAAAGTCGTAAAAAAAAAAAAAAAAAAAAAAAAAAAAAAAAAATCAAGAGTTTTCTGATGTTAAACTTTTACCAAGAACCTTGCAACAAACAGACTTGGACAGTTTAGTTGTCCATTATGTAGGTTTTTCAGGGAGTGCATATCCAAATTTCTGAGAAATTGAATCCCCTGTTACTCCTAATAAGATACATATGTCCGATATATATATCATTTTGCTATTTTCAATATGTGTGTGTGTGTGTTTAGAAATTATCATTCTGCAGTGAACTGAATTAATTAGATATTCGTTAATGTGCAATACTATTCATTACTAAAACTTATTGCTTGAGATATTTATTAATATTTCGGAATCAATTATTATTTTGTTACGTTTCAAGGGATTATATACTCTTAATACGAAAGGCACATACTAAGTTTCTGATTATAACAGATGCGAGCTTAAAGGTTATTACGAGATATTTCCTAGATAAGCTTAATGAAATGAATAAATTGCTAATCTCAGACGGAGGAAAGAGTAACAATTTAAAATTTGTTTTAACCGAGGTATGTTTATATTAGGAAAAATTAACATAATAACACAATATATGTAGCAACCAAAAGAATTCAAATACATTTGATCATAAATATTAAGATAAAATGCACTAAATAAATTAGATTTATTGTTTATGATCTCATATCAACATTAACACAGGGATATTGATATGGCTTTATAGACAATACAATAGCTTGAATTTTTATTTTTTGAAAATAAAAATATTTTGTATTTTAAAATAATTTCAAGGAATTTCTAAATCACACATTGTGATAGTTTCATTACTGTGCAAAAGAACACGTTAATAATGTTCCTTCGTAATTATTTACATATTTAAATAATAATCTCTAATTCATCATACTTTAATGATAGGAATGTCATCTACCAAGTAGAGATCGTAGGTTAAATTACTAGTATTAGAATGTTCGTGATCCAAGTATATAGAACAATCTTTATGATTCTATATGAAAACCTATATGAGATTCCGTTATCCAGATATATACACGCAATCTTTATGTAAAGTCTATCTAATATTATACTCGATGATTGGTGAATGTCTTATGATTCTTACTTGCCTGTCTACTCAACACAATGGGAAAATAAAGCAAAAATTCTTATGAATTGAAATATTTTATATAAACTACCATTTCTGTATGGAAAACACCTTAACTGTTAATATTGAATTATAGCAAAACAATGCAAGATAAATAAATTAAATTATGTAAACTGAATTAATTTTATTTTGAGAGTATGATAAAACCGACCAATCACAATATCGATTTCGCGGATAACTCCTCCCACAATCTAGATAGAAATTGAAATTCAAGAAAGCGTCGTGACTGAAGGTAATGAAAATCAACTATCTTTCCTAATTTATGGAAAGAATATCGAAGAGTGACGTGGCATCCAACTCAAGCCACTTTCTCGCCGAGACATTTACTCCTTTGTGCGACGAAATGGGGAATTCCGGCAGGAAAGGATGGAGCAATTCTCTCCCTCTCCCCCTGGGATCACTTTTCGCGCCGGTAATTAAGTACATTCGGGGGAGGGGAGAATCGAGTTGCGGGGGAGGAGGCACCTCAGTTAGTAAATGAAATGCGTTTAAAATTACAATGCGTCTTTCGGGACGTTCTCTGGTCGAAGTCAAACGTAGTTTGGGCTCCTAATTGTTGGCAGAAAAAGCTAATGTTGGAAAGGAAACGGCTTGGAAAGTAGAATGGAATGATAGTTTGGATGCAATTTGACAAAAGGGATGAATTACTGTTAAAAGTCGTATTTTGTTCCAAGCTCGATTTCCATTAACAATTCAAGGAATCTGAGTTTGTGGGCAGACTATTTGAGATTCTTTCCTTTCGTGAAATACTTTATAGCAAAAGAGAGTAAGAATGAATTTGATATTCTTAGTTGTTATTAAACTTCGAAAAATACTTTTAATAAATTTAGATAATTGGAAATTAATAAGTCTAATAATTAGTCATAGAATACGTCATATTAATAGGTAAATTTCTTATTCAGGTGATATTATTATAAATTTATCTGTATTTTATGTCAGAACATTAAACAAACTTGAAGTTTATTCTTATCATAAGGTATATTTGTTAATTATGCCATGTTATTAACAATCACATCTTTTAATTTACATCACATATTAGATGATTTTGTAGTTTATATCATGTGTTTAGGACTTAATGTACCTTAATTTACCATAGTTTTTGCATGTGTCATATCTATAGGTAAATTTATATTTAACATCATATAGTTATGCATATTAGCAGTTTACATCTTATCTTTATAAATATATCCCTCTTCTTCGTAATATCATGAGATATGCTTGTAGTTTAAGATATACCATTAGTAGTCACATCTTGTAAATTATGTCATCATTTATGTGATCTATTAAATATACTTATAATGTATGTCGTATCATTAGGATTTGATACGTCCTATCATTCGGTATAATTGTAGTTTACGTCATATCAATAGGCAGATTTGTAGTTAACGTCATATTAATTATGTAAATTTCCTGTTTAAGCTATATTATTAACTATATCCATATTCTATGTCATATCCTTAGCTACTTGTAATTCATGTCCCATTATTAAGCATATTTGCAGTGTACGGTTCGTCGTTAGCTTCATTTACATAGCTTTACATCATATCATCTTTGTTCTTCCAATTTGGGAGTTTTGTTCATTTCAAACCTAGAGTAATTTTAAAGTAACCCGTGTTCCGGTGTGTACTATAGCAAATTGTTACTGTAATAAAAGTTTGTTTAATTCATATTGTTATGTCAACATGCTTAAGAATAAATAATTTATATGTCATTGCACACGTTGTTGTAATTATATCACTTATTTCAATTGTCAACCATTTTTTTTCAAAAAACTAATCAATATAAAAGCATACTTACCAATCATTCAATTGGTTAGTATCTCGTAACGTATTCATTTTTTGCATATAATAAGTAGTTTTACAGGGATGAAACTTTATTTCACGAAGACGCAAGTGCCTTTGACGCCGTTTAATAGGTAGTAATGTATAAAGTTGTTATAAGGCAATTAAATATTCATAGCATAAATTGTATTTTGGAAAGAAGTTTTATCAATCGAAAGTCTTATTCCCGTGCCCTGGAAAAACCTGAAAAATAAAATCTCACGCATCCAATAGTACTGCAGAAGTACATATCCATTTCCTATTATTTGACAATAGCGATGATCGAACTCGAAACCTTTCGCTCTGATGCCACATGTGTTACCAATAGGCTACGACGAACCTGATGTTACAACATTTTAGTAAAAGAAAAGCAGTGCCAAGGTGATTTGGAAGATTATTTAAATTTCTAGCTTTCGCAACTTCTTTGTTGTTTACATTCAAAATTCGCAAACATTGTAATAGTCATTTATAATCATTTATGTTTAATAATTATCATTTATGTTTGTTAATTATCATGATCTATATTATATATATACACTGGTGTGCAAAACTTAAGCAACAAGTGCGTTTTTTGTCATAACTCTACAAGAAATCATCCGATTGACATGAAATTTGAATATGATGTACATTAGTCTGTACTTAAACGATGGTAAAAGAATAATGGCGCAGAAATGAATATAAAGCTTAAAGCAGGGTATGGAACAAAAAATGATTTATTTGACATATAGTGGCGTTACACATGATTGCCTGAAGAAGCGTAAATACAACTGGCAGATGTTCCCTAGTATGGGATATGCCCTCCCCTTACTGTAATTGTTGCTTGGCATCGTCTCTCCATGCTAAGCACCAGATTATCCAGGAGTTCTTGGGGTAAACGTCTCCATTCCTCCTTTAACGCTTCTTTCAGCTGATGGGTGTTACCAGGAGGATACTGTCGTGGCGCAAGACGTCTCCCGAATGCATCCCACACATGCTCTATGGGATTTAGATCTGGAGAGTAAGCTGGCCAGTCCAGTTGTGTGATATCTTCACTTTCCAGTAACTCTTGAACATTAGCAGTACGGTGTGGACGGGCATTGACATCCATAAATATGAAGTCTGGTCCAATGGCCCCTCGGAACAGACGCACATGGGGTAGGATTACCTCATTGCAGTAGTGGCCTCCAGTTACAGAACCTCGATCGAAGATTTGAAGCTCAGTCCGCCCGTTCAACATAATGCCACCCCAGACGAGAACTCCAAAACCACCATAACGATCTCTTTCCGCGATGTTATTAAGATGAAATCGAGCTCCAACCTCTCTCCAGATAAACTGACGTCGAGAATCGCTTGTAGCACTAAAACTACTCTCATCTGTGAAGAGGACGCGACTCCATTGATGAGGTGTCCAGGTTTCGTGTTCTCTGCACCACTCTAAACGGTGCCGCCGATGGCAAACTTTTAAAGGTATGCAGCGTTCAGGACGTCTAGCAAATAAGCCACCTTTGTGGAGGCATCTGGACACTGTAAATCTTGATACTTGTCGTCCTATGGCTGTGCACAGTTGCTGAGATATGGTGCTCGCTGACTGAAAACGGTTTCTTTTCGCCTGGAGGACAATGTAACGGTCATCTTTTGGTGTTGTTTTCCTTTGACGACCACCACCAACCTTCCGAACAGCTGTACCAGTAGTTTTAAAGGCATTCCAAGCACGAGAAACAACACTTTTGTTGATCCCGAACTCTTCGGCGACACTAATCACACTACGCCCCTCCTCAAGCTTCCCAATCATTCTTCCTCGAGTAAAGTCGTCTAAATGATTTCTTGAAGACATGTTCCACAAAACAAATCACTTGCACTTACAACGAATGTCTTTAACTACGGTGCTCTTCATCCTTTTATCACAGTTTTGACCTGCGCGCGCCGACCCACAAGGTTTACGTACACTTACATCACCTATGACGTTTCATTTCAAAAATTTGCATGCAAATAATCTTTCTATGGAATTACGTGCATATTATACTGCAATTTCATGGCTATCTTTTACTTTGTTGGGGAGCTGTGGCCGAAAAACCACTTGTTGCTTAAGTTTTGCACACCAGTGTATAATTATCTATATTTGTGGTAATAGTTAGTATATATAACAGATAATATATATACTACAGATTTTTCAGAATAGAAATAATTTTCCCTGTATAAAATAATAAAGATAGATAATTTTTACAACTTTCACTAAAAATATACGCATAGTTAATATCGGAAATCAAATAGTCTTCAGCGTTCTCCATATTTCATTTCGATAATCACAGAGTTATAAATTCCGTTGTTTTTTAAATATATTTCGTAAGTTTATTCTGTATTGAATAAAAATTTTGTTGTTGTTGCACCAGCATGCTTCCTTTACCTAGCCCTGAGATAGACTCTACTAGTTAAGTAGAAGCAATCTTCGTGATTTTGAATCAAGGACCAAGCAGAAGAACCTCAATACTTGGTCTGCCAAACCAGAGGTATTATGTCACTTGGAGGATATTGCGATCATATCCAGTTTTAACGTTCCCCAGCCGCCTTTACTGAACATAATAGACCTTCAGTTCTAAGCTGGAATTCGAATTCATTACCTTCTAATAATGAGAATGACCACCAAACAACCAGGATAGCGTGGTTTATTGAATTAGAATGTATAAACGCTTATTTTATATTCGCTTCTTGAAATTTATTAAAAATACTATTTTCAAATTAATGATATAAATTAAATATAAAATACGGGCACTCTGATAGGAAAATTGCACTTGAACATGCTGAAAATGTGTAATAGTAGTTTTGATAGATTTTTTTATCACCAATGCGCTATAGCAGGTGAGTATTTATTAAAATACTGCTGGTATCAGAAGTTAAAGTTGATTTCAAAGCAATATGAGTATCCCCTTTGAGATTTTAGTAGAATACTCTAGCTTTTGAATTCAGGGAAGGGGTCCTGATCTAACAGGTGGGTGAGCAACATTCAAATCTAAAATTCTAAACAGGAAAAGCATCACATTTTAGGTTGGTAATAAAAATCTATTTTGGCATTTGATGCTAATTAAGTGCCTACAGCTCATATTGATTAATGAATAATTTTATACATTGATTTCATCAATCATAATATTATAAAGTTATTGAGTCTTCAAACTTTAGGAACAAGGTCCAAGAAATAGACTCCTCCAAGACTTAACACATCTACTTCAGAGGTATCATTTCACTTGGAGAAGAGTGTGACGACGTATTTTACGTTTAGCCGTCTTTAGTGAACACGACAATTATTTGAGTTGGTCGGAAATGGAACTCGCTACTTTCCAGTAATGAGAATGATTTATATTAAAGTATATAGAATCATCTTCTAATTTTAAAATGTGAAAAAAATATCAGATTATATAATAAATAAAGTTCTTATTTATGCATATTGTTAAATTCTACATTGTGATTTGTGAGTCCTGATCATTGAAGAGTTTAGGTGCAGAGAAAGAAATTTTGCATTTTTTTTCAGAACTCCAACTACGTAGTTTGGCGTGAATTTTTAATATACTAGAGATTGTTTAAAAATGTAATATAAGTGTAAAATGGTTTTTTAACTACTACAAACATTCACACCTGAGATAAGAGTAATATCAATGAAATTTTGAATTAAGAATTAGGGTTTTAAGCATTTAGTTGCAGTTTAGAACTTCAACACAGAGTCAGCAAAAGTTGGACTACCTAGATCCAGAAAAAGTAGAAATTTATCATAAATTCAACAAAAGTAGATCTTTAACATAGAATCAAGAAATTTTCAACACAGAATCATTAAAAGTAGAAATTCACCAAATAATTAGCAAAAGTAGAACTTCAACACAGAATCATCAAAAGTAGAACTGCAACATAGAATAAGCAAAAGCAGAAATTCAGCACAGAATCAAAAGTAGAAATTCAACATAAAATTAGCAAACGTAGAACTTCAACATAGAATCCGCAAAAGCAGAACTTCAACATAGAATCAGCAAAAATAGAATTTTCGACACAGAATCATCAAAAGTAGAAATTCAACACAGAATCAGCAAAAGTAGAAATTCAACACAGAATCAGCAAAAGTAGAACTTCAACATAGACTCAGCAAAAATAAAACTCCAATAAAATAAAATAGAATCATTAAAAGTAGAACTCCAATATAAAATCAACAAAAGCAGAACTTCATATCATTATCGATGCGTTACTATCTGCTGATTTTGACTACATGTTGCCAGTAGTCTCTGATAGTCATTTAAAATATAAATATTTTCTTAACACTAGGTATATGAATATTTCTTATGTACCAATCTCGACAAACATGCAACCATTAGATGTACGAAGAAAAACGTGTGCTTAACAAAAATACCAGGAAATCATATCATATCACGAATATCATAAAACACTACAGGTAAAAAAAATGTAAATATGAGATATATATTAGGGTAAAATTTTTGTTTGTACATTGTTTCAATGATCTAAAATCATTCAGCTCTTTTAAAGAAATACTTTAACTGAAATTCACATCCTGCATCTCATTCTTTAAGGTGTCGCTGATCAGGTTTGCATTATGTGAAAGAAATTACCGACCATCTGCTTTCATGTTTGTTATTATTGTCATTTTTTCTTGGGTAAAAGTAATTGACTAAAACATTTATGACAACCACGTTCAATAGACCCATATCTGAAGAAAATTTCAAAACCTTTGAATAAAATAAATTTTAATCTATGTTTTTCTCGGTCAACAGATAATAGACCGTACAAGAGATGATATAAAAATGCGATTAGTTTAGTAGTTTTCCTAAAAAATGTATCAAAGTGATATGTTCCATGAAACTTGTGTTAAAAAATGAATTATATAATCTAAATGAACATTAATAAAAGGCACAGACTAATAATTCAATATATTTTCAGCAATTGAAGCAGCTAGTGCAGTTAAGGAACTTATAATTTTGAATCACAGTAGCCAGACTAGCGAAAGACTGAGGAAATTTAACGAGCATGGGTCTTTTGAAGACGAGACTTATGTTCATTAAAATTTCTGAAGAAGAGAACTATTCTCATTAAAATTTCTGAAGAGGAGACCTATTCTCATTAAAACTTCTGAAAAGGAGACCTATGCTCATTAAAACTTCTGAAGAGGAGGCCTGTGTTCATTAAAATTTCTGAAGCGGAGACTTATGCTCATTAGAACTTCTGAAGAGGAGACCTATGTTTCTTAAAACTTCTGAAGAAGAACTAATTTTGGGTCAATTGATCTCAATGCGCGATTCACTTGAGCTCTATCAGTGCACAAGTGCAAGACATACCTGAATTCGATCAATTGACCCAGCAACTATCCGGTTACGTAGAATTCCAAGCGAAACTACTTCAACAAGTAAAAATTATAAATATCTGATAGAAATTATAGAAACAATGTGCTTTTATGAAAAAGTACCTTTCTTTTATTCAAGTGATAGTTTGATAGATTACACACTTCAATGTAATTTGTATAAAATAAAAATTAGTGGGTAAATATTAATTTAAACGGCCTTACAATAATTGATTGGATTATTAAAATGAAGAATATTAACAGTCAAAATGTTTTATTTATATCACTTTTTTTTATTGCATAATGTAATGTGGGGAAACTAAAAATTCCAGTTTTCAAAAGAAATGGCACCAGTACTTTAACTTTGAAAGATCGCTATGGCTTCATCAGAACCCTGTAAAAAGAAAAAAACATTAACTGATCCATCTTCAAGGAAGATACTTAGGAAGAAGTTTAAATTTTTTAAATTTCTTTCAGGTTCATATGAGTATAGTTTCAGAAGTCTGTAGTTCTACCGATCATACATTGACAAAGATTTTATTTCTATGACACATATTGTTGAAAATAAACTATTTAGAGAAGATCTCTGAAAGAAAAAAAAGAAATGAAAACAAGAAAGAATAAAAACGGGAATAAAATTTACCGAGGCGAAGACATCGCCGATAGTTTGTATTTTAGGAAAAGAGCCTGGACAAGAAAAATTTTAACATTGCAATGTTCAATCAAACGCCAAGCTAACGAAAATTAAGAAAAATTTGTTGAAAACCAACTTTCCGTTGCGACAACTATATCAAAAGGGGGAAAAAAAAAACTCCCTCAGAAAGTGACATTGAAAGCAAACGATTTATAGACTAAGTGTCAGATGATACGTAATTTTGATTGCAATCTATAAATTATCTTGATTCTATATTAAGTATTTACAATAATATAATTTGATACAAATTGATACGGGTTGTGAACTGATTAATGTGTGTGTGTGCCTAAGGCTGTTTTAAGATGCTTTAAAATACAACACTTAATTAATTTCCAGGCTTTCATAAATAGTGGGTCACATTATAATAAAAACTTTCATAAATATTGGGCAGTATTATAATAAAAAATTTCATAACTAGTGAGCTGCATTATAACAAAATTTTTCATAAATAGTAGGCTGTATTATAATAAAATTTTCATAAATAGAAGTCTGTATTACGTATAGTAAACATTTTCATCAATAGGGGGCCGTATAATAAAAAAAAATCCATACATATTGGGCCATATTATAATAAAAATTTTCATAAATAGTTAGCCGTTTTCACTAATCTCAAGAGAGAAAACTCGGAAAACTCCCAAACATTTACCCCGACATACCGGAAGTAGAAACGCAATATTCCCCTTTCATCATTCAACACAGATGCTAAATTGAACACGAGACACAATAATTATAGACATCAATATATTGACTATAATAATCCGATTTGGAATGCCATCATGCTCTAGTCAAGAAACCAATAAGTTCGATACACGATGCAGCCGAACACCGATATGGTATTAAGAGCATCAGTTGTTACAGTGACATAAATTTTTATTAATTTCTAAGTTAGGGAGATACCTTGTTGTCAATCTTTTCAATTTATATAAAATATTTTTTTTAATTACAAGGAGTTTGTTTAATGTATTTATTTCTCCCCACTTTTGTCATCCGAAGTAGGCAATAAAGGCTCTCTGACAATTGGCACTAAACTGTGTGGCACGACAGTCCATGTGGGCTAATGCCTTGAGTGCCACTCTCTGTTTTCCTGAGCGAGAGGCCCTGGGTTGCGAAGCATATGTCTCGATTAGGTGGTCAGCCTAACGCAAAACCCCCCATGTTTAGTTCCGAAGCATGCTTGGTACTCAGTTTATCGACCCGCGGAAAGGATGAGTCAACCTTGCTCAGCTTGGGGATCGAACCTCGGACTGGTGTCTTGGAAGCATGAAACGCTACCACTAAGCCACCGGATTCTGTCAGTGAGTTCAAGAGAAACAAATAAATATATATCAATATATTATGACAGCAAAATCTTATTTTAGACATGAAGAAAATCCAGCTGAGATAATGCATAATAGACTCACATTTTCTTGTTATTTGTCCAATTCATATATTTACATAATCTTAAAGCTACATTTTCGTCTATTGATAATTTAAATGCACAAAATACTAACTGAATATGTATTGAAGATAAACACAGTAGGTAATATTATATATATATATATATATATATATATATATATATATATATATATATATATATATATATATATATATATATATATATATATATATATATATATATATATATAAGATGCATATTAATGACCCAATATCACTATTTATGAAACATTCTCAAGTAAACGGGGCGATATCTGAGCAGGCATTCAATTTGTCCACAAAAATATTATATCATAAATAATTAACATACATGTGTTAATAAACTACATTAAATACATTGATTGCTCTTAGTTATAAACTATTAATCGTTATAACATTTCATAGAAAATAATGAACAGAAAAATGTTATTTTTATAACAATGAACAATGAGTAATTCATGACAGTGGCAATACTTTCATTTAATTTTATTTTTCTTTCAGATCTTTTTTTTTCATTCTTGAGCAAATCTTTCCTTTTTTAAAAAATATCAAAGGAATATTTTTGCAAACATTTTAATAAATATAAGGGAAGACTCTTTTGAAGAATTAGCATTAAATGAAGCAACATTCTTGAAAATTTAGAAAATGTATAAAATTTAAATAGGCTTTCGCCACAAAATCAAGACTTGGTGATTCCAAATTAAACATCGCATATAACCTCAATTTTTATCACTTCAATGTAGATAAAAATGAATAATTTTCTCTTTTTAAAACTATTTATTACTAAAAATTATCATGAACAAACTAAAACAATATTACGTATAGTTTAAGATAATTATTCTGCTTATTTACTGAATGATTCATAAACTGTTTTCTTTATATTTTTATGAAAAATAAGCAAATATATTTTAAATTTATAAAAATTTTGAAGTGTAAAAAATGTTTTTTACTTGTAATGTGTGTCATAATTTTTTTGCATTTTTTTAAAAAAAGTAAATTTTTTTTTCGAAAAAAGCAATTATTAAGTTTTGCATTATATTGATTAATTATTGGTCTTCTAATTTAGATTTGTTGTATATTATCTACATGTATTAAAAAACAATAAGAAATTGCTTTCATCAATTAAACAAATATTTTTCAATCATATTTTTAGAAATACATTATTTTAAGAAATAATCCATGATATTTATTGCGATTTTATTTTGCTAAAATTCGAAATATTTTGTTGAAATATCAAAATTTTGGAGATTAAAAATTTATGAAAGTGTGAGAAAATATATAATATGCTAGAGAAATTTTGTGTCATTTGAATACAGTTCTGAAAAAAAACATTTTAATTTCTTCACCAACAACAATTGTTCATTATTAAAATTTCAGATTCATTAATTGATTATTGTAATTTAGCATTCATTATATTAATAAGTGATAGAGGAAATCTCGAATCAACTGAATGATTAATAATTTACTTATGAAGTTAATAATTGATATGCATAGTTACAATTCAATTAACTGAAAATAAATAAATAAATTCTGTATATTTGTAAGAATAATAATTGATAATTAATTCTAGTATTAATTCAACACACACACATTTAGCTCTAATAATTTATTATTAATAATATTAGTAAATAATAATTAAAATAATAATCACACACACACAATTAATTATAATTAGTAATTCTATATTGATAACGCAGATATAACTGATGATTAAAATTACTAACAATTACTATTTTTTAATTGATTAGAGACAAATTTAATAATTGATAATTAAAATTGCTATTCAATAAATTGATTAGTAATTTACTTATAGTCAAATTTATTATTCTTTTAATTATGTATGCGTTTGTGATTAGTATAGCTATATCATAATTAATAATTAAAATTCCTATTCAATTGATTGGTTAGTTTAGCATTGATTATTTTAGTAATTGATTATTACAATTAAGAAAAACATTTCTGATGAATGATATCATACAAATTACATTATTAACTTATAATTGAGTGTAATAATCAAATGATTGAGTTAGTTAATACTGAAAAATTAACAATTGATAATCAAAACTATTGTTCAGTAAATGGCATTAAAAATGACCAAAAGTTTGAAAAAAACGTGTGAATTTTTTGTCAGGGATATTTTGCTTTTTGTAAGAAAAATACATGATTTAAAATATCAGCACTCATTAAATACTAAACTTTCAATTAAAATATGCTATTGTGGATTAAAGTAAATCGAATTTAATTAAAAATTCTCCCACTTTAAATTGTATATATTATAATTTGTTATTTGAAATATTTTTCATTTTAGACCGCTTAAAAAATTTCTATTTTAGAAATTCGAAAGATAATTAAGAAAAATTATAAAAAATAAATAAAATTCTAAAAAGATTTCAAAATTTTGACCACTAAGGATAAATTAATTTGAAATGGTAAATGTTGATGTTATTTGTTTTAATCACAATAAGTTCGTTTTAGAAGCCTACCATTGGTTAAGTGGTTAGCATTTCTGTCTTTTAGGCTGTAGGTTACCGGTTCAAATCCCAATTCAGACATAGTTTCTTTTTTCTCTCTTTATGTTTGTTCGTCCTTGCTTTTGTTGTGATGAATGAATGTGTGTGTGTGTGGGGGGGGGGGAGCTACCCTATAAATGGGTTTGTGGTGGTACGATGTGGGTAAAGCTACAAGTCTTGATTCACAGGTGCTCATCGGATGACGATAAAGGAGTAGCAGTTTCTTGCCTTGTGTTGAAAGATTAGTCACCCAGTGCCTGCTGATATATATACATATATATATATATAAAACCAAAAAAATTCCTACTTCATTTAGTAGTAGTCCAGTAAATATAATCAAACATGTAGAAAAGTATACCCAAGGGGGGTGTATATTTATAAATCATGCGAGAGGTGACCACCAATAAAATGCTTCAGAACTTGGACTGACAATCTGTCAAATAAAGTCTTAAGTTATTTGAATGGCTTGAATCGTTTAATTTGAACCTCTCTTATGAAAACAAATATCATCATCAGTTAGATTCGCTCGTTAAAGAACTTACCATACACATATTGCTTATTTTTATTCGTTATCTTTTAATTAACGAAATATGGCGCAATAATAATTTAATTCCAGAATTTCGTGTTGTAAGCGTAGCATTTACTCCTAATGAACAACCCAGATGAAGCATGGGTTAGTGTCCTCTCGAGAATCCCGTTTCTTGAATATATTATTATTTACTCCAATAAATAATTTGTGCGGCCCTTTCACCCTTTGGGTGTATTTAAATGGTGATATGTAACTGCCACAAAATTTATGAATTCGGAAAAGAGGGAATGCGGTGCAAGTTCATTATTATTTTAAATATCTAAATCATTTCTAGTGTGAGCTCAGAGTGTAAAATAATGGTCCCCATTAAAAGTAATAAAAAAAAAGATCGTGAATTATTTACTTCGTATATGTTTTTAGTTTGTTGTATGATTCTTAGGTTGGTAAATCAATACTTTATTTTTAAAGAAGATTTTTGATATGCTACTTATTATTAAGAATAAGTGTTAAGAATTGAAAATAAGTTCCCTCGTTGCCGAGAAACCGTTTTGTAGGCTTTTGTTTTTATAATTACTCCTGTGTGCGTGGTTATTAATGAGTTTTCTAAATAATGTGGAGGATGTATGGGAAAAAACATTAGAACTAATTTTTTTTTTAAATTTAGCCTATCTGCCCTAGAGTAAAATCATATCTATCTAGTGTTCCTTAGGAGAAATATTCTATGTAGTGTCCTAGTTATACAAATAAATGGATACTGTGATTCTGCTTGCACATCTGTTAAGATAGATGCCTGGTTGTGAATAATCTAGGAGAATATATCTGATAAATTTGCCATCGTAAACTAATAGAAATTAATTGAAACTAGTTTATGTAAAACACCAAACTTTCTGTTTTTTTACATTTCTTTTATAAAAACATTTTTTTTATTTTAATATATTTCGGGTTAGTTCTTCATCATTAAAAACCATTTTTAGTTCCTCAGTCATTAAAATGTGAAAGTTACAAATATTTTTAATTTAAAACTTATGCAAAGTTATTAATCATTTTTGTTAATATTAAAAATGTGATTACAAGTGCATATTTTAACGCATACAAACCTATAGAATTTAAAATGCTAGATAAATTCGACTTGTAGAAAAAAAATAATTTTAAAAAATAAAAATATTTTAAAATGCAAGAGTTAAATCAGCAAGTGGCTTCATAAAATAGTCTCAAGCTTTTTTTTTTAAAAAACTTTTTTTAATGGCAGAAATTGCTCCTCGACATTTTTACAATTAATAATGGAAACCTTTATATTCAATCTCTGAGTTTAAATATGTTATAACAAAATTAAAATTTATGATTTCAAAAATATCAATTTTATTTCCTTTATTAATCTTGTAATTTCTATATCATAAGTAATTGTAACACTGGAATTAGATTTAAAGAATAAAACAGTTTTAGGCAATTAATAAGCTTTGCTCTGTGAATAATTTAAACATATATTTTTTCCCCACTAAGAACCATTTGATCAATTAAAGTGTAATGTTGACTCCAGATTTAATTAGGTTTATTATTCAAAACTTGACATTTTCAGTTATTTAAGATAGTATATGATGTAAATTTTGATAATCAAATCATTTGAATATTTAAGATTTTATTATTTACTAAAAGCTGAAATTTTGATTCAAAACAAACATTTATGTATGATAAAAATATATTTTTAAATATTTGTATTTAAAATTAACATGTTTAAAATGGTTTGCAAATAAAATAAGTTTCTCATTTAATAATCAAGGTGATTTAATTAAACATTCAATGCTTAGTAATGTTTCTTTATATGAAGAAAATGTTGGGCAAAAAGTCATAAATCTTTAGAAAAGCATATTTGATTGAAAAATAATTAATTTCTTAAGAGTTAATATGGATTATGTAACAATTGCTCATACGTTTAGTTTTGTATGTATTTTCAGTTACAGAAGAGAAAAATGATAATATTTCTCCTATATTTACAAGAGCTTACTTAGTTTATATTTTTCATGGAGGTTAATGATTAAAACATTCTAACAAATTCGAAAACACCGAGAACATTCTGATTTCCCGATGAGAAACATGATGACAATAAAAAACGTTTCCTAATTCATTAAGCTATTGTATTAATTTCACTAATGTACAAAAAAAATTAAAAAACTAAATTGCACTTTTAACTATCAAAACTTATAAATTTTAAGATTTATGTAAATTTTCTGGCAAATCACATGACTTCTGTAAAATGCTTAATCAATAAAATTTATATAAACAACATCCAGTGAAACTCATAACACTTAATCTTTCAATAGCTTCAAAATGATTCCTCAAGCAAACTTATTTAGACAGGATAAAATCTAATATAGTTTTATAAGAAAAAGGAAACTTTATTCATAACCCGTTTTATTTATTGGTTCTATTA
The DNA here is from genome assembly GCA_030067965.1 of Latrodectus elegans. Classification (NCBI taxonomy): domain Eukaryota; kingdom Metazoa; phylum Arthropoda; class Arachnida; order Araneae; family Theridiidae; genus Latrodectus; species Latrodectus elegans. Next base: position 77,405,039 of record CM057821.1, on the reverse strand, counting down.
TTAAGGTAAATATGAATTATTTTTGAGGTGAATTAAATTATTTTGTCCAATTTGTTACCTTATATAAGTAGAAAAATAATTGGAAAAATTTTCTATTTCGTCTGTTATAAAGTGTAACTACTAAACTATTATTAAATGGCCGTATTACAAGTGGAAATAATTAAAGCAAGAATATTAATCCATGCTTGAACTTCAACCTTTAAAAAGTGATTCTCATTTTGTAAAGTAATAAATGTACAAATTCTAACTCATTTTAAATGGAATAATTAGAACTACAAACAGAACTGAAATGTTATTTAGAAAGAAAAGTTATTTTCATAGTAGATGAAATAAATGAACCAATCACCTAATCCGAATTAAAATTGCGTTTCCTCAATATTAAACATCATTTTAATTATCAAGATTTTATCGAAATCGGACTGTTTTCATGTTAATGTTATTAAAACTGTAGAAGAATTTAATCATTTAATATAATAATTAGAACAAACAATTTCGACACGTTATTTAGAAATTTAAATTCTTATAAAATAAAATAAGTAAAAAAAAATCATTATCTAATCTGGATTAAAACTATTCCATATTAATATTAAAAACCCTTATAATGTAAAATTTATATAAAATCCCATCTCGCGTCCCTTAATAAAGATAATAAACATGAGAAAAGAGGGGTAATAGTATAGAGTATCCTCTTTTTTTTAATAGAATAATTAAAACTATGAATGATATTGATTTATTATTGAGAGATGGAAGTTATGTTTATAGTAAGTGAAATAAATTAATTATCTGAACTTAATTAAAACTATTCTCTCTCTCTCTATATATATATACATTTATATATATCTATATATATATATATATATATATATATTTACATATATATATACATATATATATATATATATATATATATATATATATATATATATATTATATATATATGTGTGTGTGTGTGTGTGTATGTAATAAGTAAATTACTAATTCAAACTAGATTAAAAGTGTTTAACTAGAATTAAAATAACTTATATGATTTTATTAAATCCACACTGTTTTTATATTAAAAGTATCAAAAATGAAAAGAGTAGAAGAAACCAAATTCAAATCGAAAAATACTATTGATATCTTATTTCTAAATGGAGAGTATTTCTAAATTGAATTGGATGGAGTATTAAATAATTAAATTAATCATTAATACTAAAATTATTCGATTAGTAGTAATAAAAATCGTTATGAGTATTAAGTATTTATGAAATCCCCGATGTCTTCTGATTAAAGTTATCAAAAATGAGGCAGCCGGAGAAGAATTTCATCTCCTCCAATCAGAAAGGGAAATATATTATTCCAAGGTGTGAGGTGACCAGAATAAGTCTCAAGTTGCATTTCTACCTGATTCAGAAGGAGCATATTAAGGGAAATACACAGAGAAGTCTTTGCTTTTCTTTTAAACCGAGCAATCCTATGCTGGGAGTGGATTCCATAACGAAACGGCTTCCTTTGAAATTCGAGTCATGCGCCACCTAGTGGCTCTTACGTGTGGAAATTCAACTCTCCAGCTCTAAAATGGAATGCTCGTCGCTTTAGCCTTAAATGAGAAACCGTGGTGCCTTTGAACGTGATTCGAATCCTTTTCCCACCCTTTGATGCGTAGATTCGAATGGTTTCCGTTCTCTTCATGTTATAGCAATGTTGCTCAGGTAGTTTGTTCCGCGAATTTGAAGAATGTTTCCTTTTTTTTTTTTGCTACCAACTCCTGAAAAAAAAAACATTTCTGAATTTTCGCAGCCATTTTCAATTAACTTTTGTGGATTATCATTTTCTCGTGGATGGAAATCCAAGCTAATGTTTTCCTTTCTAAAGAAGACGAAAATTAATATAACTGTAACTGTATAGATATAGAATACGATGACATTGTTTAGTTAAGGCAACGCAGTTCTCACTGGTGTAAGATAAAGTATTATCTAATTCAGAAATTTTACAATATAGTTGAAATAAATTATTTGCATATTTTTATGAGGCTGAATAAGAAATAGTTTGAAGATATTGTTGTGTTTCGATTATGTATGTGTTGTTTTGCGACCTGAGAGTAATGAATTCCACGATTCGTCTTAGAATATTTATAATTAAATATACATATTTACATTAGCCTTTAATGTCTTTCAGTTAATATCCGATAATCAATTATGAATACAATATAGAATTGTCAGCCACTGCTTTAATCTTTTGGCTAAATATTTGATTTAATAATAATATCTTCTATCTATCTTCTATTGAATATGTTTCTAGTGAAATTTTGTGAAGAGTAAGTACAGATTGATGATAGGATTTACGAAATTCAATTGAAAACTAAAAACATTCTCCTCTTAAGAGCCTTGTTAAACCCTTAATGAACAAAATATTATCTATATAGATTTGAGCATTTTATATGCGTTTTCTTATTTAAAATATAAGGCGCTTTCTGCTATGTTTTTCAATTAATAATGCTTAATTTTAAATAATTTATTTATGTGATTTCACTAAATAGAGAATAAATTCAAAATTTATTTGTATAATGAAATAAAAACTCAAACATTTAATAATATTTTAAGCACCTGTAGCCAAATTTATAGACATATTCTACATGCTTTTAGAAATTTCAGTTAATCTTTACCATACAGTACAGAATAGGAAAAGAGATTTACAAGATTTAAGTAAAAACCAAAAATTCTTTCCAGTAATAATGGAAGAAAAAATGTTTTTTAAATTTAAAGAAATTCAGTTCATTAATAAATATATTGGATAGTTTACAAACTATTGATTGAAAGATATAATTTATAAAGTTAAGGAATAAAATAACATAATTATGAACATAATATCAAATAATTTATTTTAAATAGGTTTTGTAATATTTAAACTAACTATTGTTTGCATTATAAATGTTACATAATTTAAAATATGTATATTTTACATTCTTACTTTTAGAAAGAAACTTCTTTGCATATTGTGATAAATAAATACCATCGTTGCTTTAAGCTTTTGGAACTGAAGTTTCGCAAGTTTAATTGATTTTTCTGTAGGAGGTGTCGGTCTACTGCAAGAATGATTCCCGCAAATTTATCTGCGTCTGGCTGTTGTCATGGGAACTAAACAAATACCATTTTCATTAGGAGGAGCCAGAAAAAGTACATCAATTTTGATTTATTGAATGCCTCGAATATAATATAAGGTCCAACAATAAAAACCACTATCTCATAATACTCGCAAACCTAATTTTAAATAGAAGCTCTTGTTACTATAGCAACCACCACTAACCAGAGCATTTAGTAAGAGATATTCTAGTTGTAGACAGATATACTATGTCTAAGCCCACCAACACCACCACAGGAACTTTAGTGTCTGTAATCATGTTTTCTGTTCTGACGTGCCATATTTCTAATTTTATCATGGGGGTGAAAATTGAAGGTCGAGAAAATTTCACGAACTTAAGTACCCTGCATATTAAAATGGGAGTATTAAGCTAGCGGGGCCTCTGTGGTAGTATCGAGTGTGCACAGTTGACGTAATTCGGAATCTCTGATACTCCTCGACATGAATCTGACAGGTGAGCAACGCATACTGTTTTATCCCCAACACTCATTCATATTTATTCATTCCCATGAGCATTTACACGTTTAGCTGGGCAATAAGATCTTTCAACACTTCGAATATTCTTTTGAAGGGGCTCCGAGATCGCTTTTCTAATTTAATGTGTTTTCCCTGGCCAACAAAAAATTCCCATATCTAAAAATTACAGACCATATTTGGAAAACTTTGCAATGTAAAGTTTAGAAAATTCTTCATCTTTCTAGCATTCCTACAGACATTGACTGATTTCATGCCCCATAGAACTTTTACTTGTTCGACGCTACTTTTTTCTATATTCTGTTGTTGTGTCAGTTACCCTGAACTTAAGTATATATATATATATATATATATATATATATATATATATATATATATATATATATATATATATATATATATATATATATATATATATATATATATATATATATATATATATATATATATATATATATATATATATATATATATATATATATATATATAATATTAAAAAAATTGTAATTTGATTGTTTTTGACATCCTCTATTGGGTACGGAGAAAGAGTGAAAATTCTCAAGCACCAGCTCTGTCAAAATGATGGCAAAAATCTTCTGTTGTCAAATTCGACATTTTATATCTAAAACACATGGTCTTACCATAAAATTATGATAAGTTAATCTAATTTGTATTACATAAATCGTATTAAGGGGATGCTTTGAAAGTCTGAGTCAAAAAAATTATTCAATCGCGTGCAATATTCTAATAATAAAGGGTGGAAAGAGTTATTTCAAGACACTTCAAAATCTGAATATATATATATATATATATATTATATATACATATATATATATAATATATAATATATATATATATATATATATATAATATATATATATATATATATATATATATATATATATATATACCAGGTAGGAATAGCTGATAGGAGCTATATTATAGTTTAAGGAAATATATCCATCTGATATTTAACTTTTAATATTTCGAAAAGTCTCCCTTAAGAAAAGTTAATAACGTAAAATATTTTGTGAAATTTATTAATTCTCTTTTATTCTAGAAGTCAATATCAAAAATTATACCTTTTATGACGAATAAAAATATTAAAATAGAATTAAATAACAATAATATTAAGAAAAACATACAAGATTAAAATCCTAAATATATGCACTTATTTTTCTTATAATTTTATGCGTTATATTACGAAGTTTTAGGTAGAGAAATATACGAAGAAACATAAAGTTTATTTTTAACTGAGCTATAACACACACCAGGAAGTGTTAAGCATGCAACAAGTGTTCCTTAAAGGAATGCGAAAACAGTATTTTTTTAAAAGGTTTCCTTAAGCAGGAACTATTTTTCCGAGAACATTTCCTTAGATCCGAAGTCGAGATTACTCCATTGTTTAGTTAAGCCCTTCTTTTTACTGTTTGTGAGCACACAATAAGGGCGCAGATCAAATAGATTCGAGAAAGGAAACTATGCAGCTGCTCCGTTCCACAGAAAGTACACCGCATCTGTTTGGTTCTTACTGGGTCACGTGTTCACTTTCTCGGCCTATCAGCTAATTCACTGTTCCGAACAAACGCTTTTTATTACAACCAATTCGGCGCGCTCTACCGTTCTTCATGAAGCCTGAATTTTCCCTTTTGAAAAAAGCTGTTACAGCAATTAATTTTTTGTGAAAAATGTGGAAATTGAATGAATTTAATATTTTGGATTTAAATAATTACTACTGATATTTTGACTAAAATACATATTTTTTATTGATTTGAATTTTAAGGAATCGCATCGGAATACTTACCAACATTTTCAAAAAAATAATTATGGTGAAATTATTGTTACAAAAACTTTGATAAATGTTTTATCCCTCTTCTGCTTGCTTCAATTTTATTTTATATTTACTGATAATTTAAACAATGTATACTGATTTAAACGATGTAAAAGATTAAGAAATTGCTTTTAAATGTATGCAGACACCACTAACACACAAAAATATATTTATATTTTAAAGCAATAAATATAGTATATAAAATACAACACATTAAATCAAAAAGTACATATTACAGACAATCTAACCAGCGCAAAAGCAGCTGAAGAGAGATAAGCCAGTATAAATAAGATACAACGTGAAGAACAATAAAACTAGTGAGACAAAATTTGAAAATCACTTACAAGAATAAAGCAATATACAATACAGAGAATAGGAGGAAAGCAAAGGAATGACATTTTCATCAGAAGGGAGATGGTCAACCGTGCAAATTAAGCACGCCTTTCGGACATGCAAAAAGGACATATGTCTCAAGATCTTCAAGCAATTTCACCGAATAGTGTTTGTATTAAAAGAAAGAAGCATAAAGATATTTACATCAAAAATTAAAATAAAAAATTACATCAAAACCAACTTAAGAAACCCATTGTAGAAGAAATAACAGATATACCTTCAAAACCAGTAAATCAAAACCTGTTTAAATATTGGAATAAAGTTGCCAAAAAGTAAATTTAAAATTGCAATAAAGATATGTTTGCCAGGAGTAATTTGAAAAATTAGGTGTTAAAGTCAAAAGTGAAAGTTATTAAGAAACAATGAAGTAAAATTAAATTTGAATTATGTTTAAAGAGATTTAAGGAAAAAATATGTTTATAAAGAGATTTAAAGTGATTTTAAGTGAAAGTGGGTGTCTTCAAGATTCTTGTAAGAATTTCAATATTTGGGAAGCTCTGTTGTAATTGTAAAAACTACGCTTTACTTCAATCTTACAACAGATTCCTTACTTTTTACATATTTTAAAATAAAACTGGTTGGAATATTATTGCTTTTGAGATGATTGATTAAAAGTTTTATTTGATTTTTAGCGAATTTATCAATATTTTAAATATTGTAAACGAGATTTACATTATAAATTTAACATTTTAAATTTTTTTAAAGAAATAGAAGAATTTTTCAGAAAACTAATTTGTTAACTTTAAAAGTAAATTGATTAGTTTTGTCAAAAATGTTAACATGAGTAATCAAAATTTTAATAATAAATCTAAGAGTTCACACTATAATCAAATAAATTTGTTTTAATTAAAGAAAGCTCACTAGGATAGATTGATTTAGAAATACCTTCAAAATTTGAATTATTGAAAATAATAAAATCGTCAGTACAGCGATTCCTCGTTTTCACGGTTAATAAGAATCAGAAACTTCCGAGAAAACTGAAAATCCATGAAATAGGATTTGTTATTGGGAATTTTCGTGTATGTGGGTACATGTAAATGTGTTTTAAATGTGTAAACAATTTTTGTACTTTACTCATTTAGGACAAAAATTACAATAGTATACGTATTTACTTAAACGTGTCTCAGTGCTAATTAATAAGTTAATTACAAAACATTATACAGTAATAAACATTAATCAACATTGCTTTCTGAAAGAGGTTAAGATTCTTGTGTTGGAAGCCGAGAAACTCTAACTTGACTCGTAGAAATTGTAGGCACAATCAGAGACTCTTCTGTTGAAGGTGCTGACGGTAGACCTGGGGGATTTACCTTGGAGAGAAACTTGGTGATGGATAGTTGTTGTCTTTGTTTTTACTTTTCCTTCAAAATTTACCTGTACAAGGACATAACCCCGTCAATGATATTGCTGAACTCAACAGCTCGAACCATACTGTCGTCAATGTCTTGAGCAAATTCTCGCATCACTCTTGCCATGTTGCACAATTGTGTTGCAGATTCTCCAAGGTAAGACCATGCTTTTCAGTTTTTTCTTCGTCTTTCCTGCGTTTTCTTCCTCACTTTCAGACTTTGTCATATCGAGGAGCTCTTCATCTGTCAATGGGTCCGAGTGTCAATCGATAAAGGCAATGATATCTTCTTTTGTCATGTCGACAAATCCTTCATTCCTTATGACGTGAGCAATTCTCACCGTTTTCTCCTCCGCTTAGTGATGAACTGCTTCAGCAGTGAAGCATGGATTGTTGCGCACCACGTTTGATCATAATTTCTTCTAGCTAGAATGTTTGGTCTCACTCTTCATGTCGTCTAATGCATGTTGAATATTAGGAAAATATGAGGCAATGTCGTAACTGCGCTAGTAAGATTTCAAGTTGAATTCTTCATTGGAATCATTAACTACCGAGATGAAGACCTCCATCGTGGAGTGAGAGTAGAGTGTCATAAAGGCTTGAATGACAACTTGATCCATCAGCTGAATTAGAGATGTTATGTTCGGGTGCCGAAACTCTATGTGCACACCGTCCTATTCCATGTCCGTTGCTTGACCTGCTGCACAACCAATCAGGAGAAGGATCTTAAATGGGAGGCCGTTTTCAGCCAGGTACAGATTCACCTGGGGAAAGAAGCAATAGAGGAACCATTCAAGTGTTAGAGCTTTCGTGAGCCAGGCCTTGGAGTTATGCACCCAGAACATGAGCAACAGAATCATATTTTTAGTTTTTTAATGCTCGTGAATTTTTGGCTTTAAAAATAAGGCATAGCTAAAGCACAAAACCTGCAGCATTGCCAGTCATGGCATATGATCTTTGTGAGCATTGAAGTCTGGACTCTTCACTTAATGCTTGAAGAGGAATGTAAGCGAAGACATCTTCTCCAAAAAGGCCGGTTTCATTCATGAAAACTTGTTCAAGGAGGTAGCCTCCTTTACTGTTGACGTAAGGAAATTCTTCCTCCATGTAATGACAAGCAGCATCATTGTCAGCAAATGAGGCCTCACCATACAGAAACACATTTCTGAGGGTGTATCTTTTTTGAAATTTTTTGAATCAGCCTCTGTTGGCTGAGAAGCCTCATCCTAGAGGAGGTGAATCACTCCTGGAAGCGCTATTACTGGTTCGTAGCACCTTCTTCCATCTCTTCATTGTCGTCATCTGGTAAAATTCGGTCATAGGGAGCTTTGATCTTTGTCCTCATCACATTAATGTCCAAATTCACTGTTTTTTTTTAGCAGCAATCAGCAATACACAATGCCAACACAGCTTCCATTTTTCCAAATTTTGTTATTGCGTGAAGTTACCACCCTTTTTTATACTGAAGACCATTCAGACAGTTTAGCGAATGTTTGCTTCCTCTTTCTTGATTAACCGCATTGTAAATTCATTCATTCAGTAATGGCGTGCCATAGATGTATCAACTTCTTCCATTTTTGATCATATTTTGATATATAGATCATTTTGATTATACTAAAAGTTTAAATTTTTCGTAGATTGTCATCATTTTTTTTTCCTCTTGGGTGTCCCGAAGGAAGATTTCGCTGGGGCAAAGCGCTTAGGTGGCATTATAAGGGCTCAAATAATAAAAAAAAAGTTAGCGCTTCATCAAACCAAGTGATCGTCAATACAACACTAAAATACATTAGGCGAGACAGTCAACATCATGGACAAGACTGGCGAGATACAAGAAGAGGAGACACTAAGTGACAGAGCGATGATTTTGTATTCGAATCACAGGATTAAAACTACTCATATTTTTATTGGTCGATGTCGCATCAGAAACCAATCACGGACCTTTAGGAGAGCCCTGGTATGTACTCTGAGTCATCTCATCTCTTTGTTTGACGTGAAGGGATCCTTCTCTTTCGCGCATAAACATCAAACAACGCTCCTTTCAGCAGTATGGCTGCAGGCATGGTTGCATTTTTTCATCGTTATTTTTTGATGATTCGGTTGGAAAAACCCGCGAAGCACTGAAACTACAAGTGGTAAGGGAACAATGCATATTTAAATGCAAAAGGATATTGATAAATAAAACTATATCTATCTATCTATATCTATATCTATCTATCTATCTATATATTTGCTTATGGCAAAATTCGTGAGTTTCCTGTCAATATGCTTTCTGTACCGAATGAGTCTTCCCGAAAGGAAAACAAGATACAGTGAATGACCATTTCCTACTTTAATGCAAAACAGTCATCAGATGTTATAGTGTAAGTTAAAGTCATTTTTCAAAAAATGTAGTAGTTGATACATTTTAAGTAATATTTTATAATTAAATATTAAAACTGAAGTTCATGTATTAGTTCAATCGGCGTTTTATGTAGTATAACAGAATCAACATTTGAGGAGAATATGAAACATACTTTCAATCGCACGTTTATACTAAGAGAGTTTATAATTTATTAATTTGCTTTTTTACGTTATGTTATTTATTTACTTGTTTGTGCACACACACATATGTATGTGAAGCATTATTTGCAAACGAAAAGGGATGCCATTTAGAAGAATAAAAAAACCATGTGAATTATGGCAGGTTTAAGTTTTAAGTTAGCCAAACAGAATGGATTTTTATACATAAATTAACTTAATAAGTAATGAATGTAAAAAGCTATTTTTTATAACTTTTCTTTTAACAAATTATAACTGAGCAAATTTTTTCAGAAATAAAGCATAATTAGGAAAAAAGGAATAAAAAGATTTTTTAGTTATCATAAATCATAAGTCAGAATTTATATCTAAAGTCACCTTTAATTTGCTTTAAACACACAAATAGCTACACACAAAAAAATCATGAAATTTTATCTAAAAACTGCAAAACAATGAAAAACATTTTACTCTTAAATTTTACAATATTATAGAAAAGATTTCATGCTAATATTAAATCTTTTAAAAAAATATATGCTTAGAAACAAATCAAGAGAAAGTGTCTTATGCTATTGCAAAGTATATGAAGTATTCATAAATGTAAAACATACATTTAAAGTATTGTTTAATTAAATTTACAAAAATGAATTTCATGAATAATATTTTTTAAGAAAGTTATTTTCTGATCCCATTTGATTTACAGTGTCTAGGAATCCTTGCAGGTCACAAAGAAGAGTGTGAGATGCAGCTTCAGAAGGTTCAAGACGGAGAAGCTCCAAAGATTGGAGTCTGACTCAACCCTGCAAACATTTAACTGAGCAAGCGGGAGGGTCTTAGAGATAAAGACTTAGCAGAAGATCCCCAGAGGTATTATTTCACATGGAGGACATTGTGGCCACAACATATTTTACGTGCTAAAGCCATAATTAACAAATTCTACGGAAAATCCGGAATTAACTAGATTCATAATTAACAAATTGTACGTATCTTTGGCTTGGTCGGAATTTGAATTCACACTACCTTCCGTGGACCTGAGAAAATAACCAACTAAGCCACCGTGATACATAAAAAGATGTGTAACAGCTGAATTATGATAAAATTTTCACATTTTCTGCCACAATTGGAAAAATTATATTATAAATTATATTTTTTCAGTTTTTATTGATGTATTTTCATTATTTATATTTTGAACCCCGTCCTGGTATTATAATAAGTTATTTTTAAGCATTGTTTCTAATGAGTGGCTGCCCTAGTGCCTTTCCCTTGTTCAGCTCTATAATGGGCGAAGCGATTAAATCTTATATAGTGTGGCATCTAGTGGGTGTGCGATCTTCACTCCGAAAGTAAAGTGATGAAAAAGACAAGCACATAGATATAAAAGAACACCTGTGCCCGAAACAGGATTTGAACTCAGACCCTACTGCTTTGAAGTTAGGGATGCTAACCTCACCACCATTGGTCGGCTTTATTTTGAAACTTTAATGTATGTAAATACATGATCCCTTTCAATTAGCTATGGGAAAACTTTTACTTTTTAACAGATATGTAATCCAATCTTCAAATACTTCAACGTTTGCAAAATAAATTTTGGTTTGTCGTTTTACACAGTCTAATTTGTTCGCTAGGCCAAACGCAATTGGATGTTGCAGCTTAAACCTTTAGTGGTCACCTAGATTTAAACTATTGACATCTCTTTTTTGTTTGCTTACCTAGTTGGGTTTAATTTTACTTAAAGAGTGAAAACTAATTACAAACTGTAAGGAGTATTCACACTTAAAATGGGAATCAAACTCACGAACAGATGAAATGAAAAAAAGCAAAATCATTGACAGCTGGGTAAACCTAATATGAATTGATTTAATAAGCCTAATGAGCAATAACTCAAAAATATATTTTAAAACTACAACAGAAAAACTTCGAAAAACGTTTCCATCGAAGCAAGGAAAAGACGAAACAAATTCATGAATCAATAAAATTCATTACTTAAAACTTTAATAATTATATGAAAAGAAAGTGTGTGTTTGCTTATTAAACTTACCTAATCTCTTAGCTAATTTAGTGATATAATGTACATAAATAACAAAAACATAAAAGTGATTTGTACAAATAAAAAAACATTTAGTAATATTAAAATTATTAAATTATGAATTAGAAAGATTTATTTATAATGTTTTTAATAAATAAATAAATACTAAATCCAGAAAAAAAGATCTATATAAAAGTTAATTTAAATGATAAAACATTAAATACTTCTAGAAATAACTAAAACTGTGTCTCCCAAAAAACTACTTTATGATTATTTTAAATAAAAGTATTTTTTTTAATATTCCCATAAGCGTTTAAATTTTAAGAATTTATTTTATATAAATATTATTCTGTTTATTAATATATATATATATATATATATATATATATATATATATATATATATATATATATATATATATATATATATATTAAAACATTTTTAGGGGTGATTTAATTAATATTTTAATATATAATTTTCATAATTATTTATCTATTTATACACATTGTATTTTTATATACTTTATTACATATCATAAAAACAAGGCCAATGTCATTTATTATTTACATATTCAAAATTTCGAATAAAATTTCAACTTCACTCATTAAAAGACATAATATTTGAGTTGAGCTTTAACGCGAGAAAAGGAACAGAACTTATCTGAAAAATACCGAGTACGGCAGTAAAGTAAACAAAAATATTACAGCCTAAACTCTCCTTCGCAACTGTTAAGAGCTCATTTGCATTTAGGGAGCAGCTGGTTTAAATTGGAATGCAGACGGTTCGACCTCACTAGAATGTCATTTGGTGCCATCTGGTGCATTTGCTTCTTCTTCAGAAACTTGAAGAGAAATGTTTTTGGCGACTTTTCGCCAAGTGGATGGTAGCGTAGTGTCAACAAATTACATCGGGAAAACTTTCATCACTCAAGAAAAGGAAATTTTTTGTAGCTTTTTTTGCTTATGTAAATTTAGTTACAAAGTCTGTTGAATTTAAAACATTTATTTTACTTTAATATAATTTTAAATTTTCAGTTTTTTATAAACGTAAAAATAAATGTGTCACAGGCTGTTTAAAACAAAATTTTTATTTCTGCTAAAATATGTATTAATGTCTTTAATCTTAAAATAATTTAAATTATTGCTTAAATTAAAAGTTTACATTGAAAAAAATTACAATGAAATTTGCTACATGCACAGTGATCTTGCAAATAATAATGAAAAAGTTTGTTTATTTTTGCAATTTTTATCAAAATCATTACTAATTTACAAAAAATTAGATGATGAAAATATTTAAATTATGTATTATATATCGTGACCTTTAGAGAAAAATCAATATTGAAATGACTTCAATGTAATTTTTTTTAAAAATTTAAATGTGTGTGTGTGCGTGTGATTACAGAGACTAAATTAAATATACAGACAAATACTCTTAGAAAATATAAAATAAGAAAAGTTATTTGAAAACGTATCATTTGGAAATGCTCCATTTCCCTTTTAAATAAATGAAAACAAATATTTACTTAACCTAATTAGAGTAATGGATAATGCAAATACATTTATTTTATATATAATTTACATTTAAATACAGACAAAAGTACTTTTAAGTTTCCTATTATACAGAGAATATTTGGACAAAATTATGCAAAGAGCAATTATTTTTCAATATAAATATCTACTTAAGAAAAATAAAGAGAATACTGAGTAGAATTAAATTATCTCAATATGATTTTAGAAATTTCAATTACTAATATGCAAAAGTTCCTTTCATGTTTCGCATGAATAAATGTAGAAAAATACTTAAAATTAACATTTTTGATAATTTAATTTTATTTAATAGAGGACACTAGTGGATGGTTTATACAAATATATTCAATTCCTTTTTGCATTAAAATTGATTTTTTAACTAAGAAAAGATAAAAAAAAATTAAACAAAAATTACGAATGTTATTTAAAAACCAAACTTATAATAAAGATCTTGAATTCTTAGAAAATTTTTCTAATAGAAACTCATATTTTAAAATGATCCTTTTTTAAAAAGATAAATTTAAAGCTTACCTAATACAGATGTCGTTTAATCCAAAATGCCAAATTTGGAATTTTTTTAGACAATGAAGAAAATTTTCCAAGATGACTGTTGTGATATGTGCAATAATGTGAATACCAGGGTTGCCAAAACAGAATTTTCTGCATAATTGTAATAGGTCTCCATATCTATAATGTAAAAAAACCAGATCGACAGATACATAAGAAAATCCGCCAAAAATTTACCAAGCTCAGATTTTGGCATCCTGGATTATACGAGATCTGCGCCGCTTACCTTTCAAAATATACTTATTTTACTAAATTAAGCGTAAAAAATAAATACATTTTTTGAAGCTTATTGGAATTAAAATGGAGAAATTCATATGAAAGAAAAAGTAAAAGAAAATTCGTATTGATGTTTTTGTAATAAGCATCCATGGCTTAAATATAAGAGTGGAAAATAAGTGCTTAAAACTTTGGCACAATTGATTTTGTAGGTCAAGACATTATTACGAATTCCAGAAAATGAACAGGAAACAGAGAGAGCTGGTGCTCTGTCGGAGGAGACATGGTCTTTCAAGTGAAATGTCTTGGGTTTGAATCAAACAACTGTTGAACAACTAAAGAGACCTGTTGCGATTCTTCCATCTTGCGAGTGCATCTTTTGGTATGAGTGCTTGGGAATTTTCAAAGTTTAAGACATGTGTTGTTGTTTCTTATCCCAACTGGTGTGATAGTAGCATCACACCAGCTAAATGAATTCATGAGTTTTCAGCCTCTTCAGAGCCACCCCTGGACTTAATTCCACATCACCCCTCTCACAACTGACACACTGAAGAATATGAGAGAAGAGGCCTGTGCCTCTTGACATTTGAGGCAGAGAGGTCAGAAACATGTCTCTGTGCAAAATACTTAAAAATACATTGAGCAAGCAGGTGGCTGCTTCTCAGTCTCGTCAGAGCCGTTTGATCGCATCTTTTGTGCGCGCCCGTTAAAGCAGAACCAAGATATGTTTAAGACATGTAAATGTTGTTGTTGTGGATCGCAGGAAAAACACCGGAAGTGACAAGGCAAAGCAGCCCAATCGATCTGGAATACAACAACACACAGACAAGAAAACCAGGAAGATTGTGGACTCTCAGCAAAAACCGACAGTGACAAAACTAATAGTGCCTGGGGCAAACAGAGACCGCGGTTGTGTCTCCACAAACATTCGTGTAGTGCCGCCAAGGTTAATGCGAGTCTCCAGTGACAAAAATGGTTAATTGACATTGACCGGCCACAACAGTGGTTTCTTAGACGTCAATGTTTAACCCAATGTGGCAACAACCAGCAAATATCTTCGATACAAGAACTTTTCTTCCAGAGAAGAGCTGCAACACTAGCAGGAACACAGGGTCATCGAATGATTACCGGCAATGTTGGTACGGACTTCTCAACCACATCGCAAGGTACTTCATACGAGACTACCGACCCTTTTACAGTGACCAAAGAAGTAGTCACCAATTTGAACTTTTATTTCGGTGACTAACTGTACACAATGCAAGATCATCGTCCAAAAGGCGTGCTGCAGCCTCTTCTGTAACCAGCAGCAGAGTTGCAAGTCAGCTCGGGGTGGGTTCCAGAGGTTTTCATGGTTTCCCTCTCAACTAGCGTAAATACAGCCCACCTTCCCACAAAGTCCCCCATGAGGGAGGGCATTCATACCCAAGCCCACACTTGTGAAGGTGACGTCCACTGCGTAGGCATCACCTCGCGATCGGGCTATATCGAGTAATTAAATACTTAAATAAACGTGGGAAATGGCACATACGCGTAGGGTTGGTGAATTGGATTGTCTGATTTTTTCCGGAATCGAGCCAAAAGACTTTAGATGATGGACCAGAACATCGGTTTGGCAGAGGGGTAACCCGTCTATACATAATCCCGGCTACTGGAGCGGCTCTCTTTCCAGGCCTGAGAGGAGATCTCGTTGCCTCCTGTGATGGGTTACTACGCAGCCATACACTCGCTACGCGAGTAGGCTGTCCACCTGCGGCGTCAAAATGTTGTTGTTGCTTATCCTTCTTAAGATAATCTAAACCAACCTGCTTAGATAATCTAAACCAAGTCCAAGAGATCATGCCGCTCAATTAGATATAAACAACTTCCTCTTCATTCAACAATTGCCTTACAGAGGATAGACATGTAACTAGTGTCTATTATCAAAGAAATTTTTTCTCGGAAAGTAATTTAATTCGTGGCTATCAAAACACCTTCTAAGATTATCCTCTTCACAACCTGATGTCATTAGGAAAGAATTCGAAACATTCCTAAGTTTTTTAAGGATCGTATAAAGTTTTCGACTCCAGAAAAAATTCACGTGTTGGTTTCTTATTGGCCGATAGGCCAAAATTTTCGGTAAGGTGTCACAATATCCAACGCTTAAATTGCTTTATGGGAAAGTTTTTCATAGGAAGAATGGGACACATTCACGTGTCAGAAAAGATACCAGCAGGATCAACGTTCTTCGAAGCATATTGTCCTAGGTTTGATCCCAGCAACTGTTGTATAACAAAAATTGGTTGCACTTCTTCATCTGCGTGCATGTCGTTCGGGTAGGTGCTTGAGAATTTTCCTGGATTGCGACACGTTTAATACAACGCGCTATCTTAGAAAAATCTTCCCAGAGAACAGATAATGCTGTAAATGCTGAAATGGCTTAGAACGGCCTTTGGCCATCAGCTGTCCAATGCGCCATATCAAAACACCCTGTCATATGCCTGCAGAAGGTAGAAGTGTACCATCTCCTGCTGTTCAATAGTGACAACCATTGGGTCTGAGATCAAACACAGGATCTTATAATCCACGGAGCAACTAGCCACGGTAGCCTAAACGAGTCACACAAAACGTGTTATATTAGGTAATTTTTAGGAATTAGGCATATCTGTTATCAGCACCATTTTGTTCCAGCTGCTCATTAAACCCAATTGACCCTCAATTCCATTTATTTAGATCACTTATTCTTTTGTATAGCGTCTATCTACTTCCATCATTATTTACTGAGCATGCCAATTTTTTATGGACACAGATATGAGTTTCCATAAATTAGAAACAGTGATAAATCAGAAATGCATTGCCGACTTGAAGTTGTTGTTGCACCAGAATACTTCCCTGTGCTTAGCCCTGATTTGGGCTCTACCACTTAGATAGAAGTAGCAAATGGAGTCCTTGTAATTTTGAGGCAGTGACCCAGCAGAAGACCTCCAATGCTTGACTTGCTATCCCCAGAGGTATCATTTTACTTAGAGGACATTGCCAACACACCCAGTTTTAACGTGCTCCAGCCACCATTAGCGAACACGATGGATCTTCAGTTATATCGGGGTTTGAGCTCACTACCTTCTGATAATGGGAGCGATGGCCTAACCAATCGACCATTGTAATCTTGCAGACTTGTTGTACTTATCTAAAAGACCCAATAAAAGAAGAGGGCTGTCCTACCATTCATTTTACTTGGAGGACAATGCTACTGCCACTAATTTTACGTGATAGCTTCTATTAAGCACGATATAGCTCCTGTTAGTTTAGGTATAGAACTCGCTATGTTTTTGTAATCGTTACTACACTTTCTTCCATCAGGCTCCAGCTTATTATATATTTCTGTTGTTGACAAGATTTTATTTGATGAGCGACAAATGACTTAAATAATAACTACGGCACACGAACTGCTAGTTATGTCGAAATATATCTACAATTACTGTTCAAAAAAGCAACAAAATAGTGTTCTGTGTAATTAGTTCCCACTAGTTTTCGATTCTCTGTCCATCCATTTTAGAGCTACAGTGTCTCAGTAGCTTCACGCCGCTTTCCATCAATCTCAGCAAAGTAAAGCATCATTTGCCGCTGGCAGTGATTGGGAGGGTGACCACGTACTTTCTTTCACTGGGTTGCTGGATCTCCATGGGTTGAGGACGTGTCCACGTGAATATGTAACGTCCAAAGTTCTTCCTCTGCTGTCGTGTGGATGTGGAAAGAAGAGTGCCAGCCTCGTCACTTGATCGTGGTTTAAAATGACAAGACACCTGGTGATAAGTGGGTATTTCAAACTCATTAACCCAAAATGTATGTATATGCATCTATTCTAGACACCCATGATAAACGATATCATCAATATATCATTGAGAATCTTAAGACTTTATTGACATATTAACAGATGTAGTCTTTAGCTATTAGATTCAGTATTTAGGGAATCTGAGAAAAAGCTAAGCCTGCTGTTGAGCTCGAATATGTAAGTGTAGGGATAACGTAAGACACGACTGATTTAGCACGTCACATTCAACATAACACATTTTGAAATAGAGGCATTAGGTTCTGGGGAGGAAATTTGTTAGACACTGCTTGATTTGAACAAGTTTCCTCGATGAATTGATATATTAATAATAAACCTTATTCTAAGACCTTATTCCAAGATTGCATGCCACCAGAATTGGTTCTAAGTTTTGGTGACTTTGATGGACAGCTGCGTGTATTCAATTCAATTGTGAGTGCCAACACACTTATTTAAATGAAGCTCAGAATTAGTTTTACCTGTTAGGTTGCACCAACATGCTTCACAATACCTATCCCTGAGGTGGGCTGTAGCAGTTACTGGGGGGGGGGACTCTTCATGATTTTGAAGCAAGAATCAACCAGAAGACCCCTAATACTTGGCCTATCACCAACAGAGATATCATTTCACTTAGAAGACATTACGGCCAAGACCAGCTTTAATATGTTCCAACCACCATTAGCAAACACGACGGATCTTCGTATAAGCCAGGATTCAAACTCACTACGTTCCGATAATAACAACGATGCCCTAACCTACCAGACCACCGTGGCCTTTCTGCATGTAAGGCGGTAACTGCTTAGGAAGAGTGGAAAGGAGTCATCCTAATTTAAGAGCAGGAACCAAGCAGAAGACCCCAAAAAACCTAACCTACCTCCCCCGAGATATAGTTCACTTCAAAGGCATATTACCCACAAAGTATTAAAAGTACTCCAGTCATCTATAGGATTCACTGAACTATTATCGTTATCTAGATAATGTAGAGATTGCGCTTACAGATCGGACATTTGTCTTGTTTTAAATGTTCTTGGAATGTCCTTGGTTATGACTTCATTAATATATAAGCAAGATAGGTGTCAAATTTTGATAAGGCTATGCTCATGGATGAGGTCTTGAAAGCTGACTATTATCATGCAAAGCCCACAATCTATTGCATATTACGTTGTTGTGAACATATTCTAGACCATGATGACTCCACGTCAACAGGACGTCAACATATATCCTAACGTCCTGATGATGTGGAATCATCATGGTCTAAGGAAGGATTTCATCAAGATATCATACTAACAATCATATCTTCTTCACAGTTCTTTGAAGGTATTTGGGTATTGCAAAAGGAACTTATGCATCCAATTTTAAGATTATATGTTGACAACAATTGGTCTAGGTTTCGTTTTAATGTATGATAATGCATGTCCCTCTATATAAATGTTATAACGTTGTCGACTACTTGAAGTTTCATATATATGTATGGAAAGATTTGCATACTTACTAATCTTGAGGCTCTATCTTTAGGATATACTCTGGTGTTTATTTTATTTCCCCTCTCCTCACAGCCACCTTTACAGACTTAAAAATCTCTATAGGAGAAATGAAGATTATTACATTTGATTGATGCACCTTATTAGAAAACATTACCAAACATAATAAAATTTTTATACATATAAGAATTGCTCATTTATTGCATTAATATTGCTTTTACGCTTGTGAGATGCTTTCCATATATCAATACAAGATCCTGGATATTTTGTTTTTGGTATTGCATTATTATATTACGTTTTGTATTTTATTATTTCAATGGCTATTAACCATAAAGTGGTTGTTTCTTTCGTTCCAGTTGAGATCCCGAGTACACCAATTTATTACGATTATCATTGGTTTAAAATATCCATGGCGTCAGATAACGTGTCATCTTCGTCACATCGTATTGAGATGGTATTGTTAATCTGACTTGTCGACGAATTGGCTGCCTGTCTTCAAATGACATTCTACGAGCTGCAGCAAACAAGACGAAGTTCTCCATCGAATGTCTGAGAATAGTGTCGAAGTACATTTTGTTAATAAAATGATTTCTCATATAAGGATCAAAACATCAGTTTAAGAAGCCGTTTTTCATTGATTCAAGCCATTAACACATGAACAATAGAACAACAGGAAAAGCAAAATGAAAAAGACAGGACAAAACATCCCCTTTATAGTTAGTTTAAATCGACAAGGAAGATTTAAACTTTTAAAAATTTCTCTCATTCAATAATAAAATTATAAATCAATAATGCAATATTTGCAACAATCTCTTTTGAATCTTAAGATTATTGCCTTCTTTTTATTTTTCCAAATTTCAAACAAAGTTAACTATTTTATAAATTTTTAGTTAGGGTCACTAATCGATATCTGAAATGGGTTTTTGTTTTTCTTACTTCCACATGATATCAGAGGAGGAGTATGGTTGTTATTGATATTCAACATACACGAGCTCTTCAGCACAATACTCTTAAACAGTATAGGCATTGGACATACTTTTTTTCTAAGACGCAAGCACGACGATTCCCCCATCAAACATAGTACATTAAAATCCTCCTTTGCTTAACTGCAACTGTCATTTTATTTTGCTCCAATTCTACACAATTTAACCCGAAAAAGAGAAAATGGCAGGAAACCATTTCACAAATAAAATAAAGGGATATAAGACATAGCTATGAATTTGTTTTTATGGTCGTAAATAAATGATATCTTTATAAAAAACCTATAATGAAAAGCACTTTATTTTTGAACATAATAGCATCATTTATTAAAGCAATATAAAACAAGTTTTTTTTTTTTTTTTATCAAATTCTGATTTAAGGCGTAATACTATCAAAATGAAGTGAAATAATACACTAATCCTTCAACTCTTTTTATCGAGACAATTAAAAAAATATGGAATTAATCCTTATTTCTCGGGGATTAAATCTCGAGCAGAGAGAAGTAAGGCTCCAGGGACTTCTATTCTTCAAATAACATCCGCTCGGACAACAAACATTATATTTAACATCCCTATTCCCAAGTGATTCATGTCTTGGCTCGGATTGGATCTCTGATTCGCCAGCCTGGAAAATCAATAGACTAACCACTATGTCCCGCCGGAGGATATTAGTCTATATTAAACTCTAAGAAGTTAATATTAACACTATGTAGTATTTATTAGCTTCATGACTGCGATTAAGAGCTAAAAAGTGATTGCGTAGAATCTACTTATATAAGCTTGACTTATAAAAGGAAACATTTTTCACATAATGTTGGATATGCTTAAGTAATTTATTACTATCAATTCATAATATTATGTGCTCCTGCAGGTTTAAGGGCAACAATTTCTATAAGTTAGGTTAATATGATCAGTTGTGACCACTTATTTCTATCGATTGAAGTCGATAACCTATTTGACCCAAGGTCATGTTTGATTGATTCCAAAATTGAAACCCTTTTCTTCATTCTTCATTCACTAAGTGTTGGGTATTGAACTCAATATTTCTCTATTATGGAAGTCATCTCTTTCTTCACTACGGTACCACTGAATGAAAATGTGTTGTAAAACTAAATAAATACTAGAAAACAAAGCGAATCAAGGAAAGATATTCTCAACAATTTTTTTTATTTTAATTTTAAGAAATTAGTTTCTTAATTTTATTAAATTTTTGGGAAGTTAATAATGATTGCATACTTAAAGAGCAGTGTAATTACATTTTTTCTGCTATAACCGTAAATGAAATGAAATTAAAATTTTTTTCTAGTATTTGCTTTTATTGATTTATAAAAATGCTTGATTAATCATCAATGGTAAGCAGAATTTATCCTCATTTGCATTTTTTTCTTTCAAAATTCAAAATGAAATTTCTCTCATTGTTGTAATCATTTTTAGATGAAATTTTGCACTATCTTTTCCAATAGTTGTAATTTTTTTTCTCATTGTAATTGTTTTAAATAAAAATATGATTTTAAAAATCAAATAACTTTATGAGAGCTAAGCGATGAAATATATTAAGAAAAAATGTAATGGAATTTGAAAGATAAGATGTAGAAACTGTTTTCTAAAAAAATGTTATTTTTTGGAGAAAAATTACAAAATGTAATGTTGGCTTAAACCAGGAATTAGACTTAAGATTTAGAAGAGATTGCTTACAAATATTGCAATTCGCAATTTCAAGTTCTACTCATTAATGAAATTTTTAAAAAATTAGATTGCTTGCCGATTTAAACTAACTACAAAATGAATATTTTGTCTTGCCTTTTTCATTTTACTTTTTCTTTTGTTCTATTATCAACGTACTAATTGCTTGAATCAATAGAAAACGGCTTCTCAAACTGATGCTTTGGTCCCAATTTACGAAATAGCTTTATTAATAGAATGAACTTTGACGCTATTCTCAGACATTCGATGATGAGCTTCACCTCGTTTGCTGCTGCTCGAAGGATGCGATTTGAAGGCAGGCAGCAAATTCGTCGACATGTCGGAATTAAGACGCCGTCTCAGTACGGTGTAGATGAAACGTTATCTGATGCCATGGATATTTTAAACCAATGAGAATCGTAATAAAGTGGCGTACTCATGATCTTTACTGAAACAAAAGAACATTATGGTAAAAAAATAAAGAAAAACTTTTCATTTAAAAAATCACATGCATTTCATGTCGGATTTTTGTATATTAAGTCATGTTTTTAGGCCTTCTGCTGATTTACTATCTGACGAGATAGTGATTTAAATTCGGATAAAAATTACTGAATGTGACTTTTGCACCCATAAGAGAATCGATATCTTCATGTGTAGTGAACTCACCAATGGTAAGATATATTTGGTCATAGATGGCAATGTATGTGTGTATATTTTTTTTCAATGAACTAAACTTTCCGTAAAACTTAATTATGAATGCAAATGCTTAAGCAGCACTACCGAGTATATACTTAAATACTAATGAAATACAACTATTTTTCTTCATACTTTAAAAACATCACATCTTTTTTGATACAAGAATAGAATTCATTGATTTACATAAATACTTAGTGTTGCAAGCGAATCTCGGAGTGCAACGAGGTCACTACTGTGCTGGCACCCTCCTCTCAATATCCACGCTACCGAAATTGAAAAGATTGGGTGTCACAGATGAACGTGGACACCTGCCTCACTCTCGGAGCTTTAGCAAACCATTGAGAGCTAATATGGTCACCCTACGATTTTCTGCCAGTGGCAAATAATGCTTTTCTTTCCTGATCTTACCGAAAAGCGGTGAGAAACTATTGAGCCTCTGGAGCAGTACTGAATTATTGGGATTCATTATTTCTTGACGATAAAAGCAATGCCTTACCCAACCAATCCATCTGGCGTCTTATGCATTTTATTGAGATACGTTTCCAACTGTCTGTTTTTGTCAATTCATGACGGTAAACATAGGTAAATCTTAATTTTCAACCACGCTCAAGCGACGAGGTTAAAATCTGAGCTGGGACTCGCTTCTCCCCGCCACATTATACCAGCTGAAGAATAGATGGTCCTATGGAACGTATTTATTGCACAAGTCTTGTCTTGCACTGTGTTCATCTAGTACTTGTAATAAACCAGCTAACTTCTGATGACGGAACTGATGCATTTACCCAAGCAGGTAACTCGGTGAAAGAAAATAAATTATCTCTTTATTCTATTTTAGATTTATGCAATAATAAAACAAATACATTACAATAATAAAACAAATATATTACATGTTGAAAAAAATTGGGGAAAAAACTCTACTGTGAAGCTGAATATCACATGCTGAATGCCATTAAATGTAAAACTATTCAGATGCAAACTATCAAAGCTTGCTATATGACGAGACGACAAATCCTGTCAGAAATCGCTTACTCTGCATGCTTTTTTTTATTTCAGTTTCTTTTCGCAGAAATTCTGACACATTTAATTACAGGCGCCAGACAGGGGGGAGTTAGATATTTAATAGAAAAGAGTAGTTTATTTTCCCGATTTTGCTTATGAAAAATATATTTAAGAAGAAAAAACGTGTGAAAATTTATTTGAAAAAGTAAATTATGATACTTTACTTTTTGTAAATAAATTAAGATTTCTTTTGAGCTTTTGAATGACAAAAAATGTATATTTTAAACTCTTTGGAAGGAACATTGAATGCCTCATTTGCTCAAAAAATTTAAGAAATTTTCTAAAGAAATTTTAAGTACATCTTAACATTTCTTAAGCAATTTTCGTGATATAGTTGTGAAATTTAAAATACGTTACACATCATGTAAATAGTCATAATTATTTACTACATTTTAAACTAAATTTTAGCAAATACTTTTTATTGAGAGAGGTTTCCTTAGTCAATTGGGTATTTTTAGAAGTATTTTTCTGAACGTAATGCTGCAATTAAGCTTTTAGATAAACATGATGCCTCAAGTTTTCAGTTAATTTCATTTTTTTTCACTATTAATTTATACTTGACTTTTTATTAAAAGTTAAAAATTCTTCCTTTCTTGAAGTATGTGCCTGGGTTCGAGACAATTTTTTCTTAAAAAGTAACTTTAATTTTCTTGGTTAATTTTTTCTAAAAAATATCTAAAAACCAAGATTAATTAAAAATTAATTTTAATTAATCTTGGTTTTTAGATAAATTGTAACATAAAAACATAAAGTGATCCAGAGAGAGAATTTTAATTACATATAGTATGCTTTTCAAGAAATTAATTATTCTTCTGGTTATTATGATTGAATTGGTTGTTTTAAACCCCAGTCAAGTAACAAGGTCAGATCAGAGCTGACACCCTTTTCTCTATATCCACGCCCACCATCTGGAAGGGTTTTGGAAGTCACATATTAGTATGGACACTTGTCCTATCCAGGGAGCTCCAGCAATTCAGTGAGGGAGAATGTGGTCACCCTCCTAATCATTGCTTGCGGCAAACGATATTTCTTTTTATTAATCTTAACGGGAAGCGGTGGGAAGTTATTGAGCCATTGGAGCTCAGTTGTGTTTATAAAGAACTGTTCAAATTCAACACAAGTAATAGAATTTGGCATGCTTAAGGCACGTTCCTTAAGGGATATCCTTAAGTAAATAACAATCCATGTTAAATAATTAAAAAAAAAAAAAAAAAGGAACTACTAAAAATTATAAAATTTTATTATAAAGAAACACATGTTTATAACTTAAAAGATTAACTCTTTCAAATAGAGTCCTGAACGGCTAGTGTTATACGTTTAATTACAAGTTCAGTTCATATCGAATTAGCCGATTTTTAATATTAAAGACCAAAATGTTTTAGTTTTCAATATTAAAAATCGGCTGATTTGATATAAAAATATATCAAACAAGCATGCTTATAATGATTTAGAATCCACTTTAAATTATAGTTAAAAGCTGAACTATTACTCTTTTAAAAAATGTCTGTTAATATCAGAAATACCCCAACGAAATTGTGTGTCTTGATATTAACCATATTTTTTTTGTTTCTGGTGAAAATTTATTTGTACTGTTAGCACAATTTCCATATATTCCTTTTGGCCTATTTTTACACTTGTATTTTTTTGGTATTTCATTGTTCTTCTGGTAACGTGGATTTTCTTATTACTCTATAAAAGTAAAAATTACTAAGGATATTTTGCAGCGTTTCATTTCAGCAATCATAGTTTATAGGCAACAGTTAGCGAAAATTTTCAATCATCTAAAATTTTAAACTGCGCTAAAAGGTTTATATGACAGTAGTACCGATCTGCTTTCCCTTCATATTTAACAAACAGATTAATTGTATGAATATGTCAAATCTTCACCTTCAAGGATAGAGTTGACAAACTTTTTTACAGAGTATTAGTGATTAGAATGTGTATGTGAAAGAGATTGTAACTATGTTTCGGTAAACCTGATACTGTTCGCACCTTTTGGAAGGGAAAATTGTTTATTCAATGCCAGTCATTATGTAGATAAAGAAGGTTGGTGCTGCAATTCTTCCTTTTATAAGCGCTTTTGTCGAAGTGGATGCTTGAAGGTTACTTAAATTTTCACCTTCATGACATGTGAATATGGCACATTCTGTGTGAAAAGGATCCAAAAAGTAATACATAGTGAACCTTTAAGACCTGAAAATGGGCCACTCGCTCTATTAGCGTATTTCTCAAGTGGTGTCAAATGTATCAAGTTACTTAAAATGGTTTATTCCAAAATTTCCTTGTTTGGAGTCAGAAATTTTCGTTTCTATTATGAATACCTCTATTAATTTAACAGCGTTAATGCCTATCTTTGTACTCGATCCTTTTTAGTACTGGTTAAGCTCAACGCATCTACTTAAAATGGCTTTGCTTTCCCAAATGACAATCTTCTCTTTTAGCAGTTCTGAATGTTACATATGAATTTGGTGCTGATGGAGTTTAAAAATGAGTGTTCTTGTAAAACACTAAACCCCAAGTGGATAAACACCACATTCATAAACAGTGAAGTTGTTTTAGAGATTATTTGCGCGTACTAGTATGTTATTCTGACAACTTATTAATTTAAGCAACTTCTGTTAGTAGTCTGTAGTGGTTTCATAGCAGAACGAGGCTCTTCATAGCATAAGATCCGGGTTCGATACTAACCATTTTTGAATAGCGGAAAATGAATGTTCTTTTTTCCTCTACATGTACATTTATTGAATCAGTGCTTGTGAGTTTTATATTTTGCGACACCTGTGTGAATATTGACCCTTATCTATGAAAAGACCTTTAAAAAGTTATTTACCGACAAAGAGTTTCGTTTGTTAAGCTGCCCCCCACGTGGTGTCAAAATAACACCTGTTACCGTTAGCCTCTGTTGCTTTTACAATTACATATGTTACCTTGGTATTATTTAAGAAAAAATATAATGTCAATTTATCATCAAAATAACCTCAAACTATATTAACTAATTAAGGGATATCATTAAGTCAAAACAGAAGCAAAGACAAAGAACAAAAACGAGATATTAATTTCTTTTTTACTATCCTGGAAAGAAATTGCACTGTGTTCTAACCCCTAATCTGAAACCTTATTTACGATTCTGTGAAAAAAGTACTGCCTACATCGCTATTTACAAATATTTCATGGCTTAATAATTATTATATGTTTTCGTCCAATGTTGTCGCTTAACATTAATTTATTTTTCTAACCTGTTTCCTTAGCCGAGATACTGGTCGAGTGGCTAGCGCTCGTGCCTTTGTCGCAGTAGTTTGTGGTTTCGAATCACACTTTGGGCATGGATGCTTTCATTGGTTTGGAATCTACCCTAAACCGTAGGTCCTGATATTATTAACCCTCATTTATGTAATAAAATGACAATTTTCAGTTGTCAACAGATTCTCCTGTGACGTTGCATTTCTCTCTCCCTGAAGATTTGTAAGGGATATGGCCACTCGAAAGATGTGATTGACCCGTCTACATTTTTTTGAAATTTTTCACAAGTAGCATCAGCTGGTTTTTGTTTATCCAAAATACCAAGGGTGTTCAGGAGGGATTCCCCAAAAGAACATTGAAGCCAGTCTTTTTGATTGAAGAGTTTACTGCTTAAGCCAAGCTAACATTGTCACGTGGAAAGTCAGCAGAAGCAGAGTTGGTAAAACTTTCAGCGATTTTGTTTTCATTCAAACCAACACGGAAAGGGTACTATTGAAAGTGTATTGTGTGCTCGTCATACAACCTGACAACAATATCAAGAATATCCAGGCTTGACATATCCTCATAGTCGTTAAATGAGAAAGATGCTGAAAAGAGACGCAACTGTCAGATGAAACTCAAACATCTTTGAAAACCTACTCAGTAGACAAGTGAATTCTCTCATAGACTGCTGCAAATTCAGACCTAAAAACAGAACAACAGTTGGGATTTCTGATCACAAGATGAAATGTGCCACAGGAAGTTTTAATATGCTGGCTGCTTCCAGAAATACCACCCTCCTGCTGCTATTATCGTGCACCCTCAGTGCCAAAAGAGGGATGCTTTGTATTGTATCAATAACCACTTATATAGTAAGTTAAATGCATCCGTGGCTTTATACACCCTGAGCAGGAGTTCTGCATGGAAATGTACTCGTTCAAAGTCAGTCTCTTTATACCATGAATTAACAACTATAATAGTTTTACATTTAAGGATGAAATTAATAAAATTGATTGATATATGTGTGTTTTAACTTTAATAAAACTCACAAATAATACAGCAAAACTAAACGCTAGATTTTTACTTTTTGTTTTCAAAATTTTCATCATTTAATAAAAGACATTATTGGCTCTTTTTTTATATTGAAATATGTAATGTTAATTATCTTTTTAAAACCAATAAAGCAATTATACGGAAGAAAAAACTTATATTAATTGCGAAATTTCTTCATCGCCACCTATGATTTTGAATGTTTTTCTTAACTAGGTTAAAGGAATACTTTCTGAATAAATAAATTGGTTTCATTTGCTGTAGTAATGTTTAAACTAACAAAGATATCAAATCCTCTTTGAATGAATTATGAAAACAAAACATTATAAGAATTTCGAAACAACTTTTCTGTAAAACAAATAAAGTCTCGTAAAAATTTACAGTTTTACTGATATCTTATACTTTCTCTTATGTTTACTTTTCTTTGTGTTATAATTACTTTAACAGTACAGTTATCTGTATATTTGTATTGCTATATGTTTTTCAACTGTGTGTTTTCTTTTACATACTAAAGTCAATTTTTGCTTACGAAATCTGAATGGAAGATATTTATGGTTTAAAGTATTATTCAAGATCCACTTGGAGTCACAACTGACTCAATTCGTATGACTTCTAAGACACATGTCATGTAAAAACATTTTTAGTTTGTTTGATTCATTCACTCCATTAACTCTATCGAATATGAATCTAATAAATTACAAACAGTTCTCCATTGGTATTTATTCCATTTTGTAACTTCGTCTCCAATGTGTCTGTCATTTTGTCTATAATGTTGTCCATGGTAAGCATTTTAGTGAAATTAATTCATTCAAACGTAACTTTGTTAAGCAATTTTGGAGATTAAACCTAAGCGACGTGGTTATTTTGGAAAAATTTTTGGCAGCTGTAATTGATATATAAATTGCTCTATAATCTTCAATCAATTCAAATAAAACAATTCTGATAACAATTTCTTTTGCCTCCATAAAGCTTCTTTTATATTTTGTAACATAACACTATTTCAATTATTTGCGAAAATTATTAAACTACTTTAATCACACAATAATATAAATATTCTATGGTTTATTTGTTATATAATGAGACATATTGTAAAAATGAAAAACTATAGCGATCATTCTGCTGGATAAAATTAAATGGGACTCATTTTCAAAATTTAAACACGAATATGCACAATTATATAATGTAAATAATCTACATTTTGTATTTGAAATATGAAATAATCACTCTTATAATACGATATATTAGTTCCACGTTATAAAGAAACGCCTTAAACGAGTATTTTCGTAAAATGCGCTTGCATGACCTCATATAACGTGTTATTTATATATGAATTTACAATGTTATTTACAAATTTACAAATGAATAAAACAAATAATAACGTGTTATTTAGAAATGTTATTTACAAAATGTGAAAATTACGTATTACGTATAACGTGTTATTAAAAATTACGTATTATTTTCAAATAAATAAAATAACTCCGAATACAGTTTTATTACATGATTATTCGCTGTAGGAGGTGTCTGAAATAACGTTCATTTTTTAGCAGAATATTCAAAGATCAATAATATCATTTAATATAATCTCCTAACACAATTGACACAATGTACAAACATATGCAAAATGGATTGTGAAACTGTACACATAATTATAATTTTTGCAGTACAGAAATATAATGTAGGGAATCAAGGCGTTATATAAGGTGAGGAAAACAGGTGTTATACGAGGGGCATGAAATCACGTCATACGAAAACGAGTTATAAAAGCACCGTGTTACAGGGGGGATTACTGTACCAAATACCAAGTGTAAGAGCGCCGTCTGGTGATGAATTGACTCTTCATTGAACTCATGAAATACTTTAAAGAAAGACAAAGTTAACCATGTTGTTAGCTTAGCCCCACTGATAGAGGTATGCTAAATGTTCTAACTTGTAATTCAATTTATGGGTTAATTTCTTAAGAATATGTGTATTTATATTGATTAAGAGTTCATTTTAAAACTAATTAGGATTTTTTACATATCTCGTTCATAATTTCATCCGAAATCTTCATAATCACCGTCTCATTTAATTTATAATCTCGTTCATAAATCGCTATCATGAGCAACAAGTGTGACGCATTTCATATCTCCAGTTTTTTTAAACTAGATAACAGTTAATTATTTATAATTTTCCTTTCTAGTTTTAGAACTATTCCTAATTGTATGTAAAAAAATAAATAAACTTTTGTGCAAAACCCATATACTCACACATCTTACGAATAGAATTAAATTCACGTTAATGCGGTAGTAATGTATAAAAATAAAATTAATTTTTATACATTACTACCGCATTAACTACCGCATACTGACAGAATGTTACAATAATTAATTGAAAAATAAAATATTATTTAAAATAGATTTTGTATGTGTTCCTTTTAAATCACTATTTTTTAAATTTTAATAATATAAATCTTTTATATTATACAATTTCCTACAATTCTAATAAGTTAAGAAACTTTTAATTTTTTAATATGCATTTTTCGCATTTTAAATTTTGATACATTAAGGTACAATGCTATTTTTTATTAACTAATAATAAAATGCACTTATTTTTCTGTTCAATTTGTGTTCTAAATTCAGTTGATTAACAATTTCTTTGAAGATGTAAGTCTGTTGATAGTAACATTCATGGTTTGAATCTTATTTTGATTGATTTATTTATGTTATTTAATTATTTGTTGAAAAAAATTAAAAGGGAAATATATTGCATTATTTTAACTAAAAATAAAATGTTTAACAAATTTGAAATAACTTAATTATTCATTTCATTAAAAATTATTTAATTAATATTATTTAATTATTTATTTCATTATTTTATTAACAGGATTATGTTGTAATGCATGCTAAAATTGTTTTATCTTTAGAACAAATTTTCAGATGATTTCGATTATAGTAATACTTTTAACGTAAAAAATCACTTTTTAAGATTTAATTTCATAAACCTTCTGAAATTTTTAACATCAAAAGTCGCTATTTTTAATTCAAAATGTCTTTAAAAATTTACAGCAATCAATTTAAAAGCGAAACTAATAAATAGTTTTAATACATGGAGAAATGTTTAAAATATCCGCAATGCTTACTATCACATTTTATAGTTAGTCGTAAAGTTTGAAAATTATAAAATCAAGGCGATACCATCGCCAAGATGGCCTTCTTTTCTTCCTCATTGGCGACGTTGAAGCATCTCCGATCTTTCGCAGCAACCCCCTCCGAGAGAGCAGGAGGATCAGACATCCCGTGTCTTCCTCAGCTGCATCACCATCCCGTCCTGTCTCTCTCAAGAATCGCTCGTCTCACTCCACCCCTCGCGAAAACGAGGGTGGGTCAAGGGTCAGTTCCACTCCCTTTACCTTTCCCCCTCTACACACTCTCTCGCTTTCACTCCGACTAAATAATTACCTTCTCCGTGGAAGGGAAAAAAAAAAATAAAAATTATCGTCTGCCGGAATAAGGAGAGAGTGTGGCAGAGAAAAAAGATTAAAAGGGAGAAGACAAAAAAACATTAGGGATGTGATGCCATGCTGCGTTTTAAATTTTTGCGTTTCGTGTTCTTCATCCCCCTGCTACTGGTGTCAAACAACAATAAGGGTGAGTCATGACGTTTTCTACTCTTTATTTACTCCGAGGGACAGCATGCGTGACACTGATTAAGTTAAAATAACTTGCTTGTAATCATAATGTTGACATGCTTTATATTTATTCTTTAATATCATTTTGCTTAAAAAACACAGCATTAAACTTTAATTTTTTTTCAAATTTATTAAATAAAATTGTTTAAAAAGTACGAATCTTTTTGCGAGAAAAAAAGAAAAATATTAACTTAATTTAAATTATAGTGAAAGAAATGAATAAAACTTAGTCATCCAAAAATTATCAATAAAGAAATAAATATTAATTTCATTTCTTGTAACTACATTAATCTTTTGGATATTTTTTACTATGAAGCAATTTAGATGTTGCTTTCGTTGGGAAAAATATACAGCATGAATCTTTTAATGAATATTTTCACAAAGGTTTTAAAAATTATTTTTTTCATATTAATTTTGTAACACAGATTTTGAAAGAACTATATTCAAAATTCCTTTATTATATCTCCAAGGGAATTTAATTTAGGTCGATATAAATTCATTTCCATATTAGAATATGACTATAAATGAATGTTAAATATATTTTCTTTTCATTAGGATAGAATTTAGGAAAATTATATCCAAAATTCCTTTATTACAACATACCTTTATTAACATAGATTATTTAACATACAAAAGTAAGATATAGGAATTTTTGATTCCTTGATTAATAACATTTTCATGGAATAATTATTCCTTATTTAGTTTGTTAAGCAATTATAAGAGAAATTAAGTTAGAAAACATTTATTTTACCATTATACTTATAAAGTATAACTATGTCTACTATAGGCAAATAAAAAAATCAAATTTTTATTCATAAAGAAATTCTCAATCACTAGACTGATGAACCAGCACAGAAAACATGACTTGCTCATGGATAAAAAATGTTTTATTAAAAAACAATAATAAAATAAATTTTCATACGATATGGTTTTAGGGTTTGGAATTGATAATTTTATTTCTGAAGTTTATCAACTCTAGAACTTGTTTTGATTGAAGAAAATACTATTTTGAATATTTAAATATATGAATCTCAACAAAACAAGCAGTTCAATATATTCTCAACCAACGATCTAAACATGTGGCTGCGAAATAGATCTTTCATGTTAATCAGAAAAAAAAGAAAAATATTTTGTCAGGTACTACAACAATAAATATTTAAAATATGATTTTAATCTTCTTTTGAAATCTACGGATGAAGATGCATGGAAAATACATTACAATTTGCCAATTTTTGTGTAAACGATGTTAGGTACTTAACATTTTTACTACATTTAATGTCTAATCATTCTGAGTAGATATGGATATTTTTTATCATTTAATAAATAATGGATATTTTGAGCATAAAAGCAAAAGTTAAGATTAAAACCAGAAATATTTTAGTGAAATATTACTTAGAATAATGCAGCATAAAAATATTTATACACATTTGCAGTTTAGTTTATTATGAAATTTTTATCACAAAGAATACTTAATATAACCTGTTTTAATGTTTTTTCTTAAATATATTTGGACCATCAGTTTTTTTACAGTTTAACTCATTTAATAACGGCGAAAAATCACAGGTATCATTCAAGTTAAAAACAGAAAAATAGCGCAGATGTCTTCACCATGGGGTTATAAATATGATTGATAACCATTGTGAGAGACATTATTCAAAAAACTAAAATTCTGATAATAATTATTAATCTTTTTATCCCATATTAATTAAATACTATTTTGAATATTTAAATATAATATTAATTAAATATTAACTTTGTAATCAATAGATAAAGTTTAGATACCAAAAGCAGAAATAAATAACATTTTAGCAATATTTATGTTCATGAATAATTAAAGAAAAATAACAATTAAAACAATTATTCGCAATAATTCATATCGCTATTGACACAAAACGGAAGATTATTATTGAAAATTTGACTTTTGTGACATAAGAATTTAAGCAGATAATTTTAATTAAGGATGGAATTTAATAATATGGATAATATATCGAAATTCTTTAACAATAAAAAATAATCAAGATAGTCTTTTTGGTTATTTTGCAAAATAAACATATTTGAGTGATTTTTTTTCATCAACGAATGGATTAAGTTTGAAATTTCAAGAAATAGCAATGAATGTATCTCTTTTAAAAACAGATAAATTTAAGCAAAAACTAATTTGGTTTGATAAATTTAATGATATTGTACTTTCCAGAAAATTGAATGTGTCTTATTAACCGTAACACATAAGAAAAGTTAAAAAAATCATAGTTCCGCTAAAAATTCATATTTGCTAAAAAAAAAAAAAAAAAAAAAAAAAAAAAACTCAAATCAAGGTAATCAACACTACTTTAAATTTGAAAATGTCAATGTGTAAATTAATCTATGCCTTATTATGTATATTATTTTAATTGAAAAAATTCATACGAGATAAAAATATGACTTAAAAAGTAACTGCAAATGGAAAACATTAAAGCTATACAGCTATGCATTTGCGAATTATTATTTTACTTCCCGCGAATAATAAAAAAATATATCGAATGAAAACATAACTTAAATAAGTTATAAGTGGAAAATTTTAAAGTTATAACTGCGTTCTCGAATGCAAATATATTTACTCATTAGTTAAAATTAGCACTGTAGAAGCTTGTTTATCCGAATCTCCAATTTACGAACACTCACGATTTTACAAACTAGTGGGTATATGCTATCTTAATTAAAAAAATATTAAATGAAAACCTGATTTAAATTATAAGTGAAAAATTTTAAAACTAATTATGTTTATGAATGAGCGTATTATTTAAAATTAGTTCAACAGACGCTTGTTTTACGAACATCTAATTCATGAACTATACATTCACGATTTTACGAATTATTGGATGTACGGTATCTTAATTAAGGAAAATATATTGAATGGAAACCTGATTTAAATTATAAGCGAAAAATATTAAAACTATAACTACGTCTTCAAGTTAATTTGTATTTATTCTTAAAATAAAATTTCTGCATTAAGTGATTGTTTTTATGAGACTCTAATTTATGAACACTCGGGATTTTATGAACTAGTGGATGTATGAACTATGCCTTAATTAAGAAAAATATATTAAATAAAAAAAGACTTAAATTATAAGTGAAAAATGTTAAAACTAAAATTTCATTTACAGATGAGCTGATATTTACTCATTATTTAAAATTAGAACAATAGGCGCTTGTTTTTACGTACCCTTATTTTACGAACACTCACGCTTTTACAAACTAGTGAATATGTTGAACCTTAACTAAAAAAATATATTAAATGGAAATATGACTTAAATTATAAGTAGAATGCTTTTAAACTATAATTACATTTGCGAATGAATATAATTTATTCAATAAATAAAACTAGTATAATAGGTGCTCTTTTTTATGAAAACTCAAAATTTTGCAAAGTAATGGCTAGCGTCTCTACTATGGTTCCCTAGAAACAATGAAAATTTTAATTTTCATTTACGAACTGAAATCATCTACAATTTCTTCTTTACGAAATAATTTTCATACATCTCCTAATGCTGTTAAGTTTTTATATATGATTTATTTTTCTCATTTCTTATGTGTAATGGTTAAGAAACTTGATTCAACATTTTTATTAGGGAATCGTAAATCCTTCGATTTACGGATATGGAAAGCTTATATTGAATTTCCAGTCTTATTGAAATAATTCTGTTTTAAGTTGTCAAACCTAAATTAACTCCTGCTATACAGAGCATGCTTTAGAATAACTTCAAGTGCAATAATTGTAAGGTATCTTAGGTTGAAATTATCATAGCTTCCACTCGCCTTCTGAAATAGACATTCTTAGTGAATGTACTTGCAAATCATATATTTGGCATGCTGGCTTCATGAAAGAAACCAACACATCCGAAGAAGAAAAGAATGTTTAATTGATGACTTCAATTTTGCTAAAAAATTCCATTCTTCACCGAAATTTCATTTCAGGGTCATTTATATATGAACTCAGATGAAATTGTTATGTAAGAAATATCAGATAATTAAATGATTAAGAGTATAATGAATAAAAAAACTATGCTTTTAAAAATGTAATTTGAAATCGAGGAAAAGCGATTATTTTGCCAAAATCTTGTATGAATCAAATGAAAAAATAGAAAATATTAAATGATGGCGTAAATAAAGCATTATTTGGCACAAATGACTTATAATCCAGGATGCAGAATTCTAAAATGTTTTGGCGATGAAGAAATGTTGCCAAGTTGACGTTTAGTGATGTGTGTGCTGAGGTAAATACTAGGGTTGCCAAAACAGAATATTTTGAATAATTTTTATAGGTATCAATGTCTGACGAAATAAAAGCCAGAATGCGAGGTGCATAAGAAAATTCGCCAAAAAAATCACCAAACTTAGAATTTCCCATCCTGGATTATACGGCATCAGTATCTATTATTCTTAAGATTAAAAAGATTGTTTACATAGACTGCATATATTAATTTAGAATTCTATTAATTCATGCAATTTTTTAAAAACTTATAAATCACATCCTGGCTGATTG
The DNA here is from genome assembly GCA_030067965.1 of Latrodectus elegans. Classification (NCBI taxonomy): domain Eukaryota; kingdom Metazoa; phylum Arthropoda; class Arachnida; order Araneae; family Theridiidae; genus Latrodectus; species Latrodectus elegans. The sequence goes on along the minus strand of CM057821.1, from coordinate 77,368,862 downwards.
AAACTAACCATAAAGTCAATGTTTTGTCTTGCCTTTTTCATTTTACTTTTTCTTCTGTTCTATGGTTAATGTGCTAATTGCTTGATTCAATGATAAACGACTTCTCAAACCAATGATTTGGTCCTTGTATAAGAAATCGTTTTATTAAGAAAGGGAGCTACGACACTATTCTCAGACATTCGATGGTGAACTTCGCCTTATTCGCTGTTTCTTGAAGAAAACTATTTGAAGTCAGGCAGCCAATTCGTCGACAAGTCGGATTTAGGAGGCAGTCACAATACGTTGAAATGTAGATAAAATGTTATATGACATCATGGATGTTTTAAACCAATGATAATTGTAATAAAATGATGCATCTATCATCGCAACTGGAATGAAAGAAATAACTATTTTATGATTAATACGATTAATTTTTAGTTTGCTTCAGTTTCTTATACAATGCATATTAAGTAATTTTTTATTCTAATAGCAGTTTATATATAGTGAGGAGCTTGGTTACAAATTTGTTTAAAATGTAGGAGATAATATTTTAATTTACGAAATTTTGATATTAAGAACTACTGGCCTCTCAGAATTCGAAAGAAAGAGTGTCTATTGTATATCTAATAGCCATACTATGTTATAAAAAATACCGTAGTAATGAAATACGAAGCTAAATTAATGTACAATTTTTCTCACATTTTGGTTAATAGAAATACATATTTTTAAGTATATACTTTGTGTGTGTGTGTGAAACATATAAAAATGATTTCACTTTTATACGAGAGTCACTCTGAAGTATTTGAGATACAACTAGGTTTTCAAAGTTATACTTACAAAATTTTAGGTGTGTTCAAAGAAGTTTCCTCCAGCATCAATGCACTTTTGTAGACGAATTTTCCAGCTTCAAGATTAAATGCCTCAAGCCAATCATTTCTTGGAATAGATGAAAAAAATGCATTTATAGATACATCAATCTCTTCTTCTGAATGAAAACGACGTCCACGTAAGCTCTTTTTTAGATTAAAGAATAACCGAAAGTCGCACATAGCTAGATCAGGTGAATACGACGGATGTTCGATCACTTTAATTTGTTTTTGTTTAAGAAACTCAACTGGTAATCCATCTGCATGTGAAGATGCATTAGCATTGTGAAGCATTAGTCCCCTAACATTCAGCTCTTGTAGAATTTCTGGAAGACATTTAGTGGTACGCCAGTTTGCTGTTACTGTCTTCTGTCCTTCCAACTTGATGGCTTTGACCAATCACGTACTTCTGAAGAAAACGGCATACATCACTTTTTTCAAAGCGCGTTGTTTTTTCACCATTGTCGGCTGGGATCATCTTCAAACACCCTTACTTTGTTTTCTTGACGTGTTGGAACGTCAAAAAACGGTATGTACGTTTCTTCACCTGTTACAATTTTAGAATTGATGCGGTGGCCACCATCATTTAGCAATTTAAGAGTTTCTTTACTGATTCTGACACGCTCCTCGTTTTGGTGCTCAGTTAGATTATGGGGAACCTAACAGCAAACTACTTTTTTCATATGTAATTCTTCATGAATGATTTTGTGTATGGCTGTGGATCCAATGTTAAGTTCCTTCTGTATCATTTGATAGGTAAAGATTATTGTCGTCCATTAACATTTTTCATATGGCAGACACATTATCCGGGATTACTGCCGATGGTGGTCTTCCTGTGTGTTCTTCATCCTGAAGAAAATTGCGACCTCTTCTCAATTCTCCAAACCATTTTAAATACAGTAGCACGAGCTGGAGATTCATCACCGAATGCTAATTGCAACCGTTGAATGCATTCTTCTTGATACAATCCTGCTTTAAAATCGTAGAAAATCATAGCGCGAAAATGTTCACGTGTCAACTCCATTTTCACTTCTGTTTAATATTTATTCTACGCTAAACAAGTTGAAGTAAGTCAGAAAAAAATCGTGTTCTCTGTTAAAAACTTTGTATTTTAAAATTAAACCGTTCTTTTCATTTTGTAAATTCTTGTCTGCGCGTATCTCAAAAATTTCAGAGTAACCCTTGTAAGGCATTCTTTGTAAACTTTTTACAGATATTTCGTAAAACTGCACTTAAAAGTCGGATTTTTTTTTCAGAAACCAAAAATGGAAAAAGCAATTAATTCTTTTTTGGTGTATTCCGTTTTTAAAGTTATGTTAAAGTATTTTAATCATAATCAATTATAGATTATAATGAAATTTGAGATAAAATGTTTTTATTAAATGTAATTAAACTTAAAAATGTTTACACATGTTTGAAAAATAATATAAGAACTATAAAAATAGGGCATTAAAAAGGAAAACAAGCAAATTAAAAATTATTTGTCTTTTCTACTGTACGCGTGACGGTTAATTTTTCCAATTTTATTGTCTTGTGTACCATTAAATAACAGAAAGTATGCTTTCTAAATGGATGTTTTAGATGATATAAAATGTTAAAACCAGTTTTTAATCAATATCTGTAGATGAAAATTGGATCTAAATGAAAAAGGGTTTTCATCCAATGCATGATACATCTTTATGCGATAAAGCAAGGGAAATGTTTGTTCCATTGGTAGCAATATATTTACGTGAAATTGGATACTCATTGATGATTGTGTGAAACAAACTGACTGCTGAATGCTTATCTTTCAGTCCATTAGTTTCAGGAATTGAATTCCGTCCAGGACTTCAATAGTTGGAGTGTTTCAAATCTATTTTAAATTTGTTGGTTTTAGCCACATTAGATCTCATGTTCGAAATATGGCTGTAGAGTTGTATACAAATAAAATCTGTTTCGGCAATAGAAATAAGTTGGTATTTTTCCATTTCACCAGCGCAAGCTATAAAATTTCCAAATGATATTACCGACCACAAGCAAAAGATAATGAGCTGGCATCTCTCAGTAAAAGTTATTTCTGGTGTCTGTCCTTCAAAGTAAAATATGATTTCACTGCATTTCTAACTTTTTATTTCTCATTCGAATTCTCTTGTCACTAATAATAGCAGTTCGACCAGTTTTGAGCTGGGGGAATAGAATAGTATCTAAACTTAAATCTCATTTATCTGTTGTTTTACTAATCCAATTATTATATGACTAATATTTGAAACCAGCAGCAGTAAAATCAAGGTTAAAAAGAATATATGAATCACCTTGCTAACTGAATATTATATAGTAATAAAACAATATTCACTAATTAAACAATATTTTATTCAACGTTAAATACCGCCGAAACAATTTTGTTGATATTAAACGGCAACTATGGTCAGAATACCAATCTTGTTGTTTATAAGCGCAAAGAATTTTTATGATCATTTTTAACAATTTTCTACGGAATTTAAGAAATTTAACTATAAGCATTAAGTTCATTAATATGTTAATATCCAAAAAAGCTTAACATAATAATTGCACATTAATATATCAATTTTATTCAGAAAATAATACAATAGTTTCTTGTTGATAAATTATATTTTTATTAATACTTAATTTTTATTAAATTAGTGTCTATTAACTATGGATATATAATAAATAAAATTAAATATAATGTTTGATATGTTATCTAAATATTTTATAATTGCAGTTTTATAAATTAACTCTTAATGAACTTTGTTATGTATGTTATGAAATTATTTATATATGAATATAGGTTTTATTTTCCCTTGTAAGAAATATCAATAATCATTTATTCAGAATTTATTCACTGTATTTTCAGGATTTTACAATTATACAATGCTTAATGGAAATTAGCAATTTGAAATATTATAAATGATAAATATAAACTGATTATATAATATAATAATAAATAAACTGATTATATAATAACTTAGCAATTACTATGAACATTCATTAACTAAGTTATTGAATTAATTTTTCTCCATACTTGAGAAAAGTTTCAATGATATAAGAATAAATAAATCACAATTATAATATCAAATTATAAATATCAAAAATTATTTATTATAATATCAATATTCGTTATTATAAATATCAAAATTTTACTATAATTTTTGATATTTTATAATAACGACTCTCAAATGTAGGCACCTTTTTTTTTACACAAAACTAAATTTCAAAATATTCAGTAAAAATTCATGTTTAATGGAAAGTTAACATTTTTATAATCTCAAATTTAAAGCACATTTTCCTTATTCTTAAAAGATATTTAATAACTGACGAGAACACACTCCGTCATTAAAAATGCATAATCTCCTTTTCGATCTTTCAATAACATTTTAATCGGTTTTTGAATATAAATTCTGTTTCACATATTTTCTTAATTCTGAAGCATAAAATGACTTTGAGAAGAAATTTATTTTTCACTAAAAAAAAAAAAAAAAAAAAAAAAAAAAAAAAAAAAAACGGATAAATTTCATTTATTTTGCTGATAAAAGACGATCTTTATTTTAGATAAAAGCACTTTCTTTCGCTTTGTGAAAAAATTTGCAATACATATTTTCAGATTTTAATGAATGATTTGGCGTTGAACAAATTCCTTGAAGTAAATATTTTGTCTTTGACCGTATACTTATATATCGATTATTCTTTTGCAGTTTTTATCGTAATCATTTTCGCCTTTAATGTTATATAATTCATCTTCATTCTTATCAAATCGTTTCTATTAATATTTTTTTAACTTCAATGTTAATGGAAATTTTTTTGAAAGAAAAAGTATCAATTTTCCAAAATGAGTTATAAATGATTAAAACAAAGATGGAGGATTAACAGTCAAGAAATTAATGTGTTTTTGAGATAGGTGTATTTTTGCAGGAAATGTGAAATAGCTCGTTAATCACTTTTATCTGTTTAATATTATATAATCATCTTCATATTTATCTAACTCAATCTTTATTTCATCAATCATGTTATTAATATTTTATTAACTTCAAAATTATTGAAAAATTTTCTGTTAAAAAGGAAATTTTTCTGTTGTGATAAATGAACCATAAATGATTAGTATAAAGATGCAGAATTAACTGTCAGGAAATATATCCATTTCTTAGATAGATATCCTTTAACACGAAAAGGAAAATAATTGGTTATATTCATGGAAAATTAATTATGGTATCCAATCAGTAGCCAAAGAAGTGAAATGGTCGCTAAGATTAGGAATTTAGACCCACTATGCTATTAAGCTAATCATACCAAAGTTTAAAAAAGATTTCGTGTTTAATTACTAATTCGTGATTCCTTAAAAAACTGCATGGAAATTATAATTCGATGTATAAATATTTGAACAACATTAATTCAGGCATATTTCGATTCTTGAAAGTTAACTTTATTTAAATAAAGAACTTAATTTTCTTTAATCAAGGTAAATTGAAGCAGTTGAATGCAGTATCTTAATCAAAATGTTACTAAAATGGCTAAATTGGATTACATGTGAAAATTCTGCAGGATACTAAAAAAATTTTTCTTATTAATTGTATCAACTTTTTCTTCGCAAATTTAATCATCTTTTTTTAAACATTACATTAAGCATACTTTAAAATATTATCGTTAAATTTATTATGTTTTTAGCATTATCCATATTAGTTTAATCATCTTATATAGTTTATTCATTAATTTTATCATTTTTGAATGCTATCCATATTAAATTCCCCAAAATTATTAACGTAATAATTAATTTAAAAATGTTTACCAATATTATCGTTGCCTTAAACTTACTTTTCATTTTCCTCATTAATTTAATAATTAATTTAGATGTCTTTAGTAATATCATTATTAATTTCATCATCGTTATCACTAACAATGTAATAAAAATAATAATTTAATTTAAATTCTAAGAGAATTTATTTATATTTACAAATTAGCTGAAATTTATTAAAATAATAAAACTATTTTTAAAATTAACATTTGCTTTATTTATGATTCCAGTGACTTTATAAATGGAAACAACTGTCACAAGCTCTTAAAATAGATTATTTTAGGAATGAAATCAATAACTTTTCAAGATATTTTTATTAAACTGAGAACTTTATTTATGATTGATTGATATTTATGATTGATTTTTAATCTATCAGCAGAAAAAACTACAATGTTGCATTCTTAAGTATCTATTAGATAATAATTTTTAAAATTATTTCAATTAAAAAATTTAAAGTCAAAATATCTACAGCAATGTAAATTCATATTCTTTATGCAAAATATTCGGCTATTTTTAGTACAGCTATTATTCAGTTCAATTTAATCAACAAAATTGAAAAGTTCTGTTTTTGGTCTAAGTTAAAAAAAATTCAAAATTCTAATGTAATTTCAATAACGAAAACTTTTTATGAAAATGAAAATCAATTAAAATTGCAAATGCGTTGATAAAGTAATTAGTAGTAATATAAACATGTTAATATTCAAAAAACTTTCTTTCTGTTATATGTTCATCCGAATCTAACTTAAATAATCTGAAAAGAATTAAAAAAAAGAAAAAAAAATTGTTAAATCACAAATGTGATTAGGTACAGAATTCTTAACTTATTTCTTATGCTAAATCATTTAGATTGAAAAAATGATGCCACCAAAATTCACTTAAGTTTAATGCATGAAATATTTCTTAGAGTAAATAAAAAAAAACTAAAAAAAAAAAAAAAAACTAAAAAAGGAAATAAAAATAAAAAAATAAAAATGTCGATTTCTTTCGTTCATTTGTAAATTCATCTTCTCCTACATAACCCTATTTTTATGATAACATGTTCTCGTGAGTTAGAATATGAAATTTCGGAGTGGTTATTTGTGTTATTTATGAAAGCTTAATGCGCTTTATTTTGGGAATCTCAAAACAGATTCCAAATGAAATGAAGAGAAATGTAAAAATTTCTTTCGACAACACCCGTATGTTTGAATTTTCAGGAAGAATTGATCTGCTTTTATGAGATTAACCTTTTCTTATTTTTATTCTAAAAGTCAAATTTAATTATTTCGATATTTGTTTTATTGGATTAGTTGAAATATATATATATATATATATATATATATATATATATATATATATATATATATTCACACTACTGGCCATTAAAATTGCTACACCAAGAAGGCGACATGCTACAGACGTGAAATTTATACGAAAGAAAGAAGGTGCTGTGATATGCAAATGATTAGCTTTTCAGCGCATTTAGACAAAGGAGGCGCCATTAGTGACACCTACATTGTGTTTAAATGAGGAAATTGTTCAGCCGGTTCCTCATACACAAATTGCATTTGAACGTTGTTGCCTGGTGAAAAGTTTTTGTGATGCCCCGTGTAAGAAGGAGAAATGCGTACCAGCACGTTTCTGACTTTGATAAACGTTGAATTGTAGCGTACCGGGATTGCGGTTTATCTTATCGCAGTATTGCTGCTCGCGTCGATCGAGATCCAATGACTGTTAGCAGGATATGGAATCGATGGGTTCAGGACGATAATACGGAATGACATGCGGGATCTAAACGGCCACCTATCACTAGCAGCCGAGAAGACAGGCATATTATCCGCATGGCCGTAATGGATCGTGCAACCACGTCACGAGCCGTGAGTCAAGAAACGGGGTTGTTTGGAAGACAACAAGTGTCTGCACGAACAGTTCGACGACGTTTGCAGCAGCATGGACTCTCAGCTCGGAGACCATGGCTGCGGCTTCCCTTGACGCTGCGTCATAGACAAGAGCGCCTTCAGTGGTGTGATCAACGACGAACCTGTGCGCACGAATGATGAGAAGTCATCTTTTCAGATGAATCCAGGTTCTGTGTACAGCATCATGATGGTCGCATCCATGTTTGGCGGCATCGTGGTGAACGCACACTGGCAGCGTGCATTCGTCATCGTCATACTGGCCCATCACCTGGCGTGATGGTATGGGGTGCCATTGGATACACGTCTCGGTCACCTCTTGTTCGCATTGACGGTGCTTTGAACAGTGCACGTTACATTTCTGGTGTGTTACGACCCGTGGCTCTACCCTTTATTCGAGCCCTGCGAAACCCTACGTTTCAGCAGGATAATGCCCGACCGCATGTTGCCGGTATTGTACGGACCTTCCTTGATACGGAAAATATCCGGCTGTTGCCCTGCCAGCACGTTTTCCAGATCTTTCACCAATAGAATACATCTGGTCAATGGTTGCCGAGCGGCTGGCTCGTCACCAAACGCCAGTCACTACAGTTGATGAACTGAGGCATCGTGTTGAAGCTGCATGGGCATCTGTACCTGTACGTGCAATCCAATCCCTGTTTGATTCAATGCCCAGGCATATAACTGCTGTTAATACTGCCAGAGGTGGTTGTTCTGGGTACTGATTTCTCAGGATCTATATATATATATATATCCATCCAAATATTTTGAAAATTTAATCACTTATTATTTCTAGTATAATATTTTTGTCCAATAAATATCATTTTGTTATCTGCATTTCTTCCTGTTGTAGCAATTTTAATGGCCAGTAGTGTATATATAAATAAACTAAGGTAACGAAATTAAATAAATTATTCATATAATATTACTGTCATTAAAAGTTAAGTGTTTATGACTTTGGGAGAATCGAAATCCTTACATACTGTTTTTATTAAATATAAATTCTTAGCACAAATCATCATCATCTATAAAAGTAGACATGTTTTGAAATATGCTTTGGTAATAATAAATATTTCTGTTAAATTTCTCTAAGAACGTTATTGGATGACTAAACATCTGCAGTACCCGTTCCTCTCTTGTACTCGAGTTTTCTAATGAGTACGCGTTTCCTGTAATATGAGCCTGAAGCATACTTGTTACTTAAGGGTATCGAAATATCACTTATTGAGCCTGCGTCGAGGAGTGATGAGTGGTAGGGGAGGGAGGGAGGGGGAACACCGTTATTTTCAACAAACTTTTCCTCCATCCTACTTCAGGCTTTAGATTTTCTAGAGTTTGAAAATTTCTAAATGCTGTGTTTCTGTACTTGCTAGGAACGTGTTGCGAACGTTATTTAACGATCCAGTACGTGTTAATATTAATGAGTATTTTCTCGATGTGTGTTAATCTACTGTAACAACGTAGTGATTTAAATGGGAATAGGAAAATTATGTCTTGTGTGCATGTATAAAAATGTATGGATGTGAGAAAAGAGAAGTGTTTTTCAGATATTTGAAAGAAGATAATTTGTGAATAGGAAGAGTTGGTGATTTTATTTGTATACCCTCTGACGGAAATTACATTATTATTATTATCTATAGTACTTTAATAATTACTATTTTCTGATTTCGAAATGTTTGTTGCAATTAGAGTTTAAGAGATTTTTATGCAAGGATTACTTTCAATTGTTTCTTCAATTTTTGAAAAATTCCCAACTTTTTTAGGTAAATCAGATAGAAAATATTTAGTTTCCTGGGTTATTTTTTTACTTCGTTTATAATTTTGCCATACGTTCTTCGAAGAAATTTGCATGTCATATTTCAGGATTATTTTTTTATAATAGATTTTTTGCAAAAATATATAAAATTATATACATGTATTAGAAAAAAATCTAAAAAAAATCACAATATTTACAAAAAAATCCCGAAAAAATATAAAATTATATATAATTTTATAATTTCTTACAACTTCTTTTTTTCAAAAAAATCAAATCAAATAAATGATTAAAAATAAATGAAATGTAGCGAATCCTATTAAACTAATTCTATAATCCGAAAATCTTTATGCAAGTTTCTGTAAACGAAGTATGCTAATTTTTAAAATTTTTAAAGCCAGTGAATTACAATTCTGGTCATAACGCATTTTTCTAGGGAGCAGCATTAACTATTCTTGGTATAAAACCGAGTACCATTGCAGTGAACTCTCATTTTTTTTAATCATTTATTCTGGTGAGAGAACAAATGATGCCATTAACACCTTGTTGTTAATTTAACAGCAAACAGGACATTAGCAAACGGAAATGTACTGTCAGATCACGTGAAGGTTGGTGAATAAATCAACCAATGCTTATTATAACTTTTATCGTATGACCCAATAATAGCAGCAATGCTAATAGAATATCGACCAATTTGGAAGTTCAATTTTGCAAGATTGGGCGATTGTTGGAGGGGAGCATCTTTGTCAGCCATCCATCAGCATGATTCTCTGTACCTAGCCTTGAGTTAAGCTCTACCAGTTAGATAGAACTGGTAGAGCTTAACTCAAGGAAATGAATATTAACTCAAGGAAAATAACAAATGAGTCGGGTAGAATCTTCGTGATTCTAAAGCAGGGACCAATCATCCAAATTAGTACAGCGTTTTCTATATCCTTTATGATACATCTCAATCAGTTTTTCTAAATTTGGATTTGGCTCGCTAAATAATGTAACAGATCCGACTTTAGCCCCATAACACTGGCTGGGATCTGCACTGATATCACAGAATGTCCTCATGGTTGGTTTTGTTGTATACAATGCTTAACAATGGTTTCTGCTTATCTTTTGTATCAATTGACCATCTCATTAGTTTACGTGATGGCTCCTCCCACAAGTCCCAATCAGCTTTTGTTTCACAAATACATACAACCATTTGTTTGAGGTGATGGCATGGGCTATCTATTTCCTACATCAGTAGGTGCAGCTTCATGTGTAACTTCATGCAGCCCATGTGTAACTTTAAAAGCACAATGATTTGCTGATTCCATAATGATTCCGATAGCATAATTATTCATGGCTCATTGTTCTTGTGACAATGCTCAATAAGATAATACCATACACAATGTATATATATAGACTACCTAAGGGCTATTATTATTTTTCCTTAGCCAGCAAGTTTACCAAATCTTTCTCCAATGGAAGATGCCTGGAATAAGTTAGGCCGCTAGATATTGATTCTCTAAAATGTCGCATATATGAAGCAACAAATGAGGAATATTTGACCAGTCTTTGGAATGACATTATAAATACGTGTCATTTCCTAAAGACGCATCAAAACAGTCACAAAACTGTTAAACATATCACTCCAATAGTAGCAAATAGAATAATTAATATTAATCAAATTAAACTGAAATGCAAATCCTTAATAATAACTTATGAAAATTATTAAACTTTAGTTAGCGTTAAGTTTCTCAATCAATGATTGACCAAAAAGTAAAAATTTTAAACATTACTTAAAATGCAAAAAAAATTTGATATTATTTAAGTGCCATTTGCCTAATAATATTTAAGTGCCAATTAAAGATTTTTAAAGATAATTTAACAGACGGAAATAGAAAGGCTACAAAACATTGGATTATCTCAAGTATTTTGCTTCTGAGAACGACCAATCAAAACAATGCCTCATTTTTAGTATAACAGTGGAAAATATTCAAAAAATCTTTAAGCGGCAATCCCCATATGTCATTGTAAAGGGCAGAAAGTAAAGGCAATACCTGCTACATCAGCCTCTATTTCAGAATTTTTGCAGAGACAAATGTAATTCTGTAACGTTACGTAGTCGTAATTTCCTGTTTATCAACGTTGGAGGGGCTTAAACCTAAATCCTTCAATTGTGAAGAGCATAATCTTACCTTTGTATATCGGAGAGGTCATAAGCAAATGCGCTTTAGCAATATATTCTGGGCAACTTAAAGGTCTAAGGTTATAGTTAGATATCTCAATATTCACTGCGTATCTTGTCTCGCAAATAATAGGCCATGCTCACATATCGCAAGAAAGAAACTCGAAAAAGACTTAGCATTCTTCCTCCCAGATCCTGCTCAAGCTCAACCACTTCTGTTGCTCAGCAGTGACTGAGATTAAACCCAGGGACTTTTAGTTTGTTTAGTGCTGCACTATACCACTATAGTACAATAGTACAATGAGCCAAAGCGAAATCTTTAAAGAATAACACTTATATATATATATATGAGTAAACTACAAATATGCTGTTGTTATGTAATGCCTATTTACCAGGATTTTCACCTGTCAGCACTACAAGAGGCAAAAGTGATATCACCTTAACGTGTCACCCAGTTGGTGTGGCATCGTATTCCTGATAAGGCGTCTTTGTAATTTTGAAGCAGGGACCAAACGGAAGATCCCTGGATTAGTGCTGTCTTCTGAGGTATCATTTCACGTGGAGGACATTGTAACTGTGATATGTTTAACGTGCCCCATCCACCATTAGCGAACTCTACGGATGTTCGATTGGGTCGGACATCGAACTCACCACCTTCAGATAAGGTGAACGAACACCTAAACCAAATTTTTGGGTCACGTGTTTCAATCTGGTGCACATGAGAAAGGACATTCAATGCCGAGGGTACCAGATAGGAACAAAAGGGTGCGCTGGTTTCTTTTGATCCATTTACAGGAAGAAAGTCGGACTTCTTTCCCAGTTTTATATCAAAGTCTTATTCGAACCCCTCCCCACTAAATGAGAGTCGAGGGTCATAACCGCCATACAGGCTGGGCGGCACCACCTTGGCTTAAATAACAAATATAAATAACAACATGATACTTGTATAAAATTTATTAGCATATAAAACATTAAATTTTGTTAGTCAAGCACTGTATTTTTGTTACATGATAGTTATGCATTCTAACCTATAACGAGACTCGAAAGGAAATAAATTAAATGAGCAGCCTCAATCCCGCAACAATGTTTCTTTTCTTTTCCCATTTTTTTGCGATTTCAAAATTTTCCGAAGAAATAATCATCGGAAAATGTTGAAAGTTTTCCCTCCTTTTCACAGCACCGTGAAATAAGTGATAAACTGCTCTAGTGTGGCTCGTTTGCTACTTTCTTCTAAAAACGGAGCGCGAGAAATATAAAGGACCTGACACGAAATAGAACACCACGTGAGTTTTCGTAATGTTCCAAAAAAGCAGAAATGGTTCCAAGGGGACTGCCTCGTGTACTCAGTTTTCAATTTCTTTCATAAAATGAATTATGTGCCAACTTATTGGTGCTGCCAACATAATTCATAAAATAATACTTTTTTTTACTTCCGATATTTTTTTAACCCTTCGATTTGTTAGATGTTGTTAAATTTATTTTTTTAATGACAAAGCTGCCCAAGTACGCTAGAAAAAATTGAATTTTCAATATTAAGACTTCGTATTGTATTGTATTAATCCCCAGAAATATAGGGATAAAATAGAAATATATAAATATATATTTTGAAAACTTTGGCAAATATTATTGATATATATTAATGTTATAGCACATATGCCGTGTAATCCAAGATGCCAAATTTAAATTTTTTTCTGGCGATGAGGAAATTTTTCCGAGATGACGTATTGTGATGTGCGTGAAGCCATAAATACTAGGGTTGATAAAATTGAATTTTCTGCATATTTTTTATAGATCACCATATTTATGTCGTAATAAAAACCAGGTTGTCAGATGCATTAGAATATCCGCCCAAAAAAATTACCAAACTCAGAATATGACAGCTACCTACACAGTTCTGTGGTCAGAGTGCCTCACTGCGTACAAGGAGACCCTGGGTTCGAATCCCACTTCGGACTTGGATGTACTTTCTCTCTCTATCTTTTCTGTCTTTGTCATTTGTTTGTATGAATGAGCTGTGAAAGGTTGCCTACCCTATAAACGGGAACCTATGGCAAGTGTGTGTACTGAAGTAGTCAAATTCCACACCAAATTACGGGTCAGTTGGAAAAGTGGAGCAGAGCACCCCATATTGCCAGCCTAGCTGGCATAAGACAACAACAATGGAATTTGACACCCTGAATTATACGGCATTTGTGGATAAATTATAAAATTAAAAAAAAAATACTGTCAAATATTAATGTTAAGAAGGTAATAGTTTTCAAGAAAACTAGTAATTGGAAATATTGCACAATATTTAAAAGCGATCAATATTAAATATTGTGCAATATTGATGGTGAAGAAAATTCGATCGTAACCAATGTTAAACAATGGAAATGGATCCAGTGTTTTTGTTTTTTCCTCACGCTTCTACCGAAACCAATGCTTCGAGATTGAGTAGTGGTCAGATTTAGGCATGTTTCTATCTATAGCCTAAATTTCCTTCCGATAGTGATCTTCATAGATATTTTGCCATATTGTGCATCGAAAAAGAAAGCCAGGAATTCTCTCAAACACCTCTCACTACAGATTTGCTTATAAAAGCTCAGTATTCACCTTTCATTGTTCAGCAACGAATCGAATTTGAGACTCATTACATTCGAGAGACCAACCTTACGACTAATTCACAGTTTGGTCTGAGTAGTAGTACCATCTATCGGATGAGTCTTAGAGCAAAATCGTATTTTCCCCCCTCGTGGTGCTCTGGTTAAACGAAAGACTCATCCTACTGACTTAATTTCGATGAGTCGTCTGCAGAGCGAGCTTGACTCGTCCAAATGTCATAGGTAACAACAACAACAACAACAACAAGTATTCTGAAACAATATTTTTACTCAACTCTTTTCCGAAGCATATGGATAATACACTTGCAGTTAAGTTTTGTTTGCTTCTGAAAGAGAAATAATTTTATACAATCAACACACTTTCAAATAACAAAGTACATTCAAAATGGAGAAATTCCAACTACCTTCAATGTTTTGGCCGAGAAACTTATTTTCTTTGACATCCGTTGACTTGTTTATCCAATTGTTTATTAAATATCCTTTCGACCACAAGTACGTAAAACTCGTTGAAGAAAATTTGCATCATCGCCGTCCATAATTAAAGCGAAGAAGTATCACTCATTCCCTCGTTCTCATTCTCGCACTCAGATGGAGCGGGGACGGGATATGACTCGAAGAAGAATTCTCAAGATGTATGCAGATTGTTAATTCATGAAGGAATTGCATAATTACTCACGCTAGGAACTCTGGGAGTTCTTGAATCATGATGTTCGCATTTGTCAGCGTTGGATTACATCTTAGTGAGGTGAGGGCGCAACCTGCGTCTTTCTCGCGGTATTAAAATGGACATTCTTCATTAAAGTTAGACTCAAAATACGCGAGTCAAGATTATTAAATTACTCAGAATTTGAATTTGAGAAGAGAATATTTTTGAGTAGCAAAATTTAACTTTTCATTTGCTTATAATGTGTGGTTCTTTGGGTTTATCAGGGACTAGTCGTAAGTCAGCATTCTTCTGTGTGGAAAGTCTTCAGTTTGATTCTAAATAATCTTGAACAACTGAAAATGAATTCCGTTTTCCATAGAAAATCTATTGAGGTGAATACATCATAAATTAGTGGAAGATCCGCATTCTACAGTGAGGAAGGTTTCGGGTTCGATTCAATATGCTCTTTCATGCTCTCTTCTCTGCTTTTCAATATCAAATCGGTTAAAATGAGTGCTTATGTGCTTTCCGGGTTAATGAATAATCTAAAATTTTCTCTATAGAACTATGCTAAACGAATGTAGAGAAAGCCTTGCAACAGTTTCCTGTGTTAAGCCTGTTCACTAGGTGTTGCCAAAAATTATTGTGTAATTTCAGAAGTATTGTAATAAATACTCAGTGTATAAGGTAAAACATAGAGGAGTAGCTTGGCATCAGAGCTTAAGCAATATTTATTTAGCAGCATTCATCTTTGCCATGTTACTAGTGTGATATATAATACGTATATAGTGCACATTATATACTTGAAATTTTATAATTAAAATATGTATAAAATGGTGTACGCGTAACCGTATTTCTTAAGCTTATCTGTTATGTTAGTGCCAAGTATTCTACACCAAGTGGTACGTATTTTAAAATATAAAATATTTTATCATATAATATGAACTATACTAAAGATGCGAACTTATCAATAGCCTTACTATCAAGCTATCAAGGATTTTAGTTTAAAATACATTTGCACAAAATATATTACACGTAATAAATTGTAATTCTAAGTACTAAAATGTCAAATATTTCAGGAATTTATGAATTGAAGTTCATTCTATTTTTTCATTCTAATTGTAGCTTAAGGAATATAGATTTGTAAAACTTGCCAAGAAGTCCGTAGAAGAATCAATGTCGACATTAGCAAATTTTTCATAAATTTTCTAGAAATAGTTAATACCATTAAAATAAAAAAATGTTACAGAAAGAACCACTGTTTTGAAGCGTCTTTTTCTAAAAAAACATCAAGCAACATATTTCGTGAGATTATGAGTGGCAACGGTGATATGGAGCCATTTTTTTCACACAAACCATCCATTCCCAAATGCCCTTGGATGTAATTTAAGTTGTTTCTTCATTGAAGCAACAAGGCATGTGGATAAGAAACGAATAACGTGATATTCTTTTGTCTATCAAGCGTCATTTTACTTTTCAACCTTTTAATAGATTGGTTTCACCATCCATTCTGTCTAGTGGTCAGCATGACTGACTACTGATAGGGAGGTCCGGGGTTCAAATCCCTTTCGAGCTCTCTATGTAAGATGTACTATCTCTTTCTCTCTCTCCTGTCTTTGTCTTTTCCTTGTATGAATCGGTTATGAATGGTTACCTACCCTATAAACGGTTGCCTATGGCATGTGTGTATTGAGGAAGTCGGATTCCAAACAAATTACGGTTCAGTTGGAAAGGGGATCACTGCACAATATTGCTAGCTTATCTGGCAATATATTTCCTATAGACAGAGACATCAACAACAACAGCAATTGGCGTATTTTCATTTGGAATTAATGGAGCATTAGGAAAAATTTTCTATTCTTTCGTGCATGAAAGTGTCAGATTTTGTAGAGATGGTGTGATGGTCTATGATGTCACATTATTGATAAGCGCACCGATGTCCATATCGTTAGAGATGAGCTCTGACGAGTCTCGTAAATAGGCTGCTAACTTTGTGAATGAGTTCCTTTTGGGGAATCATCTGAATGGCATAGCCAGCATGTTCCCCGGACATGAATCTAACAGAGCATAGACTAATTGAGCTTACTCTCCTCAAACTCTAAAGCAACAGGAAGTTCTTCTATAGGAGTATATAGGTCAGAGTAATACAGCCCCGCAATAATAACATCATTCACTTTATGACCCAAAGATGTTCTACGTCAGCCCATACGCCTCACTTAAGAGATTTTCTTTTAAGGTGACATCTTTTTTTTATTTGTTTTTCTCATAATGCCAATTGATCTCTTTTATACCCAAATACTCAATAAAATGAGTTATTTTCTGCGAAATAAATGATATTTTTATCCCTTATATTCTACTACGTCAGTAAGAAATGTATCAATCAAGCAAACAATTTCTTCATGCTCAAGTTCAACCCATTTACTCAATATCTTCTTATTGTCTTGAGAACTGTTTTCCTAACTAATAATAGTTTTTATTAATTAATTTCGACAATAATATCAAATGCTCTTCTAATATACTTGCGAATCACAGATTACGCTAAAAATACATAAATTGTTTGCTCCTTTTGTCAAATGCTCTATTGTGAAATAATGTTATATATATTCTAAAACTATCCATTAAATAATTTATAATTATATTCGTTCGTTCTTTTATTTGGAACATTATTTGGACTAATTTTTTTTATCTAATTATACAGTAGTTGCGCTTGAAGAAAGTGTTCAAAGATACCATTCACAATAATTACTGTGGGTAATAATTCTCTAGTTTTTTTGTTTCAGATATCAGATCTCGTATAAGCACAATTTTCACTTTATAATGTTTTTTAAACGTAAATGAAGTATACTTACTCAAATTATGAAACAGTCTTCATAACCGGAATATTTAGTTTAGCGCTTTATAATATGCATTCATTAAAAGTAAATATATAACAAAAGAACAAAAATAATATATCTGATTTTAAAATCAGACGCTTCATTTATTAATATGAAATCATTTCGCTTAATATCGAATTACTGTGCACAAAACAACGGTGTTAATTGTTGCTTAAATTTCCACAACTAAAACAAAAGAATATTTAGATACATCATTTTCGTTTCCAAAGGCATCACAATCCTTATTATGATATTGTTTGATTCCTATTTATATGCTGTAAGCGGGAAAATAACAAATATGAAGAGTTATTGTAATTACTTATTGTTTATGTTTTTCTAATTAGTGAAAATTAGCGCAAAGTGTGGCATTTATGCAGTAATTTTGAAACTAAGCTACTTATTTACTTCCCCCATTTAACTAATTAGCTCAAAATTTGTTCCTATTCGTGAAAATTTATTCGGCAAAGCCATTAAAATTTTCAGACTTTTCTAATTTGTGCGATTAATGTATTTGCTTTATAAATTCATTGACTCATTAGAGTGTTTAATGTATATTAGTGCTAATTTCATTTCACACTGCGCATTATTTCTCTTGATTGTAAGTAAATAATTTTATGAACGTATCGCGTGTATTATATATAAGATTTGAAAAATTTAAAATTTTTAATAAGCATAAATTCAGAGTAAGAAGATGGTAATTATTAATCATAATAAATAAATGTATCTATAAGTCATTCGGTTTTATTAAATCAAATATTACCATATAAAGAATATATTATTTTAACGAAATTAATAGCAAATATTTTTTTACTATTTGTATTTCCTTTAGTCTTGTAAGTTATTCTTATCAGATTGTGATTGGCAGTAAAATAATTCGTTACTAAATACCAGGTATATGCATATGAAATGAGACGATTTTTTTTGAAAATAACTCAATAAATTTGCAAAAACTGTTAATATTTCTTTATTCGAAATAATATACATCGCTATCTACACATTTTCTCCATCTTCGGGTAATTTGTGAATACCGCACTAAAAAAACGATCGGTTTTTTGAGGCCAGCCAGTCATCAAGCCGAGATTTGACGTTTTCGTAAGATCAGGCAATGCGTGTCCCAATTATGCAAAAAGGTGTTAATCGGAAGGAATCAAGTCTGGCGAATAAGCCACATGCATTAAGTAAGGGCTCCCAAATGAGTACCTTAACGATGTCATTGGTCGGTTTAACACGGTGGCGTTGTCATCAAGGAAAATCACTTTGTGCTGCCGTTTCTTGTGTTGCTCGCGTTTTTCGAGTATATCATCGTTCAAATAAAGTAATTGTTGCTTGTAGCGATCAGCATTAACGCTTTCGCCGGGCTTAAGAAGCTCATAATAACTTGGCCCCTCCTGATTCTTGAAAATACACAGCATTGTCTTGTAGCCGAAGAGATTCGTCCTTGCTGTAAATTCAGATGTTTGTCCGGAGTCAACATATGATCGATTGCGCTTGGGATCCTCAAAAAAATCCATTTTTCATAACCAGTCGCAATACGATGGAGGTATGACTTGTGTTTGTAACGGGCAAGCAACATTTCGCACACGATTTTTCGGTTTTCCTGCTGACGGTCCATTAACTCATGTGGCACCCATTTACCGTTCTTTATAGCCTTTCCCATTGCTTTGAGATGACAGGAAACAGTGCTCTGCCAACATTCAAATGTTGGTTAAGATATTCTTGCGTTTGGCCATCATATTTATCGAGTAATGCTTATAATTCAGCATCTTCAATTTTTTTTTGCTAATTTGCCTCGATCCTCGTTTTTCACATCGAAATCATCATTTTGAAACTTTTTAAACCACTTGTAGCACTGCACATAGCTCAAAGCATTGCTGCCGTATGCTTCTACAAGAATTTGATGCGGTTCGGCAGCATTTTTCTTCAGATGGTAACAAAAAATTTATGCTGTCCGCAAATCTTGGTTGGAAAGCATAAAATTCGACATTTTCAACACAGTAAAAAAAAAATAAATAAAATAAATAAATAAATAAAAATAAAAATAAAAAATAAAATCTATGCTAAAACTCGACCAAATGTAAACTACACGTGAATATCAAAGGTTAAATTATAAAAAAAAATCACGTGTCATGGTTTCGTAATGTTTGCATATATGCGTGGGAACATGCGTCAGCAATCGTCTCATTTGATATGCATACACCTGGTACTAGGCTTTAATATATTAATTAATAATCTATTAGTTTATAAATCCATGACATTTTTAAATATAGAGTCAAGTAATTTTCAAATAAATAATAGAGTAAACAAGTTTACAAATTTTGCATAATTATATATATATTACTTTTCAGGTATTTTTGATGGGGAAATTTGAATATTTTAAAACGTTAAAATTTTACATTGTTGAAATTTGCTTGATAATTTTTTATTTTAATCAAATTCTAAGATTATTTGAAATAATGCACATTATTTTTGCTCATAAAAGCTACTAAACTTTTTTGTTATTTATTCATAAAAAAGTGATTTAAAATTCTTACACATTTCATTGCTGTGATAAAAATTTTGAGCATTTTGAAGAAAGCTTTCAGTAACTAGAAGCTAAAGAGATTTATTAAATTGAGCGTATTATGTATTTATAACAATTATAAATTTTTTTGCTATTACTTATTACAAATTTTACAAAACTAACAATAACATCTATTTATACGAATTATCTAACACATTTACAAAGTTACATTAAGCTATGCTTATGGTAAAATGTTTACAACATAAAAACAAAAATTGAAGCACAATTTTAAAATAAAAATATATACAAAAATAAATTAAGTACTTTAATACATATCAACCGTAAAATTTTGGAGTAATGAATAGTCGCAAGAAAATTTACAACGCTTAAAGTAAATTTGTAAAACATACTATAAATATATTTAAAGCGTTATTCGAACAATGACAACTGAACGGTTAGTTTTCTGGTCTTCTATGAAGCTGCTTGGTGGTTTGAACCCAGGGTTAGATGTAGTTAATAATATGTTCTTAAAATTGTTGGTTCTTACCTAACTAGCTGTAATAAATGGCCGTTACGGTGTAAACAAGTTCAATTAAACTAAACAATTAATTGCAGAGTTTGTTGTTAACATTTTTCGGTGTTTATGTGTAAAATATAATTTAATAAATATTTTGCAACAAATATTTTAATATTTTTGATTAATACGGGAATTGATAGCATATATTTTAATGAATATTTTCGATAATTATGTGTTATATATTACATTAGTTAATGATAATTTTTGTAATAGATATTTCAACACTTCTACATAAAATGTATCAATAAAATGAACGTAGCTTTTGTAGTAAATATTTTGATACTTAACAAAAAATTTATCTGATCAGATTTCATGATTTGCTTTCATAATATCTTTAATATCATGTGATAATCATTCTGATATTTATGTAAATTTTACTAGCTTCTAGAAATTTTAACATTAATCTTTTAATTTTGGAACAAGTGAAATACATCGTAAAAATTAGTGAGAGCTTTCGTAAAGAAGAAATTGAGATATTTATACAAAATATTCCACATCAATTCAAAACAGGTGTGGTAATAAACAATTTGATATTTATGAAAAAATATTTCATATCAGTTTATAAATCCGTCTCATAATTACAATCTAAAATATTTTCCACAATTTTGAGAATTAACTATTTTGGTGTTGGCACAAATGCACCAAGATATTTTGAATGATTTAGTAATTCTTACGTGTGTTGCTGGAAAGAAAGATATTTTAGAGTGTTCCTTGGAAAAAATTGGCGATTTTTTTTCCGCTGTGCGTGTTTTCGTGCATGTTTGAAGAAACAAGATGGCGCTGAGAACAGGATGGCATGAATTATATATAAAATAATTAAACAAATTTTATATATAAATGCTTTATAAGGGAAAAATAAGACTTTTAAAGGGAAAACAAATACGTATATCTACGATAAGATCCATTTGAAATTTTTATTTTCAAAACTTTAACTATTTTCTAACGTGTTTTCGAACATGTCTGAAACAAATTGGCGTCAAACGCATGTGCACTGAATCACAATTAAAAGAATTACACAAAATTTATAAATGTATTTAAACATAAAATTTATAATTTTTTAAGCATCAATTGCATTTGTGAATCCATAGAAATGTGTACAGTAAAATATGGAATATCTATTTTTACCAAGACAAAAGCGTGAATTCCTAAAATTCTATGGTTGCCAGAAGTAAACCAACATCGCTAACAATATGGCTCCAAATTGGCAAGAAGCTGCAAGATACTCTGATGTATAAGTTACTCGTGCTATTGTTCTATAAAACCATGAAAACAGAAATAAATATTTTAAAAACCTGAAAGTAGGGGAAATACTTTGTAAAACACAAATATAAGTAAAATACAAAATAGTGTCAATAAAAAAAAATCATCCTTTAATATAACACAAGATATAAGGACTTATCAAATATTTCATTTTATTCAATAAAACTTTGCTTCATGTAAAAATTTAATGGCGTTTAATAACCAAAATAGATATTTAACTTTCAGAATTAGGGATTATTAAACGTTTTCATATTGATCCAAAAAGAAACACCACATTTATTTACTGTCTGTGAATTACAGATTATTTGAAAGCATAAAATGCAAGATTCATGTATACGTAGTAAAATGAGTAAACGCAATGAGAGCTTTTAAAAGCAATATGTGTGAATATACAGGAAAGTGTTCCTTTAAGCGGATGGGTAAAATAAATTTACTTTTATGATACTTTTTACCGTCTTGAGAATTATCAGTGTCACATTTTTATAAAGAGCGTTAAGTATAAGTATAGAATTTCTTGTTTATTATTCAAATATGATTTGAATATGAAGTGTTTGGTAAACGAAAGATTATTTAAAAGACAATTTAATTGTATTATGGATTTAAAAAAGAAAACTGCAATACATCTAAATTTTTATAATTTTTAAATGTTTATATATATATAAAATAATATGTTATTTGAAAAGAATATTGATAGAATTAAAATTATGTTTTAAATATCCTTTATTCTGATTATCATACAAGCCCTTATTACAAATTCTGAGTACAAAGGGATAAAAGTGGAGAATAATATAATTACAAACGAGGAAAATGTTTTATATCGTACTATAGTAAATGTAACGTAAGTGTTTTGACATTATATTGTGTATAACCCATATGCCTAAGATTGCTCTGAGTCTTTTAATTTCTATAGGTGAGTTCCCTTTACGGGAAGACTTTATAGATACAGGGCCGTATTCACTCGTAGCAAAGGAGGAAACCCTGAAAACTCTCAAGCAGGCAATCTAACAGCACTACAAACACACATCTGTTTCTAATAGATAAGAATTGTGAACATTTCTTATCTTCAAATCCACTATTTTCTCAAAACAAGCATTGTTCAAACTATAATTTTAGAAAGGAAATAATAACAGTCCATTAAAATAAATGATTAGATTGGTATATAAAACATTCATACAAATATTTACACTATTTACAGTTTTCGTAATAGTATTGACGATAAATGTTTAGCATTCAAACTCTTCAAGATGATATTAGAATATTTCAATTACAAAATGCATTGTATGGAAAACCCTTATTTAGTAATAGGAACTATTTTTACAGCAAAGTAATTCTTATCACTATAATTTTTTTAATTTTGAATAAATTTTCTCACATAAGTTACTCTTCTCCGAAAAGTTAAGAATACTTCCTCTCAGAATTTTCTCAAATAATCTCGGATTATTCTGTAGGATGAGTAAAACCTATAATTTATTTAAATATAAGAGTGAAACTCGAATAATTCCTTTATAAATCGGAATTTCACTAGTGAAATACAGAAGAAAATAAATTTATGATTATTTTCCAATAGAAAAAAATTCTATAAATTATTCCACGTATGCTTCATTTATGCTTTTTTTTAAAACATCTACTTCAATTGCTGCTTTCTTCAAATTTGAAATATATGTGAATTA
This sequence comes from Latrodectus elegans, assembly GCA_030067965.1. Taxonomy (NCBI): domain Eukaryota; kingdom Metazoa; phylum Arthropoda; class Arachnida; order Araneae; family Theridiidae; genus Latrodectus; species Latrodectus elegans. The sequence goes on along the minus strand of CM057821.1, from coordinate 77,345,296 downwards.
GAATTATTCAAAAGAGACAAAATTTATTTATCTGGTTGAAATGTAAATGTAAATCTGAATGGAATTGCAAAACATTCACATATAATTTCTATAAAAATAAATAAAAAAAAAGATTAATTTCATTTTGTAATTCATTACAAGTTATAAGAAACATGGCAAGATTATTAGAATTAGGTTTATGATGGAGAAATAATTACTTAGTAACCATAGAAACAGAGCTAATATTGACTTAGGCTAATACTGATATACAGTGAAAGACATTAATTACATACAAAATACTTCCACTAAATCTGTACGAAAGTAACTTGATATCTTTGGAATTCCTTGATATATACTCATGTCCATAAATTAAGGATAATCCAAAATCACATAGAAATTGAAATTTAAAATAAAAATTCCACATGTAGAGTTATAACACACATCTTGAAGAATAATATGCAAATTACAAGAAACCACTAAATGATGGCGCCGATATTACGTCACAATGACGAGAGTGTAAGAGAGGGGAATATAAGGAATGGTTTCAAAAAAGTAAAATCAGAATGTAACCATGACAGGTCACATCCATCGTGATTTCATTCTGGAACAACATGCACGTTTGTTTCGGTGCACCATGGAGGAGGAATTTCTGTTTATGGATGACAGCACCCGTCCTCACCCTACAATGTATATGAATGCCTTCAATCAGAGGATATCACCGGTATGAACTGGCCAGCACAGTCACCGGACTTGCATCCAATGGAGCATGTGTGGGACATGCTTGGCCGTCGAATTGCAGCCAGTAAACCCCTCCCACATGTCAACTGGAACTTCGAAGAGCATTGTTTGAAGAGTGGTGTAATATTTCCCAAGATCAGATCGATAATTTGTTACTCAGCATGCCTTGGAGTTGTACGGTCTGTATTGCATGGTCTGGGAGGCGTACTGTGTATTAACCATCATACCAACCATGTTATATTAATTTTTGTAAAAAGGTTCTTTCTGAAGTTTGCTCCAGGGAGTAAAAACCATAGTTTTTATTAATGATGTCAAACATATAGCATCTTTTTTGCTCTTTACCTTTTGTTTCATAAATCGACTTTACGAATAAGTCGCATTTGTTTTCCTCTGTCTCTTTCTTTGCTTGAACTTTTATTATCCTTAATTTATGGACACAAGTGTATATATTAAATTTTCTATTTTTCAACATGGTATGTGAAATGAATTACAGTAGTCTTTAGGTATTTGGCTATCTACAAAGCATCGTCAAGACTGCTTTAACAATGGATTAAGAAAAGATTTTCTGCACCTAACTCTAAAACATGATTTCCCATTGAAATTAATTTTAAGAAAGTTGCCATTTGAAAGATCTACAAGATATTTTGTGATATTCTTCTTTGTTCACAGAATCCATAATTGTGAGAGATAAAATATTTGGTACTGACGCCAAAAATTTCTGCTAAAGGAAGAATGTTGCCAATTTCAATATTTTTCTTTCAAAATGGGAGATAAAAAACAGAGTAACTAACTTTCATTTTCATTAAAACAAATAAGTAAAAAAAAAGTTCATAAATCATTTTTAATTATAAATTAAAATAGCGATATGCTATAAATAAAGAATGTGAAACGTAAGGGTAATCACTGAACTGCAATATTTGGCTTTAAATCGCAACATTTGGCGTCGCTTTTTTCTTTTCTTGCTAAAATAATGGACTGGATAATGCGTAAATATCGAATATTCCATGCATAAAGTTTACTTTTTGTAGAGTTCTATAAAAGATTCTCTCTTAAGATATGGGCACAAAGATGATTAAAACTTACTTTTAAAATAAAACGTGTAGTTGATATACGTTTTAAACGATAAATAAATAAGCTGAAAATATATTCTTTAAGTCTAGAGCCATAAATCTAGATAGATTTAAGATACACAAGTTCATTTTGTATTCCAATTTTAAAATGAATGGAAAATTCTGTATGGAAAAAAGACTTACAAGCTTATTACAGGCTTCCTAAAACGTAATTTTATATTTTTTTCATAATTAAAAGGCCAAATCAAAAAGTTGAAATTTTAAGAACTATTTACTAGAAATGTAGTTTATAAAAATTGAAAAATTTTGTTTTCGTGTATTTTAAAATCATTTTTTGATTAAAACTTACTTTTAAAACAGCCCTTTTATTTTACTTTTTAATGCCATTTTTCATAGTGAAAATTACTTGAGGGACAAGATACAAAAAATAATCATTCAATAAGTTTAAAACGGTGTGTGAAAGCGTAAGTAAAATATTTTTTCTTACCTTATTTAACATCATCATACTATCTCACCCATAAATGAGAAAAATATTCAGATAAGTTTATGTTTTAACTTTTAAACGTGTATTAAGAAATTTGAAATTTCCGATTTGAAAAAAAAAAGTTTCAATTTGGTTACAAAGTAGTGTTTACATGCTTTCTATTTGAAGACAAACTATTGAAAAAAATATTTTTCAGAAATTGATATAAATAACTGTAAATATAATATAAAAAAACTGTGTGAATGTATGATATATTCTTTATAACTGAAACTGATATAAAGAAACTGAGAATATTTAATTCACTTAATTATTTAAATAATTTATTGCATGTAATATTACACATTAATTCCTTTTAGGAAAATTATTTTATCAAATCAAGTTTATACTGTATTTAAAAGAAATTATTTATAGTTGTTTAGTTACAAATTTAGCCAGGGATTCTTTTATTAACAATGAAATCTTAATATATACAGAATTGCACATTGATATAAAATTATCTAAAATAAGTAGCTTGCGAATTCTTATCAGTAAATTATAATTTTGTTACATGTGTTTTCTTTATTTAACCATTATCAATTTTTAATATTTCTAATATTTCACTATGATCAGGTGGTTTTTGATAAATACCTATTCTTAAGCACACACCATGAAAACTATACAAGAAGCTTTCGTGGAAACATGTCTTTCGTTGTTCAGCAATGACTTGAATAAATCCCATGATTGTCCCATTAAAAATCATGTCCCGTATTTATTCACACGGATATTTGACTCCATATTTTCAATTATTTTGTTATTGAAGAAAATATTCAGTGCAATTTTATAAAAATATGCTTAGAAATATTGGTAAATAGGTAATTGGTAGATTTTGACTATGTATTGATGATAACTAAACATCCGAAGGTTGCCGATTAACATTTGAAAATTTATTGTGGATTGCTTTCCAGGAAATTATTCCTTAGACAGTGAGGCATATTCACGTACGAACCCACGAATTGTTGAACCGAAGGCAAGAGCGCTAACCATTCGGCAACCAGCTCGGCTATCTTCCGAGTGAAGTGAGCATAGATTGCGGACCGTATTCACGTGTTTTGACATGTTGTCAGCATTCTAAAGATCGAAGGATGTCATACGGTTTTTAATATCCACTAGGGATTTTTCATAGATAATGGGCCATGTTCCCATGTCTCAGGAAAAGAAACTTAGAAAATTCTCAAGCATCTACACATCAGAGCTATACACTTTGAGCAAAAATACAACATTCATCTCCTGATGTGTATTAGTGGCTGGGATCGAACCCAAGTCCTTATACTCTGAAGAACGTTGTCCTCTCACTAGACTACGGAGGGAAATCTCCCAATCACTCAGCCCAAGAGACGTGCATTTCAAAAATATAACGTACATCTTTCGCTGTCCATTAGTGGCTGATGGCTAAGACCGAGTATCTCAGAAGAAGTTTATCTTGTCCATTGTTGTCGATGAGCCCGACCCTTGAGAGCTTAATTATTGTAGCAACTCTGAAAGAATTGCATTTGAAATTTATGTTGAATTTCAAAAGTGATATTTTTGGGATAAAAGCATATATTACTTACATGTTCACTTGAAATTAATTGTTTGGAAGACACATGGTTGCAGATTTCTGATTGCTTTTCAAGTCACCCTTAATGTGTTCTATACTGTCATACTTGTACCTATACTTAAAGACTGCATTAATGCATCTAGAAATGTACGCGATAGGTGCAGGCAAGCCAAAAATTTCAGATTATCTAAACTGTTTGATTGATATAGACGTTTCCATTTATATATCCCTGCTTCATCTTTGCCTGTATGTCTGCTCTTCACTCTGATTAACGAATATGATTGAAAGGTGTGTCTTTGTCATGTGTGGGAAACATAATGACCAAAGGTTATAAGGCACTTTAATACTCATCGCATAATTGCCTTTCATTAGTTCATTTCCGAGATAGCAGGTCGTGATCACGTGTCGCTATGAAACCTAGAAGAATCTCAAGCACCCTCTCTGAATGACGAGCAGGGTAAACTGTGGTTGCCAGGTAGTGAGTGTAAAACCTGGCTTAAATGAAGATCTGTCGTGTTTCTATTGGCTGCTGGAGCAAGTTAAAACTGGGTATGGTCTCAATATATTCCAAGTGAAATGATACCTCTGGGGATGGCAAGCCAAGTATTGGAGGTTTCTACTTAGCCCTTGTTTCAAAATTACGAAAACTTCATCAGGCTGCTTCTATCCAACTGGTAGAGCCCAACAACTCAGGGATAGGTATAGGGTAGCATTCTGGCGCAAGAAAAAATTATTATAAAATGTATATATATATATATATATATATATATATATATATATATATATATATATATATATATATATATATATATATATATATATATATATATATATATAAACAGACGTGCATGCGGAAGACAGAAAAAAAAAACACTCAACTCCTCCTATTGTTCAACAGTGGCTGAAATCAAATTCACACGATTTTCTATAAACTGCCTTACTAAAAGCTGAACCTATTCATGAAATTTGATTTAACATATTGCATTTGCAAATATTATATAAAGTTATTAATGATGACAATTTTTCATGGACGATGGGAATACATTTTCAGAAAAAAGTAATTTTCAAGTAAAGCCACTTTAACAATCTAGTCTATATATTCTATTACTGCGCTTTAGAAATATGTGTCCTTGTTTCAAAATTACGAAAACTTCATCAGGTTGCTTCTATCCAACTGGTAGAGCCCAACTCAGGGATAGGTATAGGGTAGCATGCTGGCGCAAGAAAAATTATTATAAAATGTATATATATATATATATATATATATATATATATATATATAAACAGGCGTGCATGCGGAAGACAGAAAAAAAAACACTCAACTCCTCCTATTGTTCAACAGTGGCTGAAATCAAATCCACACGATTTTCTATAAACTGCCTTACTAAAAGCTGAACCTATTCATGAAATTTGATTTAACATATTGCATTTGCAAATATTATATAAAGTTATTAATGATGACAATTTTTCATGGAATTTTGGAATACATTTTCATAAAAAAGTAATTTTCAAGTAAAGCCACTTTAACAATCTAGTCTATATATTCTATTACTGCACTTTAGAAAAATGAGACATTGTTTCAAAAATACGAAAACTTCATCAGGTTGCTTCTATCCAACTGGTAGAGCCCAACTCAGGGATAGGTATAGGGTAGCATGCTGGCGCAAGAAAAAATTATTATAAAATGTATATATATATATATATATATATATATATATATATATATATATATATATATATATATATATAAACAGACGTGCATGCGGAAGACAGAAAAAAAAACACTCAACTCCTCCTATTGTTCAACAGTGGCTGAAATCAAATCCACACCATTTTCTAAAAAATGCCTTACTAAAAGCTGAACCTATTCATGAAATTTGATTTAACATATTGCATTTGCAAATATTATATAAAGTTATTAATAATGACAATTTTTCATGGAATTTTGGAATACATTTTCATAAAAAAGTAATTTTCAAGTAAAGCCACTTTAACAATCTAGTCTATATATTCTATTACTGCACTTTAGAAATATGTGTTTATTAGATTTTTTATAAAAAATACTAACATGCATTTGTTTGTTACAATGTTTCCTACTCATTTTATGTGTTTAGCATTCATTCTATAATATTGCAGCTTCTGTTGTATTCATTTTAATGGTATTCTAAAACAGTTTATTATATTAACAATTCTGAATATTTTTCTTTTTCTTAGATGGTAAGACTATGAAAAATAACACGATTTTCAATAAAAACAGTTTAAAATTCTGATGAACGTAAACATATTTTGTGTAAAGTGTGTGTTTGAGTTCTTATGTGCAATGTAGTGAAAGTATCCATTGAAAAGTAACCGAATATTTACATAAAAATTTCTCTCTGTCTCTTGACATTTCTATAAACTATTCTGGAATAACTTTATTCAGATGTAATGCCGTCTGCATGAATGTTACTGTGATACAAATTAACATGACATTAGATATAAATTGTCATCTTCATTCGCGTAAAATCTGAATTAAATGTGGATTTGCATTGTACCCAAATATGTATCCCTTTCTGTGTAATGGAATATATCATGTATTAATTAACTTGTAATGCAGAATATTTGTTTGAAGATATAATTAATGAAGGTCACACATTAGTCTGTAGCTCTCTAAAAGCTGGAGAGATGAGATGGATTCACACACATCGCTTTTAGCATCTAAAATTGCGGATATGGTCTCCATGGTTACAGACACTGCAATCATTGACTTAGAAACATCAGTTTATATAATCAGCAAATTATAGTGTCAGTTGTCACATTCACGAAATATTGACGCTATCGAGAATTTGAGTGATTTCCGGCTCTTGAATTAGAGAGCTATAATGTCCGATAGATCCCTTGCTGCAAATTTTGATGCAGAAAATGTTAAGAAGGGGGACAGTGGTCTACTTCTGGAGAGCTTAGTCTTCGATGAGTATGTTAAAGGGGGTTTTTATATGGAAAATTACAGGGTGGACAGTAAGTTTATTAGACATTTAATTTCATTTTAAAGTGGATAAATACCTAATGTATGCATTCAAAATTTAACTGCGAATCAAGTTTATAGACATGTTATTCAGAGTATAGGTATTCAAGATCGGTTCTGCTAATAGTTGAACAACAAAAGATAGGAAAGCGTTCCTTTTTTGTGCACTTTCAAGTCTAACAAGTTGAGAGCTCGAATCTTGTACGATTTCTCTCTTGTGAATTATATATATATATCCTGTCCCAATTGAAAATTCTGCTCACTGCTGGCAGATGGGGAACGTTAAATGTGCCTTGGTTGCAATGCAATGTCTTCCATTTGAAATAATACTTTTGTGGGTGTCAGGCTAATTCCGGGCTCTTCTGCTTGTAACAACTAAATTACATAAACCAACACTCTCTCTGTGCCACGATGGCACAACTATAGGAGCCTTTTCTTGAATAAAGAACAGTTCCACCCCTTGTTGTGCTGAAAAGGTGAAATAACCTAGTAAATGGAAGTTAGGTGAAAAGTTTCTCAAAATCGAATAATTACTGTCATAAAATTATTATTAATATTTTCCGTTGACTATTTAGTACTAAGTTGTACAATTTATTTAGCTTATATTTGATAAGATGAATTTAATAAAGCAATTCATTTTTTAAGAATGATTTAATGAAAATAAAATTAATTATAAATTTCAGTGTCTCTGCTGAGAATTATTAATAGTTTTCTATTATTTATACATTTTTTAAACTCAATCATTGATAAAAAGATACATAAAACAATTATTTAGAAGATTTTTCTCTAGGTTATATCAAAGTAACAACAAGCACTAAAAGAGAAGTAGATACTTATGACAACTTGAGTTGAGAACTAATTTTTTTCTTTAAGAGACAGAGACACTATTAATGTGAGAACAAAAATTCAAGGTTTTAGGGTTCTATCTCAGCAACTTGCTAACTTCGGGAGAAAAATATTACGTTTCTGCTGTCTGCATCAAGTCATTTAAATGAGCTTGTTTTAGAGTTTCCTAGCAAATCTTGTTTTTTTTTAAATGTAACTAATACACTCTCTTTATGGAAAGTTCTCTCAGTATGCAATAAAGGACATATATCAAAAGGGACCGAAACCATCTCCAATTTTTAATCTATAATCTACACGGTGTAAAACAGTTTTTAAAATAGATTTGTGCACGTAGGTGCCCTACCCTGGTCCTTGGAGTGGGAGTTCCCAAGTATGATACCAGTCATTACTAAATAACGAAGGATGGATCTGGCTTCTCTACTGCGGTACTTGACAAAAATAATTTGCTCAGAGTAATAAGTTATAGGAACCAAATATTTTCTTTTTTGGCGGAAAGGGTCTCACATAGGAAACATTTCAGAACGTTTTTAGAAGCATCTTTAATGTATTTCATTTCAGTAGTAGAGGCTTAAGGGAACAATTTCTTTTTGGTTTCATAGGCAGACGAAGGATCTCAGAAAGTTTTGAGGGACATTCTTAATATGTTACGTTTTAGTGAAAAGTGGAATTTTTTTCTTTTTGGTGAGAGACGGTAATAGGTTTTATGGATCCCCAGAACAAAAGATTGATCTCATATAAGATAGGTGTGCCCGATAAACTAATAAAAAAGAATTAATAAATCTGAAACAGCAAAAGTTTATTTGTCATGACTTATTTATTCCTGATTTATAAGAGAGATGAAGGGACCCAAAAAAGAAAAAGAACAAAAGTATTAAACTCTCTAATTTTTAAAAATAAAATTAAAATTACATAACTAAAAAACCATAGGATCTGATGTTCGTGTTGTTTTTACACTCATCTCTGCAGTTTAGTTTGTTGTATCCTCAACGTGGGACTTCAGTCTTAAGACTGTTCACAGTCTGTTTTTTTTCTTTAGAATTTAGAATTCAGGGTGTTATTAAATGGCATACATTTATAGCATTTAATTTCAATAAGAAAACGAATAAATGAATCAAACTGCTTTGGTTTCATAAATCTAGGAAAGAACATCTTTTAAGTATTTTATACAAGTGAGTAGGCGATTGTTGGAACCAAAATCACCTTTTTATTTCATAAAAGAGGAAAGATTTCAGACAGTTTAGAGGAAAGATTTCATCTCTAAGGTATTTAACATCAGTAGATTGTTGGAATCAAATTCACTTTTTTGTTTCATAAGTAAAGGAAAGTTTTTTAAGTTTGATAGAAAAAATCTTTAGTGTTTTCAATTTCCCTGTGAGTAGTGAGTTATTGGAATCAAAACCTCCTTTTGGTTTCATAAATGGAATAAAGCCTTTTTAAAGTTATTGTAAGAACATTTAACGTGCCATAAAAATCAAAAGATTTTTATTTAGCCAATCTGTTTTAACAGCAATCTATTCTAGAAAAAGAGTAATTTGGAAATACATTTCTTTCCTTTTTATTGGAAGTTAGAATGAGTACGAATGTCTAAGTACGTTTGTTAACAGCTCCGTACTCAGTCATTCACACTCACTGTGACTCACTCTGGAAGAAAGACATCCGTAAAGGGTTTCGATCCTTAAGCAATATTCAAAAACATTTATTCCTCGAGGAAACAGAACCCTTTCCGGTCTTCTTTATAAATCGTTGGCTGTTCGGCAAGTCAGGCGGTCTTTTATTTGAAAGTAAGAGTAAGTATTCTTCAGCCACGAGGGGGGCTAGATCGTTGGGAAGTATCTAAAGTTCACGCAGAAAAGTTGTAGTCGAACAGGAAATGTAGAATAAATATACAACTTCTATTCGAAAAATATTCAAAACGTGACAAGTGCTGAATAAATATTGGGAAGAAGGGGTGGAATAGGATATCTATTTATGGAGGTGGAAAGAGAGAATGAGAAATATATATATTTAGGGATTGCAAAGTATGGTATGGGATATATATATATATATATATATATATATATATATATATATATATATATATATATATATATATATATATATATATATATATATGGTGGCAAGGGGTTGAATGGCATACATTTATGTGTAGGGAGGAAAGAAGGATTGAGGTGGAATATGTAGGAAGAATCCCTTTTTGGTTCGAATTGCTCTTTATCTGTTATGAAATTTTTAAGAAATATGTATATATCATAAGATTTATATCTCCTACTTTTAGCGCAATATATTTCCAATATATTGGAAATAATCTATCTTATATAAATAAGTGATATATATTCTCTTTGTTCAATGCTACAAACCACTTCAAAATATTTCATATTATTTTTTATTATTATTTATTCAAATTAATGAAAAAGGGATTGCTGTTACTTTAGCCCTTGATTATGAAAATAATTTTAATAATTTCCTTCAGACATAGTCAGAAAAATGTAATAATTTAAATAGGTTTTTTTATTGTTGATTATTTTCATAAATTATTGAATAAGTTATTAAAGCTTGAGTGTTTTTATTTATCACTCACAATACACACCGATCATTGTTAAAATCAGAAGAAAGATGGTGAATGTTTGTCCCCTTCTTTCACGTGTATCAGGGTGGTATGTGCTTGAACTCGAAGATTTTGATCTGTCTCCTTTACAATATAAGGAATCCGGTCTGATTCCTGTGGAAGATACTTCCGGAGAGCAGTACACTTTCGGATACGCAAAGGACTTTCAACAACTTGGAGTAGTTAGGTTTTAAGATGTCAGTATTTGTGGTAAAGTTTATTGTAATCTAATAGTAGAATTGCTTTCATCCAAAATGAAAATTTCCAGACTTAAATCTATAGCCTTTGTTATGCCCTTTGATATGAGAGTTGATTTTAACTACCTACATCTGCCAAAATGAGCAGTTGCTCGTTAGTTTTCCGGGACTCCACCTCAGTAATATAGGGATTAAGAAAAGTCATTTAACCACAAGCAATAAAATATCAGTAAAATGCTAAAGATGTAAATAAGATCCTTCAAATTATAAAATTTTGATAATGTAATCTCTCATATAACTGTAGTACAGAAATTCTTTCTCGGGCTCATAATAGAATATCTGTCAGATTCATATAAAAAAACTACACTTAAGTTACTTTAAAAATTTTGCAAATTATGCTGCAACTACGTATTTCTTAAATAGCCAGAGATTATATGAATACTCATTATTGTTGCCCCAGCATACTTCTTAGTATTTAACTCAAAGTTTGGATTTACCAATTTAGGTGGAAAAAGCCGCTTGGGATTCTTAGTCATTTAGAAGTAGAGACCAAGTAGAACACCTATACTTGGCGTACCATACCTATAAGTATTATTTTCCTTAGGAGACATTACAACCATGACCTATTCTATATCTTCCGGCTACCTTCAGTGGAAATGGCAAAAGGATACTTCTGGAAAAATTCCCTTCAGAAAAACAAAATAATATGATACATAAAGATATTATCGCAAAACATCTTCTAAAATTTGATATGTAATATGTAACAAATTAATACATGTAAATATAGTTTTATATTAATTTGTATTTAATCACATTTCACAGTATGATAAGTTTATGAAATACGTCTCAAAACTACACACACAGACTCACACACATGTGTATATATATATATATATATATATATATATATATATATATATATATATATATATATATATATATATATATATATATATATATATATATATATATATATATATATATATATATATATGATGTATGTATGTATATATACATAATTAAAAATTATCTAGATTAGGATGTCTATTTTTATTTTCATTAAATATTTGTAACCCCCAACTTTAAGAATATTTAGTACGCAGCCAAGTGCTTCTTTACAACGAATTTTTATTCGAAATAAGGATATTAGTGCTGGTGGAGATCTTGCAAATGCCCGGGGCTTTAAAGGATAAGTCTTTGGAGAAATATTCTTATAACTCTAGTAATACATTTGACATATCATTTTGGATATCCTATAATGGGGATATTTGGAGGACTCACTCTATATTTGACTTCTGAACTATATCTTCTTGAGAGAAGTGGTCTACATTTATGAATGGTAATAGGGGTGTTACCTAGAAGATTCTCAAGCAGTCACTTTGATGGATATGTATAAAAATCTTTATTCAATAAAGGTTTTTATACGTATCCATCACATCACTAATTGTTTCTTTATTGAACAAAGGATACATTCAAATCCGAGATTTTCACTACTCACAACGCAATCCTATACACATATTTGTTTATATTTAGATGATTATATATGTATATATAAAAATTTTACATAGCATATTTGTGGGAGTGGATCTAAGATTAGTATGGAGAAGAAAGTATAATTTGGAACTTTGTAAATACTATAAAGATATTGACGTAGGTAAAAATATCAAATTGTAAAGAATGAGATGGGTGAGACATACTATACCAATGCCCCCTCCCGAATACATCCCACTTAAAATCCTTATTGCAAAACCAGATCACAAACATCCGATAGAAGGACGGAAAATTAAGTTGGTGGACTGTTTGGAAGGAGAATTTAAAACAATCAAATCTTCTCAAACTGTAAATGTCAAACAAACAACAGAGTTCCAACTGAAAGAAACTTATGGAAAAGGCCAGTACACAATGGTTTGTCAAATCAATGATGACGATATATATATATATATATATATATAATCTATCTATCTATCTATCTATATATATATATATATATATATATATATATATATATAAACATACTTATATATTGACTTATATATTGTTAACATTAAGCTGTAATAATTCTTAAAAAATAATGGCCACTAGATGGCAGTATTTAATATGATGTTACGATATATGTATGTGTAATTGAGCAGAGAAAGTGTGTGAAGGAGTTAGAGATGTCTGTATGTAAATCCTAATGGTAAATAAATCTTTAAATATTAGTGTAAATTTAAGAACGTTTTCTTTTTTCACACCTAATATATATATATATATATTAAAGTACATTATTTATTAGATCAATTAGACAAAACAGTTAATACCACAATAATTAAACTTTTAAGCAGAAATATGTCTTTTTTTATGTCAAAAACTTATTGGTGTGCCAACTGTTTCCAAGACCAAAATTTGCTGAGCATTTAAAATGACTTGCATTAATTTTTCATGTCCTGGCAACAAGAGAATTCGGGTGTGTGACTGTCTCCTTTTAAGACATGACTGATCGTGTCTCCTTCAATCAATCACTTATTCCATTTTCGGAAGTTGCGCTAATTGGCGCGGGGCGTCCTCACCCCGCACTAGGATTCATCTTCATTTCTCATGGGCAGATGGAAATTAATCAGTTCCTTTGCAGCAAATACGGGACTCGTTACGCCCGCCGCGGTCCCAATCAGTTTGCATGGCGACTGATAATAATGTCGTAATTTAATCGTAATTTGTATCTTCTTTGTGGAGCGATGCGATCGCAGATATGGTATTTTCCGAGACGAAAAATAGTCCGTAGAAGTTATTAGATTAGTTTCGTTACGCAACAAAGGAGTTTCAGCTTGTCAGGATGAGTTACCAATGATGTAATTGCTTGAAATGTGACTCTGGTGATGTTTAGCAACATGGTGATTGGAATGTCCTCGTTTTTGATTTGTACTTGGAATTCTCATTTTGATCTTAAGCTTTTAAAAGAAGTGATTGCTTATTGAATTTAAATACTATTAAATGAAAGTTATTTTGGTGGATGATTGAGCGGTTTTATTTTATTTTGTTTTTATGAACGCCATATTTAGTTTAGATAGGAACTATTGCATAAAGTGGATTTTGAACCAATAAAAATCTGTATTGAAAGTGAGAATCGTAACCTTAAACTTTGAACTGAAAACTAGCGGGAACTGATCTTGGGAAATTACATACTGTGGCTTTTTGCAAATCCGAAGTAGTTTTTTTTCTATTTTCTTTGAATCTTTTTATAAGGTTTTTTTTTATAAATATACGATATAAATTTCCCTAATGTTCTTAGTGATTCACGCTCGCAAAGCGCAGGTCTGAAATTCCATCTTCAGAATGGGAAGTTCGACTCACCCTTTCATCCATTCAGTGGGTCGATAAACTGAGTACCAAGCATCCTTATAAACTAAACACTGAGGGTTTCGCGTTTGACTTATCACCCATCAGAGACATATGATTCACTTTCAAAGGGCAATCGCTCAGAAAGATAGATAAAGGCCTTATTGACAATGGCCATGGGCAACAACATACCACTAGTTTATTTTTAATTTTTCATTCGTTTTTATTAAATTACTTAAAGAATTTAAGCCTTGTTTGTTTTATTGGCCCCTGCGTTTCTCTCCCTACTTAATTTCTCATAGTTTGGCTGCCAGTGTTGTAGAAAGTCCTGATATAATGCAAAATAATTCATAAAAAATATCATTCTTGAGTACAGTTGGTAAATGAATGCAAATATGACTAAAAGATGGGACCTAAAATGGTTTGTGACGACCAAAATTAACAATAACGGGAAGAGTGAACGGAAATATAAATCTAATTCTTGCCAACTCGAGTAAGATTAGGAAGATTTTGGAATGAGGTGCCAAGATATTATATTGATAGCATTTGCGCAGGCAATGTTTCTTCACATAGCATTTCTTCAAATATTTTTAAAGAATTTTGAGTGGATCAATTTGGAATGCATTGAATTATACCACAAGCAGAATGTCTTGCAGAAATATCCATGGGGAAAAGAAATCCGTTTTCCCTTTAATCAGACTGCATTAACAGACGTGAAATCTCTAAGAAACTATTTTTAGGAAACTGATTTCCAAAGTCCTATCATTACACTGGTTATTATTATAAAAGCAGTCAACTATATCTTATTTGTTTCTTTAAAGCATTCTCAAAATGCAGGTAGGAAGCGTGAAAGCATTTCAGGAAATCTAATGCGGTTGTTTTTTAAAAGTTATTCTAGTAAGAATTTTGTATACTTTTATTTATAATTACCCAAGTATGACTTGTAAAGCAAAAGTACCTTTGTAAGCATCTCTGTCAATCTATTTATAGCATGCTATTATGAGCTTTGTATATGTATATTTAGTATTGCATGACGAAAGTTGAATGTGGGAATGCCTTTGTGAGCAATTCAGTCAATCAAATGGCAACATTTTTTAAATTTGTTTTTATTCCTTAACAACTTTAAATGAATTCCATTAAAATTGCCTAGGCACTGCTTAAAATGTTGGAAGGGATATGCATGTGTTCACCGACATAGTTCCTTATAAGCATCCCAGAGTTGATTTGTTAGAGTCAAGGTGAAGCCGCTGAGTCAGAATCTTGGCAGTTTAGGAGCAGAGACCAAGCCGAAAACATCTAACGCTTGGCCTGTCATCAAAGAGGTATAATTTCACTAAGAGGACATTGCGACTAAGATCTATTTTACGTGCTCCAGGTTAAGTCGAATTTCGAACTGACTACCTTTTGATAAAGAGAAATTTATTTCCTAACGAAACAAACCACTGCGGCTTGGAATGGCTATGTGATTATTTGGTCTAATGTATTATCCAAGTAGCCTTCTGGTTAGGACATCGGTCTTCAGTCGGGAAGGTTGGAGTTCGATTCCCAATGCCACAAAAGACCCACCAAGTACATGCGATATACGTGCTTGTTAAATGTGTGGAATTGAAAGTCCTGTCGTCGGTCGTTGAGCAGTTATCATGGGTGTAATAGTCGGAAGGAAATTTCCTCTTCCTTTAGATCAATATCAAAATTGAGGGTGTGGGTCCTCTGCTGATGTCATTTATCAGAGGAGTTTAGAGCAAAGGCGTACTTTCATCTTCGTGGTGCTCTGGTTAAACGAAAGACGCACCCTACTGACTTAAAATCGCATAGCCAATGGCATAGCCATCTTGGCTTGTCAAAGCATGTTAAGTAACAACAATAACAATACTAAAACAACCGGATTATTTTGGTATTTATTCTTAAAATTGCTATGTACGCCAGTGTATTTCGAAATTTGTTCCTTAATGCATTGTTATAGGTTTATTTACCAATTCAGTAAGCTGAAATTTAGTTTCCGTAATTTTTAGCCTATGTGTTAACATTTTGAAGAACACATGTGATCATTACCTTGATGAAACATCCTCCATTAAGTAGTTTTTTAATCAACATAAGGCAGCGAGTGATTTTCTGATATATTTTCACTAATATTTATATATATATATAATAATTCTATCAATTGATATAAAGTCATCATGCTGGTAAATTCTCCAGATAGTTACTGATCTATTATTTTTCAAGAATAGGTTGGGACCAGAATCCAAGATGGTGCCTTTTGGAAGACTAATATATGTCGACTCTTCCTTCCAAACAAATTGAATAATAGTTCATATCTCTATAAAGTACATATTTCAAATCTTTAGTTGTTCACGTTTTGGTGGCTTTGGAGGAATTGAATCAAATTAATTATTCCTTGTAAATGCTGTGTGCTTTCTAGGATCCACATACACAATCCAATGATATCCAAATGTCCCGTGGTAACATTATTCTCAGGGAATCTTTGCTTGGTTCTCATAACCTTTTATCTCTGTGTTTTTCTCTCTTTGAGTAACTGACCAATTTACTTTGAATAAACCCGTCTTAAATGTACGAAATTTTCTTAAATTTAAAAATCTTGGAAAATCCTACACGCCCATACTTTTTGATGACGAAATTATGTGGCCAACAGTAAATTTTAGATTTCTTAAATCACTAGTAATAGCATAATATGAATTTTTTTTTTGCATTTTTAATAACCAAATCTGAGTAGCACAAGTCCAATTTTTCCTATCTTCATGTTAAAGAAGATAAAATTTATATTAATAATTTAAAGGCAGAAATATAATTCTAATACTTCAAGCCACAAATATTATAGAAATTGAATTTTCGTATCAAGATTTCTGCTTTCAGCTTTACAAATTTATACTTGGTATTTTTTAAATTAGCATTTTTGTGTCATTAGTTGCATACAATGCATAATGATTAAGTACTTAGAAATTTTACTTAAAGAGAAACATATATAAGAACTTTTACCAACTACTGTATAACACTCACAAAATATGTACATGGAACCCAATAACGTCCTGCCGCTATTTAATTTTGGAAGAAGGATAATTAGGATCCTAAGTATAGTGTCGAGGTAAAAAATACTAAACATATACCACAAAACCACACGACTTATAGTGCCTTTAATGATAAACTTTGTTAGTTAGCAGCCCTATATGAAAAACTAAAAATGATATTAGAAAAAACTGGGAACTGGTAGAGTATATCCCCCACTGGGAACCTTTGCGACTTTTTTTTGTTGCCAAGTAATTCGAACGCTGATGCAACTGAAAAATACCGTATATATGACACAAAAGTGACGTAAAACACGAGAAAAAACCAAAATTAGCAACAAAAAATCTGATAAAGCAACAAAAATTCAAATTGGCATCACCCAAGGGAAAATAGGAAATAGTATAAACAAAACAAAGAACGGCAGATTTGGCGAAAAATCTCTTGAGGGGATATATCATACTTATACCAAAAGTGATTATCATGTCGAAAATGACGGGAATGCAAAACGTAAGGTTTATATCTCTAAAAAACACAATGCAGAATATACTTATCAGAAAAAAAAATCACCAAGTTTAGACTCTCTCATTAAATGTCCTTTACGAGTCAATTTGGTGACACGGCACTAGTCCAAATAATAATCGAAACCATTCTATTCATTTAAAACAAACGAGAAGCCGGTAAGGTCTTTAATTACCTCATAATCCTTTTTTATCCGTAGCTATTTTTACCCACACTTTCTCTTTGAAGCAAAGTCTACAGCTATACCATAGGGCAATTAGCATATACAAAGTGAAATATAATATTTTCATTCTCTTTTATCCTATTTTCGACCAAAACTAGCTTTTTATATCCGCTACTGATGGAAACATAATGGAATCATTCTGTTCCAATGTATTTTCAGTACAAAATTCGTAAGACTTTTGGTTCCTTTCTCGTATTTCTCATGCGTGAGAGACTTTTGAAAATATTAACAAATTAATCCTTTATGCTAATGTATATATTGTTGTTACTTATGACGCTTGGACAAGCCCAGATCGTTATGCCGTTGGCTATGCGAATATAAGTCAGTAGGTTGCGTCTTTCGCTTAACCAAAGCACCAAGAAGGTGAAAGTACGCCATAGCTCTACAACTTCTCCGATAGATGGCAGCACAAGAGGATCTATTTCCTTAATTTTGACATTGATCTGGAGGGGGAAAAATATTCTCTAGACCATTACACCCATGGTAGCTAATATATATATATATATATATATATATATATATATATATATATATATATATATATATATATATATATATATATATATATATATATATATATATATATATATATATATATATATATATATATATATATATTTATTATTTTCTGACATCATGTCTCATATTTTGATTTTGATAATCAACTAATGGTTCTACATCAAACCCTGATATTTATTATTTAATTAACTCCTTTGAAATTTAATACCCTTTATATTTACTTGCTCTTATATTTTATAAAACAATTTAAGCTTAAAAATTATTTCACATGATTTGATACCTAAATTCAAGTACAGAATTTAAATAAACGCTTAAGATTTAATTTATTGAGAGGAGACAATGAGATGTAAAATATTTTACTTGATTATCATACTTCAAGAGCTTTACCATGTTTAGTTTGTCCTATTAAAATTATCCATTGATGTATTAATTTGAACTAATTTAAAAATTTAAATTCATGTTTAGTTAAAATGTTGATCAGTTCTTTGTTTTCATTACCGTCAAAATTGTAATCAAATAATCTTATGCATCAATAAATTTTGCAACTGAGTGTTGTTTGGAAGAAAAAAACTGAACACATAGTTATTATCTCACACCCTTGTGTGTTTATTGTTAAATAATATACAACAATACACTCAATTTTTATTTTACTTTTAAAGTTCAAATTTTATAAAATTAACTGTTCAGCAGTTTTTGAATGCTTAAAACTTTTGAACCCTTTAAGTGGTGACCTATAATAGAATATCTTTTATGCTTGAAGCATTTTTATAAAACTGAGTGGAACCTTTATTATTTTAATCGTGACGGAGATAACGTGATTGTAAGTTTGAAACATTTAAATGAATAACTTGATTTACTGTTTGCAATACTCGTAAAACTTTATGAAGCAATGGTTTTATTTATGTAAATAAATTCCTTGTTCTGTTTGCTTACCAAAATTTTGTTCTGGTTTAAAGTAAGAGCAGCAACATACAAAAGAATGGAAATCATACCATGATGTTAGTAACTTAAAAGCTACGTTCTGTTTCCATATTTTCATTAAAACGCTTTTAATTACTTTAAATTAAAATTAATGCTAATAGGTATTCACTGTAAACTTAATCATATCGTGATATAAATAGAGTTACATAAAACTTCTCTCAGGAACTTTTCTCGCTTCAAAAACGGAAGCATGTTTCTTTTTTCTGCACTTAAAAGTATATGTTAAGGATAACCAATGAGAGTACAGAGAAACTATTTACCACACTTCGTTGATTACCACGTTCTTTCTACATTCTTGTAACATAATTGTACTTAAATAACGGTTATTATACTTTTTCCTTAATAGAAAAAGTAATATTTTGCAACGTACCTATTTACGCATTTTCTAACAGGCTACCAATAAGAAATGCATTAAAATGGAAATGAAAAGAGTACTTACATTAAGAGTTAACAACGGTATATGAAAGGATTTTTAAGCGTATTACACCTTATTCAATTTGATTTTAGCTGATCTATATGTATGGCCTTAGTTTACTGTGATTAAAATCATTTGTAACAAACATAGATGCAATAGTAAATATCTTATTAAACAATATATATGTATGTATGCATGAGCATGTGTAAAAATAATATAATATAAATTTATGTTTTATCACATTAAAATATGAATACAAGAAAATGTATTGTCAGTCCCATTCGACTTCAAAGGGATTTCAGAGTCCCTCTGTTCAGATTTATCCTGCAGTGAAACTGGGGATAGCATTCCGATCACGTTCCGAGAGACAGCAGGAGCAAAGTTGTTATGCTAATTGCCGCCGGTTCGTGTCCCGAAGCTCCTAACCTTATCATATCCGAATTATTATCACAACAATGCCGACACTTCATCCTTTCGGCTGAAGACGTTATCGTCCTCTTCGGCGAAAATCGAATCGCTTTGATGAGAGTCGCGTGTGCACGGTTGCGGTTAACACAGCACAGACCACCCCATTATGCCGCTGCTCCGAACTGGATTCGACAGAGGATAAATGGAGAGAAGTCGGGATCGGGGGTCTTAAAGGGCGTTATTTTGATTTATGGGAGGCAGAAATTCCACCCTGTGTAATCCGGATGGTCCCCCCTCCCCTTGACGAAGCGCGCATTATGCGAATTCGGTTGAAAATCGAAATTTAAAGAGCTTTCTGGAGGGAATGAGTGTTGATAAATCGCCCCGCCCACCTCTGAATCGTGATGCCGCTCTATTATTAGAAGATCATTGAATTTACGTGGGAGAGAGCGAATAAGGTCATCAGGATGCTGGCCGAAGCACCGGGAGGAGATCGATGCAGAGGAGGAAAAGATACATATCAAGAGTTCTAAGCAGATATATATATATATATATGCATACATGTATATATATATATATATATATATATATATATATATATATATATATATATGCATACATGTATATATATATAATTCATATATGTACATATTTTAAATAATTTACCTTGATCTTTCTTGAAATTACTAGTTTAAAATAATAATTTTAGGTTTGTACTTTCCTAATTGCTTTATTTTTTCCTTTACTTTTTTTTAAATTAGGGGCCGTGTTAGCCTAGTGGTTAGGGTATCAGTTTTCCATCCGGAAGGGTGGGGTTCGATTCCCAGTGCCGCGTAAGACCCACCGAGTACATGCGATATACGTGCTCATTAAATCTGTGGGATCGAAAGTCTTGTGATCAGTTGTTGAGCAGTTATCATGGGTGCTGGAGAAAATACTCTGGAGAAATTTACTCTCCCTTCAGATCAATGCCAAAATTAAAAAATTAGATCCTCTGGTGCTGCCATCTATCGGAGGATTTGAAGAACAAAAATCGTACTTTCACCTTTATGATGCTCTGATTAAACGAAAGATGCTCCCAATTGACTTTAATTTGCATAGCCAAGGCATAGTGTGCTTGATTTGTCCAAGTGTCATTTGTAACAGCAACACCTTTTTAAAAATTTCTGAAAGGATTTACATAGTTAAGTAACTAATTTAGATATAATTTAAATCTGTTGTTTGTTAAAATTAATAGATTATAGTTTACAAATTATATATGATGCATAATAATTGTAGATACACCTATATACTTTTATTTGAATGAAATATGTAAAGTTTCAATATGTTTATGGAATAATTAAGAATTCAATTATTAATGATAATTTTTAAATGATATTTGTTAAAGTTATTTATACAGATTGAAGAAACTGCTGTATCTTGTGGGACGAAATGCGTGAGATGTCATCACAAAACCTATGATCTGTATATCATTTAAATTCGAGGCGTGACAAATATTAATTAATTGAATAGGTATGTGGTTGCATGAGATAATATATATTATTATATAATGTAACCATGCCTATATATATATATTCAACTGATTTTGTGAAAAAAAGTATAACATTAGCTTCGTAAATAAACGTTATCAAATATTAAAAATTCTATTTTATATATAAAATAATAACATTAGTTTAAGTTATTGATAAGAATGTATACTAAAATATATATAAAGAGATCTTTTGTTATAAAAAAGAGGAAAATTTGAATGTTTTCATCTCTATTGAGCTGTTTATTAGGTAGTGCCACATGCATGATGGCTGTCCAACTCATTGTTACAGTCATTGTGACTATAACATTGTAATCATTATAGTTTTTAGGACTGTAATTAACGATGTATTAAGTCAATATGACTACAACATTATTTCAAGCGGATATATAAGTTAAAAAGTAATGTTTTTGAAAACAAAATATTATCAACATTCAGTGAATGAAATGTTAACAAAAAGGCAAAAACTTCTATATTGTTTCGTTACAGCATTGATGTGTATTTGAAATAATCAGTTATACATAGTAATTTCTATATAAATCTTGTGAAAATTCTATACCTTTATTTCACTTCATGTAGAGTAGTTTTCATTTAACCTATATTTAAATAGTGCATTTAACATTCACATTTCTAATTAATTAATTTTATGAATATCCTTTATAATTTTTATTTTCTTTTCCATTAAGATTAAAGATATAGATTCTTCAGGATGTCGCCTGAGCGACGTGTATCTCAATTTTACATTTTATATTTTTCAATAGCAATATATACTTCGGGCCATTAATATTGCTACACCAAGAAGGCGACATGCTACAAACGTGAAATTTATACGAAAGGAAGAAGGTGCTGTGATATGCAAATGATTAGCTTTTCAGCGCATTTAGACAAAGCAGGCGCCAGTAACGACACCTACATTGTGTTTAAATGAGGAAATTGTTCAGCCGGTTCCTCATACACAAATTGCATTTGAACGTTGTTGCCTGGTGAAAAGTTGTTGTGATGCCTCGTGTAAGAGGGAGAAATGCGTACCAGCACGTTTCTGACTTTGATAAAGGTCGAATTGTAGCGTACCGGGATTGCGGTTTATCTTATCGCAGTATTGCTACTCGCGTCGGTCGAGATCCAATGACTGTTAGCAGAATATGGAATCGATGGGTTCAGGACGGTAATACGGAACGCCATGCGGGATCTCAACGGCCACCTGTCACTAGCAGCCGAGAAGACAGGCATATTATCCGCATGGCCGTAATAGATCGTGCAACCACGTCACGAGCTGGGAGTCAAGAAACGGGGTCGTTTGGAAGACAACAAGTGCCTGCACGAACAGCTCGACGACGTTTGCAGCAACATGGACTTTCAGCTTGGAGACCATGTCTGCGGCTTCCCTTGACGCTGCGTCATAGACAAGAGCGCCTTCAATGGTGTGATTAACGACAAACCTGGGCGAACGAATGGCGAGACATCATCTTTTCAGATGAATCCAGGTTCTGTGTACAGCATCATGATGGTCACATCCGTGTTTGGCGGCATCGTGGTGAACGCACACTGGCAGCGTGCATTCGTCATCGTCATACTGGCCCATCATCTGGCGTGATGGTATGAGGTGCCATTGGATACACGTCTCGGTCACCTCTTGTTCGCATTGAAGGTGCTTTGAACATTGCACGTTACATTTCTGGAGTGTTACGACCCGTGGCTCTACCCTTTATTCGAGCCCTGCGAAACCCCACGTTTCAGCAGGATAATGCCCGACCGCATGTTGCCGGAATTGTACGGACCTTCCTTGATACGGAACATGTTCGGCTGTTGCCCTGGCCAGCACGTTCTCCAGATCTTTCACCAATAGAAAACGTCTGGTCAATGTTTGCCGAGCCACTGGCTCGTCACCAAACGCCAGTCACTACGGTTGATGAACTGTGGCATCGTGTTGAAGCTGCATGGGCATCTATACCTGTACGTGCAATCCAATCTCTGTTTGACTCAGTGCCCAGGTGTATAACTGCTGTTATTACTGCCAGAGGTGGTTGTTCTGGGTACTGATTTCTCAGTATCCATCCAGCCAAATATTTTTAAAATTTAATCACTTGTTTTTTATAGTATAATATATTTGTCCAAAATATATTATTTTGTTATCTGCATTTCTTCCTGGTGTAGCAATTTTAATTGCCAGTAGTGTATATTTCTAATGCCTATTTCTTCAACGAAAGAAAATTACTATGGACACCTGTTCTCATAATGTTAAATCACAATCGAATGATGAAGCTGACACCGTGTTGGTGTTTTTCTCTTCGCACCACATCATACCAGTAGAGTGGTGTAGTGATTACAACCTCCTTCCTGTCCTTCAAATGGCTTTAGTGAACATGACGGATCTTAGGCAGAATGACACACCCAAACAGCCCACCTGAAAAGATTACCTAAGATAACATACGAAAGAACTATCAGCGTTTCCCAATGATTCTTCTCCAAAAAAATAACTTGAAATATTTGCAGTTGTGTCTAACGTTTGGACGTCCTTTAAATTTGCGGTAATCTAAACTTTTTATCTATTAAATAGGTATTTATTTTTACGTACTTTGTGACACTGACATCGTATTACAGCAGCAGTATTTAATGAAATGCTAATTAACGATTTCATAAAATTTTACTTTTTAATTGAAAAAATTAAACATTTAGTATCAACTTGTTTTCTTCCCCTAAGGTTAAAACCAGAAATATTGAATAGGAAACGAAAAGTGGATCAAAACTATATCCTTTGATGGTTACTATAATATAATTATCCTTATTTATTTTTTTTTTTTAGTTATTGACTGAAGAATATATTATAATGATAAAACTCTAATATCTATTTTTAATATCTGTGTTTGATGTTAGTTCAATTAACTTTTCAGCTTTCAATTCAATGGTTCGCAAATTTGATTTTCCTTTTCAAACGATGATCTAAATACACATTAAACAGGAGGTACAGATAATTTTTTTTTGTTTTTGTGTGCATAATTAAACCAGAGAAGTACAAATTGTTATGCGGATAAAATTCTAGGCTTCTAATCATTAATTTGAAATTTCAACTCCCACCTCAATCATTTATTTCTGTAATTGTATATTATCTTACAGTGCAAAATATGACCATAAACCTGCAAACCGACCAACGAAAATGCAAGTTAAAAAGTGCTTCTGTCATGCAGAGTTACACTTATAAAAATGAGAATTTTGAGTGGAACCGCACATATAATGCTCGCACATTATTTTTAAAACTTTGTTCTGCGGTACAGTACTGTAATTAACGATGCTTGCTTTGCAGTTAATGGGAATTATCCACAGACATATGGCGAGTTAAACGCTTCGTAGACAAACACCCCCCCCCTCCCGTTGAGCAAAAGAACCCTTCTGATAATTATTTTCTCGTCTAATATAACGCAAGGTCATTTGTTTGTGCAACCACGGCTAAAATTCACCAGACCTCCCCCCTTTCTTACCCTTCTTTAAATATCACCATTATCTCAGCTTTCCCGTTTGTTGATCAAAGTATTAACTTACTTCTGCATGTACTCCGTCTTTCCAGTAATTACTCCATAATTAGCTCTCCTCTACTCACGCACCCCCACCCCTAAATAGGGATCGTCCGGATAAAAATAAAAAAATTTCCCAAAATGCAACCCCCTCTCAAGATCGTTTTCCAAAACCCTCGGCATTTTATTACTCGCAGAAAAATGATTAAAATTAAAACGCCTCTTCGCCTTGCAGGGTGAAGGTAGTTTTCTTTATCGTCCAGCCTTGTCAGCAAGGCACTTCAAATTAGATTTACAAGAGGGGGTGTGGGGGTAGAGTGGTGTTTGCAGTATTACACGACAGCCACCAGAGGGCGGAGCTCTAACCCATTTAACCGGTAATTTGGCACCATCGATACTAGCACTCCTCTCCATCATATATGTGGAAGTTGTCGGGACAAAGTGCATACAAGCTGCTACAAGCTTCCAAATTGAGTAAAGAGAGCTTTCTGGTGTCTGGCATCTTCTCGCTTCCACTCGATCAGAGACGCGTACGTGCTCTGACGTTGACGATCCCTTCGCTATCTAACCATATTTGGTAAAAAAAAAAAGAGCATTGGGAGATAAGATTCCCGATAAAAAAATTTCCTTTTCCTGTTTCGATACCGAAACACATTACGCCATTTCGAACAAAATATTTCATTAAGGATAGTGGAGTTAAAGTTCTTCTCGTCTTCAATTTTTGTAGTCAGTTTTTTTACTCCTTTCTTCTTGTCGCTTTTATTTCTTGATTCGAAAATTTGGTTTCTCGCGGAAATGCCTCCTGGCGAAATAGCTTAGAAGTAGAATAGAGAAATAGATGACATAATGTTATTTGAGAACAGGACTCAGTCAAAGAAATCCATTGATATTTCTCCTTTAATATTTAATTCCTTAAAAATTGAAAGTTTTTCTTTATTTATAGACTTAGAAAATGGGCGTTACTTCAATAGGCAAGAAAACCAATAATGCTGCATTTATGAACAGTGTTATCATTTCGTAATACGTACGTAGTATACTAATTTTTATGTTAAGTTGTTTATATTTCCAACACAGAAGCCAATAACTCAAAATTAAAAATTGCCTCCTTAAGCATTGAAATAATTTGTCACACGACCTATAATGTATTTCAAATTGAAATCAATCTTTAAACGCCTCTATAGGATTATACAACGATTATGAATAGACTATATAATGATAAATATATTAATGAATAAGTAATATAAATGTTTTTTTCTCTTTGATTTCTATTACACTCTAATATACTACTCATTATAGCATCTCTAATAACAATACATTTTGATATTTTTAATTTTTGAAGAATACCATCTTTTTTCGATGTGTTCGTATACTTTAAAGGTACAGCTATTGCAATACCATTTGCTGCATAAATTTATAGTTACATAATTAGACAGTTGTGGTCTGGAAGAGAAATGTCGTTCTTATAATCGGAAGGATGTGAATTCGATTCCCGACTTCACATAATATCCGTCGGGTTCACTAAAAGCGACAGGGGCACTTCAAATAAGTTCTGGTCTCATTGTATTTTGAGTGAAAAGATAACTATGGGGGCAACAAATCAAGCCTTGGAAATCTTCCACTTGCTTCTTACAACTAAAATACAAATACTCAACAACTTTCATTTATTTCCAGTGATTGATAGATTTAATTATTAAATTTCTCATTTTTTTTAATTGGGAGTTACAAGAATTTCTTTTAACTAAAATTGATCTGCGTACTAACCAACCAAATAATAATCGTTAGATATTTTCACATCACGATACTTACTATTCAGATTTACTATTTGCTAATTTGATTACTGGGGGAAAACATTTGTTTTTCAATTCCTTTTACTATTTCGGGAAAACAGATAATGATACGTTTCTAAACACATTAATCTTGTTATTGTAAATAGTTCAATTAGTTGCTTCATAAAGTGCCATAATACTCTCTTTAACTTACAATTCTTCATATAAAATACTTTCGTAAAACATTGGATATAATCTAAAACAAAATTAAAACATCAACATATAATCTTATGTTAAACGTTTGCATCAAAATTTATAAATTTTTTTGTGTTTTAATTTTAATGCTTACTTAGATGATATATAGTAATAAAAATTGAAAAATAACCTGTAAAAAATATACACATACATTGAGTAAGCAATCGGTTTACAAACAGTTCGGACTACGAACGAATTGGCCACGAACACTTTCTCGAAAGAGTTTTGTGTTCGGACAACGAATACATTTTCGGATAACTGAAACGAATTCTAACGAACACTTCTTGTTTCTTGGAGCATGATGTGCAGGCTTGCCAAACCCAACAAACATCGTTTTTCATCTCTCTGGAATTATGCTACTAGATATTATAAACTCAAAGTTCTTTTAGGAAAATTATTTTTTTGCTATAGAATATTTATAGCCAAAGTAGACTATCAGTTTCGGATCTGATTTCTTTCAACCGAAACTGATTTGCTTTTCAAAACTACCCCCCACCCTCATTCGTTCGTTAAAGAAGTGGGAAGATGTCAGAGCATTGGTCTTAAAATGACACCCAAACCAAGCTGATATCAGTAAGGTTAGGGATCTTTACAACAACAATGCTATTTATCACTTCCGGAGTCTTAAAAAAGAGAGAAAAGCAATCGACACTGGACAGGTTCTTTAATGTCCCATGAAGAAAAATTGAAAAGAACTGATATGCAAGTCTATACGCATGTATTATTTTTTTAATAAAATTACTAAGAAATTACACATCTTTTTTAGAATTAATTTTAAGAGTCTCCTAAACGAATGAATCGATTTCACAAAAAATCTATGGTAAATCAATGATCGATTAACGAATAATTCGAATAGCGAACATAGTCTTGTAACGGATTGTGATCTTTAACCGATAACCCACTGTATATATACTTTAAAATGATTCCAAAAGTTCTTTTTGGTTGGAAAACACAACCTATTTAATTTAGTATTAAATTTATAAATGCTCCCTCGCGTTTTAACAATACATTGAAGTCTAATGCTTGATTAAAACTCAAGCGTCAGCGAATTCCTAAGAACTTTTCTGTACTTTGAGCATCCCCTCTGCAGACTTTATGCAAGCATATTCAAATCGAAATTGAATCACAAGACTTTCGACTGTGTTCAGATTCACATGCAACTCGTAAATGCACAATTTTAACAATTGATTAAATGGAATACCTTTTGCAAGTTATCTTAACTATTAGTTCTTCGTTATAATTCTTCGCCTTAGTTCTCTATCGTGGCACAAATTACAAGATTAAAAATAAACAAGCGCACTTATTTCTATCATTTCGCAATATTTTTTGTTTAATTTCATTTGTAATTCATTTTTTAATTTCAATTCCGTTACTTCTTCATTTTTTATTACTCTAATTATTTTTCTTTGCCTTCTAAATAATTCACTTCATTAAAAACGCTGAAAACTAATTTTTTAAAAATCGTTTTGGATCAGAGCACTTGAAGTAACTTTATCTTTCATTTATTATGACAAAAAATTCTAAACGATTTTACATTATGTTTCTTAACTAGTAGTTTAACTACATAAATATACATACATAGGAATAAATATACATTTATACATGTTCATACACTTAGATGTATGCAATTGAAGTACAAAATTTTCACACAAACATGAAGAAGAGTACTTATGATTAAGACACATTTGTGCAGCAAAAACAGTCACGAATGAACCAATTTATTTCGAAAATTGATAAAAATTGGAAAACGATAACATTTCTGATTTTATCATAAATTCTTAAATTTTCCGCATCCAGAAAATAAATCCCAATCTTGTATATACAATAATATGGCTTGTGTCTTTAATTTTCTTATAAAATATATTTTAATTATGCTTTAAAGAATCAATACGAATATTTCAAAAATTATATTTGTATCCTTATATACTTATAAATGTCCTTACAAGTTATACTGTATTTTATTTAAAATACATCCTAAAACATTTTTTTTTATAAAATATTATGATAGGGATTTGTTTTTAAGAAATTAATAAATAAAACATTAATCACATTAATAAATAAAATGCATTCTTTAATGCAATTAACAATTAACTTTTTACATGAATATATATACGAGTATACATATATATATGTGTGTGTGTGTGTGTATATATATATATATATATATATATATATATATATATATATATATATATATATATATATATATATATATATGTATACACACACACACACACACACACACACATATATATATATACATACAGAAAAATACTTAAATACCCTTCATTAATTTTTCATATATGTACGCAGATTTTCTTCTCAGTTAGTAAAATTCAGATACATATATCCAGAAGAAAAATATCTTTTATAAATCCAACACTAATCTCTGTACTTGGTGTTTTCCCCTTATTCCGTGTTCACAAGACACGAACCACTTCTACACTTTACATATTATGTTAACTTTATACTCGAGGGTTACACATGCGATCAGCACTCACCTCGATAATATTTGTCATCAGGGGTTGTGTACGCTGAATTATTCAGCACATGTCGAGTTACTTAGCGGTGATTGGGTTATTTAATTACGTAAATGCTCGGCACCGTCGCTGTGTTCCAGATATTCCATTTAATAAGACTTTAAACAGGGCTTCGCGGGGGAGTGTGGATAAACAGAGCAAAATATTTTGTTGCGCTGAAATTTTCTTCTTCAAGGAGAATTGATTAAATTGCTCCCGTACAAAAGTTAACATGTTTAAAAATATATATATTACGCATACACATATATGTGGTTATATAAGAAGTAAGTCACACACACATATTTAAGTAATAACGCTAAAAAGTCAAAAAAATAAAAATAAGTGAGGAAAGAGTTTTAGTTTTTTATTATTATTTTAATATTTAATATTAATTTCTACACATAATAAGACTGAATTTAAGCTACAATTTTCCCATTGTTTTGAAAATATTATAATCAATGCTTTAGAACGTATTATGTAATTTAAGTCAAAGTAAAATTACTTCGGCGCGTAATGACAAGTATGTGTTTTTTTTTTTTTTTAAAAAAAAAAAGATTTTAAAATTTATGTTTATGTTTGGAATCTTACTTTTGTGTGATGTAATCAAAATATTTTACTTCCGAAACTTTAAAATTTAGTGTAATTGAAGTTTAAAATAAATACGTAAAATAGATTTGATGCATTATGGTGTTAATTTTAAGTATAAAAATACTAATATATTATATTAACTCTTGAATATCAAATGCTTATTATAAATAATAATTAAATTAGATAGAAAGAGAAATCTGTATGTAAAATTAGATTTAAAAAAATTAGGGTTTTTTAAAAAATAAAGTTAGCTTTATTAAAAATAAAGAATATTTCAGTTTAAATTAGTTCCTTTTTACTTAAAGTACTACTCATTTCAATGTATTTTTAATTAATGGTGTAGTATTACTGTCACAACTGTTAATTAGAAGATTAAGGATGTGAATAATAACACCTTTTTCGATATATTTCTCAACGATAGCTTCATTCCAGGTGTAAGATCCGAATTTAAAGCTTTCATAGAAAATTAGCACTGCTTAAAATATCATTTTGTCGCAGATTTAATTAAATATTGATATAGAAAAAGTCCTTTCACTCAGTAAAACTGTTTCTTTTTCAGAAATAAATAAATGGATCTTTTTTTCAAACTCTATGACACATAGAATCTTTTTTTTTATTTGCATCTCATGTCACATAATTTTATTAAAAAGTTAAATGCTTTCTATAAAATTGAAATTTCAAGTTTATTTATTCTTAAATAATGCATTTAAAAAAATAAAGAGAAAAACTCTTTGGAACAAATAAAGCTAATAGTAATTTACATATAATACCTATTTTAAAAATTTATTTATCAAAATATTCCTTGATAAAATAAATTACATAAACACCTAAATGATTTACATAATTTGTTATTTATACTAATATATACTCCTGTGAATATATACTGCTGTGAAAGTGACGTAAATAACTACAGACCTATCGAGATTTGTTTTTGACGGTGTACTTTTCAAAATAATTGTAAAAGCTGATTTGTAATATGGATTAAATTTTTTTTAAAACAGGGCAAGGAAGTTTTGAATTTTTAAACAGACATGGAGTTCAAAAATACTTGTCAACAAATGAAATATTTCTCAACAAATGAAAGAAATGTATACATAAAAATACACAGAAAACATTTCTTTCTCAATAATACTCTGTTTTTATGGCTTTCTGAAAAATTAAATTTTTTTTAAAATACATGCATTGCTATCTAATCATTTGTTACAGTAAATGACGAATCTAAAATCCCGACAAACTATAACTGCTTCATTTCTTCTTAAGCATTGAATCAGAAGTTTTCTTTTTTCCATCTTATAAGTTATCGTTTTGCTACTACGACCATCCTCGTGCCAAATATTATGCCGCAAATGCTAAGAGATTCATAAGAAATCACTATTTTCCTCTAATAACGTTTTGCAATAGTTATTTTCCATGAATTTTTAATATGAAATCCAAATTTGGCAATTTTGAATCAGGAAAGTTTCTAGAGTATTATCATCATAATTAGGTGTAAAAGAATAGTCTCTTTCATGTGATAAGTGGCAACCGAACAGGATCTGACCCTCCAGATTGGGCATTGGGGTGAGGCTAAGATCCACACCCCGTAAAAATTCTATTGTTCAGTAACCTCAAAAAGTAAAAGCCGGCAGGAGAGAGTTTGAGTTTGTTTGTCCTAGTTAGACCGGGACCTACGGGCCGGCAGGAGAGATCTCACTCAGACAATTTAGAAAGAATAAATACTAAATATTGGCATCGGGAATATAAGAATTCACTTTAGAAGTGAAACACTGAGAAATCTAATGGAGGATGTCGATAGATTTAGAATAGATACTTAAACTGTATAGAATTTGAGACGGATAGGATGAGAAAAATTTAAAAAACGAACCTTTCAGACTCTAGAAGGGAAAAGGGAAAGACCGAGAACTAGATGGGTTGAAAATGTGGGAAAATGGATAATGAAAAGGGAAGCAGCAGATGGAAAAAAAAAAACATCGAATCATTATGCAAGATGGTGCAAGCTAACTGAGAAGGCCTTGAGTGGTAACCACCTGTAGTGCTGGAAAAGAATAAAAAGCTCTAGAATAATTTTATACAGACCCACCATTGTTAAAAATGCATAAAAACTATGAAATGAAGCTAAACTTCCATTCTAGAGAAGCACTGAATTGGGTATGTAAGAAATGACCTGATGAGGGATAAGAGTAGTGTGCATTTGACAGAGCTGGCGCAGTGATGTTCAGACCATAATGTGTGCCCATAAAAATTTCCACCCCTTTTAAAAACAATGGTGTGGAAACCTACCATTAAATTTCTACCCACTTTTAAAAACAATGGTGTGGAAACCTACCATTAAATTTCCACCCCCTTTTAAAAAACAATGGGTGTCAACCTCCCCATTAAATTTCCGCCCCCTTTTAAAAACAATGGCTCGCAGCGCCACCATTAAATTTCTACCCTTTTTTAAAAACAATGGTGCAAAAAGCCCCATAAAATTTCAACCCACTTTTAAGAACAATGGCCCAAAAACCCCCATAAAATTTCCACCCTCTTTTAAAAGCAATGGTGTAAAAACCACTCACAGAAATCAACCCCACCCACTTTTAAAAACAATGGTGCATATACCCACTTTGGAAATATAATGGCTCCACTTTAAATATAGCTCCCATAAAACTTTTCACAAAAGCGCAATAATTTATTCACGAAAAAGTCGCTGAGACGGCAGGGTATACCCTTCAGTGAACACCCCCTTTTGCAATTTATCTGATTGAAAAGTATCGTCAAAAACACTTCAGAAATTAAACGTAAACAGGCGAAAAATTTTCTATACTAGATTCCGAGTCCAGTTCGTGCTGCCATCCAGTGGTAGTTAAAATTAAACGTCATTCAGACAGGGAAAAAAGAAAAACCCGTTTCTCTCACGACTCAAGGTCGCAGCCTTTCCGCTTCCTCTTTTTATTCATTTAAAGAAATGAGAATAATAATAAACAGAAATGGAAAATACTTACGACTTATTCGGCGACATGATAGCGCTCTACGGGAGTGTGAACTGTAGAATGACTAGTTTAGCGAGGGTGTGTCAGAAGTTATTCTTATGTATAGAAGAAGAAGAAACTGAGAAATATCAAGAAATTCATTCCCTGATTTTAAAATATGTTATTCAAATGCATCAAATATTGCATGAAGAGAAGAACAAAATGTTCGGAAAATGGGGTGTGATATTTTATGTAAACGAGACTAATTTCTTTAGATTTTAATGATTTTTAAAACCATTAAAATTAAATATCGAATTGAAACATTTGGGCTGGTTGAGACTTCCCGACATCCTTACTCCCCAAATACACAAAGAAAAGAGGTTTCAAATCATTGAGCTTTAAATAATCTGACGCCATTTTATCACATCTTTGTGGTAGCGATACGAGACAATCAGGCAATTCTACAACTATTCTGTTTCCATATCTTGTGGTTACCTGTTTAATTTCAGTGACAGGATATTTTTCGTGGATGTTGAGATCCCTCATTTTCCTGAATGTCTTTGCTCCATCTTCTAATGAACTGAGTGCGTTTAATTTATTTAACAATTCCATTTTGCGTTTATTATATGAGAAAAAATTTTTATTTCTTTAAATGCGAAAAATTATGTACTTACCCACACTCATAGCTTTGATTTGTCTATTTTTTAATGATTCTATCTCTTCTATATTTAGTATGCCAAGAGGTATGTGAATAAGTGACCCATTCTCTAAGCGAATCAAAATTTTATCAGTATGGACTACAATATCAGAAATCAGGTATTCTCGGTCCAGTTCTTTATAAGTTCGAATACGCACAGAATTAAGTTTCTCCATTTATTTATGGAGCTAAAAAAATTCTAACTTTTCAATGTGTAAATAGGGTTTCAACTTACATTGTCCTCCTGTCAATACTGATAAAGTTAATACATCATTCTGTTTCCCATACACAAATAAAATGATTGATTCTTCATTGACACGTGTTTCCTTATCGAGAAGGACCTCTTTACCTTTTTCTAATCGTATCTTTGGTTTCTCCTTCATGTTATCACATGCTATGAAAATTGTTATTTTCATATACATATCGAGTGGTAATTTTAAGTTTGAGTCTAAGAGTTTCAGTAAATCTATTAAAGAAAGTTTTGAAACCACTTCCTGTAAATTGTATTCCTCTATCTGTAGAGGCACAGAATGTCTTAGTATCAACATAATATTTATTAGCACAATCTGTATCATATTGAGGTCTTTTCACACCCGAAATTCTTTGATTGTGAGCATAATAGTTTTATTAATTTTATTCCATAGAATACAGTAATAATCAAGATGTTTTTAGTAACTACATCGTTTACATTCACAGGCTCTTTCACATTTGATACCACTTTATTGTTAGCATCATAACAATCATCTTTTAAAATCAAAGCATTATTTTCAAAATATTGTTTGTTGACACCATCGTGACTAGCGCTCGGATCCGCAAGATGTGCGATTGCTCTATTTTTAGCATTATAAGCCTCCCCATGGAGCGTTAAAGCATTACTTTCAAAATATCGTCTATTCACCACATTTTTCTCAGATTCCGGATCTTTCACATTATTTATCGTTTTACCTTTCGCATCAAAATTTCCTTGAGGTGTGTGTAGTAAACTTATGTTTCGCAACTGGTCAACCACTGTATCTACATAATCTCTAGTTGTAGAATCAGACTTGTCAACTGGAGCTAAAAGATTGATAATTATTTTTCCTTTTGCATCATATTGTTGATCATTTTCTGAAAGGACTTTGTTTGACAAATCTCGAATGGATGACCTCAGATTCTTCCTACATCTGTCTACGTAAAATTTTGTAGTCACGTCATTATTTTCTAAAGGTTCTCCAGCATTCCTTAATATCTTTTCCTCCATATCATAATTACCATCATGTGTCAGTTTAAACCCTATTCCTGGAATTCCAGGTGGCCCTTCTTTGAGTTCTTCCTCAAAAAGTGGATAGAATGCTGTCATTTCTTTATTTTAATATGAATAATTTCAATAGTCTTTCGACTATTAAAATTAAAATTCAGTTCCATTTATAGCTTTAATGTTTTGATCATGGTAATATCTTGATTCTTTATGTTTAAGTAACACTTCTTGCGTTCTCGTAAGATGAAATAGAAGACATAATTCTTGGTGGTGTTGTTTCTCAATCGCCAGTTGAACTCTATAGTCAGGTTATTCATGTCTGTATAATTTTCATGGTGAGCCAGGTTGAAGCAAATGATTGGATATAATTTACCAAAATTGGAATAATTGACCATGCACCCTGTTTCTGGTGTAAGGGTGTTGAGTCCAGACTCCAAAAGAGCTGTGTATAGGCGATTGTAATCACCTTTCTCAAAATCCATCATGTAACTAACAGTTGGAACCCTTACATTATTAACCATCAACCAACATTCCATCATATCTAAGTTGTCGAATAACATGTTGTTCTCTTTTGCATTTTCATATCTTTCAGTGTATTGTGGTATGACGTACAAGGACAATACTTCGTCTGAAGTAGCATTTATGGAATAAGACCCACTTGAATTCTTTAAGAAAATATTCGACTTTACAATGCTATGTTGGTTCCAGTTTATTTCAACAGGCTTATCTGATAAGTTTAACTCAGTAAATGTTGCAGCTGCTGAATTCTTAAATCTAACATAAGGGAGCCAAAGTGATAAATCTTCCTCAACTACTTTGTAATCCTTATTTTGTTCATCTGTATACAACATGTTCTGACTATGATTTCTCTGAAACTCAAACTTGACTTGGAACCCTGTTATGACCTTTTTGTATTCATTGAAGAAATCAAATACGTATTTTAACGGGATCCATATAGTGACAGTTTTGCTATTTTGAGTAAGTTTGCATCTCTCTTTGAATCCTTGATTATACTCGTCGTTAGTTCTTAATTTTTCGAAAAATTCAGTTATCTTAGTTGTATCTACCAAAGTTCCATCATATTTCAAGGGTTTTCCGTCCGCTGTGTCAGACGTATCTACGTAGAAGAGCATATTCGTAGCTTCCGAAGTAGAATAGTCAGGAGTGAAATGAATTAGACCTAACACATGTCGCATGAGAGCAGAATAATTAATGTTGGTTTCGATTTCAGTGCTGCCCAATGTAAATCTGTTGGCGTTTATCAAACCACCTCCATTCACGAGAGCTACATTATCATCCGCTATTGCTGTTCCATTACTGTTAACAATTTTTAGCTTTTGTTGTAAATATCCATTAGAATATAAGATATTGGAGTTAGTGTCATGTATAAAGAAATGGTAAGTGGCATTCTCAGTAAAACTATCGCTGTTTTCATGCCTCACTTCTCTATACTCGAGACTTTCGATGTCATCATCGTAATAGTAATCGGTGTTGTTTAAATCAAATATTTTATTCATTTATTATAAAAACAATTTTTTTGTCTTAATTTAATAGCTATATAGCTATTAAATCAAAATTCACAGAAATTTCAGTCCAGCCCCATGTTTTTTCTTCTTTGAAAATATTTCATTCAGCTTATCATGGACAAACTGTTTGGCTAACGCAGAGGGATTCTGTAAAAAGCATCTGAAAAGATCCCTCTTCCTTGTATCTTCTTGCTCTTCCTTCGAAGTCTATGTTTATTCATTTCTTTATTTAGAGGGCAAATAAAATTGTATTGTACTTCTTGCTTATTGAGGAATTAAATCACCTCTATGGTTCGTTATTCTCATTCTGATTCTGTGAACACTCTCCATCCGGACAGGAAAGAATAGAGGTTTTTCAAATGATTTTATGATTTGACTGCCGGGACGATTAACATTCGTAAAGGAATAGATTACGTTTGAAGAGTGAAAGCCGTTAATGTAGGCTCCCTCCGCGACATCACAGTGTATATAAATGTTATTATTCCCACCGGATAAGTCGGCAATGTACTTTCCTATTAGTTCAGACTCTTCATATATTTCAGGTTTGAACCCTAATAGTTTATGCAGGTTTTTGCATTTTGTTAAATCGATCTTATACCCATCTTTTAACTTGATGGCTATTCTTTGTCGTTCCTCGACTATACCAAATAGAATTGGTGGATCGTTCCCAAAAAATTTCAGCATGTAACGGTTCAACCCTTTAACGGTATAATTTCCATCTGGGAGCGATAGATCAAACCACTGATGTCCATCATAGTATGAAAAGGTCTCATCTTTAATGTTATCCCAAGAAACGTACATTGAAAAGGACTGAAGAGCGATCTGCTTAAACCTAAATGGTCTGGAATATTCAATTGTAAAGTCTTCTGACTTTTCAGAGTTTTTCGAATCCAATATTAATAACACCATTTATTTATAGAGAACATTTTTTTCATTATAGTCACTAGGTTCTTGGGTAAAGGAATACAGAACATCTTCAACAGATTTACCTTTGTTTCTTTCACTAATATACTTCATACAAAAGTAGCCACATTTGACAGAGGCTGGGTGTTGTAAAAAGCTTGAGTTATACCCTATTTTTTTCCCAGAACTTTGTAGATATTTCTTAATACTGGTGGGAATTTTGTAAATATGTTCTCCAAACGGATCAAAATATTCGACGAAATTGTTATTAGGATCGTTATAGTAACCTACCCAATGTGTACCAGGTCCTGTAGCTATGTCCAAATTAATAATGCCGTTCTCAAATCGTCTCATCTTTTTAGGTAACAGATCTGAAGTAAAGACACCCCTAAACCCTTTTTCTTGCTTCATATTGTCTTCAATCACTTCGTTGGATATTCCCAGTTTTGATAGACTCCCTTTCCACGGGGCTTTTTTTGAGCACAACCTGATCCTGAAATTTTATCCAAAGCTTTCTTTGCTCCCCATCCAGCTGCCCCACTTGCAGCACCTAAAGCCAACGCCTTAGCTCCGGCAATTAAGGCTGGTAAAAAGGGAGCTAGAAAGGCTAAAAACCCACCCGTTTTCTTGAGCTGCGTCTTGCTGATAGTAATTCTCTTTCCCTTCCCGATTTGAGCTATTTGTGTTTGAGTTAAGTACATGTCATAGTTAGATGGTTTTGTCCTGTCTATTTGTAGGGAAACTTCTTCTCCTTTCTGGTATGCAGATTTTAATTTAGCAATCTGATGATCACTTAAGTGTATTTTAGTTTTTACGTAGTTACTCATTTATTTAATAAGAAATTTTATAGTATTCTTTTACTTGCTCGTTGTTTAGAGTTCCTTCTCTTAATAATGCATCCAGTAGATCGACGATTTGAGTATGTAACTTTTTACTCTTGGATCCATTGCAAACTTTATCGGTGAATCGAGCCAAAATTTCTAATTTGTCTTCCACTCCTTTACCGAGGTATATTTCCTTTCTTTGTAAGTCCCTCAGTCGCTCTCGATAATCTTCTAAT
Source organism: Latrodectus elegans (assembly GCA_030067965.1). NCBI lineage: Eukaryota > Metazoa > Arthropoda > Arachnida > Araneae > Theridiidae > Latrodectus > Latrodectus elegans. The sequence continues at coordinate 77,306,857 of CM057821.1, read as the reverse complement.
GTAATCATATGTTCCCTTAAATAATCAGCTTTAGATAATAGTCTATCTTCTCTTTCCTCATCTTTTTGGTCATTCGAGCTATCTGACTCATAAGGTTTCCTTTTTGACGAGCAAACTTTAAGTGTGTACTCTTTACTCTATTGATAACTTCTTGTAGAGCATCCCTGGATTCGTTGTACAACTTTGAGGGTCTAGGAAAGTTATTTTTCTCTAAAAACTCTACATCCAAATCTTTATCAAAATAGAAGATATCCGGAGTCGCTGGAGATGGTTCAATCGCAAGAGGAATCTTATCAACAGCATCTTTTATAGCCTTAAAATGTTCTTTTCTAGTAACATCTTGTTGGTGAAGTTTCTCGGTTACAGGCTGGTGAAATTCAGACAAAGTTTTCTGGAAACCTAATTTTTGTTCCAGATTTTGTTCGTTGTTCTTTCTAATCTCCGCCTGAATCTTAAACACTTTCAGGTCATTCTTAACTTCTTCTCTTAGCTTCTTGTTTCGCTCTTTTTGTAAAGAATTCATTTATTAATAAGCGAAATATTTTTTACTGCAAGCAAATTATATTTTGCTGAGAGCAAATTATGTTTTTACTGACAGCAAATTTTTTTCAACATTAAATAAAGATGATTGCAATTGAAGATTATACAGAGCCAGAAGAATTAGCCGATGCAAATCAGCATTATTTATTACCGAAACACCCTTTCAGACTTCTGATCGCTGGAGCTTCGGGTACTGGTAAAACGAATTTATTGCTGAATTTTATTTATGATTATCTCGAGTTTGATAACTTGTTCATTTGCGCTAAAGATATGTTTGAACCCAAGTACACTAAACTGAAAGAAAAGTACACTATGTTTGATGGTGTGGATATTAAAGACGTATTAGCAAAGTATCCCAAAAAGAAGAAGAAAATTTTGCTCGAGTTATATGAAAAATACGGCAAGAAAGAAACCGTATTCTCCTCTGATACAAAAGACTTTATTACAGTGGACGATCTGGACCCCTCTTGCAAAAATGTTGTTGTCTTTGATGACTGTGTGACAGAGAAAGACCAGAAGAGTATAGAAGATTTCTTCATCAGAGGTAGGAAGAAGAATGCTTCAATCATTTACCTCTCTCAATCCTATTACAGAACGCCCATTGTCATCAGGAGAAACTGTAACTATTTAATATTTTTCAACCTCCAGCAGAGGGAGATTCAGCAGATTATAAGAGAGGTAGATGGCAGTTTGACGAAAGAAGAGTTCAATCGATTGTACAAAAAGTGCATGCAACAACCATATGATTTTTATGCTTGATTTAGTGAATCCGTCCTTGAGATATCGGAAAAAATATTTCATCCCTATAAATAAAGATGGAAGAATACTTACGGAAGAAAATTTACGTGTATAGAAAGAGCTACCACCATTATCATAAGATAAAAATTTCGCTATCCATTACAAAGTTCCTCTGCAGTTCATTGGGTTTATCCGCTTTTGCGATGGTACCCTTAGCCGCTCTGAGCTTAAGTGCCGGAATAGTTGAAGTTATCGAAAAGTCCCTGAATATCGTGGAAAGGAACGAAGAGTATAAGCAATCATACAAGTTTTATAAACAACTGTTGAATTCTTTCAAATCAAATGCATTAACAGAAGAAGAGGTGTACAGTAGAGAGGATGATTTCATTAACAATTCAGTCTACTTACCCAGAGAAAAATACATGAAACAAACCCAGCTTAACGGCTATGAATATGTGTGTAAATAATTTTTTACATATAAATAAATGAAGAAAGGAAAAGGAGTTATTAATTCTGCAATTAACAATTTACCGTTTGAAATGCATCTTCCTGGTCACCAATTTACAGGACCGGGTACTCAATTGCTCAGAAGTAAAACGAGATTAAATCCAGATTTAACATACAAAGAATGGAGTAAGCCCATTAATAGAGTCGATGAGGCAGCCTATAAACATGATGTGTGTTACCTAAAAAACAAAGATACCGAAACAAGAAACAAGGTGTGCGACTCAGACATGATAAAAGAACTTGAGGATATTCCCAATCCAACTCTCCGTGAAAGGTTAGATAGAGCTGTTGTGAAGCCAATTATCAAAGCAAAGAAGACATTTGGAATGGGCTCAAAAATATACTGCCTAAAATGTAAAACCCACACTGAGACGAAAGACGTACAGCACGCTACCTCTAAGAACGGCAGACCTATGATAAAAGGGATCTGCACGGTTTGCGGTTCTAAAAAGAGTCGTTTTTTACCGCTAAAGGGGTAACTGAGGACCCCAAAAAAGTTTATTATGATCCAGAGACTGGTTATTGTGGTATAAACGAACTCAGTAGAAAAACAGGTTTAAGTCGAAAAAAAGTCTCAGATTTCTTACATCAACAAGATGTTTACACAAAACATAAACCACTCATCAGTAAGTTTAAAAGAAGAAGAACTTATGTGTCACATATTGATGATCAATGGCAAGCAGATTTGTTATTTCTAAAGCCATTTTCAAAATCGAATGATGGCTACAACTACTTGTTAACAGTCATTGACATTTTCAGCAAATATGGGTGGGCTGTGCCTATTCGTAGAAAAACGGGGGAAGAAGTGACTAAGGCATTTAAGAAGATATTTAAAGTGAGAGTTCCTCTTAAAATCCAAACTGACAAGGGGACAGAGTTCATCAACAAAGAGACACAACTTCTGTTTAAAGAGAACAAAATCCACTGGTTCACAACTGAAAACGTTGAAATCAAATGCTCCGTGGTGGAACGATTCAACAGAACTCTAAACGGTAAAATTCGGAAATATTTAGCGGCTAACAATACCAATAGATACATAGATGTATTGGATCAGTTAGTGAAAAATTATAACAACTCTTACCACAGAAGTATAAAGATGATGCCGGTTGAGGCCAGTCTAGAAAAAAACAGTGATGAAGTCTACCGCAATTTGTTCAAAGAAAAAGTCCTGCATAAACCCAAATACCAAGTAGGAGATATAGTTCGAATATCAATATATAAAACGACTTTCAGAAGAGGTTATGAGGCAACCTTTACAGAAGAAATTTTCGTCATCTCTGAAGTATTAAAAACCGATCCAGTCACTTATAGAATAAAGGATTTAAACAATGAAGATGTAAAAGGAACCTTTTATGAAAATGAGCTGGTAAGGTATGATGTGTACAAAATCGAAAAAATTCTCAAAAAGGTGCGGAATAAATACCTGGTGAAGTGGTTAGGTTATCCAGAAAGTAGTTGGATAGATAAGAAAGATTTAGTTAATTTTTAATAGCTGGCAAAAGCTATTAAAAATTCCAGTTTAAAGCTTCGAAGACGGTTCGACAGATTTCTTCATTCTGATCAAGCGTTTTCTTCATTTTGGGTAACTTAAGTGGTACCTGAAAATCTCTTTTCCGTAACAGATGAAATAAAACGTTTTCTTTGCTGATTAAGTTTTTCCGCTCTGGAAACAATTCTTCATATTTATCGATAAATTTAAGAAACTCAACCAAAATCTCATCTTCTAAGGGGATATTAAACCCTTTTAACCATTTAGTAAGATTTTTCACTCTGCTTTGGTTCCTCTGTTGCATCTTCATCATCAAATATAATTGCTTTCCATCTAGAGGACGTTTATTAGGATTGTATCTCAGCTCTTCATGACATGTCATACACACGTAAAATTCATAATCATCTTTTGTTATATATTCGTGCTCACACTTTTGAGTTGAAGGCACTTTGTTGTCTTGACCAAAGTGTCTTAATATTTCCATCATTTTATCTGACATTTATTATTAAAAGTATTCCTTTTAACTTCTTTAATATCTTACGCACTTTGTCAATTGGGTGGAGAAAAATCTGAAAAAGTTCATTGAAAGTAAAAGCTGCCCCTCAGATGTGAAGGGCAGCTTTTACGAAATAAGAGAACAGAACAACGATTTTCTCAACAAGCAGGCACCATTAAAATTGAATGATCAATATTTTAAGTATTTAAAGAAACGAGATATATATATAGAGAGATATAATAAAGATGGAATCTAAAACCGTTCGACAGTTGCGAGACTACTGTCGGGAACATAATATTCGAAAATACTCGAAGCTTAAAAAGGCGGAACTGATCGCCCTCCTTCATCGCCTTGATTCATACTCAATGAATCATAACGGCTTCCCCAGTTTCCACGATGACTTGTTTAGCAAGCAGAAGAAAAAGAGGGGGCGTAAAATCAGGTGTTGTGGTAAATTATTTAAGGAATCAAGCATAGATAAGCACTTGCAAACTAAGGCCCATCAAAACTATAAACCAAAGAAGGCCTCTCAGGAGAACCACAGAGATGACTTTGACAACATACAGAGCCTGCATCACATGACCATCAAGCAACTACGTGATTTTTGTCGGACGCGTGGCATTGCAGGTTATTCCACGTTAGGAAGGAAGGCAGACATCATAGCGTACATTGAAAGTGTATTGTTCAACCGCCACTTCAAATTCGATTCCGACCTGTTTTCAGATGCGCGAGAGAGAAGGCTATATACCTCCCAGGAAGTTGAGACAGCCTTTAAGTCTCGTTTGAAGACATACAATATCCAAAATGAACACAATCTAATGCTCCCCAAAGACTTCTTGAACGATATTTCATCACTGGTCCGGGGCCTCATAACAAAACACCTAAAGAGGCTGCATGGCTTGAAGGTCAATTTCCAATTTCTCTGTGATTATCAAAAGGGAAAGATGAAGAGATGGAGAAAACTTCAAAACGGAAAATGAGGTCATCTTAGAATCAACTGATTTGGTAGACTATTACAGATCAGTTATTCAAAAGCTATTGACAGAGATGGAGGAGTTTGTTGCAAGAGGTTCAGGTTGGACGCTTGCTAGTATTAAAAGCATTGAGGTGAGAATCAATAAGTTTAACCCACTGAGAGGATCGTCCTACATTGATCTGCCTAAAAGAATTAAAGCTAAAAAAGCAGTCATTAACGTAAAAAACGAAGATAATAAGTGTTTCATGTGGGCAATACTTTCTGCACTACATCCAGTGGAAAAAGATGCTCAAAGAGTCACGAAGTATAAGCCATATGAAAATGAGCTAAAGTTCGAAGGCATTGAGTTTCCAGTGAAGATGGAAGACCGAATAATTAACAAGTTTGAGAAGTTGAATAATATATCTGTGAACATATATTCATATGAGAATACAAATAAAGACATATACCCGTTGATGATAACTCGAAATAAAGCAGATAAACATATCAATTTGCTCTACGTAAAAAATGAAGAAGGGAACAGTCATTACTGTTGGATAAAAGACTTGTCAAAATTAATAAGTGTTCAATTAAGTAACCATGATGGAAGAATATACCCATGTGAAAGGTGTTTATTATTTTATCGCTCTGAGGAAGATCTGCAAAAACATGAACCGGATTGTCGAAAAAATAAGGCTGTCGAAATAGCAATGCCGAAAGTAGGTGATTCATTAAAGTTCAAAAATTATCATAAATCATTACGAGTACCTTTTACTATCAATGCAGATTTTGAATGTTTAACAAATAAGATGGATACGAGGGTTGCTATTTATATTTCTGGCCTTGGCAACAGTAAGTGTTGCTAGGCGACCGAAGACGATTTTAATCGAAAGTTTGATATTTTTAAACATAAATTCAGCAGACGATTTACCATTATAGCTTTATTTGTGTTGTTGACAGTAAATTGAAAAGTTCTTCTCTGTCAAAAAATGGAATTGAATCGTGAACATTTTCGTGCCATTATTTTTCATAACTTTAGACGTGGATTGTCAAGACAAGAGTGCTTTGATGAACTTAATTCTTTATACAGCGATAAAGCGCCATCCTACAGCACTGTAAAAATTGGTATAACGAATTTAATCGTGGTCGATGTTCGATCCAGGACGAATCCGTGCAGGTCGTCCAAAATCCGTTGTTGTGCCAGAAAAGATCAATGCTGTGCGTGAACTGATAAAGCAAGATCGTCATGTGACATACCGTGAGATAGAGGCGTCTTTGGACATTAGTATGACTAGCATCAATAAAATATTGCATGAACATTTGAGCGTAAAAAAATTTGTTCGCGTTGATCCCGCATAATCTGACAAACGCTCAAAAAAGGCTCGTGTCGATTGGTGCAAGGAAATGTTGGAAAAATACATTCAAGGTACATCAAAGGCTGTGTATAACATCTACACAGGTGACGAATCATGGATCTATGCATATGAGCCGGAAACAAAACAGCAATCAACTGTATGGGCCTTCCAAGACGAGGCAAAACCAACAAAAGTTGTTCGAGGAAGAAGCACATCGAAACAAATGATTGCCTGTTTCTTCGGCATTAACGGTCATGTGGCAACAGTGGCGTTAGAGCAACGCAGGACGGTCAATTCTGAATGGTACACGACCATTTGTTTGCCAGAAGTCATCGGAGAAATTCGAAAAATACAGAAGAACAGGCGAATCATTCTTCATCATGACAATGCGAGCTCTCACACATCGACTCAAACAAAGGCATTTCTGACGGAGCGAAAGATCGAACTGATGGGTCATCCGCCGTACAGGCCTGATTTGGCACCCAATGACTTCTTCTTATTCCCACACATCAAAAATAAATTACGTGGACAACGATTTTCGACCCCCGAAGAAGCGGTTGATGCATTCAAAACGCATGTTTTGGAGTTACCTCAATCGAACTGGAAAAAGTGCTTTGAAAATTGGTTCAAACGCATGCAAAAGTGTATTGATCATCATGGAGAATATTTTGAAAATCAATTAAACCAATTTCGATCCTACATATTTGTTTTTTCATTATTAGGCCAGAAATATAAATAGCAACCCTCGTACCTGTCAACCTGATGGAAGCGCATCATACATACAAAAATATCAAAAGCATGAACCTATGAGTTTTTGCCTTTATATCAAATATAAACATGAAGACTACAAAGCACCCATCATTTATAGAGGCCCTGATGTCACTAAAGTATTTTATGATACATTAAAGACTGAGGCCCTAACGATAAAGGAAATTTATGACAAGCATCAACCAATCAAGATGACTGCTAAAGATGAAGAGCACTTTCAGGGAACTGATGTATGTCATATCTGCGAGTTGAACATCGGAACAGAGCCATCACCTTATTCAAACGAGGACTATGAAAAAGTTAGAGATCACGACCATTTACTCGATCCGTCAAAATGTGAATCAAACTATAGGGGTCCGGCTCACAGTCTATGTAACCTACACTATCGAAACCCTTCCTTTATCCCGGTTTTTATCCATAATTTATCCGGATATGATGCACACCTGTTTATAAAAGAACTAGGAGGTGATAATGGAGACATTGACGTCATACCTAACACCGAAGAAAAATACATCTCATTCAGCAAAGAGGTGGAGGCAAAAATAATAGAAACTGGTGAAGGAAAGAAAGCCAAGCTTCCTGGAATAAAATTGAGGTTTATTGATTCATTTCGATTCTTGGCCAGTAGCCTCGACCGTTTAGCGAAGAATGTGAAAGAGTTCAGAGAGACGGCCAACATACTTCCCAAAGGACAAGCTAGATCTTGTCACCAGAAAAGGTATATATCCATACGATTATATGGACTCCTGGAAAAAATGTGAAGAAACCAAGCTTCCCTCACAAGAAGAATTTTATAACAGAATGACTGAATCACACATATCACATGAGGAATATGAACATGCCAAGAAAGTCTGGAATGCCTTCAACATTAAAGATTTAGGCGAATATTCTGATTTATATGTAAAGACTGATGTACTGATCTTGACTGATATTATAGAGCATTTTAGGGATGTCTGCATTAAGACCTACAAACTGGATCCTGCATGGTACTTCACTGCACCTGGGCTCTCTTGGGATGCTATGTTAAAGTCCACTGGTGTAAAGTTAGAGGTATTAAACAATTATGATATGGTACTTATGCTTGAAAAAGGCACTAGAGGAGGTGTATCTCAGTGCTGTAACAGATATGGGAGAGCTAATAATAAATACATGAAGAACTATGATAAAACTATGGAATCTAGTTTTCTAATGTATCTCGACGCTAATAACCTATATGGTTGGGCAATGAGCCAACTCTTACCATATGGTGGTTTTAAGTGGGGAAATGTCGATATTGATGTGACCAAAATAGCGGATGATGCAGATAAAGGGTACATTCTAGAGTGTGATCTGCACTATCCTGAATGCTTGCATAATCTCCACTCAGACTTACCATTAGCCCCTGAGAACCGAATACCCGATGGTTCGAAGCAGTCTAAACTGCTAACAACCCTGTATGACAAAGAGCGATACGTCATTCATTATAGGGTTCTAAAACAATATTTGCGGCTGGGGCTAAAGTTGAAAAAGGTGCACAGAGTGCTGGAATTCAACCAATCTAATTGGCTACGGAAGTACATTGACCTGAACACTCAGATGAGGACCAAGGCAACCAACGAATTTGAAAAGGACTTTTACAAACTCATGAACAACTCGGTGTTCGGAAAGACGATGGAAAATATCAGGAAACGCCTCGATATCAGACTTCTATGCGATTCCAAGAAAGCGGAAAAACTTATAGCTAAACCGAATTTTAAAGGTAGAACTATATTTGATGAAAATTTGGTGGCTATACATATGAACAAAACTAAAGTTGTCTTTGATAAACCCATCTATGTTGGGATGAGTATCTTAGACTTATCCAAGCATTTAATGTACGACTTTCACTATAATGTGATGAAACCAAAGTATAGGGAGGATGTTAAACTGTTATATATGGATACGGACAGCTTCATATACGATCTAAAAACGGAGGACTTTTATGAAGATATGAAAGGAATGATTGACTACTTTGATACGTCGGATTACCCAGAAAATAATAAATATGAAATGCCAAGGGTAAATAAAAAGGTTCTGGGGAAAATGAAGGATGAGCATGCTGGAAAAATTATGGAAGAATTCGTCGGATTAAGATCAAAAATGTATGCCTGCAAGACTGAAACAGACTTGGTGAAAAAATCCAAAGGGGTCAAGAAGTGTGTTGTCAAAAATAGGATCTCCTTTGAGGATTACAAGAACTGCCTATTCAAGCAAGAAGTACAGCACAGAACCATGAATCTCATTAGAAGCACAAAACATCAGCTTCACTCTATACAAGTAAATAAGATTGCCCTCTCCGGGGAAGATGACAAGCGTCATATATTGGAGGATGGTATTAACACATTAGCTCTCGGCCACTACACTACAAAAAATAATTTCTGTGAATAAAAATTTAATATAATAAATGGCAAACAGAAGTAGATTGGAACGAATTTTCAAAAAAACTCTTTCCGAAGATGTTTTGAGGGGACTGGCAGAACTCGTTAACTGGCGATATGTTTTCGAGTTCTCACCTCTGAGTGAATCATTCATAGAAGAATATGCTACTGAAGAAGATTGGACAATTATCTCTAAATACCAGAAATTGTCGGAACCTTTCATGGAAATACATGAAAACGATTTAGATTGGAAGAGCTTATCCAGGTATCAAAAAATGACAGACAGGTTTATGGAAGAACACACCAATTACATTGATTGGAGAGCAATATCCCATTATCAAAATCTGAGTGAATCCTTCATTCAAAAATATCATGAGAAACTAGATATGGAGCTAGTATCTGCTTTTCAAACACTTAGCGAAAATATGATGAGGGAGCATAAGGATCGACTGAACTGGCGATATATTTCACGATATCAATCTTTCGATGAAGACTTCGCTATGGAGTTCCAGAATAAAGTAGACTGGTGTTACATCTTTAAATATAAACTGCATATTCTGTCTGATCAATTCTTCACCCTTCATTACAGAAAAATAGTCTGCATATTACTAGCCGAAATATGTAATCAAGAAGTACTTATAAACCCTTTTAACGAACCATGACGGGGGAAAAAAATAGAAATATATTTTTTAATAGTTTTCGAACTATTAAAAGATAAAGACTTCCATTTTGTATTCATAAAACAATATTTTTCTTCAGCTCTCATCAAGACTCTCAATTATTTTTTGAAACTTTTCCTCTAAATTTCCTAAGTGTTCAATGACCTTTTCATTTGGGGGTATCATTGATTGAAGCTTCTGAAGTTCTGCTCGAAAACTATAAATTAATGAGATGCGAGTACACACTTTAATCAAATGGGTTTTCTTTTTATTCATTTCCATTTCTTTGTTTACATATTTGTTGTCTTTAAATACTTGAAATATCTCTCTACCTTTTGGCTGAGAAAAAGGGAGTGCTCACCGAAGGGGGCGTTCCAAATGACTTCTAAAAACGGGTCTATGGGGGGTTGGAATTTTTTTATTTTCATTTATTTTTTTAAATGGACAAAATATGGAAAAGTGTTTGCCATTACTTTTTTAAAAGTAGGGAAAATTAATTATATGAAGTTAAGAAATATTTTTAAAAGGGGCGTGAGAAAAAGGGGGTGTTCACTGAAGGGTATACCCTGCCGTCTCAGCGACTTTTTCGTGAATAAATTATTGCGCTTTTGTGAAAAGTTTTTTGGGAGCTATATTTAAAGTGGAGCCATTATATTTCCAAAGTGGGTATATGCACCATTGTTTTTAAAAGTGGGTGGGGTTGATTTCTGTGAGTGGTTTTTACACCATTGCTTTTAAAAGAGGGTGGAAATTTTATGGGGTTTTGGGCCATTGTTCTTAAAAGTGGGTTGAAATTTTATGGGGCTTTTGCACCATTGTTTTTAAAAGGGGGTAGAAATTTAATGGTGGCGCTGCGAGCCATTGTTTTTAAAAGGGGGCGGAAATTTAATGGGGAGGTTGACACCCATTGTTTTTTAAAAGGGGGTGGAAATTTAATGGTAGGTTTCCACGCCATTGTTTTTAAAAGGGGGTGGGAATTTAATGGTAGGTTTCTACACCATTGTTTTTAAAAGGGGTGGAAATTTTTATGGGCACACATTATGGTCTAAACATCACTGCGCCAGCTCTGTCAAATGCACACTACTGATAAGAATTACTTTCTAAAAATTTATTTGAAAACTCAAGATCGCCATACGAGTATTATGAGGATTTAGCGATATCTATATTTAGTTCTGATGACAGAAAAATAACAAATAAAAAGACCCACAAATGGCTAACCAAACAAAACACATTGAATCATACAAATCATATGAAATTTACATTATGTGCTTATTAATAAAAAGCTGGTAATTTCTGCTTAGAATAAAGTTTCTTTATTAAATTACCGAAAGAAAAAAACAAACGAAAAAAAAACGTGATTTAAAACCAAAATGGATTTGTATTGCAAGTAAGCAGATAATATTTTTAATTAAAATTTTATAATTACTTAAATAAAAATATATTGAAACATATTTAAACTTTAATATTATAAATGTCATTACCACCATAACAATAAATAAAAATTATTATTAACTATAAGACAGTTATTTCTTTCTCAACAGATGAGATTCTGAGTACGCCAACATTATTACGATCATCATTGGTTTAAATATCTTTGACGCCAAATAACATTTAATCCATGTCACACCGTATTGAGACAGCGTTGCCAATCCGACTTGTCGACGAATTTTCTGCCTGGCTTCAAATTACATTTTTCAATCGGCAGCAAATAAGACGAATTTCGCCATCGAATGTCTGAGAATAGTATCGAAATTCATTTTGTTAATAAGACTATTTCTTATATAAGGAGCAAAGCATCGGTTTGAGAAGCCGTTTTCTATGGATTCAAGTCATTTACACATGGAAAATAGAACAGCAGAAAAAGCAAAATGAAAATGACATGACGAAACTTACAATTTATGGTTAGTTTCGGCAAGGACGATTTAAAAATTTCATTAATAGAATTTTAATTTAATATTTTTTAAATTATTAAACTATTAAATCATTAGTTTATGGACTCCTTCGTTAATGAACAAAACTTTTTCATTCACATTTTTGTTATTCTCAGTTATAAGAACAAGCTGCACAGCCGAATAAGCTCTCATTCTCTAGTGCAACAGTTCCTGAGTTGGATTCCTTATTCAGCCTCAAATATTTGTAATGGTTTGGAATTCACTTTAGTTCTCAGTGAAATAAATCCTCGTAATAACCGTAAAGTGATTGATAATCAATTAGAGAATTACACATTCCTGAATTTTAAGTTTTATTTGTAATTTGGTTTTGAAAAACATTTAGAAAATGAATTTTATGTCGAGTTTACAGAAAAAATGACAAATAACTATGAATGTTTTCTAAGTAAATACTTTTAAAATTACTTATATTATTATGCTTTTTATTATTAAACTTTTTTCATTAAAAACTAATTTGCAAAAATGCATTGAAACATTATTTTAATTTTTCTAAACTAAAAAAAAAAATGTGTTGTCTTTTTCTCGGATTAGACAACACAATTCTTATATACTGAAAAAGAATACTATTATTGTGGTCAATACTTTCACATCGCTTAAAATCTAATTTTCAACAATTTTTTTTTCTGCGAAATGTTTTGTAGGAGATAGGAATTCGATATAAGCTTCGTCAGAATTTCGAACACGTAGCCAAAGGGAATCGATACTATAAAAGTTCGAGGAAGTTAAAAAAAAAGAAGACAATACAAGTTCACAAAAAATACGTGACTCTATAGAAAGATTAATTTCCGATTAACTTCTCGCCAATTCCCTATTCTGTTCGTCGCCAATTCTTGGAAAGTTGGTGAGAGAACACATAAAAATTTAAATGCGAGAGTGATACACAAACAAAAATGGCGACCAGTTTGTCATGTTTTGGAAGTAGAATTTTGCTATTCCTTGCTCTTTCAGCAAATAAGGAAAAGGAGTGATGAAAATGGAAAAAATTCTTTTTTTTTTCCACCGGAAAGAGTTTACTTTTCTTAAAAAGAGAAGAAATTGCAAAATCTGTTTTCTTTTTTTTTTTTTCTTTTTGCTGGTGATAATTTGGACCTTGAACAAACATTCGCTGTTTCATATTGAAAAAAGGAAAAATCTTAAACTAAATATAAAGCAAATCTAAATTTCTTCAGTTTCATTGATTTTCTTCTATTTTTAAATTCGAAAAGTGCTCGAGAAGATTCTGTTGCATATTAGATGGAAAAAATTGCAATATATACCCTGGACATGTCTGTTTCCATTTTTGCAACCACTTTCAGAAATCAATTTAATATATGTTGTATTGAATCAATACTTTTGATGTTAATATATTTTAAGAGTATCAGAAATGACGCCCACATAATTTAAATACTTGGTACAGTTATTGAAAAAGAATATTAATATTAAAGTTAAAAAGGAAATCTCTCTCTCTCTCTCTCTTGTTGAATTTACTGGCATCATTAAAGTAAAATTTAACTTCTCACCAAAACTCAATATTCTTCAATCGAAACGTAAATATTTTCATATTTTTTATTTTATATTAAGAGTATTATAAAAATGTAATGAATTTTTTTTAAATGAATAGTAATGATTTTTATATTAAAATTATTGCTTGTAATGTATTAGTAAATGTTTCAGATATTAAATTATGTATTGAAAAATTTTATTTTCTTTCGCATGTGCAATAAAAGGATTATATTCACCTATGATTTGGTATAAGTTCTACAAATGGCGATTTATTTGAACGATAATATTTGTAAAATGGGTACTACTATTTGATCTTCAGGCTCCCCTTTTACAAAATAACACCAATATTACTGCCAAGTTAATAAAATTAATATAAAGTTTGTGGTGACTTCTTTTGATACAATGTGATAAGATTTGCTTTCCCCAATGAATTTCCACCACAAGTTCTGCAGATATTAAAAATGTGCAATTTTTAAACTGCAATACTTTTAAGATAAATATTACTATTGGTTTTCAGGTTTCCCGAAGGAGATGCCTTGTGATTACTGCTTAATTAGTACTACTAACATAATAGTTAGGTACACCCGAAACAATCACTGTATAACTTTTGGGTGATTGCTTTTGATATGGTGTCATGAAGTTAACTTTTTCAATGAATTTACACCATAAGAAATCTATAAATCTTAATAGGTTGCAGTTTATAAATAGGAAAAATTACAAGAAAGTTATTACGGTTTTATTTTCATATTTCCCTTTATCAAAATGATGCTAAGATTATTGCGAATTTAGTATTGCTAACATAATGCTTGTGGTGATTACTTTTGGTTTGGCATCATAAGGCTTATCTTTCCCAATGAATTTACACTACTAGAATTCTATAAATCTTAAAAAGCTTTGTAGTTTATAAACGATAATAATTTTTTAAAAAAAGCTACTACTATTTGAAGTTCAGGTTTACCTTTATCAAAATGAAATCAAGATTATTGCCAAGTTAGTATTGCTAAAATAATGCTTGGTGATTACTTTTGATAGGGCATCATAAGGCTCATCTTTCCCAATGAAATTACACTACAAGAATTTTATAAATCTTAAAAAGTTTTGTAGTTTATAAACGATAATAATTTTTTAAAAAAAGCTACTACTATTTGAAGTTCAGGTTTACCTTTATCAAAATGAAATCAAGATTATTGCCAAGTTAGTATTGCTAAAATAATGCTTGGTGATTACTTTTGATAGGGCATCATAAGGCTCATCTTTCCCAATGAAATTACACTACAAGAATTTTATAAATCTTAAAAAGTTTTGCAGTTTATAAACGATAATAATTTTTTTTAAAAAAAGCTACTACTATTTGAAGTTCAGGTTTACCTTTATTAAAATGGCATCAAGATTATTGCCAAGTTAGTATTGCTAACATAACGCTTGTAGTGATTACTTTTCATATGGCATCATAAGGCTTATCTTTCCGAATGATTTTCTGTCACATGATTTCTGCAAAATGTAACTCAAGATGATGATTATCTATATTCGGAATTTTCTTTTTAATTTACAAATTTTTATACTGCGCATCTATATATTTTCTCTTATATATGGCTTCATTTCGTGTCCTAGTATATTGTGTTGCTTGTTAATATACCAGTTTCCTTAAAACACAAAACAGCGTTTATTTCTTCTCGATAGATAAAAAAAAATTAACGACAATTTTTTCCAATAATTAAGGAAAAACGTTATGATATTACATCGTTTGACAAATTTGACGAATATAAGTCGATAGCTAAAATGTTTACTATTTCCTTCCATTTGTGCATTTTTTTACTATTGTTTTTCATCATTTGGCTGTTTATCTCACGGAACCCCAAAATCAAGCAATTTTGCATGACATTGCACGTTTTTTACACTTAATATTTAGAAAATATTAAAAAAAAATTAATGTTGGCTTAAACAAGGCAACAGTCTTGATATTCAAGAGAGATTATTTACAATATTGCAATTGCTAATTTAGAAGCTTTCTGTGTCCAAACGCTTTCTAAAAAAACATTATCTTATTCAATAGAGCTATAAGCCGACGAGTATATAGCTCAAAAACAGTTTTTGTTGTAACCTAACCTAAAATTACCAAATTTAGAATCCTATTAATTAATAAATTTTTAAAAATTTTAATCACCCATGTCCATTTAAACTAACTATAACGTGGGTATTTTATCAGGTCTTCTTCATTTTACTTTTTCTGCAGTTCTATTGTCTATGTGTTAATGGCTTGAATCAATGGTAAACAGCTTTTCAAACTGAGTTTTGCTCCTTATATAAGAAATCGTTTTATTAACAAAATGAATTTCGATACTATTCTCAGACATTCGATGGTAAACTTCGCTTTGTTTGCTGCTGGTCGAAGAATGTGATTTGACGGCAAGCAGCAAATTCGTCTACAAGTCATACTTACAAAGCTGTGTCAATACGATGTGTGATGTAGATGAAACGCTTTCTGACTTCATAGATATTTTAAACCAATGAAAACCTTAATAAAGTGACGTACCCTAGATCTCAGCTTTAATGTAAGAAACAACCATTTTATGATATATAATGAAGAATTCTGGGTTAATCTGTGGTTTGGGTACCCCTTTCTCGCCAAATGGGCAATAGAAGCGGCAAACTTGGTAACCCTGGCTATTTCATCCTAAATGCACATCTTGTGGAAAAAAACTGCACTCCTTGTTTCAAAAAATACACTAGTATATGGAAAAAATATGATAATTTTTCTCCATATTCTCATGTATTTTTTTGTTATACAATTCGTAAAAAAAAAAAAAATTGTTTTTGTTGTCATACCAACGGTGAAATTCGTTAAAAACACGGATTTCGGTTTCGTCTCCATAGAAACGCCGTTTTTGCGTAGTGTCTCTCGGAGCATTCAACTCCGCGAGACAAAACGCAAAAACGTGCAGTTGGCGACTTTTTGAAAATGCGCCAAGCAGGGGACCCAAAGCATATTTTCACCGACTTCTGATTTTACTTTAAGTGTCCGAAATGGTTCATTTGGTTTGTTTGCCGATTTATGGTCTCTTAAAAAATGCCAGAGATATAATGGCTGGAATCAGTGCTTTTAAGTAGATTCAGCATCACATCAAGTATATTCACCCAAAATAAAAATGGAGTTGACAAAAAGTCATACTTATTTTCGGTTGGAGTAATGAAAGGACATATTATGCTTATGAATGGTCAGAATAATATTGAGTTGTAAGATCAGAATACTGATTATTCAACTGCTGGACTAGTTTACCTTGGTTCAGAATTCTTTGTAATTAAAAAGTTCAGACAAGACATTCCTATTTGCAAGAAAGTAACTTTGAAGTGATAAATTAGGGAAAACAAAAGTTGAAAATATATATAATTTTAAAATATACAAATAGTTCCTCAAATATTGTAAATGTTCTAATCAAAAATAATAAGAAACACTTAGTGCAAAGTTTAGTTCTCAGTTTGAAATTACCATACATCGATTGCCTAATAATTAATTTTTATAAAGAATGGGGTTTTTTTTTACTAAATAAGCATCTCTGGATTATAGTGTTTTTGATTGATTCTTTAATACTTCAATCATTTTTTGACAGATACTCTAGAAATAAATTTTTAATTTTAAATTATTTCTGGTTAAAACTTGTTTTTCCCCCTTTCGTAAGTCACCTTACTTATTTCATAGGAAATGTAGTTGCCTATTTTAACGGTGTCTTCTCTGTAACTGGAAGATATAGGGTTTAATGATTAGACACACCGAAAAATTTCGCGCAGAAAGGGCTAGGTACATTAACTGTTCAAAGGCTTCAATGTCTTTCTGTTGGCATAGTGCATCATGGAGACGAGGATTATAACTCAGGTGTCGACCTCACCACTGGAGAGTGAATCAAATCTACATGGTGTAAGACTGCACTTTGAGACTTTGAGTGACAAAAATAGGCAGTAGAAAATTTATTGCCACACAAACATAATATAATATCTATTAACATATGTTTTTAGACAAGCAGCTATCTAGATATTTTGATTTATTGAGTGATAAGGTTGACACCTCAACTGGCATCCATCTTTAAAAATTAGTAGACCACAGACACAAAAGGTTATTACTATTTGAAAACTTTAATGTGTATTATCCCTATTGGAGAGATTATAGCGGTGAATCTGGCATCCAACCAATTACTTTTGAACACAAAACGACGTGGAATAGTTATAAATATACAAGTGACAGTGTATTTACCAATACTGCCACTTGTACAAATAACGTTTATTTGTATAACTTTTTATTAATTAAATTTTTTAATGTATAATTTTTGTTAATTACAAAACAAATATATTGAACAAAAATTATGACGTTGCTCCTATTTCTTATTTTGATATTTCTTATATATTTGTGAAAATTATGTGTCACAATGTATAAAAAAATAGAAAACATGCTCTAAAAACCTTTAAACTAAAAAAATGCGTTTACAGAATTCATTAAATGATTCTTTAAGTAAAAGATTTTCTAACAAATAAATAAAACATTTCAAAATGGAAAATTTTATGCATTTAGTCATTTATTAAAATTACACTTTTAGTTTTGCTTATAAAAATTACCCAATAAAAGAATGTTTTGCTTTTTTTGATAATTAAATGAGGTGTAGAAAAGAAACATTTTGTCACCAAATGTCTGTTAAAAAGTTTTTTTACTATTAATTTGTAAGCATAATTTAACATAGTATAAAAAATTGAATATTTTTTAATTTATATTTTTACTGTGCATGAAATTTTTTCAATAAGTTTTAAAAACAACTGTTCTTTATTAAGTTATGTATGTTTGTTCTGCTTATTAAGCTACTTGTGTTTGTTTTGTTAAAAGTTCCTTACGGTATTGTTCTGTAAATATATAATAAAATAGTATAAAAGAGCTTTAATTAAACTTTATTTACATTTCCTGTGCATGTAATTATTTGGATAAATTTTAAAAGCAAACATTCCTTATCAAGTTATTTATGTTTATTTTAGTTTATTAAATTTACATATGAAATTAATTCAAATTAATTTCAAACACGATATATTGCAAAATATTCAGAAAACCGAAAACAAAATGCTTTCCAACACACGAAAATAAAAATACCTCAATGTCAATATAATTAAAAACATAAGTGATTTTAATATTCAAAATAACATAAAATTAACAGAAAATCATGTATTCAAATTCTTAAGAATGTTATGTATTATTCAATATGAAAGAAATAGAATAAAATGCGCAAGTAATAAAGATGAGCATCTATTTACATACCTTAAATGAAACATTTAATTATTGTGTGTTAAAAATGGACATGTGGAATTTCATTTAATAATTCATACACGTCCATTCTTTTTGTTTTTTGGTGCTTTGAAAAGCTTTTAATTTAATTCATGCAGAAATCGCGGATCGAGTTTGTGATTTCAATTAAACTCCGAAAATTCCGACTCATCCCTTCACAATGCCCTTAATGAAGCCTCGCCAAGTTTCGCCAAGTATGCACATAATGAAACAAAATAATTAAATTCCCGGGGATTTTTCATAAAAATATCTCATATAACTTTTCAATTTCTCTTCCTTTTCCGTTTTGAATCGTCGAGTATTTCAAAGAAGCCCTTCTCTGAGCTCGAATTTCCTGTACTGTGTTAATTGGGTAAGAGATACCCCCTTTGATTAATGAAGTCGCATTACTTTCTCCGGATCGCCCTGTCTGGAGGAAATAACTGTAACCGTAGTGGTCTTGTTCGAAGCAACATGGGTTAATAAATGTGAAAAATGTTTAAGGAGATTAAGCAATTTTTTTTATTATCTTTCTCGCAATCCTCAAGCAATTAAAATGATTTCGTTTTTAATTTTGAAAAATGGGAGCAATGTGTTTTTAAACATGAGTTCCTGGTACTTATTTTCAGAGATTTCGGATTTTTATAGATATTTTAGGAAGCTAAAAAGCTTAAAGTGTTAACAGCTTTTTTATTCATTATAAATAACTTTTTTTAGTATCTGAATAGAATTTAATAGTTTTTAAAAATATAATTACTGTTTTTCATCTCGAAATAAACATTGAAATAAAATTATACTTTTTTGCAAATAATTTGCATTTAATGTGTTGAGAAATAATAATATTTATATCATATAAAAAACAGACGTTGACATTACAAAGTAATAACTTAATATAAAACTATATTTAGTTTAAAAGGTTGTAAAATAACCAAATGTTATATGAACTAATTTAGTTAGTGATATATATATATATATATATACATATATATATATATATATATAAGTCAATTGCGAAAGTCTTTCGTTTAATCAGGGCACCATAAAAGTGAAAGTACGACTTTTGCTCTTCAAATTCTCCGATAGATGGCAGCACCAGAGGATCTATTCTGGCATTGATCTGAAGGGGGAGTAAACTTCTCCAGACCATTGCAGCCATGGTATCTGCTCAACGACCGACCACAGGACTTTCGATTCCACAGATTTAACGTATATCGCATGTACTCGGACAGCGCTTATTTGGATACCTAATATTCGATACATTTTTTTTAAACTTGAATGTGTCAAAAGAATTTTTTGTTAAGAGATTTTTAACTATTTTGAAAAAACAGAAAAATATAATAGGTATTGCTTTTGCATACACCATTACGAATGTTTTGAATTTTTAGAATATTTACTCAAATGGATTCGAAGCCCTTGTGAGAAGGATATGCCTGTGTCCCATTTTTTTTCTCGATATTTTTTCATAAACTTCCGGTTTTGAATTTCTATTTTTGCTTTCTTTTTTATTGTTCTTAATGCATTTTTCGTATTCGAAATGTTTTATTCTGCTTTTATATAGAAACTTTTATTATTAAAAACATTTTTTAGTTTTATGCTTTTCTAATGATATTTTATCTTTTATTAACTAAGGATCTTTAAATAATAAAAAATCTAAAAGAGATCTTAATTTTGTATTATCTTTTATTATCTAAGGAATTTATAAATATTTTAATAGTTTTATTTGATTAATTTCTATTAATTTTGGTAATTACAAAAATAATTAACTTTTTATAATTACCAAAATTAATACGTATGCACATGTATATGTGTGTGTCTGTTTACATAAGTAAAGGCAAACAATATCAAATATACTAAAATTTGCTTTGTAGTTCTTTATTTTTATGGATACTATATTAGAGAACTAGCAATTAATATTGATCTAAACGAGCATAATTTTCTATTTACTTAATTAAATATATACTCCATGTACTGCTGAATTGAGTAGTGAGCATACATTTTGTAAATAATGACTTTCTTCAGAATGTTTGACAAACGCAGCTTAATAATATATCCTGGCTAAAACTTGACTTACGGGTACCTCTTGATTTTTTTTGAGGATTTTATTGAAGTCAAGGTAGGCGCCAAAATATGAGTAACCTTAAAGCTATAGTATTTAAAGAGTTGAGAAAATAACAGTATTACCAGAAATTAAATTTTATCGCCAATATTTATCAATAATTTTTTTGTTATTTTATTATTATCATTGGCAAAAAAAGCATTAGTTTCACGCTTTTATAACGAACCATACATCTTTTTCTTTAGAAATTGATAAAAATAAACATCACAGGAGATTCAATATTTTAAAATGTTTATAACTACATTTTTACAATGAGTTTTACTTGTTTAGAAACAATTGTATTTTAAATTTCTGGGATCATTCTTACCTTGACTTAGTGTTAGTCTAGCGAATCACTTTAAATCAAAATATCAAGAAAAATTAGTCATCAGACTTAGAGAGTGATTATAGTTTAACGAAACAAGTGAATCATTTCTGTATTTTTTTGTGTAAAAAAATAATGAAAATTTAAAATATTAAAAAATTTCGAATTAATAGCAATTATAGCAATTTCGAATTAATAATAAATTATTAATTCGAAATTGCTATTTCGAATTAATAATTAAAATATTATTCTTTTATAAAATTTATTTTTATTTAAATAAAAATTAAAATGCATTGGATGAAAATCTTTACAGCGTATTTATTTATTTCGCTGATTTACTTAAAAATTATACAAATGTTATGGAAAATTTATTCTTAAAGATACAATAGAGTGGAATTTTTTTTTTCATAATAACTGTAAATTTACTCATTAATTTTTGATCATTTTTAGATTTCATTTTATTAAAAAGTTTTTATTCTCAATATTTTTAGAAATTATAAATTTGTAGCTCGAAATATTTTCGCTTTTTTTATTGCTACTGTACATCATAAGTCACCAATAAACAACAAAAAAAATCATTTCTAGTTTAGTTAATTATTTAAAAATTAATTTATTTTGACTAAAAGCACGGAAAAGGTTTTTTTCCCTGTAGGAAAAATTATTTGACTGTTAAAAATATTTAGGAGCTTTATCTGAATTTTCTATATTTATTTTTATTTAAACTTTTCTAATTAAATGAGTTTTTATGTGTGATAGGAAAGCTAATTAGAAAAATTCTTTTACTGATATTAATCTTACTATTTAAATTATTAATTTAAGTAAAGAAATAACGCAATATCTTTAATGAAATACAAGTATTTAATTAATATTCTACAGTACAGTTTTTGAGAAACATTTCTTCAAATTAGAAAACTGTATTAACCAATAAAATTGTTTTTCAAATTTAGTACGTATTCTATTTGAAAAACTGGATACATTTTTTGTATTCAGATTAAATGCTTATTTATGAATATTTAATTACAGTAGAGCATGTTGCTTAGGAAAAATTATAAGAAAAATATTTATTAAAATTTCATTTTATTGACCATTTTAAATGTATATTTTTAATACCGTTAAGGAAAATGCATTGTAAAGATTTTATTACCACAAATTTTAAAAGAATTTCTCCCTGGATTTTATAAAATTGTTAAAATTCAAAAATAATTACAACTATATTAATTAATATTCAAAAATGTACTTAAAATTTGATTAAAGAAGCAAGTCATTTAAGCTGCTGAATTTTTAATTAGAATTTCTTCTTTTTTCTGCATAATTTTGAACATATGTTAATTAAATCCTTACTTTCAATATGACTGGAAATCTTAAAAGTAAACTATAGCAGTAATAAGTGATATATGGAAACACAACTAGAAATTAAAAATTGTCATTTTTATGTATACATATATATAATATTCTTATTACTTACAATAAATATTAATGTATCTAAACATTCACCATTTACATATTTCATTACTGTTATTTTACTACAAGTGCATCATCAATTTTAATGTTTTGCTGGAAGAAACTAATACTAAATATTGATTTACACACATATACAAATCATAACATTATCAATAATTTTGACGTATAAGAGGATAACATAAATGAAACAATTATTTGATAAAGAAATAAATTAATATATTTTTATATCCAAATTCACTAAAAATTTTAATTTGAAAATTTCTTTAATATTCACAACGTTTAAATAAGAGTGCCTAAATGTTTTCTTAAAATATTGATACGTATATTTTAAATAAGATATTCCTAAAATCCGCTTGCATTGAAAATTAATGTTACTTACTGTAATATATTTTTATCCTGTTTCTGAGTTATATTCATTGTTAAAATATTTCTCTATACATCTTTCAAATATTTGTTTTACCAAAAATGCGAGACACATTGAATTTCTTGAGTATTTGCTACGAAAAGATATGAATTCCATTTTTAAAAAGACCGTTAAATCTCTAATAACAAACACTTTTGAAACATTTAAAAGGCTTTCAATGCATTATTGTGAGCAGTTACTCCTCAGTGCATAGTTTTATTTTGCTCTCACACAAGTTTCGTTTATTTTAAAATTATTTCAAGAAATTTGTTCATGAAATATTTTAAAAATAAGCAAAACTTATTTAACAAAATGTTTTCTGTTTCGCAAAAATGCACGATATATTTAATATCTAAATATTCTCTAGCAAAAGACAAAAATTTGAAATTTGTAAAATGCATTAAAAGCTTTTAAGACACATTTGAAATTATTTCTCCATCGCAATTCATTGCCTAATAATAAATATATTTGACATATCTCTGAATTATATTCATTTTTAAAAATGTTTATCTATTGATTTATCAAAGATTTATTATTTCCAGTTATGTGACATATTCATTTTTCAAATGCTTGCCTATTTCAAAATTGGTAAATTTATAAATTTGCATATTTTTAAAACATATGTAAGCATATGTATCGGAATCATTGTTTATATACAATTTAAACATATTTTCAGCTGTATTCTTTCATTAATAATTTGAATTCAAATTTGTAAATAACAAAAAATGGAGATTTTTAAATAATTTTAGGACATTTAGAAAGTTTTGAGTCAATTTAACAACACATTTCACAATACAACATTTCCGAGAGAGTTTTATATAACATAAAAAATTTCTCTACTTGTTTCTGATTAATTAATATATTTTCCAACATGCATGGCATATTTACTCTTCGGAAATCTCATTTGTAGAATGAAATCTGTAGATATCAACAAGACATTGACATTTAATATGTTTTGAACAGTTACATCATCTATTATTTCTACACTGTTAGTTTCTACGCTATCCGATGGCGGAGAGTTTAGCTTCCCAATCTTAAAAGCAACAGGTCCTTTAAAACAATATATATATATATATATATATATATATATATATATATATATATATATATATATGTTTAAATTAATGCGCTATATTTATTTGTAAAATATAAACGCTTTAAAATATTATTAATGTTTATAAATAGATGATCGGTTCACTTGAATATTCGCTAACAAATAACCTGAATTTCACATTTATATGCACCATGAAACATTAGGTTTTTTGGAGCATTATCAATCAGGCTTACTTGGCAGTTAGTGTTTGCTATCAGTAAATATTTCTATTATATTATTGCATTTGCTTTCTCTACTGCTACATGCTATTTCTCTGCAACACACAGTGTTTCCTAATGTGTTTCGCATCACATTGCTCGAGACAAAACAAAACTTTTTCTTGGAGGATACACCGGAATGCTTTTTATTCGAAGAAATGCAGAGGATGTCTGAGGCTGAGAAATAGCTGTTCTTTTCTGCGACTCTTCCACCGGCGCCTATAAATCAGGGGGATGATGCCATCACTGCCACAGATATCCTTGAAGGTAATTCTCAGATAAATAAAGATCTCTCCGAGCTACGGGGATAATTTTTTATGCGCCCGGGGGAAATATTTGCGGGTACTTACATTTCATGTGTTTGATTCCGGTGGATTCATAAATAACTGCGCGGCCATCGCATTTGTCACATTTACATTTCACAGGGGTACTCCGTGTTTCTTGATGAGTTTGGGTTATGTGTCATACACATTCAGAAGTGGTTATCAAAATGACGTAACCCCCTTAGATTTATAAAAAAATCATTTATTGGAATTGTGGCATTTAATTCAGCTTCAGTTAACCTAAAAATTGATTCACACAAGTGATGAATATTGCTTAGAGAAAAATTGTATTGTTCTTTATAAAATTATTGAAAAAGCAGATGGAAATATGCCACAGGAGGATACGGATGCGTTATTGAACGCTCTGAAATAAACCATAATGGTTCAATTATATTTAGGTCTGGAGATTGTACAGACCTGTTGTTCTTCAAAGCATGCATGATTGGACAATTCCTTCTGTGAGGATAGGTTCATTCTCACTTGGAAAATTCCAGCTCTTGCAGGAAACAAAATTTGTTGCATACACACACATACACAGGCGTATTTATATATAAGAGAGTAGAAAGTGAGCAGTACGATTTATCGAGTTTTGAAATCTGATTGCTTCAAATATATTAATTACTACTCGTAAATTTTTATGCAAAACGAGAAGAATAGAATTTGAAATCTTTATCTTATTGCTTATTTGATATAAGAACAGCATTTTGCAAAAGAATGATCAACCGTGCGTTATTTATCTTGTATTCTTTAGATGGTCCCAAATATCTTCTAACTTTCACTTTTTTTTGGAGAACAGGTAACAGACTAAATTGTGCACCACACTGATTGATTTTTTAAGTGTCGCACCATTGCTGTGCTATTGATTGTTAGCAAGGTTAATTTGGTTAATTTATTGTTCAATGTTTTGATTATGAGAGCTATTAGGCCGGGATGTATTTCCGAAAGTCAGTTCTTATTCACTATAACATCAATTTGTGATTTGAACCAGTGAACTGTTTAACCTGGTAGCTTGAGTGGTTATCATTTTGATGAGAATTCGCGAACGTTGACAGAAAGGCACTCGGACACATGTAAGTACCACTTGACAGCAAAATGGATAATTGTCAAATTACATGATGGTTAAATACAGAACATCTTCAGTGACGAATAAGATAACATTTTTCCTTGCTTCTTTGTTTAAGCAAATTTATTTTATTCAGAAAATCTGTATTAAAGTTAGAGAAATATGTAACAAACGCAAACTATTTTTTTTATCTTACTGTCTGTCAACAACAGCAAAAAAATATTGATTCTTGCAACATCATAAATAAATTTTCAAGGTTATTACTATTGTTTAATGGATAAAACAACCTTTTTTCAGTGTACATTCATTAAAAATTGGACCATATTAGCTGTGTGGGAAAAGGCATCGTTTTCATGTTAGAACCTGATTCAACCGAAATCCAGCATGCTGAGAAGATAATGTACATTAATAAATCAATTAGCCAAGAAAATTCCTCCTTTAAAACTGAAAAGAGCCGCATATTATAATTTGCAGTTTTTAGGGTATTCACAGTGTAATCTTGTAGATAATCAGATTATTGTAAAATTATATCTGATTCTGGAAAAAAGTCTAAATTTATTTTCACATAAAAATTCACCGAAACTTTTTTAATAATAGATTCTGCGAATTAATAAATTCTATATTTTAGATAGTCACTCTAGCCTGATTATTCCAGGCTTCATCCTGTGTCCAGACAAAAATATGTTCAACACTTGACAGTGTGGGTGTACACCAGCTTAATTCCTTTTATCTTACCCAGAGTTGTGGATCATCAGTTAGGTGGAATCAGCTGGATATCTTCTTCATTTAGAGAGAAGGAAGATCAAACAGAAGAACCACCCCAGAACTTGCCAAACCACCTAATAAAAATAATTTTACTTGGAGGATATTCCAAACATGTACCATTTAACGTATTCTTAAACTTTAGTAGGCCGTGGTAGCTTAGTGCATCGGCTTTCCGTCCAGAAAGGTTGATTCGATTCCCAATGCCAAAATAAACCCACTGAGTACTTGCGACATACGTTCTCGTTAAGTCTGAGGAATCGAATGTTCTGTGGTTGGTCATTCAGCAGTTATAATGAGTGTAATGGTCTGGATAAATTTTCCTTCCCTTTCAGAATAAAATCAAAATTGAAGGAATGGCTTCTCTGGTGTTGCCATCTATCGAATGAGTCTTAGAACAAAAGTCGTACTTTTAGATTCATGATGCCATGTTTACAAGAAAGACGCACTATTCTCACCTAATTTTGTATAGCATTCGTCAAGCAAGCTTGGTTTGTCCAAGAGTCTTATAAGTAACAATAATCACTTTAAGGAATACGAGGGATCTTCGATTAAATCAGGATTCGAACTCTCTATATTTCGTTAATGAGAACGACGCCCTAACCAACTATGCCACATTAACCTCATAAAAAGTTACAGTGTAAAATCTGGACGTATGAGTATACTGATGTATATTAACGTTGTTTTTGACTCAATATTTGCGTATGGGAGTTTAAAAACGAGAATAATAATTGACGACTGCATTGATTGGTCGTTGTTCAAAACCACGTTCCTGCTGTCAGTGGCACTGATCCACTTAAATATATTGTCAGAAATGTATTGAAAAATATAAGCTAACATAAAGCGGCATATTTCTTAGAAATTTATGTTTCCTGAAGCTTTCACCTTCATAGAAATAGTATTAGACAAAAACAAGATGAATGCAGCAAATTTTATGAATCCCATTGTCGTGATTCTTATTTAAATTACTTTTACTGCTTTATTTTATTGTTTTACTCAGTAGTTGCGTAGATTAAATGGGCAGCTAGCAGTTTCTACGGATTGCAGCTTTGAACGCCTTAGCTCTAATTACTCTGGCATGTTTTTCTATCCTTAGGAATTACAGAGAAATTGGTGTTAATAATAAATCAAAGTAATAGTTAAACATAAATAATAAGTGCAAATATGTAGTATCATTACAATCATTTTATCTATTTACACTTATAATAAATGTTTAATGGGTACTTATTTTTATGTTACTCACGATGCCAAAGTAAACAGTTAAAAAACAAAAACAAACTACTTTTGAAAGTTTTTTACTTATGAAGTTGAAGTAGTTTGTTAGGGTAGACTTCACTGCATAGCATGCCAAGTAAATTGAGGATTTGATACCCATTCTGTTAAATAACGATCATGTTTAGGGGACTTTAAATGCTGCATAGGCTTCAAATTACCCTATCCACAAGTCTAGGTGATATGTATATCATTTTTACGAACGTCCTTTCTTATTTATTTCTCTGAAGAATATTTTTTTGGAATGATGTTGGATTATCATTGAGTTTTCAAATTTTTAATAGGTCTAGTAAGGTAACATTTTTGAAATACTATTATGACAGTGATGAATTTGGTTCATTTTTGTTAAATCCACACACACAAAAAAAAAAAAAAAAAAAAAAAAAAAAAACTGGGAAATAGTTTGGATAATTCTTTCATCAATTGTACGGAAAAGCTGTCTTTACAAACATTTTGGAATTTTTACTTGCTTCTTCATTTCTGTCAATTTCATTATGGAATGATTCTTAATTTTTTCTGCCACTTGAGACAGGATGTTATGATAAGCACCATTTGCTTATAGTCTAAGATTTGATATTTCAAATTTCATCATGTTTGATATTTATGCATTCATGTTTTGAAAGTATATTAGTTATTAGGTTTGAAGTACAAAGTAATAAGTGCTGAACAGTAAAGCATTCAAAATTATAAATTAGCTTAACGACATTTTAAAATATTTACATTAATTTTGAAGTGCAAAGTGTTTTTAAAACATTCCATATCATAAATAAACTCTTAACACCGTTTTAAATTATTTAGATTAGTTTTGAAGTGCATATATTACTAAAGTATCCAAAAGCATAAAACAGCTAAACACCATTATAATTTTTTTTGATTAATTTTGAAGTGCAAATATTACTAAAATATTCACAAAATAAATTAGCTTAATGCTATTAGGATCAAACAGAAAGCATATCAGTAACAAACTGCAATTCAATTTAAGTTAAAATAGGAAATTCTTCCAGAAATAAATTAATGAATGAATGTCCAGTTTACTCGTCATAAATAGGATTTCAAAAACCATAAATATTAAATAAAATAGAAAATAATGCTTTTAAGCGAGTATTTTTAATAATGAATTAACAAGTCTGTATATATATATATATATATATATATATATATATATATATATATATATATATATATATATATATATATATATATATATATATATATATATATATATATATATATATATATATATATATATATATATACAGACTTGTTAATTCATTATTAAAAATACTCGCTAAAAAGCATTATTTTCTATTTTATTTAATATTTATGGTATTTGATATATATATATCCCAATAAAATGGTGTCAGAATAGTTTGTAATCTTTAAACTTTAATGTATACAGATGTTCTTCGAAATATTTGAATTTTAAGATTTATTTTTAGTGATCCACATTTCAAATTGCACTTTCTTAGGCCATGGAAGAAAATTGTTTCAAATGTGCAAACTGCTTGCTGTCCCTGGGGAAATTTTCAATTGTTTTGGTTTGCAACAAGAAAATTGCCTTTCAGTTTTCCCCTTGGCATCCTCGGAGAATATGCTGGCCGTGTTTTTTTGTGCGTCGCATTCCCCAAGCCGTCCCCAACAAACAACACTTGTTCAGAGGAGTTTTGTCCATGCAGCTTCTTTTATATTACACGACATTTAATTTAAAAAAGAAAAAAAACCTTTATATTCTTGTAAACGTGTACAATTTGCTAGTTAATATATTTTCATTTGCTTAAAAGCTAAGAGGTATCAGGAAACAGTATCAGTTTTTGTTCGAAAATGTTACTTATCTTGAAGTGACCTTGTCATAGTTTTTGATTTAGAAATTTTTTTTTCTATTTTTCAGGTAATGTAATCAGTATATCATATTTTAAAAGTGTTTTTATGCTATAATAAAATTAAATAATTATTTCACATTTAATTAATTTTGTTAGTTTTTGTAGTTTATAATTAATAATGTGCAAATTATTATAAAATCTTGGGGTTTCTAATTGATATATTTAATTAAATTATTTTTATATTATGATGAATTTTTATTTTTAACTATTGGTCATTAGTTAAAGTGAATTAATAATCTGATATATTAATTATTTAATATATTATATATATATATATATATATATATATATATATATATATATATATATATATATATATATATATATATATATATATATATATATATAATATCAGTTTATTGTTTTAAGAGTGTTTGTGATTGAGTTTCTCAGTTTACAATACTTTTTATTGCAGAAAATAAGTACATATTTAATAATTTTATTATGAAGAGTATTTTTGTGCTATTTTTGTATTATTTTCTTTATTTTTTATAATATTTTCTATTATATAATTTACCTATTATTAGAATAATTTCGGTAATTTAAGTAAATAATTTATAAATAATAACCAGAAGCTTCTTTCTTAATTTATTTGCTTGTAAAAGATAACAAAAAATATTTTTCATTTATTTATACTAAATTTTTAATATTACCTTAAACTTAATGTTAATAATTCTTACATATATAGATGAAATTTATGATATAAAACATTTAATAATAACTGATAAATATTATTTGTTTCATTAAAATTTTGTTAATCATTTACTTTTAATTTTTAGAATAATCATTTTACTTAATGTGTGAAACAATTGCATTATTTCTCTATCAAAGTCAGTCAATTACGCATAATATTTGCTTCAGTACAGTTTGATATTCATATAAATTGAAATAAAGATTAATTTTTGACTAAGTCATGTTTTTCGGAGTTTGAGGTTTTCAGTTCGATTCCAGCCGCTGCTTAACAAGTGGAGTTAGATATAGCGATTCTGATTTCTCAGTCAACATCCCTAACAGTGGGTGATTGAGGGTTATCTAAATTATCCTCAGTGAACCCCGTAAATATGGTGCTTTATTAATGCAAAATATTTTTGATTTAAAATGTTCATAAAAGTATATTTATTAATTTAACTATGTTATGTTCTCTTATGAGGACATGTTTTAAACAAACTATGTTAAATTAAAAAAATCGATAGTTTTATAATTCCTGCTATTGGAAATTAATAACGATAGTTTTGTTAAATCAACTGTATTTTTTATTGATTTAACTATGTCAAATTAATAAGATTATTTTTCAAACAGACTTTATTAATTCAAAAATGCTCCTAATGCAAACGATTCTTTCTTCGATGCTGACGTATAATTTCTTGTATTTCAATCAAAAATATTTAATTAGTTTGAATTGTACATCTTAATTAAAATTCCGCGTGCCGCTTTTTTTTGGAATTGTTAATGAAATGAGCATTCTTTATTCAATGACACTAAAATTTTTTAATTAACTTAAGAGAGATACTGTAGTAGTTTAAAATTTATTTTTAAACCCTCTCGCATGCTTCAAACTTTTTATTTGTGTATTCTGAAAATTTTCTGATTACTATACGCTTTAGGTAATTAATTTATTATTATTTCTCTAGCAATTGTGATGTAGTTCATAAATATGAATAAATTGGTCTTTCGAAATTTCTGTGCTTAGCGACATGAACATAGGAAATAAATTTTACAAAGAAATATACATAAATTGAATTATTATTTTTTTTTATTATTTGTTAAATCTTTATCAAACTATTGCAGCTTTTTTATGAAAATATTAAATACATTTGAGTAAAAAGAAAATTTAAAAATATGCACTTATATTTCTGTATTATAAATAATAATTTTATATAAAATAGTTAATTTTTAACACTTAAAAAAATACTAGCATTTTTTAAAAGTTCATTTTTTCCCTAAAACTGGCATAATTATTTATTATTTTATGCATATTTCTCAGTCTTTGTTTCAAATAAATAAAAAATATAATGCTGGTTTCTAAGCAAATCAGTGAATTTTACTGAATTACACGTTAACATAGTAGTGGGGAACTGGTATCTTCAGTGTGAAATTTTCAGGGTTCGATTCCATCCACTCTTAAACAACGGAAATCTGATATTATACTTCTGCTTGCAAGTCTGTTCGGGAGGATGCTTGGAATTTTATTCCATGATACGAAAATAAGAATCACTATCAACTGTTCTCTAAGATAGAGTAATTTACTCGATGAATATTAAAATGTAAGTTGACCCAGACTCAAATCGTTAAGCATTCCACTATGCACTGTCGATGCTAAGTTGAAAGCAGAGAAAGGAAATTTCATTTCCCAAATAAACGTGATTGAGGTCAGATGATCTAAGAAAATTACTAAGCAGTGCAGTTTCATGGACGTTTATTCTTTGCTACCACTATAGATTCAATTGTTCAGCTTTTGTTTCAGAAGAAAGTGACTGTAAAACAAATGGCAGGACAAAGCGATATTTTAAAATCCATGCTTTTGCACGTTATTGGGAGACTGGCATCATGGAAGTATGTAAGAATGTCAAAAAGTGTCAATTTAATGCTTTAGATTCTTTAAATGCTTTTATGCAATGCAATGCAATGCAATTTAATACTTTAGATTCCAAGAAATGAGGAGTGTTAGACTTGATGATGGTTATGCTATCATGGTTAACGGTAACTGATACAACCTATTTAAATAGTATCCATTCAAAACTCCAACAACGCTATTCAATTGGAAAATTAACTTCTTTCGAGGACGAAGATTCTTAATCAGTCAATCCGAAAATAAATGTTGAGCAGTCAGAAAAAGATTTCAGATTATTGTCCATTCACGTAGATATATGGTGTTTATGTCACTGACTTCAAGTTCTTTTACTGAATGAAGAAGTTGGAATGCTGAGCAAGATGTTTATACAGAGAGAGATTGAAGTCAATTGCTGTTTTATTAAAACTCCGATTCTGTATAAATTGTGACACCCTATGTGAAGATCTCACTACAGCAGAGGTGAAATGATTTTTTGGGTTTAAATTATGGTTTGTAAACGTACTGACTTGCTTATTATTTGTAATGCCAATTCAATAGATAACATTTATGACGGCCAATTCTCAGTGCAATTGAAATATGTTTCGGTCTTCATGAAGTCTATTTTAAGGACGCCTACTCGCACCTGATACCATAAAGATTATGGAGTTTTCTACATGTTGTTATGGTTTAAACCGATCAGACATAGTTGTGAGACACACTGTGTTTTACTTAGACTGATTCCTTTTTTATTCAGCATTTTGAAACTGGCCTGAAACTGGTTGAGAAAAAACAATTTAATATTCATCTCCTAAATTGCATTTTTAGAAGGAATTTTATTAGAAAATTGACCACATTTACTCCTCAAAAGGGAGGAATTCAGGGAAAAATATGAAGTACTCACTCAGGCATGCATGTAGAAAGCAGAAGAGCAACATCCATCTCTGGTTGCAAAATGGTTGGAATTAAACACAGAACCTTCCGATCTAAAAAGTAGTGACATGCCCCCCTAAGTTTAAAGGCCATGGTGGCTTGGTTAGTTAGGGTGTCATTCTCATTATATTAGAAGGTAGTGTCTTAGAATCTCATCTTAACCGAAGATCCTTATTGTTCACGAAAGGTAGTTAGGACATGTTAAAATTGGTCGTGTTTTCAATGTCCTCCATAAGAACTTCCTTTCACTCAAGATCAAAAGATATCACGTCTTCAAGCTTGGAACATTCTTTCTCAAATATTTATGGATAAGTCATAGCATTCCTCTAAATAAGTGTGTAATGGCTTTAGTTGTTAGAGGAAAATAGACATGCTATATTAATCATCTTGCAAGTTTTCCATAAATACATTCTTTGTCATTGACAAGTAACTAAATTTGCTTTTAAGCATCTGAACATTCTGTTCCTACAGAAGTCTTAGTAGCTCAGTAGTTTTACACCACACTCCGTAAAGTCATTAAGGTAAAGCATTTTTTGCCTCGGCCAGTGGCTGCGAAGGTGACCATACTCTCCCTCACTTGGATCTCCGTGGCTTGGAGACATGTCCACGTTCATTTGTGAGGTTTTACTTTTATCCAAATATTTTACGATAGGTGTGGCATGGATGAGGAGAGCAAGTTGCTAACTCATGTATCTCCTGGTTCAAAATGACAAGGCTATCGGATAAAGGTAAATATTCCAACTTTGTTAACTTTATATATAGTCTGGAGCTCGCCTATACCCATATGTGTGAATGCTTTTTCCATTGTTCAAAAATATCCTCATATAAGTTTTGTATCTTTTTCTATATTGTATTTTATTCCACATTTATTGAACAATTTATGGCCTTATGCAGCTGGTGCATAATAGTTTTAGTTTAATAGTGGATGACAACTTTTGTTGTGTTGTACTAACTAGGCTGGCATAATGGGGTGCCCTGCTCCACTTTTCCAACTGAATCGTAATTTGGTGCGGAGTCTGACTTTCTCAGAACGCACATGCCATACGTACCCTTTTTGGGTTGATACTTAAAAGAATTTGTGACTTCCTCCCCTGTTGCTCATGAGTAACACTCGAGCTGTTAGGAGTGATAATGCTAGGAGTGATAGTTGCTAGGAGTGATAGTTGCTAGGAGTGATAGTTGCTAGGAGTGATAGTTGCTAGGAGTGATAATCCAGTGAGGAAGATTCTAGTAAAACTTTTTGGTTTATGGGTTTCATATAATAGATTTTAAAAATGAAACGATACACAATTTAAAATTAAAATATATTTCTTTCGCTAAGTTTAAATGAAAAAAAAATGAATTATTTTCGCAATGCGCATTGGATCATTTTTCTTTCGTATTGGCGTATCGCTTGTATTTTACATGAGAAATGGTATTTTTATTTTCATTTTTTCTGTCATCACCAGGTGGGGTGCCGAACTAAGATTTTACCAAGTAAAGTTATTTTTAATTGCAATTTCGCTTCGTTTCATATTTGTTAAAATCCATCTGTTGTGTTTGTAAAATAACCAAAATAAAGTGATGTTAGGTTGTTTAACAATTTTCTTATAAGGTGAAGAATATTTAGAAACGAAATTTCTACCAACTTTCTCTTTGTATACTTAAATTGTTAATTAAACAAGTTTCAACATTGGTAGTATTGACTATTGAAAAAAAAATTAACTCGACTCTTAAAAATGCTTTGAAGAAGTTTTCTTGAATTTAATTTGAAATTTTTCCTAATTAAAGAAGGGGCGATTACACTTAAATGCAGATATGAGTCAATTAAACCATATTAGCCATTTCACCGTGTTAATTTAAACTGAGGAATGAAATCCTTAAGACATTACGTGGAAACTAAAATTCTTTTATTTTTTAATGTTAAATATAATGAATTTTCCTACATTTCTGTCTCCTAAAAATTTTAAAATGAGAAACGTAGTTCTCTATAGAATTCACTGCAACTATAATTATATTTTAATTATTTATAAATAACTTTATGTCATTAAAATAATTTTTCTAACATCATATCCTGCTGGCTGAAGGGATATTTTAATGAAATTAAGTTGAAAAATAACTACTAAGACAAGTTTTTAAATTAAATATAAATAAAGAAAAGTGAAGAATTTAATTAAAATGATGCCTATATTGCATGGTACTGAATTTTAATATTTATATTAATTACAAAAGCATGAAATTCAAATTTATTGCGACGTAATCTCTTTCATGTCATGATCACGAATCACTTAGATAAATTTAGAAGATAAAAAAAGAGTTTTTGAAAAGGGTGATTGAAAAATTTAAATGGATTTAAAATTTTTGTTTAATATGTAAAATGACGTATGTAAATTTTCATTATTACTTAATGTAAAGTGACTTTTCTTGACAGAATTTCTATCTTATTTAATTTATTCGCTATAAAAATAAATAATTTAATTGAAAATAACGAAAAAATAAATTTCAATCATGTTCTGATAATAAGAAATCTTGGGTGATTTCCATTTCAGTATTAAATTATTTTTGATTTTCAGAAATGTATTGCTGTAAAAGAATGTAATAAATTTTAAAGTTACTTTCTTATTTTTGATCGTTTTTTTTTTAACTCTGTCAGTTTTTATGTTGTATTTAGCGTTTTGATTATCTAAATTATGAATTATTTTAAGAGATTTGAGTTTTTATTTCACTTAAAGGTACACTTGGAATTTGCCTATCGTTTGCATTGAAAGCCAATATAGTTCCAATTAAAAATATCGAAGAATATTTACTCATTTTCAAAGGCTGTTAATTTATTCAATCAGAAGGTTGTAGACGTTTTGAGTTTTTTATATTCAACTAATGCTTATTTTTCATGATCGTAATTGTTGCTTTAGTATTAACATTCTACAGTCGCCTTTTACATACGATGGATTATTCTACATACATACATAGCGGTGCAGGCAAGTCGGCTACCGGATAAAGCTTACCAGGTTAGAAATACTCGCCTATCACCGAGCAATTTTTTATTTTGAACCATGGTCATGGAACGAGTTCACATCTGAGTTGGCGCAGTCCTCTGCACATCAACGACACACCAACGGAATAACTTTGAACGTCACAGATAAACGTGTACACGTTCTCCACCTATAGAGCTCCAGCAATCCATTGAGGGAGAATGTGGTCACCCTCCCAATCGCTGTTTGCGGCAAACGATGTTTCACTTTGCTGATCTGAATGGGAAGTGGCGTGAAGGTACTGAGCCATTTGAACTATTGTATTATTCTATAGGAATCTACAGCTTAAAATGGTTTTCATAATTACTGCGGATCTGTAGTAATTACTTCTGTTAATTATTACATAGTTAGAAATAATTACGGAGCTGTAGTAAAATTTTAAAATACCTTCCAAAAATCCTTGATAATTATGAAGAGTCAAAATGTCATTGGAAAAAAAAATAGAAATAAAGTGTTTATCTTCCTCTTTTATTAATGACTAAAATGCATTTTTTTTTGTAAAAATTTTATTTATATGGAAGCACATACAAACGAATTGTCAGCACTCTAACGTTCAGTTTAACGATTGGTGTATTCGAATTCTGCCTTGGGTTTGGATATTCGTAGTTATTCGGAATTCACTTTTTACCCAATAGTTCCAGTCTAATTTGCATTCACCTGCAAAATGTGAGTAATTGAACGACAATCCTATTTATATGTGTGAATTTATTGAGATTAATATTGTGCTTCGCCTTAAAAGTATTTTTTTATTTTAATTAAAAAATTATTTCTAACACTAAAAATGTTAATGTAATAATGTAGTGTAATACATTATTACATAAACATTTTTAGTGTTAGTGTTAACATTTTTATTGTGTTATATAACATTTTTAATGTTAATGTAATGTAATAATAACTTATGTTCATAAGTTAGTAATTTTCAAGTTTAAGTCTAGTGATTTATTTCACGAAAAGAGTAGTACACATTCCTTTCTTTTGACAGTATTATGTATATTTTAATGCGAACACAAAGAAATAACTAATTTTAAATTACAGATTTCTGTTGGGAAAAATGTATTGCAATTTGAATTCAAAAACCAATAGATTATCAAAAGTCTTTTGTATAAGAATATTCCTTGAAAATAATAATTTAAAATTAATTTAAAATAATAGAAAAATAGCAAATACTATAAAATACTGACTTTTATTATCAGAACAGTCTTGATACAGAATTGAAGGCACTGAGAACTGTAATTATCGAGATTCGCGTTAAGTTGATGTTATAAATTCAACAATTTGTAGGTTGAATTTTGTGTTAGTTGTGATAAAATATCTTTAAGAATAGTTTCTGTGAATAGACATATCATTGCAAGAAGTTATTTTTATCAAGTTTTACATCGGACACTCTCATAGTTAATATGCTTTATTATACTTGAAAACAACAATTATCATAAAAAGAGATATATGGTGTTTTAATTGAATTCACTCTCTCTTAGTGCAACTTTGAACATTTATGATTTTCTTTAGTTTATTTTTTAAGCTGATGAAATGTAACTCCTTAAATCATTTCATGTTAATTAAAAATTACAATTTAATTAATCAAAGATTGAGAACAAAACTTAGAAACATTGTAATATTGCACTAATTAAAAATTAAGCGATTAGTTAGCGTTTTTCCTATATAATTCATTTTATTTCACTAATTAAAATCTTTGATTTTGTGCAGGTGATTCAAACAGTATTCAATTATTTCGTGAAATATATTCCATATTTCAATTAAATGTTCTAAAAATAATTTTCAAATAAATATTTAAGTCATAGTTGAAATCTTCCACATTTTTATGATAATAAAATTTAATTAATGAAGTATTAATAAACAATGCTTTTTATCCTAATTTTATTTTTAAATTGGGCATTCATATTTAAAAAAATCTCATAAAAATATCAAATTAATAAATAGTTATAGCTTTAAATTCGTATTATGTTTTTTGTTATCTTAATTGCTTCATTTTATAAAATAATTTTACTTTTATAATAATTTTTTATTGATAATCAGAAAAATCAATTTTGGCTTAAAATATTTTAAATATAACTAAAATTTTATGTATAGTTAAAGTATATTATTAATTTCTATGCATAATTTTTCAATATCTTTAACAAATAGTTTTTTTACAAAAATGATTTATATAAAAAATAAACATATAAATTTTACAAGACTACTTTCAAAATGTCTACTGAATGAAATTCAAATGAATATAAAACAAATCTAAATGTTGTAAAATGGCTTAAATGTTACATATGAGAATATAATTTATTGATTTTTTTAAAATTTATTGTTTTCATATTAGACTTATACCATTTATACATCAAAGAAATCTCAATCGAATATTAATATTAAAATCATGTTTAATAATCATTTAATTTTTCTTTAATGTTAGTGAATTTAAATTTATCAATACAAATTAATTTATAAGCGCTTTAAAATATCATGCATAGTTAAAAAACTATTATATTTAAGATAATATGTCTTTTGAATTTTCCTAGATTTGTTATTTTTCTAATTGCGGACAATTTAAAAGTATGTAATTAAATAAAATTACAAAGAATTAGTTGTTTAATTTCTTTAAATATTAATATATATATATATATATATATATATATATATATATATATAAAAATCAATAGAATACTAGTTTAATTTAAATGTTAAATGGAAAGTTTTGAAATGTCATATACAGAACAATATGATTTATTGATATTTTAGTATTCTCTGTTTGCATTATCTTCAACAAAATAATACATCCTTTCAAAAAATTCCTTTTTTAGTTTTGTAAATAGTCATGTAAATAACCATTACAGTATTAAAAAAAAAAAAAAAAAAAAAAAAAAAAAGAGAAAGGAATTTTCTTAGTATTTTATATTGTCATATAAAAAACTATATATAGTCATGTAAGTGATTTATATATCTTGATATATCAAATATATTATTAACTAAATATATATTTTATAAAGTTTCATTTCAACAATTCAATGTGCTTTTTTGTGGTTTGTGATGAATATAACTCTCATTGTATGTTTAAAATATTTTAAAGATATTTATTATATATCCTTTATTTTCCTTTTATTTATTTAATTTATTTTAAAATCAAAATTATGTTCATAATTTTTAAGCAAGTTTTTTTCTACATATTTATGCATTTTAGAAATGATTAAAAATTATCCAATTTAAATACATTTGTGAGAAAAAACAAAAAGATAGTTAAACTAAGAAAACGATATAAAGTGTTTCTTCTTTCTTCAAATTTACTTTGTTTCTTTTACTTTACTAAAAATATATTAGGGATAGTTTACATTACCACTAGCTTTGTTTCAAAAAGTCTGAGAACTATCTAATTTCTTTTTCCGTAGATATTTTCGTATCAATAGTTATTCTTTACTTTTAGTTTCTTTTTTTTAAAAAAAAAAGTTGAATAGTTCTTTCTATTATATTTCTAAATTCTTCCGATTGGAGCTCTTATACATTGAAACTTTTTCGCATGATATTGATGTTTATGGAAAAAAAAAAGTTTAATGTAAAAAATTTAGAAAATCTTTTAGTAGGATTAATTCTTTTGTTTTTGATTTTTATATAACAATATTATTAAAAATTCATGTTTGTAATTTACTGTAATTACTTCGTTGAAGGACGCATTTTAAAAATTTTAGTCAAATAAGCTTAACATTAGGGATATAATGTAAATTCATGATTTTAAACTTTTACAACAATTTTCACTCCTGGAAAATCAAAAGTACCTATCTGAAAAGACGTCCCTGAAGAAAATCTCTCACATCAACCAACTCTTGCACTTCCGCAGAGAGAGGAATCGAACCTAGTACTTTTCATTGTGAAGATCGTTTATTTTACCGCTAGGTTACGGTTAGCTTTTGATTTATGTGCTTTGACGCCTTTAGCTGACATCCTAACGGGCCTAAATATTTCCTAAGACATTATTATATTCACAAGATAAATGGTCTTCTAGGAAAAATTTTCATGGACAATGTGACGTATCACAAGAGAAGAAACTTTTAAAATTATTATTATACTCGCAAGATAAATGGTCTTCTAGGAAGAATTTTCATGGACAATGTGACGTATCACAAGCGAAGAAACTCTTAAAATTATTATTATACTCTCAAGACAAATGGTCTTCTAGGAAAAATTTTCATGGACAATGTGACGTTTCATAAGAGAAGAAGCTCTTAGAATTATTATTAAACTCGCAAGATAAATGGTCTTCTAGGAAAAATTTTCATGGACAATATGACGTATCCCAAGAGAAGAAACTCTTAAAATTATTATTATACTCTCAAGACAAATGGTCTTCTAGGAAAAATTTTCATGGACAATGTGACGTTTCACAAGAGAAGAAGCTCTTAGAATTATTATTAAACTCGCAAGATAAATGGTCTTCTAGGAAAAATTTTCATGGACAATATGACGTATCCCAAGAGAAGAAACTCTTAAAATTATTATTATACTCTCAAGACAAATGGTCTTCTAGGAAAAATTTTCATGGACAATGTGACGTTTCACAAGAGAAGAAGCTCTTAGAATTATTATTAAACTCGCAAGATAAATGGTCTTCTAGGAAAAATTTTCATGGACAATATGATGTATCACAAGAGAAGAGACTCTTAAAATTATTATTATAATCGCAAGATAAATTGTCTTCTAAGAAGAATTTTCTTGGACAATGTGACGTATCACAAGAGAGAAAATTTTAAAAAATTCTCCCAGCGCCCAGCCTGACTGACATGCATCTATGAGACACAAATGTTGCATCTATCTTCTGTTGCTTAACAATGACTAGAAATAAACTCGGGACCTCCTACTCTGAAAATCTCACTGACTAAGCCATGACTATTTATATTTTTAGGGATTATGGTTTATGAATTTTTCATATTTCTACCTCTGCATTGCTGGAATACTTTTTATCTAAAAAGAAACTTTACGCATAACATATTTTTCCAATGAATTTAATTGAGAAATTAAACATGCACCTGACAGTCGCATTTATGTTTTAATCTTATAAAAACATTAAATTACTTTAATTATTTTCTTAACAATTTGTTTTAAAAATATAATGTTTTTATTAATATAATTTAAATCCGAAATATTAATCCAATGAATAATAATAATAATGATATTAATCCGAAAAATTTGAATGATGAAAAAAACAGTACTTTTTGCGTTATGATTTTTCATGGTAAATGAAAATAAAATGGAGAAAATTTCATTTAAAATGACATGCAATATTGTACAGCCTTTCAGTAATAATTTATTAATTAGGAAATATGTGATTAATTTAACTTTGACTGTAATGTAACTATTTTTCCTTTAATCGAGAAGAACTATTTAAAATGCCTGTCAAGCCAAAATATTGAATAAATGCTGACAAATTTAAATGGATATTTAAGTTTTTTTCTTTTATTAGTAAATTTTCTCTTTTTTTGAAAAATGATTATTGTCTCTTATTTCTGTTTAATCGCTTAAAAGATAAGAAATCATTTAATTGAAATTCAAGCATATTCTGACAATTCAAATCCCCTGAAATATTCAATAATATTAAATTTTTAATATTCTCCTTTTTTGAGAGATGTTTGAGTGAGATGATTTAAATGTTACATTACTTCTGCATGTTTTTCCGCAATTTGTCACATATTATATTGGAACTTATTTTTTGATAAAAGCACTTACGAGTAACTTAAATATTTTAATACTATTTTAACATTTTAAAACATTATTTTCAAATTATATAGTTCAAAACTTTTAAATAAAGAAAAATATTTCTCAATCTAGAAGAAATGATTCTCAACTTGAGTCAGAATATTTTAAAAAATTTGGATTTTTTAGTAAAAAAAGATAATTTTTTTTAAATAAGTTAACTTTTTTCTTACATTTTTTAAAATATCAGCTTTTTTATTACTAGTCATGAGAAATGTGGCGGTATCTACTTAAATGACATTTTTCATGAAAAGCTTCGATCATAAA
Source organism: Latrodectus elegans (assembly GCA_030067965.1). NCBI lineage: Eukaryota > Metazoa > Arthropoda > Arachnida > Araneae > Theridiidae > Latrodectus > Latrodectus elegans. The sequence continues at coordinate 77,264,831 of CM057821.1, read as the reverse complement.
ATTAGAGGAAGAAATTAACTTTCGTAATGTGAATTAAAATATTACACACATATAAAATTGTTTGATTTACAATTGACTATATTAAGTCATATATTTTGCAACTATTAAATTAAAATTAATTATTAATATGTATATTAATAATTTTATCACATATCAGTAACCACATTATATATTAATATTTAAAATTAATTTTTAGGCAGATTAAAGATCTAAGATAAAATTATTCATAATATTTCTTTGATTGGGGACATCAGGAATTTATTAACTATGAAGTGATTGTTTCTTTTACTAATGTTGAGATCCTGAGTTCGCCACTTTATTGCGATTATTATTGGTTTAAAATATCCATGACGTCTGATAACGTTTCATCTACATCACATCGTATTGAGATGGCGTTGTTATTCTGATTTGTCGACAAATTGACTGCCGGTCTTCAAATGACATTCTTCGAGCTGCAGCAAACAAGGCGAAGTTACCCATCGAATGTCTGAGAGTAATGTCGAAGTTCATTTTGCTAGTAAAATAATTTCTTAAGTACCAATACATCGGTTTGAGAATCCATGTTCTATGGATTCAAGCCATTAACACATGGACAATAGAACAGCAGGAAAAGCAAAATTAAAAAGAAAAAACCACCACTTTATGGTTTGTTTAAATCGGCAAGGATAATTTAAATTTTCTATAATGACATACTTTAAGTTTAATTTTGGAAGAAAATGAATCGTTATATTATTTAATTTTAAATCAGGGTACTAAGAAGTTTAAATATTCTAATTGTAAGTGTTGGATGGTATCTTTGCTTAGTCTTTTAAGGGAAGGTTTTGTCTTTTTTTATCTAAGTGTTCTTATTATTAATAACTAAATAATGAACTCATAAAAATTAATAATAAATTAATGCATATTATTTTTAAGTAATCTAATTGGAAACTGCACTTTAATTTTTCAAATTTTATTAATCATTAGTTTTTAAAATTAAATTTCTACCTATAAATTAAACTCTAATAATATATCAATTTAGAATTAAATTAAACGTTCTAATTTTTTTGCATTCTAAGGTAATCAAAATAAAGCCTAGTTTCGAATTACAATTATTTCATTTGCAATTGAAATAAAAATTCTTTCTTAGAAATTATATAATTATAATTGAATAATATATCATTTAATTAAAGTAATAATTGAATTTGAAAAGATGTTTTTGTTTCTTATCAAATGTGTTTTCTTTGTCCGTACAATATAATCGAAATCTAATAAGTAACTATTTAATTACAATTGCTTGCTTTATAATAACATGCTTCATTTTATTTATAATATCATTTTACTTATAAATTCACCCATTTTTATTCTGATTAAACTGATAAAAGTTGTATTTTAGAAATAGTTTAATTCTTTTTATTGCATCCCTTTTCATATAAAATAAATTAAAGTCCTTATCTGCAATAATATTATTATTTGATTTACATTAATAATTCATAGTGTATCTTTTGCACTTCTAGATATATAGAACGCTTTTAAATTTTTCATTGCATTTATTTACATCCCTAAGGGTATAGCTTCCTCATAATTTTATTCATTTAATTTTGTTGATACTATATTTAAACATTTTTAATTGGAAAAAATAAATATTTTCTTAATTTATTTTGTAATTAAACATAAAAATGCTCATTTTGCTATTCATTATTAGAATTCTTTAATGTATTTATTTATTAATGAATAATTTTATTATATTTCGTTTTTCTATCGCATTTTCTATTCTCTTTTTAAATACGTATATGAGTAAGCATTTTTGTAATTTTATATTCATTGTGTAGATTTCGTAATAATAATTTTTAAATTTATATAAAATTTGCATTGTTAAGTTTTGTTATTAACAAATGTCTTAAAATGCTTCCTTATTGCGTTATTTTCATGAAATACCAGTGATTTTAGGGATAACATTTGTAAAGTATTGGGTAATATTTCAAAAATATTGAAAAAACATCACGAAATGAGCTTTTGTTAAAACGATATTTAATAAAGTATCTATTGTGAGCGTATTTGAGTTTCAGATTAATATTGGGAAAAAATATCCTTCTTTTTTATTTTTATATATTTTTTATATGAATTTGAAAATTCGTCGTCATAAACTTAAGTTATTTGGTAAGTTGTATAAAATTTAAGGAATACCTAATTTGAAATCAGCTTGAAAAATTATCAAATTAATCATACTTTCTAAGATAATCGTTAAATAGTGTGAATAATAACAGTTCACTACAATTTATCATATTTTTCAAATAATAATGTTAAATGAAAATAGTTTACTTGAATTTCAAATCTCAAAACCATTTAATAAATGTTTTAGAATCAAAATTTTACGTTTAAGGAAAAATATCTAAACGTAAATTTAGTACATAAAATCAATGTTAGACCTGATAGAAAAAAAATTTCTATTTTTAGATTAGTTAAATTAGATGACAATTTATCTAAACGTTAAATTGAGATATACTACTTTAAATTTTATTTAACACTGCTATCATTAATTTTAATTATATGCTGAATTCTACCAAATTCTACCATAACTTTTTAAAAGTAATTAATTTTATTGAAATGCATAATTTTGATTAAGCTTATATATTTATTTTCATAATTTACTTAAATAATTATAATGAGCAATTTTAATCAAAATTAATTTTTCTATAATAGACTTGATTGCAAATATCATAATTCATTAAAAACGAAATTAGTATTTCAGATTATTTTCACATTAAATAAAATATATAAAAGCCTTATGACTAGCATTTAATGTTGATTAAATTAAAGATAAAACCATCATTTATTTTATAAAAAATAAAAATTTTAGTGATATATTCAGTGGGTTTGAAAGTTCTTCTAATACAAAACATCATGTAGCTTATAAAAACTAATACGCAAAAGTCATTACAAGAAATTTAACACGAGTCACGTAATGCCTTCCAAAAGATCGTACTCATAAATGGTGAGCAATTTTCAAGTGTTACAAAGAAAAACACCCGGAAAATTTCCAAGTACACACCTTGAGAGGCATGCAAGCAGAAGGTAAAACGCTTACTGTTCAAATCTTATTGTTCAACTGTAGATAAGATTAAACTCAGGATTTTTCACATTTAAGAACATCTTTGTAACACCATCTCAAAGTAAGCCAATTACTTTGAGTTACTGATTGATGTTGGTTTTTGAGAAAATTGAACACACACACATTCTGCCATCCAATTACTAAAAGTAATGATTTTATCAAATAGTCTAACCATAATTGTGGAGGTGTCGTACATTACTTGGAATAATTAATCTAATTGTTGACTTCTACAATGTAAACAAGAAAGTTCTTGTCGTTTTTAATGACTTAAAAGAACATGATCTAGAGAAAGAGTAGCTTGTTTTTAGTCCCCGAATTAAGGTCTATCACCATCTAGAGCACCTTCTGCTAATGAGTTTCTACTTTCGCAATTCTTTTAGGCTGAAACTTGAGGGTTTTGGAAGCAAAGAAGTTCATGATTGCTTGACCCAAATCTGTTTCATTGTTGAAGGATTTTCTACGAAGGTGATTGTCTGATGAAGTAGAAATCTGATGGCGCAAAGTCAGGTGAGTAAGGAAGATGGAACAAAATCTCCCAAACAAGTTATTGTATGGTATTCCTGGCCATAGGCACGACATACGTCTTCGCGTTATCTGCCAAGAGCAGTACACCCTTTGGGATTAAACAATGCTGGCTTCTTCTGTTGAAATATCTGTTGCAGACGTTCTAATTGCCACGAATACAAGTCTGCAGTAATCGTTTGGCTTTTTGGTTGCAGCACCCAGTGAACCACTTGACGACTAATGCACTAGACATAAGCTTCATTACAGAGAGACAAATCTTCCGGCCTAAATTGTGGAACCAATGCCTTGCTGTACGTTCATTCATGGCACTATCTCCAAGCGCTTGACATATTCGGCTACTTGATGCAGCAGCTGATAGGCCCTCTTTCAAGTCTTAAAACAGACAACACCGAACGAGCTCCTTCGACACGTAAATTTCCCTTCCTTTCTGCATGTGCTACAATTGTGCGTGTTGGACCTGCTTTCATAAAGACTGGTATTCCTACTCTCGATCGACGAATGCCTCAACCACGTCCTACACTAATTTGTATACTTATTCTCACTTCATTCAAGGGCAACGTGAAAACGGCCAAGAGCTTTTTTTATACCTTATATTTACACAAGTGAGGCAATGAAAATGCCAGATATTCTATCGACAGTTTTACAATTGTTAGCTACTCTTGCTGTAGCTCAATTGCCACCTTTGCTACACTCTTTTATCTGCAGCAACATCAATGGCAGCTTCAGGTTTGAACTCAACACAAATAAAGTCGATTTAAAATTTACAAAGAAATATATTTACTCTTTCAAAACACTCTACTCTTAATTTACTGATAAGCTATTTACTTTTACTTTACTCACGAGTTCTTTACATATGTTATACAAGTGAGCACTGAAATCTTTTCTTGTGAGCTTTTAAAATTCATTCCAGTGCTTTTTGCTCTTACTTTACTCATAAATTCTTTACTCACACTTTACTTTTATAAGTTTTTAAATTTCACTTTATGTGTGAGCTATTTACATTTATTTTGCTGATTAAATGTGCTGCAAAATGCTGATACTTCTATGCACATAAAATGCTGTGTGTGCGCATGAGATTTATAAGCTGAGATTAGTAAATTTAAAAGAAAACCAGTAAGATGAATTAAATTAAGTTACAAATTTCATATTTATTGAGATAATAGTTAATAACAGAATATTTGCAGCAATGAGTTGATAGTATGGCAATAAAATATAATAAAAACAAAACGAAAAAAAATACATTAAAAAAAATGTCCTTTCAGCTGATTGGTTGTTGTTCTAAACAACTACAATGCCTTGGTTTCTTGATTACTATCTGAATTTTTGTTACTCTGTTCTTCAGATCAATAGTTCATGGGTTTGATTCCCATCTTAGCAGGTTGATTTTAGTGATAGGGGAATAAAGTTTTAGATATAAATCGAGTCTTTATTCTTGAACAAAAAGAGATCACAGGGAAACAAATCAAAATATGAATATAGTACTCGTATTCCTACATTAAATACTCTAAATGTTTAAAGCTTAAATGTTTCAATCTTTTTATAACTGAAATCAATTTTCAACTTTTTTGAAATAAAACATTTATTTAAGATGTTACTTTTTAGTCTCACTTAAATTATTATAAACAAGAAACTACAATGCCTTCAATATATATCGAGATTGTAGCTGAGTGACTATTTTTCTGGTCTTAAAATCAATTGTATATATGTTTGAAACCTACATCGACGGCTTATTTTTAGTGATAAATAAAAAAAAGTATTAACATTTAATTGTAAATATATTTTGAGAATAAATCCTCTTGAACAAAAATAAAATAAAAATAATTATAGTGGAACCAATTAAAATATTTTTATATTTAATACTCAAAATGCTTAAATAAAAAATGCTTAAATTTTTTCATAACAATAATCCATTTTTATTTTCTTGGAAATGAAACACTTTAAATTTTTATTTGAAGTGCTAAATAAAATTTACTCTCAGGAAATTCACCCCAATCTCATTTAAATTCTCTATTTTAAATAATAAAGAAAACAGCGTCATAAAATAAAGAAGGGTAGAAAGAAAACAATTCTCTTTAAGAAGGAGCGAGTTATTTTTTTTAATTTCAACGTATTATTTTTTATGCTTATTTATAAAGTGTATTTACTTATAACAACCCGACTCCTTTAAAATCGAAAACAAATAAAGATACGATGAAAAAAACAGAAACTCAACAAACGCGTTTTTAGCAGTTTTTCTCGAATTCACACTTAGCGGGAGCGAGAAATTTTCCACGCTTCGTTTCATACGTCGACGTACTAGCTCAAGCTTAGAGTGAAATCTGTATTAAATTGGCTGTTTTCTTTTCATTTTGTTATTTTTTCAAGTATAAACTTGTTCTCGGCATGGATATTATGACGATGTATTTCTTTGTTTATTATTAAAATTGAAATAATTATTTCCCCAGAAATATAAAACTAATATATATTTTTTATGAAATATCAAAGAAAAAATGCTGAAATCAAAATTAATTTAATTGATGTGTTAAAATTAAAATAATAAATAACGATTTTTTAGATTTAAATTTATATATATATATATATATATATATATATATATATATATATATATATATATATATATATATATATATATATATACAGATAAATTTAAATCTAAAAAATCGTTATTTATTATTCTCTCTCTCTCTCTCTCTCTCTCTCTCTCTATATATATATATATATATATATATATATATATACATATATATATAATTTAAACAAGATAATTTAAACCAGTAAAATAAAAGCTCTTTGATAATGTAACATATATAATAAATTTCTAAATTATTAATGTTCCCTTATTTTGCCCTTATATTGAAGTCTTAAACACATGTGCCAGTGAATTACTAAAACCTTTCTTATACATTTAACAACCCCGTAGCATACCCTATATAAACCTTCTTCAGTTGGAAACAATACACTGATGTTTGCTAATCACGGTAAGGGTCGCAATGTTACAGATGTATAATTTAATTTTATTTCATCTTTTCTTGAAGTAAATGCTATTTTAAATGTATCAGTGACTTATTACTATATTTAAAATGATCTAATCTAAGATATATATATATATATATATATATATATATATATATATATATATATATATATATATATTTATATATATATATATATATATATATATATATATATATATATATATATATATATATATATATATATATATATATATATATATATATATATTTACATGCATAAAGAAAGGGAGAGAAAGAGTATTTTTAGTTTAAATAAAGAGTTTGGATGTTTTGAACAGCTATTCTCGAGATGTGAATCGAACCTAAGAGATGTTTAGAGGAAAAGCAGAGGAATAATTATTCCGATACAAGTTAGATTCTTGAAATTTATTTAGGGAAAAGATTAATACATGAATCTATATTTGGTATCACCAAAATCTATTACATTGATTGTTAGTCACACTAATAAATAGTCAATAAAATTTATATGTAATTAAATTTAACTAGTTATATGGAAAATTCGTGTAAATTTTGATGTTGACTTTTTAAATAGTGTCTATCCATACTTCCAAAACACTATTTTGGTATTCATTGGAGTTACATTGAAAGGTTGATTTGATAATCAAATAATGTAAAAATATGTATGTTCTTAAAAATTCATTGAGAAGAGGATAATTTTAGTAGCATAACGTAATAAAATAATAAAAATTATAATATTATATCTCTATAAGTTTTTTTTGTTTTAATTAGAAACATAAGATTAAAATATCCTCATTAAATGTGTCTTCAATATTTTAAACAAGTTATTCCCTATTTTCATGAAATGAAAAAGGTAGCATTCATGTTTACAATAAAATGACTTGAGTTTTTTATTTTTATAGCAATGCTGAAATAATTAAAACCAGAGACACGAGATTGTTTTTAAATAATACGTGTTTTGCTCAAAAACGCTTAGTAATAAATATTTTTAATATTAATTTTCATTCCTTCTAAAATGCACAATCTATAATAAATTCGCAAGTTTCTTTTTGATATGTTGTTTTCTTAGAGTTGTATCATGACATGACTCAACAACACGACATCATGAAACCAAACATACGTAAAAATTGAAAATAAATTAAATGTGTGACAAAATTTGAGAAACCAAATAAATAGGCACAAAAAACGTGTAATAACCAATCAAGAATAACATAAGTGTTGATACACAAATAAAAGTGAATTCTAAACTAAATAATTAATTCTAGATAATCGATAATTGAATTATCTTTGTAATTTGGTAAGGAATTAGAGTACTAAAGATTATTGATAATTAAACTTTTATTTACAAATAATTGAATTAACAAAATAAATTAATAATTAAGTAATACTGAAATACCCACAAAATATAAAGTACAATTTATAGAAATTATTGCACGAAGTGAAATAAATAAGAATTCTTAGCTTATTATAACATTTAGAGCATAGACGGCCAATCTGTAATTTACCACATTGCTTGAATTCAATTTAATAATCACAACTCTAACTGTATACATATATATTGAAATTAAAATATTTTTGCATTAATATTATCACCACATTTTTAGTTAACACTGCTATTGAGCTTAATTATTTATTGCTATTTTTTATACAAATTTGAATCGAAAATGCAAAAAAGAAATTACTTCATTTCTCATAATGGCACATTTTTTAATGCTCTTAAAATATTTCTGAAGAAAACATATCTGAACAGCGCTGCATATACGAGCAACTTTTATACGTAAACATGCATATATAAAAAGCAGTACATTTAAGTTTCTTTCCAACACTCTTAAAAATAAATTAAACATTCCTTTTGAATCTTTCTTTTCTTGCCATTTCAGCGTGGTTCCGATAAATTCCCCCGGAACTTTAAGAAACTGAAATGTAATGTCGGAAAAAAAAAATAGTTCTTTTGCCGTGAGGGGAAAAAATGTGCGAAGTAAAGTGAAGTAAAATACTGATTCAGTAAGCCTAACGTGGCGGAAAATTAAAGTGTAACTTTCCTACTTCTTCCTCTGCTTTTTACACGTCGCTTAGATTGTTGTCTAGAAAATTCTTTACAGCTACGAATCGCAATTCTTTTGGATAGGTATTGTACTTTTTTTCTCTTTTGACTTGTGCACGTATAAAAGATTCGGACGGAACTGGGATTTGTTTTCTTACTTTTATTCCTATATCGGGATTACCGAGATCTGACGAGTACTGTGTAAAAACATGTTTCTAGGTGTATTTGTAACATTTTTTTTATTGGGAGAAATCTGTTACATTTTTTCTGCAAATAAGAATGTTCTTTTCATGAATTTAAAAGGAACACTCTAAATTTAAACGAATGAGTCAGCAAAATGTTTGGTTTTATTTTTTCATTAAATGTGTTGTGTGTGTTTCTATCAACTGTTAGATTTAAAGTAGTTAATGCTAAATCAGCACCTAATTATTCTATTTTGCATTTATTTGACATTTAGAATTCATCGAGTACTGCTGCAAAAATGTATTATTATATATTTTTGTTCACAGACATATTATTTTAAAAGAATTTACATTAAAAAAGTATGGCTTTATATTTTTCTGGAAAAGTGCTTTGAATAATTTTAAAAAAATAATTTAGTTAGAAAAGCAGGATTCATAAAAATATGTTTTTGTTTTTTTTTCATTAATTAATGTTTGTTTTTTATATTATAATTAATATTTGTATTTTTTATATTATCTTAAATATTAAACTCTAATTGTATTTTTTATCTAATTTAATTATTGATTTTATTTCAATAACTTGCTTTATTTAAAATACTCTTTTGTAAATGCTTTAAGCGAAAGGCAATACAATAAATGCCATTAAGACTCATATTTCTTTCGTATAAATATATTCGAATTTTTTCAGCAATATGCAAAGTGGTCACTTTTCTTAAACTGAGAAGTACATCTTAAATATTTTTGTAATAAGTCATTTTATATTTATTCTAAGATAAATATATTTTAAGATATTATTATTGCAGGATAAATTTACATAGATGGCACATTATTAATATATATATATAACCTTTATATATAATAAACATAACCTCTAATATATATATAATATATATAACCTTTTTCATGGTTAGTTTAAGAGATTTTGACTGAACGAAAATGTCTCTGGTGACATTCACCCTAGAGTAATTTAGAATTATCTATAGAAATTATCTATTCTAATGACTTATTAATAAATTAGAATAGATAATTTCCATACTGAATAGGATACAAGTTTGAAGAATTGATTACTGCGTAGCGCACTGGCACAGAGAAAATAAAAGAAGTTTTCTAGCACCCACTTTAGATTATCGAAAGTAAAGAATCCCATCGCCTCCTTTTTCCTGTCTGTTAGGACTTTCAATTCTGATGTGTCCCATCTCTCTGATGCGTCGAGAAGAACTATACCATGCGGTACATTAAAACCGGCCTGTAAAGTTAAGGTATAAAATAAAATAAACTGTATTTATTTCGATTACTTTCCTTCACTGTAGGCACTGAGAGTGCCCCACCTAATTCACCACTTATGTGGGCTGGCTTGAAGATATTTACATATATTTGGTATAAGAATGATATAATCCCCCAAGAGATTTCTCGCTAAATCCCAAATTTTTGTTTTAATTATAGCGTTTTTGGTTTTCCTTTTGGTGTTGGTAATTTGGATTTTTTTATTGCTTTTTAATTGAAAGGTTTGGTTTTTTTTATCGTGTTTTCCGTCAATTTTTGTGTCATACATGCGGTTTTTGTTAGTGCTAACAGCATTAAAATTGCTTTGTGATGAAAAAAAAAATCTAAAAAGTTGCCAATGAGGATATATATCCTACTAGTTCAGAATATTCTTCACAGTTCAGGTGTTGTGATGCTACTGGTGCCATACTGAATCCTAATCTTGATTACTTCAATTATGGGGAAATTTGTTTCACATACTCTTCTCTTTTAATAGTTGTTAAAAGTAAAAATCACTGGTAGACAAGCCAGGATGACAAAGCTTTTGTGGCTATTTTCTCAGGTGTAAGCATCTCATGCACACAGGGCAACCATTATCTAACCTATACAATGTTTCAACATAATTCTGAAAGTAACGATTGAAGATTCTCTTTTGGAATATTTGAATAAAATGTCCGCATATTATTTGGAACCTCATCATCATCAAGGCTGAAATGCGGAACTAAATCAGCTGATTACGACTGCAAACTGGATTCTTTAATACAAGGGATTTGAAATGCCTATTCATAGGTCTTTAATATGGTGTGGTTTCTGAACTGCACTTATATTGGTTGCGATTATATGTCAAACACTTCTGCGTGACATTTTTAAAAATAATCCGTAGACAAAAGTTTTTCTTTCAAATTACATTAAAATGATATTTTTATAAAATTTCAATTTCTGATATGTTGAGCACACCATAATATAGGTAATATCTTCGAAATGGAAGTTCTCGCGTTTCTTTCTACCCACTCAAGAAAATAGTAAATGTTTGAGGAAATTCGGTTTTCGGTAAACATCATTTATGATTGGAGTGCCTGAATGTTTCAAGGATTTTATTTCTCGCAGATAGAGAATGAGGAATACTACCAATACAAGGACTTTTTGGGAAACGGTCCTTATACTGATAGTCCTTATCGTGTGAGTGATTTGGTTTGGTTTGTTTGTCATTCAACAGTCATGAAAGATAATTAGACTGAGACAAAATTTAAAATGGATTCGAACTACTACGAACACCCAATCCCGAAATAAGAGATTCAAATCCTTTTGCTGTTGAACCAGAGACAAGAGCACAAACCATTTCTAATGCAGTAGATGCTGAGAGTACTCTGTAAAAGTTTTTCTGAATTAGGTTTCTTCTATTGTTACATTACATTTACTTCTTAATATTATTTAATGATATTTAGTACAGATAAATATACCTCGATTTAAGTTTTATTTTTTAAATGAATCATTAATTTGCACTCTTTTACAAATACACTGCATGACTCTGAAAGTGCAACACCAAGAAGGGGTTGCCAGAGAGTAACGAAACTCGGCAAACAGAGAGAAAGAGACAGATAACAACAAAATGTTATCTGCATTTTGAAAAGATGTGCCCAATACACAGACAGAATATTGTAGAACCAGTAGGTTGTAGTACCACCGTAGATGGTGATACACGAAACAACACATCTAGGGACGGAGAAATGAGAGTACGGATGGCGTCTTGAGGAATGGCTCTCCATTCCCTGTCAACCATTTGCCAAAGTGCGTTTTCTGAAAGAGACAGTGGCAGAGTCTGCATTGGCGTCCAGTCATATCCTAAATATGTTCGATTGATGAAAGATCTGGTGAGCATGGTGGCCAAGGAAGAAGGCGTACCCCTTGCAGGGCATGTTGGCTGATGCATTAATGTATGATCGGGGTTACACTGCTGATAAAGATCATTGGGTATTCTCTGAAAATAGGGTAGTGCCGTGTCATAGTGCCATGAATACGAACTACAGGTGACCTGGAATCGTACGAAATCGCGCTCTAAGCCATGATGCAACGTTGCCGCGTGGTGGGATTTTTCACAATTGCTGCAATATTGCACCTGTCTCCCCGACCCCACACTCGTATGCGGCGACTATTACTGAAGAAACAGAAGCGTGACTTGTCTGAGAAGACGCTTCTGTTCCACTCCGTCGTTCACATCGCTCTAATCCTGCACCATTCCAGACCATGGCATCTATGCTATGAGGTCAAAGGCAGTCTTCTTAACGGACGCAGGCCACAAGTAACCCATGCACGGAGAATAGCTTACCTCGATATGGGCGCATCCAGGGTGTCTTGCACATGCCTCAGAATTTCGGCAGACGTGCTTTTCGGGTCGGTCAGCACTTCTCATTGGCTGCGTTGATCTACATGTGGTGACGTCACTCTGACTGCACAGACACTGCGTAAACGTTTTTTGTTGGTGTATAATTTTCGAATAACTTTAGGAACAGATGTTGGAGGGGATCTGATTGGATTAAACTTCGTTCTTGTTATCGGAAATAAATTTGAATCTGGATTCTGTCGAAAATCTGTCGAGCATTTCTTCAATCGCGATGTCCTCCCTGTGAGCTGATACTTCTGTCGGTGGCAGGCGAGTCTTCTGTTTGGTCCTAGCTTCTAAATTATTATTCAACACTTCCGCTCCCGGTATTGCTGAAAGGTGAAAATCTTTATAGCCGATCATTTTACAACAACTAACTTCAGGAGCGTTTCCAAGAATTTTTAGAAGATAGATATTTAGATGTAATAAATAAGTTTTTCTATACTTAAAAAACATCTATAAGACAATTTTATTTGAATGATTTGATTTGATACGAAGGAAAACACATACGGAAGAATTTTGATTATTATCTTTATTCAAAAAGAAAAGCAACTGCATGAAGTTACATCAAATAGGTGAGGGATTTTGAAATTGGACCGCTATTATGGAAAAAATACTCAAAACTTTGAAAGATCTTAAAAACGAGATTTAAAATGAGAAATGTTGACCATATTTGACGGTAAAAAAATAACATTTTGATTATTTTTTATACTTTATCGCATAAATTGCCGAGCTTGTAACTGACTGACTGAGATTCACAATGTCACTTTTAATTTAACAGTTCATAAATTCAAATTCCATTACGGGTGTGGATGCTATAAGTAGTTAGATTTCACTCTATCTGTTCAGTTGCTCGTCATGTCTGATAAGTAATTAAAGAGTTTAAATTAAGCCAAATTCCTGAAAACTATAGTACGCAAATATTTAAATTTCAACTCGCATTGTACTGTTGCAATATGTTTTCAATTACATGATCCATGACTGTAATTAAATATTTTTGAAAATGTTATTGTTATGTTCTGTTTTTCATAAAAATTCATTTTACGTACATGTATTTATTTTTCAAAAAGTATATTCAAAGCTCGTATCCAAACAATGAACGTCGAGCGAAAAAATGTGCGACCAAACCTACAACCCAAACCTAAATGAATACTTATGGGAGTTTTAAATTTTATATTCGACACTTTCTAACCAATTTTCCAGTTTTACCTTTACAATTAAGACAAAAACAATTTTTCACTCAACTTTCTTCTTGAAATTGTTTACAGAGCAGTTGTCCCTCGACATTTTCCTAGTGTGTACCAATTCCTAGAAAATCCTCATTAATATGTGACGATTCAAAATCTTTATTTTTTCCTTTTCTTAAAGACAAAGCAAAATTCCAAGTAATAAAATCGTAATATGATACGAATTAAGCAGAAATATTTTTTATTTAAAGACAATTATTTTCAAGGATCATCATTTTTTTCTAAAAAATTTTCTTTGGACTTTTTTAAATTTTGATTTCTTTTTCTTATGAAACTAACTCAATCAACAAAACTTAATTTCGAGGAAAATTTTCATGAATTTCAGTTTTTTCCTGAAAAATTAATTTGATTGAGAACAATGGAGTTGTGAATACAGAGAGCGGAATTATTTATTAATACACTTTTATGTTATATGTAATGATTATAAAGTAAATCTTCCCATTTTAAAAAGAAAAATTGTAAAAAATATGCACAAGAATGATATTATTTATAAATATTAGATACAAATAACAGTTTTAAATTCTGAGTAGGAGTTTTGAAATAATTTCAGTTTTTTTTATTCTTTTTCAAGAGAAATATTGTCAATTATTTTAGCTGACTTTTTTTTCTTTTTTATGTGTTGTGGGACTATGTTCGGCTGCTAGGATTTTTACCTTCCAGCACTACAGGCGGGGGAAGTGACGACATCTCATATATTAGAGTAGACAGTGGATGCACCATTGCAGCACTGGAAAAGAGTCTTCATAACTTAGAATCAGTATCTAAATTGAAGATCCCTATGACATGGGCTACTACCCTCAGATGTATCATTTCACATGGAGGAAATTGTGATCATGACATACTTATGGATCTTTGTTTCGATAGGGATTCGAGCTCATTACCTTCCGATATCGAGAACGAATGCCCTAACCAACCAGATCACTACAGCCTGCTTCAGTTTATGCATTCAAGATTATTATTTTCCTAAACAGTATTTTAATTCAACAGTATACAAATTAAATATTATTTAATTTTAAAGTAAATATTTTTAATTATTTAATTTAGTTACTAAATACTGTTAAACATTGTTAGAACAATATCCAATTTAAATATTGTTACTTTAATTGGAATATAAATTATTTGAGCTTTCAATTTCAAATTCTAGGAAGGAGTTACAAGCTCACAGAAAAATCTATAAAGGATATAGTATCTAGAATGTCTAAAGTGACATAGTAGCTAGAATATTCTAGAATCTTAGAAAATTCTGACATTTTAATGAAATTATAATCTGTTACAAGCGTTGAAAGTTCTGATTTCTTATACATTATATTATAAATAAATTTCTTCCGGAATAAAATCTGTAGAATATTTTTGAAATTGAAAATTTTGAGTCATTTTGTTAGAATTTAGAAACTTTATAGGTTGTATCAAAATATACCAATGTTCAATAAATTCTTTTAAATAATAGAGTTGAAGTTCTCTTTTGAATTAGAAGTTGGTAAATGTAATAAATATATCAAAATAATAAATTTCTACTGCAATGAAAAATTCTCTAAAGTTCTAGACTGCTGAGAGATTTTAGCAAAAGTTAAAAATATTCCAGAATTGAGATTTTGAATTCTTATAGCCAGTATCATAATCCTGAAATTCTACTCTGTTGATAAAATATTTAAGATATTTTAAGAATTTGAAGTGACACATTCTATGAAATTTCATTTTAATTTATACCAAATATTGCCCTATAATATTGCAAGTATAGAATATTAATTGCTTTGGCTCTTTATATTTTAAATTCTTTCCTCTTTTAAAAGTTCAACCACTGGTTATTATTAATTTGTTGTATAACAAGACAAGAAATACTTGTTATCTAACAAATATCTTTCAGAATAACAAGTATTTCTTGTTAAAAATATTTGTTAGATAACAAGAAATACTTGTTATCTAACAAATATTTCTACGCTTATCTTTCAAGTGTAAATGATGAAAAATAAAAATACATGTTATCCAACATTTTCTTAACACAAAAACTACATGAAACTACAGCAAATATTCTACTCTCTTTAAACATTAATTTGTTATTGTTTGGGATTTATCTAATCCCAAATTATTTTTTTAGAAATGTGTGCTCTAAATAAGAGTTACCAAATTTTGTACTTATTTAATGACAAGTTATTTAATAACATGTTATTTGAATTTTCGTTTTGTATATGTTAGGCACCTAAAATGTTTTGCAATATTATTTTAATAACTGAATAAGAAATTATTCTGTCGTACGTAAGTTTTGTCAGCAAAAAGTACTGAAAGACTAATACAGAATACAAACACTCAGTAGTTATAGAAATGTTTTTCACTAACTGATTTTTTTTTTTTTTTGGAGAATCAATGGCAAAATAAATGTTTAAGTTATCTGAAGTTGTCAGCTTCATATTACTCAACCGAACACTTAACACAACAAAACTATTAAGAAAAGACGAATGCCTTTTTCTTTATAATCGAATGACTCTTGTAAAAGCACTTTTTTTTTCTTGTGGACTGAAACGAATGAGGAAATTATACTTCGCGATATATCACCAAATAATGACTTTTTATAATGAATAAAAACATTGTAAAGGAGAAAAGATAAATGCAAACATCTGATAAATGGGAACTTTTGTTGTGTAATATGGATAAATTTTAAAAATCCTCTCTCGTCCTTTGAGAACAAGTTATTCCGAAAGTAACTTTCTTCTTCGGTTATTTCTGATGAGGATCTCATTTCCGCTAAACGTGCCACGATGTCTAACGAGTTTCTAAGTCATATAAATACAGTAATAAATAAAGAAATGGGAAATTAGATCCCAAACATAGCAGAAGAGGGTGGGAAAAAAAGAGAAGCGTCCCGGGCACTGTCATTACAGCAAATGGAAGACACTATATTACTAATCGGTTTGGGAGAGTGCTTCTGAAAGCTTCTTTATGCTTTTAACTACATTGCTATTTGGAATGTCGACGAATCATTTCGTGTTATAAGCTAGCTTATACGAGTGGTTTATTATTTAAGTTTCTTTTTTGGAGGTATATTTGCTTTCGCTTTTACTGTGCATTTGCGTCTCGGAAAATTTACTTTGCTTAAAAAATTAGGAATTTTGCATAACAGATCTTCTCTTAACCATAATGGACATAAAGTAAAAATTGTTGGATCAGATGTTAATAAATTTGTAAATAAATTAAAGCAAGCTCATGGGATATTATTTCCTTGAGAAAAGGTAAAAAAAAAATAAATTTATCACACTGTATGCTTTATTGTTAAGCAGAATAGGATATGGGAACATAGGTTTACAGTACTGTTTACAGTATTTCACAAAAATAATATATATTAAAGCATATTGAGAGAGTAACGTCGTTCATTTTCTAAAAGCAAGATAAATATTATGATTTTATTTCCAGCTGTAATTTAAATACACCAAGAGGAGTAGTACGAATATGTTGTGACTTGGATAAGTCTAGCTCGCTATGCTGATGGTTATACAAATTTAAGTCAGAATGGTGTGTCATTCGTCTATCCAGAACACCCCGAAGGTGAAAGTACTGCTTTTGCTCTAAACTCTTCCGATAGATGGCAACACCAGAAGATCTGTTTCCATCAATTTTGACATTGATCTGGAGGGGGAAGAGATTTTTTCTATACTATAACACTCACTGTAACTGCTCAACGATCGATTAAAGGACTTTCGATTCCACAGATTTAACTAACGCGTATATCGCACGCATTCCGTGGTTCTTTTGGTGGCATTGGGAATCAAGCACTGCCCTTCTGGACGGAAAGCTGATGCCCTAATAACTAGTTATCGACGAACTCACTAATATGTTATTAGATTGCACTAAATTGTTTATTTTTGGAGTAGTGAACATCTTCTGTTTGACCATCCGTCAGGTGTTTGGGAGCTCTCTAGATATACAAGTTATCTAAAAAGTTGATGAATGTTGAAATTAAAGAAATTTTCAATACGTACTTTTCTTGAAATTTGTCTGTTGTTAGCAATTGAAGCATTTATTGTCTACTTTCTTCAGAAGTGGAAATGTAAGAATAGAAAATGACACATCCTAATTTTCGCCATTTCAAGGGGAAACACATAAGGATTCAACTTGTTTTTAAGTTTGTTTTGAAAAATAAGTTACGTATAAATAGTCGAAACACGTTATTTTGAGGAATGAGTGACATTGAAACAAAATCCACGTATTAGCAATCCACAGCTATTAAGAATGATTCATAACAACATCGACATTTTGCATATGTTAAAGTGAAATTATCAATACTGTTAAGTGAAATCCATAAAGACTCAAAGAATTTATTTTTTAAGATGGTTTTGAATAAGAAGCTAAGTATTTATATTCGAACAGCGCTATTTTGAGGAATGAGAGACATTGGAACAATAGCAATTTGTGGCTGTTAAGAATGATTCTTAACAACAGCGATTTTTTGCACACAACAGTAACTTCTCATTAACATGATTTAATTGTGTGAATAGGATATTTGTAACAACAAATCCGCATTTACACTTTGACAACCGTCATTTTCTCAAAAATATATCAACATCCCAAAAGTTTTTAATAATCTCTGATGTTTTTAAGAAAATTATAATCATTTATACATTTATATTAAAACTTTTCTGTCGTTCGAAATATCCCATTCCTATAAATTTACCATATTCTTATAATATTACTTTCCAGTCACTTTTGAACAATTGTTGATGGGTATTGCTTTTCTGGGTTGAATCACAATCACAGGAGGACAGTTTATGATTGTAGCATTAAAAGATTGGTCTTCAGCCACTGTAGAATAGTGGTAGATGGGTGTTACATTTCTGTATTAGATCACAAACTCTGTAGAACAGCTCTTGATAAGTTTTGAATTTGTTCTACAGTCATAGTTAGATCACAATCACTGCAGAAAAGTTACTGATCGTAGTTGCATTTTTATATTCTATTATAATCACTGTACAATAAATGTTGATGGTTACAGAATTTCCACTTTCTGCATCTCTATCTGAGATAGGATTAGAATGTTTCTCAAATTTTCTATTTACCAAACATATTGTGGAGGACATTTTGGACTCATTGTAGAACCAATTGAGATGGCTTGCCATTTTTTGAAATACTGGGTAGTTAATGTATCATTTTTGAGCAGAAACTATACCTACATACAGCTGAAATCTGGTCGGACAGTCAGACAAGCTTACAGGCACTCAAGAACCGTAATGCTACATCTCCTATTATTCGGTTCAGCCAAGAGGAACTGAAATTAACTAACAATATCTGTATAATCTGTGTTAAGGCTCACATAAGATAATTAACCAGTAGATATGGAGTAGCAAAAGAAACAGCTTCTTCTTCTATTCTGCTAATAAACCCCCGCTTCCCCCATAGCAGCATTAAGCAGATTCGGAGCTGCATCTGTAACTTAAGGCAATAAGATTTATTTCCTGATACTACTAGTAGCCTAAACCATGAATTAGTGCTGATGGGTAAGAGGCCTTCCTTTCACTTATAACAGGCTTAAGTTAATTTTTCTTACATGTGAAATTCTTTGCCTTTTTAATTTTTCATTCTTATCTCTAATACTCAGTGACTTTTCTCATGGAGATATAAATAAACCACTCCAATTCCTGGCTTGTGTCCTCTTTATCTTTTTTAATATCAAGTTATTCCTAAATCTAGGTAAACTATCACCAGTAGACTTAGTACCCTTTTTCAATAAGCTTTCTAGAAAAAAATCAAATCGGTTGATGGACTTCCTCATAGAGCAAGAACATCTTTTCATTTGTTTTTTTTCCCTTTAACAACGTAGTTCTCGTGTGCTTCTACATTTACCTTTATGTATTCAACTAAACATTTCAACTTTTCTTTTCATTTTTTTTGTTTTTCTTATCATTGTATATATTTTTAGTTGGTAAATGTATTTCACTTAATGTTGCATAAAAGCCCTACCCTCAATTGTCTAATAAAAGTAAGTACATTTCCAGTGTTCCCTACCTTAACTAGTAAAGCTCATCTTTAGCTTAGAACAGAGAAATCTGAAGAAATAAAACATCTATCAGGGTGGTACCATGGGAGACTTTTGGATTTTTTCAACTTGCGGGAAATGAATATGGCCTACAATCGGTGATCTGTTAACGAACATAATCTTTTCCAAGACTATGTTCGCTATCTGAAATGTTCTTTAACCGAGCATCAATTTAACCATAGATTTTTTTGTTAAATCGATTCATTCGTTCTGGGGACGCTAAAAATTAAATTATATAGAAAAGGATCTATAATTTTTTTAGAAAGTTTATTAAAGAAATAAAACTATAGTTCTGTAAATTAATCAGCCCATTTCATTTTTTGCTTATGAGGCAATAAAGAACATGTCCAATATAGATTGTTTTTCTCTCTTCTTCAAGACTTTCTGAAAGAAAAGAAGAAAAAGAATGGCATTGTTCTTATAAAAATCCCTAACCTTCCTGATATCAACTTGGTTTGGGGGTTATTTTTCTAACACATTTGCTGTGACATCCACCCACTTCTTCAACCAATGAACAGAAGAGTGTTGCTCAAAATAAAACCAGTTTTGGTTTAGAATGAAATCAAAACCAAAAATAATGATCTTTTTTGGCTATAAATATTCTATTAGAAAGAATTACAGTGAAGAACTTTGAAGTTTTAATTGGCGAGCAACATAATTCAAGAGAGATTAAAAGAATTAGTGGTCCGTTGGATGTGGCAACCCTGCATATGTGTTCTTTAGCATTCGTTTAGTTTTTTTTTTTTATCAGAATATGTGTTTGCTGTCCAAACTGAAAATATCTTTCAGAAAGTGTTCGTTGCCTGATTTGTTCGCAATTTGAATTGTTCATTAGCCTATCACCCACTGTTCTTTGCATGAAAATTCCTTCCTTCATTCATTGATCCTTTATTGATTATTGTCTTTTGCAACAATCAATCAATGATCAAATGTTTGACATTTGCTTGAATTACATATTAGCATACCTATTACGATAAGTGATGTCTGTTAAGTCTAAGTCTTCTCTAAAAGTAATTATGTTCAGCAGAAAAGATGATTTACCCCAATCTTTAGCTGACTTTTTATATAATATCAAGTATCAGCCTTTCTGAGCATTTTATCATTATCATAAGCACTTGACATGCCATAAAAATTTTGAGTCTCTAAACGATAATGTTTTATTGCATAGCAATTTTTCACAAGACAGTTTTAAAAGATGCTTTTTATTGGCATGCAAACATTACTTTACAGAAATAAGGCCTTTACGTCAATTTAAAATTCCCATCTGACTAAAACTCCCAACAAAGTTAGTTAAAGAACGCGCAAAACACATTCCTAAGCATTCATTTCAATTCTCTTTTTTGACGTCGCATGAAATAAATTGGACATTTCGCATTTTACTTTGCAGACTTCACCAAACAAAGAGGCGAAATATGTCTTTCTCAATCCGAAATCTTCACTTAATATAAAGAACGAAAGCAAAAATTCTTTCTAGTTGTAAAACGAACCCATCTGAAAATTTTGACGATTTTATTTTGAGAACGGAGTGTCACATTTTGGGTGTTTTTCCAGATGTCTCCGCGTTTTTTTCCCGTGCTTTCCCCTCGCATGAAAGATTTCCCTTGCTGAGAAAATTAAATTACATCTAAAAGGCAAACAGGAAAACGAATGTCACATTCCTTTTCATTTTATAAATTGACATTTCATTTATAAAGATGGATTTTGGAAATATATTTTTTCCATCATTATTCTCTTTTTGTGTAATAAATGCAATTGTCGTCAAAAATATATACGTTAAATGAACTCTTCTCTTTATTGTTTCTTCAACTATTTAAACTTCATTGTGAGTTAATTTATGTGGTTAGGATTTTAAAGAAACGATATTCATTACTAATGTATAGTTTGTTATGATACTTTCAATTTTCAAACAAAAATTATTAACATTAAGTTTCAAATATAGCTAATATCTGAAAATTTAAATTAAATAAAATTTCAATTAAAATTTTTTTCAATTAAAGAAAATTCCAATTAAAATTTTGAATTAAAGATAATTTTCGATTAAAAAATTTCAATTGTAGACATTCATCACTCATGACCAACTGATAATGAGGATTGAAGTTTTCATAGTACATAAAATTTTCATAGTATTAACACATAGTATTTAACATTACCATGGAGTTACAGATGATAATAGCAATTTCCAAATGAGATATTCATTAACACCGCGCATTTATTATTGGTGATCATAATTTTCAAATGAAAATGTTCATTAATAATGTGCAGTTGCTACTAATGTTTAAATTTTTAAAGTATAAGAATATTCATCATTAATTAAAAATTTAATGAGAATAGAAATTAAATAATTTTTCAAAGAAATGTTTTTTATGATGTAAATTTCAACAATAAAATTAACTGTGCATTATATGTCCACAATTTTTTTTCATTAAGTGATGCTATGAACTTTGCTGATTGAATACGATATGTGTAGAGATTTATACAAATAAAATGGGTTGGCCAAAGTTTTGCCCCCCAAAGCGTAAATAATTGTAAAAAAGATTATCATTGTCTACAAATCAATCCGTTTTACATCTTAATATTACCACATATTAAGATGTAAAACGATTCGAGAATTTCCACATTCCGATTCACATTCGAGAATTTCCTCATAATGCAGGTTTTAATTGTATGTAACCAAAGGAATTTGCTGTGTTGTATAATGTTCCTTCACTAGAATTTCTACCTCAAAGCATTACAGGGAAAAAGTGATGTTTCATTTTGTAGAAGGGTTGTCATCGTAGCCTCGAAATTTCGTTATCGTAATTTAAAAACAGTTACGAAGCATAAGACCCCCAGACTTAGCTTGCCACCCCCAGAGGTGTCATTCACACATATTGAAAGAAGATTATTGTTAAAAACATTTTTCCAGTAATGAATGGTACTAGTTAAATGTGTTCATTTTCAAGATAGGCATTTAAAGTTAAATGAAATGAGATATTATTTTCAGGAACATTATTTTTCTAATAAGTGAATTTTGGTACATTTGCTCACTTTTAAGAAACATTTAAAATTCTCTTTCGTAACTATAATTGACTATATTAAAAACATTAATGTTATGATCATTGTTGAATACATTTTATTTACTTGTCTGCACTTTAAGAAACATTAAAACATTTTATGGATAAAGGTAATTGAATATATTTAAAATTGTTTTTATTATGGCATAACGAATGTCTTTTATTTACATGTATTCAATTTACAAAAATAAAATTTAAATTTCTTATGATATCTGAATACGTTATAAAATAGAATTTTTATAAATGTTCGAATAAATGTAAGATTATTTAGGAATAGCAAGCGATATTTCTATCGATAGATTCAAGTCAGTGTGTTCCACCAGGAGATTAAATCACGATTTTGAGCTCCTTCGGCCCCCGAGTACTTTCCATTTCAATAACCGACGAACTCCACCCCCGCCGAACAACGGTGATGAAAATCGAACCACCCGCATTTCATATCATATCGGCGGTTGAGTGACTGTGAAAGGCAGCTGATGAGCTTTTGATAACGTGACAGCAACACTCCTCAGTGGGAACGCGGCTCCAAATGAGACTTCTGCAATAACTGCGACTGCACTCCGTAGTTTTGCTTCTCGAGAGGGACCCGCTACATATTTCCGAAGTTATTATTTGTCGATACTAAATTTTAGTTATTTAAACTACAGCGAAATTCAATACAACAAAATTCTTGCACAAATGAATAATCAAGAATATTTAATAATTAATTAAAATGTGATTAAGAATTTTTATTTTGTACTATCCGGGTTGATTAAAATGGCTTTGTTGCAATAAAATTTTTGCGTTCGTTTTAATATATATATATTTGTGACTGTCTTGTTCTGTTTATCAGAGGACCAAAACGGCAACCAAATTGTTAGCATTCAAATGTTCGTTGGTACAAATCCCACCTTGGGTAATGGTGATTTGAAATCCATAGTAAACTGTAGATCCGAGTCTATTTATCTCTTATGTGCAGAAAATGAATGTTGTGTGATAGAAAACTTGCAAGGAAGCAACCCAATCATACTGCCATGCAAACCCTGATAAACGACCAAAACAGTATATTATGACATCATATTTGTTTTGTATTTTATGCAAGTGACATCATAGAATATGATAAGGCTCTTTCTTCATCGAATTTGCATACAATAATTGTACATGGACAATAATTTAATTACATATGGCCGTCTTAACATGACTGATTCTTGCTAAGTGTGGTATCGAACTAACAGCCTTACAAACACTTGCACGAAAATTTTTTCCCTGTGTTTCATAAAACCTTAGATGTTAATAAGATTTTTTTACATGCAATTCATTCTGTTTTATGCCTTAAATAAATATGTACCTCTTTTTTCTAAATCAATTCTTTTATAGTTCAATTTACTCTGTTAATCTCCTTGCTTCTTTTACTTAGCCGGTGTGTCCAAATTATTAAATTATTAATATTTCCCAATTACTTGTTGAATTATTTTTGTAATTTCAACGTGTTATTTCCCATTTACTTAAGATATTATTTACTTATTAAGTAGAAAGTTGTTGTTGAAAGTCATGAGTTTATAAAATTACTTTCTGATGCTCATTTCAAGATATTTGTCTCGTACCTGTGTGTATGAAAGATTTCATGTGCTTCCAGCAGAAAACGTCCTGTGGGTTAAGGTCTGATGAGCGAGGAGGCCAAGTAAGAGGTCCTCTACGTTCAATCCATCGTGCGCGGGATATATGACATTAAAAAAATTACGGACTGTGATGGAAAGATGTGTTGGGGCTATATCGAGCTTGAAACACATGTCTCTCAGGATGAGGAATAGAACAGCATTCAATTAACTGGGAAACACTTGTTCCAAGAAGATACGGTATGTTGTGCTGGTGAAATGGGTCTGGCATGATGTAAGGGCCAAGGACACCTGCCCAGATGTTCACGGAAAATTTCTGCTGGTGTCTACGAGGGGCTGTACAGTGGGCATTGTTGGCAGACCCAACGTGTTGATTGTGCGTATTGAAAATGCCTTCTCTGCTGAATGTTGTTTCATCACTAAATAATGCTAATGCAGAAAATCGTTGATTGTTATTCTTCATCCACAGCACACACTGCACAAAGTCTACTCAGCAGAGGTAGTCATCTGTCTGCAGAAATTTCACTTTTTGCACGTGGTAGGGGTGCATTTGTCCTTGTGTAAAATACTCCACACTGCTGGTTGAGAAATATCCATTTCGTTAGCCAATGCTCGCGTACTTGAGGAACAAGAAACTTTAAATCTAGTCAAAAATCGGTCTTCCATTTCTGGAGTTCATGCATTTCGGAAACGTCTTGCATTGATGTTTGAGATAGCAATCGAACGTCTTTCTCGCAGTCGTCGATTAACGCTGGATGACTTGGAATACGACGAGTTGGAAATCGCTGTTCTTACAATCTTCGTGCTTCTCATCTATTCCCATTTGCTTCGCCATATTTAAGGTGCATATCACTCAATTCATCACACTTATACTCCACTACCGCCTTCACGAAAATTTTCGGACGATGTTATCCAGATAATGCTTGAAGCAGTGATGTCGCGCCCTTTTTAAAGGACAAGGTCTACTCTGATTGGCTTTCTCTGGTAACCAATAACTGCAAAATGCTGATTTTTCTCAGTGGAAATTTGCATACGGTAAATTCGTGATAAATTATTGATGCATTTCTACTTTTCTGCTTCTTAGAGTTGATTGTTCCTGCGTAATTATTGCTTGTGTGGATTTGTACTATCACCCCTCTTAATTTGTAAAAACAATTTAAAATCACTCCGTATATGCGAGGAAAGGAGAGTAAAAATTCTGTAAAGTATTTATTCTATCCTAATACAATTACAGAGCTACAAACATTTCCATAATTTAACACCTTATTTGTATGCTTAATTTATCATTTCTAAACGAAATTAAAATTAAGAAGTATGCGTTGTGTGTCAAAATTTACAAAGAGAAATATTTTTCAAAAAATATAGTGCTTTAGTGTGTATATGAAACAAATAGTTAAAAATAAATAATGTTCAAAAAATAAAAATTCCCTTTCTATAATTTAAAATTTCCTACATTTATCAAGACAGTTAATGGAATAATTTTACGAAATTCTAACTAGATTTCTTTTCTCTTAATTGTGCAAATGCCCACTTATATCTTTGCAAATTCAAAAGCTGGATGCTAGCCAGACACTTACCAGTAATTATAAAAACACTCTAAAATATTATCTGCAAACCTTGTCAGGAAGAATATTTAAACAAGATGTTAAATTAAAAAAAATTCGTAAATTGTTCGAATTAATTTTACGATTAAACTCAAAAGAGATTCTAAGAATTCTGATTAAATATGTCTGGCTTTTATCTTCTACATATTTTTTTCTGTTTTTCTGTATGCGAAGTTGTTATATGGGATAAATAAAAAACATATGATTTATATGATTTTAAAGTAATTTAAATATTAGTTCATTTTAATGATTAGCACACACACACACATAAAAAGTATTGAAACCAAAAGCAATACATTATTTTGAAAAATAAATTAGAATTTTTTTTCTTCCATAAAATTAATTTTGTACCATTTATTCAAATTTTTAAAGAAAAAAGAATTATGTGAATTATAACCGAACGAATGATATGCATAATTTACAGTAGAAAACATTTTGTTCTTAGAAATTGAATCTTAATTCTTATTAGAATGTTATAATATATAGATTCTATACATAAAGTAGGAAAACGTTGCACTTTTATCAGATTTTTGACGTTTAGAATTTACATTTAATACTAAATCCATTTGCCATTTGATTAATGCTTTGCTCAAGTTCCTTGACCGTATGTTAAGCAGTTGAATAAAATGTGATAGTTAATTTATTCTCTTAATTAAATATTGTGCCAGAAGGTTGAATAGTTGATTACAACCCATATTCGTTATGTGCACTCGTTGAAGATAATAATATCTGCAAAGGAAATGTTCTGAAATTTAGCTCAACAGTCATAATTTTGAGTCCCACTTCGAGTGAGATATTTTGCAATTGATAACCATTTTAACCCGTTGGCCCCAATCGACTTGAGCGTAATATGCAAAATTCGAGCAACAGGCGTTACATTCTAAATTAGCTGGTGTGATTAGAATTTTGATTTTTCCAATAAAGAATTCGATTGTTCGATTCTTGCTTGTGATATTCATTGGGGTTTGGAGTCCACTTTAAAGTGTATGTCTTTGATGAATCAGTTTTCTTGTGTAAAAAATGGAGAAAATATACTTTAAGTTGCTCCTT
Source organism: Latrodectus elegans (assembly GCA_030067965.1). Classification (NCBI taxonomy): domain Eukaryota; kingdom Metazoa; phylum Arthropoda; class Arachnida; order Araneae; family Theridiidae; genus Latrodectus; species Latrodectus elegans. The sequence continues at coordinate 77,237,785 of CM057821.1, read as the reverse complement.
AATGGCAAGTGGCGATTCTTTTTTCGTTAAATATATTTTCATACAAGTTTGAAGAAACTAAATGGTACTGGAAGTAGGAGAGTATAAAACACAAGTAAAATAATTATACAAATTTTAAAACACTTTAAAAATTTAAAATAAATTTTTTTTAAGTGAAAAAATATATTCACCACCAAGAAACATTTATACATTTTAAAATAAACGAAGATGAATTACCCATTTTCGAGCGTGTTTGGAATAAAATGACAATAAATTACTGTTAAAATTGCACAAATTTTACAAATGCGTTTCAACGTAATAATATTTTTTTTTTGAAAACTTCAATTACATCCGTGAATCCATAGAAATGTGTAATAAAAAATTATAAATTTACCAAAACAAAAACGATATCTAGAATGCCAAAAATACTGCAGTTGCCAGAAATGAACTAACATCGCTAACAATGACTCCAAATTAGCTATAAACTGAAGGCCACAAAAGCCCAACCAAAGATTGAGACAGAATTACAAGCAAATCAATAATTGATTGTTAGGGCAAGCAGCAATTTTTTTAAACTAACAATAAAAGCAAAAGTTAAAAAAAATTGATATTGATTTTTAAAAATTAAATAAAATATAACATTTATCAAAAATTAATATTCTTATGAAATCGTATATTTTGAATTTTTTATTCCTCTGGGCGGTTGATCTTAGGAGTACTACGATTTGGAAAGCGGGAAGCTGATGACCTTGAATATGAAAGGATAAAGAAACACACACATAGAGAGAAAAGAACAAACATTTCGGATCCAAGATTTGAACCCAAAACCTGTTGCTTCAAATTTAGGCTCTCTAATCACAGCCGTCTACATCAACTCAAAAATTTTCTTTATCATTGCTTATAAAACAGTAAAACTGCCATTATTAAACAGAATGTATTTATTTTTGTTCTCATTTAAAAAAAAGTATGTATTTTAATATAAAAGCATATTTGCGCAGAAACATCTCATGACTACGGACTGTTTCAATTTTTCTTTTTTTTTATTTCATTGAATAGAGTTATTTTATTTTTGTATTTTTTCATCGTCAATTATTATTTTTTTTCTGGCAATCTCACAAAATGAGAAAGACTGGCGACAAAAATAAAGTTTCAAATCCTGCTTTTCTCATGTTTTATATTATTTCTTATTCTGTGTTTCTCTTATTGCTTTTGTAGTTTTATTTTTAACTTTTTGAGACCGGAACTAATAATGTGTCTGGAGAAAAGAACAAGATGTATAAAATATTTTATTGACGTTTTGACGTTTTCATTCGTGACGCATGCGCAGTGTAACTATCAATGAAATATTGCTAGGTAGTTTTGTCACCAATTTTATGAGAATTAGTGTTTTAAAACGTTTTGGCATGGAATTTGTTAATACGTTGTTTAAATTTTTATAAATGAATAGATTTATAGAGTTAATTATGATAGAAGTGGAGGTCAGATTCATTCCCAAAGGAGAAAACCACATTTAGTTTGCTTGTCATTTTGTGTTACGGTCCATGTTTAACTGCAGTGAATCACATTTTTGTAGTCTCAAGGAATTAATATTCTTTTAGCTGAAAACAAGTTCAAATATTTTTATTACAATATTAATATACTAAATTTAAAAAATTCACACAGTTAATTAAAATAATATTTTTCTGCACTGTGTAACATAATTTATGTTCTAAATTTACCATTTTTTATATTTCCTGAATTACTTGGATTAACCTCATAAAATTCTAAGACAATTATTTCAATTATTACAAGTAACTGCCAAAAGCACTTATTCCATAACTCACAAAGAAAAGTGAAAAAATAGTGAATATAATTACACTTCTGTGGGGGACATTATTTAGATTTTTTAGAAATGCTCATATTGATGCTGAGTCTAACTTCTCGTAGTTGCTTAGAAAATAAAAATATTAAATGAAAAGGCCAGATATTCCCTGAAGCTTTGAATGGTAACATCATTTGAATAATAAATGGGAAAATATTGTCTAAATGTGATCGATTTGTGCGTTTAGGGAATTATTTAAAATCCATTTCCTATAATTTTTTTTATTATAAATTAATTCCTTTTTACATGTAACATAATGTCGCAGCGATCCATCCTCAAGAGCCACTGCCAATAAAAACGTCAAGTTTTCAGCGTTACAAGGGACGGAAGTTTCCATAATGAGTCATCCAATGAGTGAGTCATCGTAACCCTGAAAATGGGTCTTCGCAAATTAGAAGCAGGGATTAAGAAGTAGGCCCTCGATTTGGCCCAGAGATATTATTTCGCATGGAAGACACATTTTGTTTTGCAACCACGACACATATAACTCACCCCAACCAACATTAGTGAATACGGCGATTCTCTTTTGAAAGGGGATTCGAACTCACTATCTTCGGTTAACGAGGACGAAAACCGTAACCAACCAGGACACCACGGCCTCATTCTTTGAATACTTTTTAAAACTATACCGTAAAAAAAGATGAAAATGATGAATTTTTCAATAATATATTGTTTTCTTGTCTTGTGCCAGCTTGGCTGACAATATGGGGTGCGCTGCTCCACTTTTCCAACTGAACCATATTTGGGGTGGAGCCCGACTTCTTCAGTACACACACATGCCATCCATAGGAACCCGTTTATAGGGTAGGCAAGCATTCACACCTCATTCATACACAGAAAGGGCAAAGACAGGATAGAGAGAGAGGAAGTACATCCATGCTCGAACCGGGATTCGAACCTAGCACCTCCCTATCCGCAGTCAGGCACTCTGACCCCTCGAGACGACAATACATAGTTTACAAACTTACATAAAAATCACAGATTATAAAAGATAATTAATCAATACATTTGTCAGGTCAGGTAGTAATTGATACGAGTCCTGAAAAAATGCAAGTGAAATAATTTGTTTTTCTGTTGTGAAAATGCACAAAGAATAAATGTTTCGCTTTATTGATAAACTATAAGTTTCTTTCAAGCTAATTAAACACTGAAATTACTGACATTCTTACTTCGTTCCAAATAATTTTTCGATTAATATACGTTATATACGAGGAAAAATAATCGCACACGTCTGCAACTTATTATGTTACCTATTCCCTGCACTTCTACGTCAAAATACTCCAATTTCATTTTTAATAATTCCAGTTTTGATTGCATACATCCCCAACTCTTCTTCCACTCTTCTTCACCGTACTCATAACGTGCGAATTGATTTCAGCTGAAATATGATGTCACTCGTATCATAATTCCATATCAGAAACGAAGTTTTATTACTCTTTTTATTTGATGCATCTCCAGCCGAGAAATGTAAACACCGGGATAGCAAAACGAAATGGCGTCGAGATTAAAATATCTGACAGGTCCTCTCCAGTTAATATGTCGGAATGTTCGGATCGAAAATCACTTTTTTTCTTTTCTTTTATATCCCCTAACTCTGCATATGCATGGAAACACAAACAAAATATGAGATGAATTTTTACCCAAGATTATGACGAGATACTTTCGCAAATGCATTCGTTTCGCTTATTCCATTTATTAAACACATAGGTTTACTTATGCGGAGATATATCCGGACTAAATGTAAGATGACTCGGTAAATAAGAAATGGCATGTGACAGTATAGTTCATATTTGCTGAATGCAAAGTGCTTCGGGTAGAAATAATGTATTCTGTGACAAAGCAGAATGATATATTTCGCTACTTTTAGTTCGAAGTCAACTGGTATAAGCAACGAACATTTAAAGCATCTAGTGTAAGCTAATATTATATAGCCCAAGTACATACACTTTATAAAAATAACTTGGCTCACCAGTAGATTTCTTGAAAAGAAGCAAAAAGTCAATTTTCATTTTCATTCATCAACAATAGTTTCTAAGATGGTCCGACTATATTTTAAATTAATTAAAATTTAGTTATATAACATGAATGATATTTATATTGTAAGTATTCTGATGGCCAATTGGAAGCTCTTCGCTCTCCCAAGACAGAGGTCAGATGTTGGATCCTCCCTGGGGTTAGGCAAGGTCAACTCAGTCTTTTAGTGGGTCGATAAAAATGAGTACCAAGCATGCTTGGTAACTAAACACTAAGGGTTATGTATTAGACTGACCACCAAACAGCGACTTATGTTTCGCATTCCAGGGCCTGCGGTCTAAAAAACAGATATGGATACTGTAAGCCTTGGCCTTCATAAGGGTTATCACAACATTGAGTTATTTATATTATAGTCGAAAAATGTAGAGAGTTATATGCTTAAAAATAACGATACAATATGCTTAAAATATTTCAAAACCATGACTTAATTAGATTATCTTTACATCAGTATAATATGCCTGTCAAAAATAGTCGTTAGAATGTTATAAACTCATGGATAAATAGATATTACAAATAAAATATCTATCGGAGCTTTATTTATTATGGTATACTCAGTCAGGTATTTTCAAGAATAACTGCTTGCCAGTGTGTTAAATAGCATGTTATGACTAAAATTATTTGAACAAAATTTTTGCTTGGGAATGTGATAGATATTATAATATGCTTTATGTTATTGGGTAACTGGAGACAGACCTGAGTATTTGTCAAGCTTGTTATTTGTTATGTTGAATGGTACACCTGTTCATCAGAGATTTAACAAGGTTTGTTCTTATGCGTCATTTATCATGGTACGATTAAAAATGCTTGACCATGATATTAAACAAAAAATATATATTTAGCAGTGTTATGTAGCAAAGCATCGCAGTGATTTTATTACTAAAAATTGATAGAATATATCTGTTTGGTCATGTTTCATAGTAACGCCTGAATATCTCAGTTCATCAGGAATTTACAAGGATATCATCATTACAATAAGTAAAGCATTGTATGCCTAAAAATGGTTAACCATTGGAAATTCAGCTGAATATTAGTTTATCAACGTGTTATACAAAATAATGTCTGAAATAATTCGATGACAAAGAATAGACTTGAATATATAAACTTAACTTATGAGTCATATAGTATATGCCTAAAAATTCTAGAATAACAAGAAGTTAATAGAAAATCTATTTAAGTTCGTATTTTGTGAAATATAATGCCTAATAATATTTCCCCAGAAAAGATTGGCCAAAAATATTAATAGTTGTATTTGTTCTGTTTCATGAGTTAATTATCTTAGAATGAATGCAACTATTTAATTTTAGAGTTTTATAATTCAAAGAAGTTTGGAATTTGCTTAAAAATGAACTCGCCTCAGCATTTGCAAGGGTTGTAAGAAATAAAAACCTACCAAGTATTCACGCCAACAGATGTTCATGTAGGAAAACAAAGAAATTCAACAGTGACATCCCTATTATTCAGCAGGATTGAACTCGAGGCCTTCCACTCTAAAGAACAAATTACTACGAGTGAGCCATGGTAAAACGTTGAAATTACGCCGAGAAGCAAAGCTATGTCCAATCAGCGATTCAATGCATATTAAGAATGTGTGAAAAATTTTAAAATTTATCGGGGGGTATGGCAACTTCAAGATTTTGATTTTTTTATTATGTATTCTACCTTAATTCATTATCATCACGTTATTATATATATATATATATATATATATACATATATAGGAGTCTTATATACAGGTATACATCAATAATAATTTCAAAATTTGTGCTTTTGAGAAACAAAAATTTAATTAATTTTTTCTATGAAAGTTCTGTATTATCTTGAGATTTTGTTAACATTCTAGGTCATCACAATAAAATGAACATACATTTGTAAAGTAGGATTGTGAAAGTTCTAATTATCAAATGATTCTATTTGGAAATTAGAAATTGGAAACGTTGTAACAGGTTTATTAGATTATTTTTAAGCACTTGTGTGTGTAAAGCGACTCAGCCTAGTCTATGGCTTGCCACGGTCTAGTAGAGGGTATGTAGTTCGATACTTCGATACTTGTTTCTGTTTAGTAACGGGAGAGAAAAGACACGTTTCATGCTTTTACATGCATATCTTTCAGCTCAGAGGTTTCTAAAAAATTTCCGGTTTTCTTATATTGATATTGGTAAATATCTCCTACTGTAAATATTCTCGAAAAAAAGTAGTCCTTGTTGGTCGTTCAAAAGTCACAAAAGAGCTCTTAGTTGTTAGTGATGTTAAAAAGTAAATTTTTATTTAACTAATTTAATTAGGATTCACTGTGGCTTAATGGTAAGATCTTCAAAAAGGAAGGTCCCAGGTTCCGTGCAGTCATTGTTAAACAAAACTGTGTATTATTGAATTTTTTCTAATTCACACATATATTGGTGCAGATGCTTTTGAGATTTTCAGGACTCAAACACATTCCTTGTCTAACCGTCACTATGGATGACTCACTACATATGATACATTCTGTAAGAAGGGAATCTGTAATAAAAATCTAACTATAGTTATTATCACTTCATTTAGTTTGAGCGTCAAAGGATATTTTTCATACACAAACGTTATCCAGACTGAGACTAACCCTTTTGAGGGAGTTCTGGTCAACAAGAAGCATTCAAGCCTGAGATGAGATTCAAACACATGAACTGCTGAAGCGAAGGCCCAAACGCTAACTATTCAACTACCGGCTCGTCTCCAATTGTTCTGCAGCTTTATCCGCTTAAGTTTATCCTAATACGCAATATCAAATTATGTTTCAATGTTTTTTATTCAGATAATTTTACTAAATAATAACTTGAATCACGGTCAATTATAATATGATAATCGAAGCCTGATGTTAGACACCTCTTTTCAGAACGTGATGATGAACTCCACTCTTCAGAACGTAAGGTCCCAGGTTTGATCCTAGCCGTTGCTGAACAAATAGAAGCGGCTGTTTACGTTCGGTTTCCTGAAAGCGCGTCTGTCTGGGTGAATGCTCGGTAATTTTCTGAGTTTCTTCCTTTGCAATACATGAATACTGTCCACTATCAGCGAAATGTATTACTAGGCGTGAGCGTATGACATTATAAAGCTTTAAAACAGACTTAGACCATTAGACAATCCTCAAAAGGACATCACAGCAATATGCTGAGCATTATAAAATCCATATATATATATATATATATATATATATATATATATATATATATATATATATATATATATATATATATATATATATATATATATATATATATATGATTTTTTTTAAATTTTAAAGATTTTTTTAAATTTTACATCACATTTAAAGTGTAGAACAAAATATTTTTTTTATGTAAAAATTCTTAACCTTAAACAAGAAATTTTTTATGGCGTTTAAATTCTTGAATTTTTTACTATTCGTAAATGCAATTCTGATCTGTAATTTTTCTAAAATAATTAAATGAAAGGTGAATTAATTAACAGCAAAAAAACACTTCGTATAAATGTATGATTGCGTTAATTGAAGATAAATTACTATATTGTGTCATTAACAGAAACGAATTAATGTTCATAATAAAAGTGCGTTAATAGCAATTAAAACGAATGGCGCGTGGGTCGAAATAACCGCAAAAATATCTACCATTTAAAACAAAACCGCAAATGGAAAATGAGCCGATAGCGCTCGTCTTTGCTTCCTCAAATAACGCGGGGCGTAAAAGTGAAAGTTATCTAATTACCAGAGATAAGACGACATTAACCAAAAGAGGCACACAGTGTTAATAATAATTACCACTTCTTCCTGCGATCCGACAGGCGGCGCTGCGATCGCCTTCCTACCGCATCCGATATTAGCGAAATGCGACCTCTGCGATTACCTATAGGATTACGACATCTACTCTCGGCCGATCCGATGGCGCGTCGCTAATTACTAGAGGTCACGGCTGAGTCGGCTTGGACTTGTGACCTGTCTCGAGCCTGCGACCTCCCACCCGAGTAAGATGAGACCGGCACAAGTTATGGGGATGGATGGGGGTGTGGCGATGCTCCTCCACACGCGAACGGTAATTTGCACTATGGGAATGGGTTTCGAAACTGCAAGTAATATCGCAGTGTTGCAAGCACTTTAAAAGCTTGCTAGGTGAAACCTATTTTGAGAACTCTATTCAATTAAAATATTCCATTTGGAAAGGTGGCTTCCTCTTGGATGCAATTTCGTAAGCCGGAGGATTTTGAACCACTGTGAATGTTGCTTTCTGGACGTAAAACTTGAAATTCAATTTGTGGTGGCATCTCGTTGAACCCGTTGCGCCGTTTTGAGTTCGGGAAATGAGTTGGCTTTTAAATTAAATGCTCTCAGATTTCCCGGCGCCACCTGGCAGGCCATTGTGCCAGCTACGAAATCAGATTATTTGTCATTAATTAGAAAAGTTAAAGTGAGCATTTTATTTCCACCAAATAATATATTCATATTAAATTCTGTCTGCCCCACTATATAAAGACTTGTTTTTAATAAAATATTGAAATTTACAACAAATGTTTATTCGAACAAACTGAGATCTGAAAAGTGAAAAGTGTAAAAGCTTTTAAAATATTTTTTTTTGTGTTTGTATTAAGAAATCTTTTTTATTATAACATTTTTATAAAGTGTTTTCTACTTTTAAAATTTTTCTTACGTATTCACCACAATGAAGTAACCAGCAATTATAAACGTACTTCATTAATATTTCTTATAGTGCATTACATTATATTTATTATAAAATTTCTTTGTTTATTTTCGTGTATTTCTTTTCGCATAACCACAACAGCTTTGTAATATTAAATTATTGTGAAGTGATTAAGTCAACACTTGAATCGATACTTTTCCCTCCAAATTTTGCACCGAGATATAACTTGTATCCCGCTTAACGATCATTTTTACATATGAGAGCTAATTAGAACGGAGCGTGCGGTTTTAAAAATACAAACACTGTAGCCCAAAGTAGGACTCGAACTTACAAACTTTTGAACCGAAGATAAGAGCAGTATAACGATTAGAAAAATGAGATTCAATGAGTATTCAACCGACATAATTTCTCTCAACTTAAAGTTCATTGGTTGCGTCAGGTATAATGTCCGTTAGCTTCAGAATACATTCATTACTCATTTTTTCGCAAAGTTATCGAAATCTCAGTATATTTTGTACACGGTATTATGATTTTAAATAAGACAATGAATTCAAACTATTCTTAACAATTTTTAAACGAGTGTTTTAAAAATATATATTGACATTATATGCAGCACAATATAATGATGACTCACAGTGAATAATATATATATTAATAAGCTATCATAGTTTCACGTGATCATATGTGGTTCAGTCATGTTTGTCATACAGCAAAATTTTTTTTCATACATTATTTCAGAAATGAATAAATGATTCCGATATAAATGAAAAGGATTAATTAAATATAAGCATTCGTCGTGTTGTGTCGTACGAGTAAATCAAAAAAAAAAAAAAAATCTATGAAAAGAAATAAATAATATCAAAGGAGGGAAAAAAAGAAAAGTAAACTGAATACTTGTGGATTTTTTCTACAAATTTCCTTCGTAAATGTCTTTGAGGAGAGAGGATTGAAGTGATGTTGGGAAGTGTGCTAAAACACGATATGCTTTTTTATTCTTAAATTAAATAACTTTGATAAACAGTGCCATTAGTGTGATTTTGCAATCGGAGGACTTTTTTTCTTTGTTGTTACATGTTACGAGGAGCAATCGAAAAGTTACCGAAATTTCGTTGTGTTTAATACTAGAATATAGGTTATACTTACTTAATCACATTTTAAGTAAGCTTTATTTAACAAAATCTCTTGTCCTATCCATCCTACCATTTTGATAACTGCAATGGAAGCTCTGTTGTGCTATCTTCCGTAGTTCAACTATAAAAATAATTTTAATAGTTTCTGAGGCGACAGCACGAATACCTTTTAGATTCATCCTTATCTTAGACAAGAATGTTTGATGGTTCTGGTGACGATGGTAAACTTTTTTAGTAATTATATTGATTTCACTTCATTTATTGATTGCATTCGAGGTATTCATTTCTACCCATCGAATTCTTCAAAAACAGCTTTTTTAACTTTAAATCGTGGTCATATGACCAAAGCTATATTTTTGTCAACCACCATTAATAGAAAACATTGCTATTAATGGTGGTTGACAAAAATATATATATATAGGTGTGTTCTTATAGGTGTGTTCTTGACATGTGGTACATGTCAAGAACACACCTATAAGAGAATGTTAGAACTATATCAATTATTCTACTTAAATAGAAACACTTAGTACGACAATTATCAGGAGGCTTAAATATCGAACTCCCAAATTCGCTGATACTATAATGAAGTCTACACCAGACTACAATGAATTTTATTCATTATTAAAGAAATAAAAATTTTATATTTTAAAACATCTTGGCAGTTGGAACTTCATAGTTTGTTTAACCATCACAGTTTTTATTATCAAAAAAATTCAGCTATCCAGAATAACAATACAATACAATATATATATATATATATATATATATATATATATACACACACACACATATATATATATATATATATATATATATATATATATATTATTTTTACAACAAAAATAGATATTATTTAGACAACAAAAAGCATTTTAGAGTTTTCATTTTAAAATTTGTCATGTGAGCTTCCCAAAAAAACGCATCAGATATAAATATATGATTCAAAATAATCAAATTTTGAATTTCAAAAACATTAATATAAAACGGAAAAGTTATTCTCGAAACGCAAGAGCAGTTATCTGCACTATTATGAATCCATGCAAAAATAAAATTCTATTTGATCTACTTTTCCCACTATGCTGACAAGGAACGAAAAGAAAAATAAAATAAAAACGGCATATATTTTTTTCTCATTCTACACGAGCGCGAACACACGAAATAAAAGAATTCCAATATTTATTTCCTGCGGCGTTGGCGAGAAGATATACAGACATTGATAGATAGTCGCAGCTTTTCGGCTTTGAGCGTATAGATTTTTATTTATTCAAGGCCTTTCTACTTCTACTTCAACTTCGACTTCCACCGTCATATGGAAAGCTTCCAAGGATTAAGGAATTAGGCAGACGATCGGAAAGCAGACCCGCGTTCTTGATGTTGCCAACTCGGAAGAGAAAACTTTTTGTTTCTGTTTGCTTCCTTGATATTAGGTTGGAAAAGGGTATTAAGAATGTAATGATTAGGGCGAAAAGCGAAAGAAGCCTAATCTGTTTACTGTACACTTCTTTCTCCTTGAAACTTTTCTTCTTTTTTTATCACGTGACAGTAGAGAAATTTTAGAACTTAAGTAGACGACAAACCTAAGCAGTTGAGAGAAAATTTAAGTTTTGAATACTTAATGCAAAGTCTTTTAAGTCGAAGTATTAGCCAATGAAAGTCTCTTTAAAGCATTAAAGTATAATACGATTGGCGAAAAGCTTTAAATTGTTTCCAGAAGGAAATTCTTGAAATTTGCCAGTTTCTTAAACAGTATAAAAACTATAAATTTTACTTTTTTTCTCTAAGACTTTATTGTGTAGTTGAATTGGAAAATATTTTTCTGATTCATTTCCTAAGTCTTCTTTATCATTTGATTATAATATTTTTTTTCAAAAATCAATGAAGTTACGGAAAAATAAATGAGGTATTAACTCAAATGCTTACAATAAATATTTCTATATCAAAATTTGTGATTGATAAGAAATCTTATATTCGTTTTGAAATGCATATTTGAATAAAATTCATATTAAAAACACTTGTATTAAAATGTTACCGCTTTATTTTTATGCACAAAAGTAAAAAATTCTTATTTATTACAAAAGGTATATTATAATTTTGAAGATTTCTTTAACATCATACTCTAATTTTCTTTGCTATTGAATATATTTCTTCTTTTGTACGAAATACATTCAATATATATATTCACTAACCATAACATAACATATCATACTCTTAATATATTCATTAACAATAACAAATAGTAAAACATTGCAGAATTAGACAAATTATTATTGTAATCAAAATTTAGAAATCAAATTAATAAAATTATTATCTTAATTTTGTTCAAAATTATATTTAATCAAGAATATCAATAAAATATGTAGAAAACTCTTTATAAAGATTTTAAATCTTAATATCCTATCACTAGAAAGCCTGTTATATAAAATTTAAATATTGTCATTTAGTTAAATATACAATAATAATTAAAAAAAAATCTTTGTTTCAATCCTATGGCTCCAGACATTTATTTGTTCTTTTGCAAATAATATTTCTTGCTAAAGAAAACTCAAACTATAGCAACAACTATAAAGTTTAATATATAACTTAACTAACTATTCAATAATTATTGTATGTGTGTGTGTGAAAAGGTCTAAAAATAATAATTTACAAATTTTATTGTTAAAACTACAAACCTAATATTATTTGAGTTTTCTAAAAAAAATTATTCATCTTGTACAAATAAACGTAATACTTTACTTAATGCATTTAAATTCGAGAGAAATAAGAATATTTGATATTTAGGAAGATATTTTTTTCCAAATTTGAAATTTAATATATTAACAATGAGGGAATAATCATAACATACTAACATATGTATGTAATAAGGTAAAAAAACATTATAATATAATTTTTATTCTCTGAAAATGCTCCGCATTTTTTGTATACTTATAATTTATATTTAAACTCGGCATTATTTATGTCATTTATTTTACAGACTTTATTAATGTAAAATTTTTCCCATGGTTAGAAGATACTTTAGAATGTATATGTTTCTATAAATAAGCTGCCAGCCGTGCGGTTAATATTTTTGTCATTGTTTCAATAGTTTGTAGGATCAAAACCCACTTTAAGGAAGGTTGTATCAGTTTTTAATCCACCATAAATTGCCATATAATTAAAATATCGTATGCACACTCACATAAAATGAACGTTATAAGTGCCAAACACCACAATGTACTTTTTTCAAACATTATAAATCTAAAGCTCTTTCAAAATTCACTATTGTTTAATATTTATGTTAATATTGACTAATATATATCAAAACCCACTTTAAGGAAGGTTGTATCAGTTTTCAATCCACCATAAATTGCCATATAATTAAAATATCGTATGCACACTCACATAAAATGAACGTTATAAGTGCCAAACACCACAATGTACTTTTTTCAAACATTATAAATCTAAAGCTCTTTCAAAATTCGCTATTGTTTAATATTTATGTTAATATTGTCTAATATATATAATGGGTGAATCTAAATTGTTTTTAGAAATTAAAAGTGGTGATAGTACCTAATTATACAAGAAATGATTACATAGGGTCGCATCTCACTCTGAGAGATAGAAAAGAGGAAAGTAGAAACGCATCAAGAATCTATCACGAATTTACTGCATGAAAATTTCCACAGAGAAGAAGTATTTTGCTCTTATTGATTACCGGAGAAAACCAATCAGAGTAGACGTTGTCCTTAAAATGCACGATTAATAATGTTTGGTCTGACAAAAATGCCCACTGTACAACCCCTCGTGGACATTAGCAGAAATTTTCCGTGAACATCTGGCTGGTATCTTTAGTGATTACTTGGTGTGCCCTTAAATTATTGAGATTGTTTGCCCCCTGCGCAACATACTGTATCTTCTTGGAACAAGTGCTTCCCAGTTTATTGCAGGCTGTTCTACTCCCCATCCAGAGAAAAGTTTATCCACGATTGAGCCCCAGTACATTTTTCAAACACGGTTTGTAACTTTCTGAATGCCACATATCACGTATACATGTAGCGTACATATCCACATATCATATCTATAGCGATCTTGTGTCTTGGCCATTTCGCTCACCGGACCTCAACCCACTGGAATTTTCTTCTTCTGGGGACACATGAAATTTTCAGTCTACTTTCTATCTTATCTTTCATCTTTAGGCGTCTCGCCTGTGGACTCAACTGAAGACCTCGTGGCTAGAATCGATGTTGCCGGAGATAAAATGAATACGGCACCAGGAATCTTCGAGAAGGTGCGCCTGTTGCCGGTGTGAACTGTGCAACCTCACGCAATACTTACAACACATGGATGGTATTTTGAGAGAGGTTTTCACTAAGCAATAAATAGGATTGTAAAAGTTTTGGTATTATCCATCGCTTACCCAAGACTGTTGTAAGTGTTGGGCAATCACTGTCAGGTGGAAATTCCTTTTTTCTGCCTTTTAGAGTGGAATGCGATCGTATTTCTCTATGTAATTATTGCTTTCAGGATGGGTACGATCACCCCTCTTAATTTGTAAAAGTAATTTAGAATCACCCTGTAGATATATACATGTATGTATGCATATGTGTGCGTGTGTATTATAATATTTTATTAATTTAAAAAAATGCTTAAATGTCCAAGAAACTAACTGAACGCATTAAATCCTTTTATTATAATTCTCCTTATTGCGTTCCAAGTTAAAAATTCCTTCATTGGTTTTTAGAAGATACCAGCTCTGCTGTCAACTTGTCATTTAGCTGTATTTACGGCTTCGGTAAACAGAAAAAACATCATATATATATATATATATATATATATATATATATATATATATATATATATATATATATATATATATATATATATATATATATATATATATATATATATATATATATTGTATATAAAAGGTATAGATTTCTTCTTTGCTGAAGGTTGCCAGATATGGTCACCAGTTGCGATGTCATATTCCTGAGCTAAAGGTCATTGATTAAGATACAAACCTCCTTTCTGGGGTTCAGAACGATTTGATGTCTTCGAATATTTACTTTTGGATATGGAAGCCATATTAGACTTAAAGCTTCTTAAAGTAAATCTTGAATTACAAGAAATATTCGTACTCGGGTTCAAGTTTATGATATTTCGTAATGAATGCAGACTAATAACCATTTGTTTGTCAGCACGGCGTCATGAATTCTAAATTTCGAGGAGATTATTTACTTATCGGCTTTTGTTGATATAAAATGGTAGTGAGAAACGCAGTCCAGTGCTGTGTAACATTTATTAATGCATAGCTTTAGACCGGAATTTTTTACTTTAAAAAAGAAGTCGTTCATCAAGTAAGATCCCTGAAACCTACATTTGAAATGCTGTCCACATATATACATCATCTAAAAATGTTGATTGCTTGAAAATTTCATTTAATTAAAGAATGACAAATATTTCTCAAATTCCTTTATGATTTGCGTCATATTATGAAAGGCGCAAACACATTCTTTGCAATAGTTAATAGTACTTTTCCAAAAATTGAAAAATTGTATCTTTCTTAAATTATTTGCATGTTGATAAAAAAGAAGATCTGATGCTCTACATAATTTCCCTTATTCCCATGGGCAACGCATAAATGGCAATTCAAAAAGAGAGGAAACAACCACGTACCCCACTTCTTGAAGCGAGCTGATTTCCTGAACTGAAGGTTATCTCATTTAAATGAACTACGTCTCGGAGTAGACTGCTTCACAGAGAATTTACATAAGCATTAATTATAAGTTGCTGTCATTAGCATTCAGAACGAAACTCCACTTTTACTTTAAGTTATTTAAAAATCGTTATCCTAATATGAGCTCCAATTTCATCCTGATATGAGCTCCAATTTCATCCTTTTCATACGTTTTCAATTCAAAAATTCAGCATACAAACAGAATGAGGATATTGTTTCTATACACACTGCGCCTCATCAATATAGATGGTGATGTCAGGGACTTGAAAATACACTATATTCTAGGGGCTTTTATCTTCATACCAGGGCCGCACAGGAATTCCATCCGAGCTTGATACTCCCGAAAAAAAGAACTAAACCTCCCAAGGAACTCTAAAAGGCGACTGTTATGAATTTAAACGGCGGCTTAACAAAATGAATATTTGTCCACGAAGTTATGGCCTCATGATATCGCTCAATAACTAGGTCACGTACTCTAGGGCGAAATTTATGAATGATTGAGTAAAGTTGACCCGTCTGCATTACCCTAGTCCACCTCACCACCATCCCGATTAACAGTAATATATTATTCAACTCTTCTAAAAGCACTTTTAGAGACACTTAAGATACACTTCTCGTTCTCCTCAGTCATTCCATCCCCTTCACCTTGACAACCCCCCCCCTCCCTGTCGAACACATTCCCGTGCATGTTTTCGCCTCATTTTAGTGCCCCTGTCGTGGAGATGCAAACTTCCCTGCAATTTCTACTTTAGGATGCTTTTTGGGGATTTTGATGTGCTAGGCACTTTAAGTGCTCCGCTTGCAATCCACGTGGTTGAAATATAGATTTGTTGGTGGATTGCCGCGGAGAAAAGGGAAGCGGGTCTGGAGTTTGCAGGGTTGCCAGGATCAGGGATTATTATTCTTCCGGTAGGGCTCCGATCACTTCCGGGAGGGGGGCAACTTTTGCTAAGAAAGAATTAAAGGCTTAACTTTTAAAATCCACGAAGTCTTTGGCTGCTTTTCAATTCTGAATATTTTTCTTTTCTTGGGGACTTTTAAGATTTTAAACAAAAGTTTACAGTGCTTTGCATTTTGCTGTCTTTTCCTCCTTATTGTTATTTATCATAATGTACCTAATATATCTTATGGTTCATTAATATGAATTTCTTGATGTTAAAATAGAATAATTTGAAGCAGCACTTAGGAAAAATTTGGAGGATACTTCAACAGTCGGAAAAATTCTTGCTGCATATAGGTTTAAACGCATTTCTTATACACTAAAAACTAAACTAAATCTGTGGCACGGCAGCCCATATGTGTGCCAAGGTTTACAGTACCCATATCGATCCCCATGGGCTTTGTTGATTACGGCGATGTTCTCATAATCAAAAAGTAGTGAGTTCGAATCCCAACTAAACTGAAGATCCACCGTGTATAACGGATTCGTCACATCATATCTGGGCACGATCGCAATGTCCTCCAAATGAAATGATACTTCTGGGTGTGGCGGGCCAAGTATGGGGGGTTTTCTGCTTGGTTCTTGCTTCAAAATCACAAAGACTTCACCCGGCTGCTTCTGTCTAACAGGTAGAGCCCAACTCAGCGTTAGCTACATGGGAAGCATGCTGGTGCAACAACATTTATTTTCCTGATCGAGAGCCCGAAACATATGTTGCCAATCTAACGTGAAACTCTCAGTTTCCAAGCATGCTTTGAAATTAAATTTATGGACCCATTGGGGAAATGAATGGCTCAGTTGACCTTGCCTAGGCTGAGAATCGAACCTCCGACCTATACTTTGGAAGCACTACTACAAAGCCACCGGGCTTAATTTCTTATATACCCATCTCTACAAATACGTGTGAATTTGACCCAGTGATGAATACATATATTTAAAGAGAAAAACCCTCACTTAGATGACAATGTTATTAAACGCTGAAGTTAAAAAAAGAAAATAGATATATTTTCATACAAAAATTTCTACTCTACTATTTTAATACACTAACTCACTATTCTTCATTTATTCTGAACAATCTTTACAAAAATGCTTACTTTGACTACAATCCCATTCTGCGCATCGTTTCTTCAACTATTGCTGAAAAGGGCTTACTTCATTCGAGAAAACGGCATCCTCTATTGCCTATTCGCATTTATTATTGGACTTTTTGTATGCTTAAAATTAATTTACTGAAAATCTTATTTATATTACAACCACATGAAATAGACACATATACCAAAAGTTAAAATATCGTACAGATAAATATAAAATTGAGAATGATTATTTCAATATAATTTTGAAAAAAAAAACTAAACTTCAATCTATATATATTTCTATCAAAGAATAAAAGACAGTTTGAGAGATAACAAAAATGGCATTATAGTTTTTGTAGTTTTCCTAAAAGAATTTAAAAATACTTCAACATGATGTGTTCCATAAACATGGTAGTTCTTATAAATATAACTATTAAAATTACATTCTGTAAGCTATTTAAATAAACGTTATCCTTATTAAAAGAATTTAAAGTATTCTGAAGTATTTTCTTTTGGGTTATTTAGTTTATGAATTATTACATCATCAATAAGTGCTTTATACTGAGCTTTAAAGGCATTTTTATTGATAGTTACTGCATATTCGCAAGAACAATCCTGTCGACGTGTTGGCCAGAGTGGGAAAGATAGCTCTCGCCTGATCTTGAGATGACAAGAGAGATTTATATAACACACACACTCACACACCTGACCTAACCAACCAAAAAGTCCATAATGTTCACTCATAGGGATTCGCGAAACATATCGTGATTGTCATATCTCTCCACTGATGCAGAACCTACTGAACAGGAGGCTAACTCAGGTGTCGAGTTTGTCATTTGACTGCGTTTCAAATTATGTGGTAACTTGATACTATTTAAATGCTTTTCGATCAGCAGACATTGGCAAACAAAAAATATGAGTTTTCGTGTATTTATTGGTCTTGTTGCTGCCCCTTTTTTTACATGAGCGTTCATCCAAACCGAGCCTACAATCATCAATGAATTCATGCCATTACAAAGGTTTACATTCGAGACGAGAATCAAGCCCACAGTGTGTTGTTCAAAGTGCTGACCATTCAGTTAGCACCTCAACATGAAAATTGAGCGATTTGTTATTTGAAATCACATGAAGTAAAATAAAATATAATAAAGTAACTACTTTTTAACATGTCCTTTTAAATTTGACTCAACAAACTACAAATAATTTTGCAGTTATTTAAACCTTAAATTTTGTAAACAAACATCAAGAGTTTAAACATTTTGAGTACTAAATCGCAAAAATAAAGCTAAAAAATTCTGGATCACGATAGTCCATATGTGGGCCAAATAGTGTTGTAATGGAGGGAAAAAATAGGTTTATTCCCTTGGAAATTTTTAATATTCAAGAAAATTTTCAAACTTCTCGAAAGTTTTAAAATGTTTCAGATGATTTAGAAATTTTTGAAGTTTTTTTTAATAACAGAGTTTTCTGAAAGTAAATAAAGATTCCGTTATTTCTATGATTTCTACTACTAATTACGGTAATAGAAATTTTTCCAGAAAAAAAGGATGAAATAAATTTAAAAATTAATACTGGGGAAATATTTTTTTCCTTCCTTTCTCAGAATGAATTAATGAATTTATAACAACAGAAGCATGGAAGTGTCAATATTTATTCTATCAGCTAGGAGAAATATATCTTGATATTTTTTGTTAAATATTAATTATGTATACATATAAATTGCATTATACAACAAGTATTTTTGTTTTTCTCAGTACGAATTAACTTCCGTGCTAAAAGACAAAACAGATTATATACCAATATGCATATTTGCGTAGTTTAATCACTTCTCTTCATATATGTATTACAAGATAATCCATTAAACCAAAGATAATTGGTTGAGCTTATTCTCTGAATATTCCTGATATTCCCCAAAACTCCCTTGTTTATTCCGAAAATTCCTGAGTTAATTTCCGTAGTTCAAATTTCCAGGGAATTTTATAGCTCTAGGGCCAAGGCATACAGTGCCCATATCTATTTTACTCAGAGAGGGAGCCTGAGTTGAGAAGCATATGTCCCGATTAGGTAGTCAGCCTAGCGGGCAATCCCCAGTGTTTAGTTCCCGAGTATGCTTGGTATTCAATTCATCAACACGCTGAATTGATGAAAGGCTAAGTCTGCGTTGCCCAGTCCGAGGACAGAACCTAGTGTCACGGGAGCTTAAAGTGCTACCACTACGCCACCGGGCAACATATAAATGGGTAACTGGACACATTTTATAACATCTTATTTACTTTTAAATCATTATACAAAAGCCACAATAATTTGGTGAGGAATGGTGACATTCAGGTAGCTGGAGTTGATACCAAAATTAACCGAAGACAATCTTGCTGAGAAGACGCATACACATTAAAACTTATGCTAGCTATTAAAGCAATATAGGGTCCGAATGCGCCACCATAAGTATGATATGAAGAGAAGAATGCTAATTCAGGTGGTGACATCATCACTTGACTGTGGTTCAAAATCATGATACGGTTGTCTGTGTTTAATCGTTTCAAATGGCAGACGTTCGCAGCCGGGCACGTGCGGTAACTAAACCTAACTTAAAATATAACATTCAGCAAATGATAAATTCGTGTCACATTCTGAAAAATCGCCCTTTTTATGAATTGAATGATTTTCCATTCACTATATATAGTACTTTTCTATTATTAACCGATAAGAAATACCTTACAAGAATAAGGTATCATTTTACCTTTTCAAGAAAATCGTTGGATCCTAGCAATGCCCACATGCTTGGTGTGAATGATTTTGGTTGGCGATAATTGTGTCTTTTGCCTATCTTGATAAACCTAATTCAATACACTAGATATGGATACAGAAATATTTCTGAAATTTCGTTGAGGCTTGTTGCTTTTTTTTCAGTTTGTCGCCAAGGGTGTGGGCTCTCATAGGATTTTATCCATGAAAACAAATGCCAATTTTCTCAATCCATATCAATTTCTAACAAATAAATCCTGATAATATATCTTGTTTGCATGATTTTTTCAATCTGTTGAACAAAAAATAAGGTATAATCAAAACTCAACATCAAAATCGTTTATGTTCAAATGGTAAATTTTCTTGCTTGAAGTTCTTAAGAGATAAGAGTCCTTTTTAAGGCGAAGTTTTATTGATTTATCTTTTGTTATAGAACCAATTATGGTTAGATAATTTAAAATTAAAATAGTATAGTTTAATAAACATTGAAACATAAAAATGTTTGTATTAACATGACTGTGAAAGAACCATATTTTCTTTATGAATTCTACATCTTATATTAAACATAATTCTAAATCTTATTAATGTAATGCAAAATCAGTTTATGCTTTTTAAAAATATAAAATTTATTATAATTTTTGTGATAGCAATTTTTGATGCAATAACGTACTTAACACTGAATTGCTTATAAAAATTTCTATAATTATTTTTTATTGCTTCTGAATTAAGTCAAACCATGCTTAACAAATTTTGTAGGTTCTTAAAGTCTTAGTATTCAAATTTTTGTGCAATTCAATATGCCTATTCATCTTAGAATTTATCTTTATTCATATTTATTCATCCATTTATTTTTACTTCCTCTGAAGAAAACTTTTTTCAAGTTTGCTAAAATATTGTTTTGCATTAATTTTTAATAAAAAAGCGTGTGGAAGTTCCACACGCTTTTTTATTAAAAATGAATTATAAAAATGAAAATAGAAATGAATAAATTTAATTACATTCACTCAAACAATTGAATTTGACCATGTCATACCTTTAAAGTATTAATAAACTGAACAGTGAGGTTGTCAATATCTACAATTATTTATGTAAATATACTTAGCTCATGTCTGTCCCGATTAGCCAGTGGACTCTTAAAATATCTCACTCATTCTGGGGATATCAATAAGTGTTTTCTTTGCCCTAAATGACCTCAAAATAAGGCATCCCCTCAGCACATCTTGTACTTCCTTGGACAAGACTGTGAGGATATCCTGAATTGTCCACTTCTTGTCCACTCTTTCTTCAACTTTTTATTAATTGTCTGTCTCAATTGTCCACTCTTTATTAAAGTCAACGGTTTCGTTGATATGGTCTAATGGAGTAACTCGAGATGAGAGATCAGAAACACCAACATTGACAGATATAAAAAATGCACAGTCGTTCTAAATGCATTTGCCAAAATGTATATATATATATAATAATTTTAAAAGTTTATCAATATAGTTAGTATTTGGTTCTTTTATTGGCTATTTTCTTTAGTATAACATGCATTGGAATACATTGAAAAGTTTTATCTCTTGTTATTGTCATCACAAAAGGTTTTAAAAATAGTTCATTCAAAAATGGTAGGGTTTTAAAGAAAGCATAGAATTATGAGTACATTTTTGATTTTTTTCACTTTACGGTTGCCTATTTTTTTTCTAAATTATAATCATTTGAAAAGGACCATTCACCCAGTTTATCAAAAACTTATATTTAAAAAAGATAAACTGTGGAACGCTAAGAGCTCACAGATATTTGTAAGATGCTTCGTTACATTGCTTTCTTTCATTTCCATTCTCATTAGTGTTCCATTTTAATGAACTTTTAAGTTTTTAAAAAGCATTAAAGTTTTTAGTTTTGTGTGTTCTCTTTTACGTTACATGCATCTAATATTTTGTTGTTACTGTCGTTTCTTATAGAATCATTGACTCATCTCTTAGAAAAACAGTATATCTTTAAATGGAAATGGTAACAGGTGAACCGCAAATATGCCTGTTAGAGGATATTTAATATTAAGAAACGTTAGATATTTTTGACTTGCATAAATTATTTTTAAGGAATACTAACTAAAATCAAAGAAGATTTTTCTGAATTAATGTCTCTTTGCACTAAACATATCTGTTCTTTTACAGGTTATATATCAAAGAACTGAGAATTTTTCTGAACTAATGTCGCTTTGCACTAAATATATCTGTTATTTTACCTGTTACTGGACTTGACTCCCAGCAATCCATAAGCTTTTGAACAACAAAATAACTTTTTGTACATTTTCCTTGAACTATATTTATTCTGTAGCATACAACGTTCATCTCAACAGAAAGCTAGATATTTATTTTAGAAAATTTTAATCTAAAGAAGTTGTATATATGATAAGCAACTTTCTTAAGAAACACTGGATCATATAAGGAATTGAAGATTTTACTTGCTCTAATTTAGAGAACATACGAATATTTTCCCTTCCTTAGAGTTATCACCTTTTAAATAACTGCAAAAGAATTTGAAAACTTCAACTTTTATTTAATTTTTATGCTTTTTTCACATTACATTCATCTTTTGCTTTCCTTTTGACATTTGATTTTTAAAGAATCATAGATGAGTCTCTTATAAGACCATAAATTTCCGAATGCTCAGGGAACTTTAGATGTATTCTTCTTTAAATACATATTTTTTTGTTCTCACTGTTATCGTAAAAGAATCGTTAGTTTTGTTTTTTTATAAAGAACTTTTATTCTTAGAAAAAGTAGATTCCATAGACATCTCTTGATTTCTTAAGGAACACTAGATTTCTTAAAAAATTAAAGAGCTTACTCCTTATAAGCTCCTACAGATTCTTTTTTTTTTGTTAATTTAAGAACCATAAATCAGTCTCTTTTAAGAAAACTAAAATCTAGTAAGTATTTCAAGTAGTCCTCGACCTTTAAATAAATATATCTCTTATAAAGCAATATACATTAGTCAGCTTTTTTTTAAATTGCACTAATGTATTTTGTTACTATTTAAAAAACCTAGTTCTTTTGTATTTAATCATTTAATTACACATGCATTTTTTACCCTACCCATTACTAGCGTCTCTTAAAATATTGTAAATCACAATCGCTTAGAGAATGTTTAAACTCATAGAATCATAAATATTTTTTTTAAAAAATCATAGATTTAAAAAAAAAGCGTCGACTTTTTGATTTTTTAATAGATGATAATTCATACTGCAAACATTCTTTTTCGTTTAAGAGTTGACTCTATAAATTTGCAAAACGCAATACGTTATTTTCATTAATGGAACTTCAAATTTCATGATAAGGATACAAATTCAGTTGGTATTGTTATATTTTGTCTATACATTAATATCAGTAGTACTGTCTCTAAAACGTTTAATATATGTCTTCTAAATTTTCAGTAAGTGATTCTACCATGAAGTTATAAAAATATTAAATGCAAATGTCGATTAAAAGTGATTCATTAAGCATAAATTACAATAACATTCTTGATAAGA
Organism: Latrodectus elegans; assembly: GCA_030067965.1. Taxonomy (NCBI): domain Eukaryota; kingdom Metazoa; phylum Arthropoda; class Arachnida; order Araneae; family Theridiidae; genus Latrodectus; species Latrodectus elegans. Next base: position 77,214,159 of record CM057821.1, on the reverse strand, counting down.
GACTAGCAATCAATTACGGTGAAATAAATCCAACATCTTAGCAATTTGCTTACTATATTTCGCCAAAACAACATAATATTTAATGAGGTGGAATATTTTCTCCTTATAGGGAGAGTTTAAAAATTTCATCTCCGGCCACATCAATCACGTGATGTGGCACGCCACAACCGCCATTGCTCATCGAAACGCCACCTATCGGAGCTCAAAGTACTTTATCTATGTTGGTAGGTGGGAAAAGCTCATTTATAATAAAATGCGCCCCATCTAAGGGCGGAGAGCGAAACTTAAGACAGTAGCCCCGAAACGAGGTAATAATTTTAGCAAAATTGGATCTGACGCTGACTGAGCTGCGGTTTTGCGATAAACATCGAATATTGAAAATTCTTGTCCCTCCGCCTGAAAGAGAGGGCGCTACTTTGTCAGTCGCCGCCCTGGTATTTGAGGCGAAGATGCTAAACTTGATACCGCAAGGAATATTTATAAAAGGCAGTTTCATTATTTTGTTCTGAGGAAATGGCAACTCGTGTAAAAGTGGATGCCACAGAACTTTTGCCTTATACATGTAATTAATATTCATTTTCCAAGAGATGGGCCTTGTTTATTTGTTTATAGGAAGGAAATTTTCAAATAAATTTGTTTTCATGTTTCATTTTCTTTTCCAAATATTAAATTATTTTTCTTGTTTTTGTTTCCTCGTGACTTTTATTTTAAAATTTTTCTTTGTCATGTCTTTGTCGCTGTTTGCTTTTATGCTTTGTTCCTATTGAACATGTGATGTGCTTTGCGGATGTATTAAATTTTAAAATTGAAGTTAGAAAATACTGAAAAATATTCTATGTGATTTTTTTGTCCTCTTCACACTATTTCATGCATTGCCTTTTCTGCCTCTGTGTAATATCATAAGAAATATTTACAATAATTTGAAAAGTAATAGAGTGTAAGTGTACCGTGATGCAGCCTGTAGGTAAGAGATGGAATGTCTTGCTCAACAAAAGTATACCCAGTCCCCTGCCTCGATCTGTTGCTTGCTTTCGTTTGCTTACTGGACATGACAATTTGCAAAAGCATTTGCATCTTATAGGAGTCAATTTTTCGGCTTGTTGCTCTCTGTGCCACCAGGGTGGTGACAACCTCAGACATTGCCTCATTGTTCTAAAGTTTGTGCCACCAGGGAGATATGGATGGTGACCACCTCAGACATTGCTTCATTGTTCTAAAGTTTGTGCCACCAGGGAGATATGGATGGTGACCACCTCAGATATTGCCTCATTGTTCTAAAGTTTGTGCCACCAGGGAGATATGGATGGTTACAATCTCAGACATTGCCTCATTGTTCTAAAGTTTGTACCACCAGGGAGATATGGATGGTGACCACCTCAGACATTGTCTCATTGTTCTAAAGTCTGTGCCACCAGGGAGATATGGATGGTGACCACCTCAGACATTGCCTCATTGTTCTAAAGTTTAAGGAAGGCAACTCTACGAACTCTAATTTTAAATCTTTTTGGGCTTCTTCATCCCTTTGTGTGGATTGATCGTTAATTAAAGGCAGAAATGTCGAACATAAGAGTAGAATAAAAGAAATATATATCTTACTCATTCAATAAGGATAATTTGAAGCATTCATTAGAAACCTAAATTTTACGACAATCACAGCATTCTAATGCCGGACCTAAAAATGATTAGTGAAGCACACATTCACTAATAACTTTTTCAATGATCTGTGCACTAATTTTATACCTTATTTGCACAATATAAAAGCCTCTTTATGCATTAATTAAATTTGTATAGTCAACAAACTGTTTTTTTAAACGTGTAGAGGAAAATAACTAACATAAAATGTAATTTGTGAAAGGGGCTAAACTTTATGATAACTGCACTATAGCTTAGACTTAGCATTTATAATATGAAGAATGTCAAAACACTTAGAAGGCAATTTTACGATTATTTTATTATAATATTTTTATATGCATTATATGTTTTCAATAAAGAAAATGCGAAACATTTATTCAATAGCTATTTTTATGATCATACCGTTTTAATGCCTTGTTTAAACCAAACGAGAAATACGGTAAAGGCAATCAATATTTTCATATTTCATATGATCATTGCACGATATTTATGACTTATATATCCAACTATATAAATAAGAAACAAATATTTAAGATCTATTATAATTTTTCCTTATGCCAATCAAAGAAGCTCTTTTTCATATTCCGCATATTTTTAACGGTGAACTAAAAAAGATGAAAGAAACCATTAAATGGTTCTTAGTTTAATCTTATGCATAGTTTAATAGTGAGTATACCGGCTTTTTGAAAGTACAACTGTCACATTGACCGTTATAAAAATTAGAAATTATCTTAACAGTCAACGTGACAGTTGTATCCTCTTTGCGCAGGTGTTTGCATCTGCTCAGGGTTGCGCTCTACTAGTTAGGTGGACGTTGATGGGTACTTTTACCCATTTAGAAGGAGAGAATAATGACAAGGCTTTCCAATACTTGATCTGACACATCGTAAAGTATCATTTAAATTAGAAGATAAGGCGACTATGACCATAGCTGCTTTTATTAAATACCACGGATCACATTCCAATAATGAGAACGCCTTAACTTATCAAACTATAGAAGACATTTTCATCTGGACTCTACTCAATTAAACTCATTTGCACAATAAAAGCGTGTGGGGCTGAAGCCTGCAAAGCATATGCCCAAGTATGGTGCTCACCTGAAAGTGAAGCTCAAAGCTTTTATTTCCCAAATATGCTGGGTACTCAGTGAATGCATGAAATATTGAGTCGACCTTGCCCAGTCCGAAGACTAAACCTCGAATCTGTGGCTTGTTGTTTTATCAGCACGTGCTTCCCTTTAACTAGTCCTGAGTTGGGTTTTACTAGTTAGATAGAAGTAGCCGGATGAATTCTTCGTGATTTTGAAGCAGTGACCAAGTAAAATGCCCTTATTACTTGGCCTGTCACCTCCAGAGGTATCATTTCACTTGGAGGACAATGCGATCACTACCATTTTAACTTCCGCCTTTAGAGAACACGAAGGATTCTTGATTAAGCTGGGATTCGAACTCACTACCTACCGATAATGAAAACGATGCCCTAACCAACCAGGCCACACCAGCCCTAAAGCTGTGTGGCTTATTAGCGTGAAGTTTACTTTTTGGAATCATAATATATTTAAAGTTGTCAGTCCTGGATGAACTAACCGGGGGGGGGGAGTAAAAGCAACAGCTATGAAAAGCATACAAACAAATATAAAATGTTCACTGCCAAATTATTTTTAGTGGTTAGTGCAATTTCTATAGCGAAGATCAATATAATAACATTAGATGAAATTCAAGGTTTCTTTACATAACTTAAGGAATATTTTAGGCAAGATGGAAATATGGTTCGAGGTAGAAGCATCATTAACTTATGAAAAAATGAACAAAAATCTTTATGTTCCCAAAATAAGTGTCTTTTGTACACTAAGCAGGTGGAATTTTGTACGGCAAAAATGTGTCTCGCTCCCATTTTTCCCTTCAGTACATTATACTGTCGTTATATTACAAACAGTTTCATTCTTCCATTCCCATTTTTACTCGCCACTTCGCCAATACAAGAGGCAATTTTTTTTTTTACCTGAAAGTACCAGGATGTGCCTTCGCTTGAACTGAAATTGGGGCCTTATAAAATAACCTCTGTCCTGTCTATTCTGGCAGCGGAATGGAGTTTTCTTTTTCCCTTTTGCTTCGTTGCCACGTAACCGGAGGGAAAAGGCTGAAGGGAAATGAAGTCACGTGACTTCCTGTTCTTCCTGACCCAACAAAAGGGGCGTGTTCCATATTTTGAAAGAATTCCATTTTTTGGTTAATGAGTGAACTTATAGGAAATAAACGCATTTGAATCCAGTGTCAAGAATAATAATTAGTAAAAAAAATCTAATTTTTTATAAAGATATTGAAACAAATGAAAGCAGCTTAAGAAATCATTAAATAATTAAAATTTCTCTGAATAGAGTAATATAGATTGAACCTTATAATATTTTCTTGCCAATATTTTAAAGCGAATGCCAATAATCCGTCAAATGTGTGTGTGATAACTAGTCAAATATTTTCTTCAAATTAACACTTTTCTGAAGAACTTTATGTTTCAGCAATTATTAAAAAGTATGTAATTAATGCAAGTTAGAATTTTTCAAAAGATGATGAAAACAGATTTAATCTTGAACTTCTGGCAAAAAGTTTTAACGTTTGAATAATTTTTTTTCAAAAATTACATAGTACGATACATTATTGAATACATAAAGCAAATATAAATATCATATTGAATGAAACTTCAATGCACAATTCTGAAGAACAAGCATTTGTGATTCTGCATTATCTCACTATTATTGACACTATTTCGAAAAAGAGATTCCGTATCCTATTCTTGAAATTTGTTTAAAAGTCATAATTTTAAAGCATTGGTGATAGTTAATAGAAAATATTGAGAAGACAATAAATATTTTATTTTTCTTCACATTTGAATTTTTTATAAAATATTTTTATATCCCTTTATTGAAATCTGTTAAAAGTTGTAATTTTTGAAATTCTAATGAAATTTAATAAGCAATTTTACATTGTCATGTTGCATTTGTTTTTGCTTTATTTGATACTGTTTTGTTGAATATTTTCTGTATTCTAATACTGAAACTTTTTTGTAAGTATCGGTAGCATTGAGAAAATGTATGTCATTTTAAATATAAAACTTTTATGATAGATATGATTCCGTGTAAGGTCTATAAACTGTGTGACTTTTCGAAATTATAAATATATCTCTCCGCTTCTCAGGAAACAAGCAATTGACTTCAAAAATGCATATAAAATCCAAATGATTGGAACATTTTAAAGAAATTTTACTTTTTGTGAAATAAATAGCCTACACGGATGAGGAACTAAATGGTAGAAAACAATATTTCAATATAACTTATGAGAACTCACAAGCACGAACAGTCAGATTTTCCAACCATTTGTGTGGAAAAGTGTTTTAATAAAGTCTCTCATTAATAGAGTTGGAATTAAAATTACACTTAAAAATAATTTTTCTCACTTAAAAAAAGAGGTTTGGTATCAATCGTCAGGTATCATGTTTGGTATCGATCAGGTCAGATATCGTATCGCAAACACAATTTTGCAGGATTTGCTCGCCCTCTACAAGAAAATTTTCTTTAGTACGTTAGCGTTCCTAGAAAGATGATTTAAGCTGGAGAAGCGCCTACCTATCATGCTTAAAATATCTACTATTATGTTCTGATGGAGATGTTATTATAGTTATGAAGAATCATTCAACAATTGAAAAAATAAAATAAGAGAAGATGCTTTAGAAATATACTTCACACATGTCCTTTTTGTTGTATCCCAATCCTCCATATACATTGTTGCTGTTTTTGTTGCATCAGAAGTCTTCCCTGTACCCAGCCCTGAGATGGGCTTTACCAATTAGACAGAAGCAGCCGGGTGGAGTCTTCGTGATTCTGAAATAGGAACCAAGCAGAAGATCCCCAATGCTTGGCCTGCTACCTTCAGAGGTATCATTTTAATTGGAGTACATTGAAATCTCACTCAGATTTAACGTGCCCCAGGCACCTTCAGCGAATACGACGGATCTTCAGTTTAAGTCGAGGTTCGAACTCACCACCTTCCGATAATGAGAACGGTGGCCTAACCAACCAGGATACCGCTGTCTTATATGTAGTTGTTTTAGCTCGAGAATTCTCAAAAAATCATTAACAGGAAGAGAATTGTGCAAAAGATCAGTCTTATCTACACTTTCACAGATCAATATGTAATTGAAAGAGGCTTGCATGCAGAATCATATGGTATACTTTGGATAAATCTTTTCCTTAATAAAGGGAGAAGATGCTTTAAAACCAGCTTTGCAGACCTGCTTTGTTCATTTGGGAACCTCATAACATTGGACTGAATTTGATGGCAAGGACACCATCTAGAGCTTGACTATTATATTAGGGATAATTTGGAGGAATTTTCAATAGATATATACATATTCTATAAAGTTACAGTTAAGAATCTAAAATATCATTTGATTCCAAGCTTTGATTCACTTTGATTACAAGATTTGTTGAAAAAAATGGGAAATTAGGCTCAGAGAAAGTCTCCTAAGCACAATTTATAAATATTTTATAAGGTTCCAGCTGAAAACAGAGAGACTATATTTTAGGCTTTGTTTTTTCTTTTCATTAACCCTTTAGAGCACGAGAAAAGTATTTCAAACAATAAACCTTCAGAGCATGCCTTGTATATGATCTATCAGGACACGACTGAGGCTTGAAAAGATCATTCCGTTCCATGCTCTGTTTTATTTTTAGAGAATAGTTCAAATATATTATAAAAGTGGCTTAGAACACTAACACATCTACTTAATTGCCTATATATGTTTTGTCAGGATCGAATTGAGATTGAAAGTCAATCCATTTACTTTAAAAGAATCAGACATTTTTTAAATAACGAGATAAAGTACTCAGTACAAATATCTTTAGAACATGCTTCATTCATTCAAAACAAAGGTTCAAGCTATTACTGTCACATGAATTTGGCTAAACATGTCCTATTATGCTCAAATAAAGCATCTGGCAAATCACGTGCTGCCAAGATTTGCTTTACTTTTCATGAATCATCCAATAACAGGAAACCAATCAATCTGTGGATTGTGTTCCACAAATCTTGTAACAGAATCCATATATGTTAGAATTGGAGGATTATTTAAGCGCAATAATATCTACAGGGTGATTCTAAACTGTTTTTACAAATTAAGAGGGTTGATAGTATCTGCCCAGAGAAGCATAATTACATAAGGAACATTGGGTAGCTTTCCACATTGAGAGGCAGAAAAGAGGAATTGCCTCCTGACAATGCTTGGCCAACACTGACAGAAGTGATGGGTAAGTGAATGACTAATGCCAAAATTTTCACAACAATATTTATTGTTTCGTGAAAACTTCATAGCAAATGCTAAAAATGCAGCCCATGTGTCGTTGTACAGTTGACACCGGCGAAGGGACGACTGGCACACCCCTTTTTTGAAGATTTCTAGTGCCATATTAATTTTGTCCCCGGCATCAATGATTCTTGCCACAAGATCTTCACTTGAGTCCACGGGACTTTCGTACCCTAAAGATTTCATGGGCCCCCAGAAGAAAAATTCCAGTGGGTTGAGGTCTGATGAGCGAGGAGGCTAAACCACAGGTCTGCTACATCTAATCCATCGTGCGGGATATGCGGCGTTTAAAATTTACAGACAGTGATGCAAAAATCTGCTGGGGCTCATTCGAGTTTGAAACACATGTCTTTCTGGATGGGGAGTGGAACAGCATGTAATAAACTGGCAAGATCAAGAAGATACGGTATGTTGCGCCGGTCAAATGGTCAGACATGGCTTAAGAGCTTTTCCTCAGATGTTCATGGAAAATTTCTGTTAGTGTCTACGAGGAATTGTACTGTGAGCATTGATGTCAAACCAAACATGTTGATAACGTTTTTAGAGGGCAACGTCAATTCTTATTGGGTTTTTCCGGTAACCAATAAGAGGTAAATACTGCTTCTCTGGGAAAATTTGCATGCGATAAATTCGTGATGGATTCTGTATGCGTTTCTACTTTCCATTTTCCTACCTCTCAGAGTTGAATGCGACTCCATGTTCTTATGCAATTGTTTCTTGCATGTGTGGGTACTGTCACCTCTTTTAATTTGTAAAAACAATTTGTTCTGCATAGTGAAGTAACTGCCAGGAAAGTTGTAAAAGTTTTTTCGTTCTAAAATTGGAAACTATTATACCGCAGTTATGCAGATTTTTTTTCTTGATATCAAATCCTTACAGTTTTGTAGATCGTTGTTGGTTGAAAGTTTCTGGCTAAGAATAAACTGAAACTATGATTCTTTGGTAAGAAATCATTTGTCTTTTTCTTACTCAAAATGTTCTGCAATCTCTAGGTCTCTTATAATCAAAACATTCTATAAACCAACATTCTAAAACATAGCTAAGACATTTTATAAAATGATATCAATTGGTATAACAATATCTAGTCATCAACATAAAGATTATTCGTGCAGCAACTTGTGATAAGCTTGTCACAGCATCAGCGAAAATGATTCTGCAAGAAGCTTTTCACAGGTGGCTGCACAGAGCCACTTTCGCAGATGCTCCAACATTTGAAACAAGTAAAGTGTTGTTGTTTTTAATCCTTCAGAGATCTAGTGACAACTATATCATATCCATGGTATTATGAACCCTAGCGAAGTAGAGACCAGCAGTGGACTTGCGCAAACATTTGCCAGAGTGAATCCCAAACAATGCAGGATGTGATCGGGGGAAGCTGGCTTCAGATGGCGTTTTGTGTATACTGAAAAGACCTAGCTTCGACATTTGAATGTCTTGCTTATTAGATGCCCGCTAATAAGTCTTAATCTGGCCGTTTGATCATGGCTGTCACCCTTGAATTCTAATACGCCTCCATTGGTGGGCGGGAGGAGTGAGTTAGACTGTTTCCTTTTTTTCTTTTATATTTCTTTACAGAGAAAACTACTTTATAAGTGAGTGCGTAGTCTATGTTTGGTAACTCGGAACAACTTCTTTTAGCCAAGATATGTGCAGTTTTACGGCTATGCTGGATGTTAACATAGGTAAGTATCCACTGAAAATGACTAGATTTTTAAGATCATTGGCTAGATTTTCAAGATTGGTGATAATATGTATGCTCACAAAGTTGAAGCAAAGGGTTGAGTAATTCAACTTTGCAGTATTTTAAAGTTCAGATAAAATGTTTTGCAAACTGATGCAGAATGTTTGAATCTCTGATGCAGAATCTCAAATCGCTGATGAAAGAATCACTTTTATCAAATTCTCTGGCAATCACCGATGCTTTCTCTACGGCAACGATGTTTTCTGACTAGCACAGCAGTTTATAGCACTCAGATGTGACGTATAGTACCTCAGTAATAAGAAAATTAATTAAATGTGTATACATTACCATAGATTTAAAGTAATTACATAAAAGAACTGAAATCAATAAAGGAATATAAATGATTGCAGTTGAGGAATGAAGACATCTCAAGTATGGTTAGTGTTCACACATATTTCTATCATTAAGGTGTAGTCCACATGTACATTATTTAGTTTCTGTAACTTATCTCTGGTTTCTGCTTTTAGTTATTTTATTGTTAATACATTTTGCATATCAATTTTAAGTTGGTAAATATCTATAGTTGGATCCCAAAACGCTACACGTATTACAAGGAAAAGGCATTTACATTCAAACAATTATACTGAAAGTAGGTTCTGATACTAATTTTAGAAATGCAATGAAGTCATATTTTTTTTTTTTTACATTTTCGGCAATAAACAGTCTTTATAATATAAAAATGCAGTTGAATTTTATAAATTTTAATTAAGAACTATTTTCTAAAATCCAGACCTTCCTCTGTCGAATAGACCAAAACATGATCAGTATTTTCTATAAAGCATAATTGATCGTTTTTGGGGAAAAAATTTGCCGAACTTGAAATCGTCGAAATCTCAAGGTCTTAAATAGCGTTTTGAAGTTGTAGCACAGGCACGCGCGATGTATGTCTGCGCTGAAATTCTAATCATTTGCATATCTCAGCTCCATTAAAGCATGTTTTGATTTTCATGTTTTTTGCATTCTTCTTTCAGGTTATTGCATTTATGGTGGTCAGCAGTGTACTAAGCAGTACTAACTTAAGTACTATATTTCATAGATTTTTGTGGTTTAATTTATACTGATTTTAAAAATCTGTCTTTTTTACTTCGATACCAAATTTTGGAGTATTAATACTAATAGTAAAAGCCAAAAGCTTAAACTTAGCCAGTACTTTTGTGCTGGGAATAATGCCGTAATTATTTTATTGATGATAGTGTACATATTTTATTATACCAAGTTCACAAAGATTCATTGTGGTCTGCGTAAAAATAATATATATACGTTATGTGTTATAATTGTGGTTCCTTACTTTAAGTGCGTTATATTTTTGGGTGGGTTCTGTGAGACTTTTGAAAGGTAAAATACATTTTCACATTAATCGTATTCAAAGATCGATTTTTGAAAGATTCACTAGGCTTGAGACACTATAATTGTTTTTCAGGAATAGTTGGATGTAAAATTTAATATACATATAAGCATGGTGACTCTAAATAATTTTCAAAAATTAATAAGAGGTACAATATTACTTATCCTGATGATCAATTATTACCATAAAACATAGGATGACATTCCACTCTTAGAGGCAGAAAATAAGAATATAGAAACGCCTCAAACAGGAAAAAGTAGCTTCAATGGTAGAGATAGATTACTTGTGTTCTCTGCCACTTTCATGCGTGTGATGAACTAGGTGATGGTCCCGATGCTTATCTGCTCCTTGTATGTTCCATCTTCTTTGTGCTTATCAATTCTTTTTATGTTGTCCGGGCTTGTAAACGTATCTACTGTGATCAGTCCGAGTAAGTCATTGCCTCTGATGGCATTTTGCACCTGCCTATATTGTATATCTCTTAATACAATGAAGAATTTACAATATGCAAATTTCTAACAAGAAGCATTAGCATTTTTCTCTTAGGTTCTACAAGAGAAAGCCAATCAGAACAAGACTTGTCTTTTTAAAAGACTCATCGTTATCGCTTCAAGTACTATATTAATAATATCGTCCGAATTTTTACGTGAATTTTGGCCGGAGTACACATACTGAGGATTGTTAGAAATGCTGGTCTCATACAGTGAATCAAAAGAAAAAGGAGCTGAAGAACGGTGATCGTACGAATAGTGCATTCTAACTTCTCATATATTCTGAACCATTCTACCTTTTGAATTGTTCATCAATCATTGAAGAAATCGATTAGTTAACCATCTCAAATAACAATGCAGGACGTTCGTCTTATATTACTAAAGTAGGATTCACGTCTTATATTACTTATATCGTTTTACATTGCGATTACGATTTCATTGCACACACACACACACACACACTCAAAATGCACGAATGCCAAAAAACGCTTTGATTAGATATACATAAATTTCTTCTACAAATAGGCAAAAGTCATGCAAAAAAGACGTGTAAAAAACACATTCTTTGACCGGAGAAGATTATCGCTGATGGGCAGACTATGTACAATGGATACTGAGGATGAAAGATGCTGAAAACGATCAACGATTTCCTTCATTAGTTTCATTTAATTATGAGCCAATATTTATCAGGGAAGACCTTTTAAGCATATAATCAACACGTTGGTACGATATCAATTCCCACTGCGCAATCCCAAGTAAATGGCAGCAAAAGTTTTCCATGAACATCTGGACAATTGCCCTTGATATTTACCGGATGGTCCCATAGATCTAGCCAAACGAATTGACCAGCGTAACATTTCTTATTTTCTTAGAGCAAGTGCCCCCAATTTATAACAGGTTCCACTTCTCATCAAGAGAGGGGTGTAGCATAGGCACGATTGAGTTCCAGCATATTTTTCCTTTAATGTCAGTAATATTTTGGTTACCATTTATTCTGCATGACGTGGTGAGCCTGTATTGGGCTCACATCGGACCTCAACCTATCGGAATATTTCTTCTGAGAGCATATGTGCACCAAACACCTGTGGTATCAACTGAATATCTCAAGGGGAGAATATTATTGCCACTGACAAAATTAATACAACAGGAATATTCGTGATGGCAGGCCACTTGTTTCTTAACCAGTCTCAACTGTGCCCCGACATGCATGCTGGAATTGTGAGTACATGCAGAGAGTGTTTCCCTGAACAATGCATCGTATTGGGCAACTTTTGGATTATTAATTTGTTTTTGAACCAATATTTCTTTTCTCAACCTATAAGAAAGGAATGCGATCCTATGTAATTATAATTCGTCTAAATACGTATTATCACCCCTCTATATTTGAAAAAAAAAGCAGTTTAAAATCACCCTGAATACACAACTTTAAAATAGATAAATTTGGAAAAGTTATAAAAGTTTGATGGAGAAACATACCTATCTATAGAGTTTGAATGTTTCATAGGGCCCAATATTCATCCACTCTTTTCCAGTAAAGAATATTAGCTTAGGATTTACCATTGTCATTTAAATATTATTTCAAAATGGGAAATGAATGGCATTATTTAACATTTCTATTGATAAAATTCATCATCAAATAACATATCCCAATAACCTAAGTTACGAGAAAAACATTTTTGTTAAAAGTTCTGGGACTGATATTACAAGTGTAGCAATGGGAGCAGAAGAAATGAAATTTTAAATTAAAAGAAATGAAGGAAAAATTGAACTGTAGTAAAAAATAAATTAAGAAAAAATCAATTTTTGTTATTAATATACAGAGATAAGAATTGGTGAAAAGAATATTGTTATTTGAAACAAACTGATAACTCATTGCTCTCGTTAACCAAAGTTACCAATTAATTAGTATCATTGCTTTAAATTGCGTAAAATATTTATTTAATCTATAACCGTGTTAAATGAGACTCAGCAATAAAATATATGTACATTGAGAAATAGGAATCTTACAAAAACAGTGAGGAAGAATAACTTATGTTAAGAAAATTCATTCATGAACTTATAGAACATATATAAATTTCAGGATTTAAATCAATTGATTAATTAGTTACCTTTGAAATACCCACCTTTTACCTACCTGAATTACTTGACAAGAATTTGTGCCCTAAGTACGATTCTAAATAACGCTTTTGAGAGGTAAATTGAACCTATGAAGTACCAAACTTAAAACTAGATTGCGATTTGGTTTCGTGTGATTCGGAATAAATTATAAAATCTCTCTTTAGGCAATTCAACAATAGAAAACACTATCACAAATAGGTATTTCCTTCTTCTTTGAAACCTAATAGAAAACATGTGGCAAATCTTAACAGATGTTTGAAGAGTATGTTTTATATCATTCCTCTTCAGACAGCCAACGCCTTAAAGAAACCGGTTTGTTTTGAAGTCTAGGTGGAAAATACCATGAAATGACTTTGCGGAACATAATAGTAATACAATAGATTTTACTTAAAATTTAAAAAATCTCCCAAATCCATACCTTTTAAGCTTTAATTTTACCAAAACATTTTAATATTTATTCTTTTACCAAAAAATTTTAATATCCATTCTGTAAGGGCGCATCAGTCAGTCACACAAGGGAAAGCGTGGGCGAAGGGGAGAAATAATTGAGAGTTGGTATGATGTGAGATGTAGCGGAAGTCCCAATCCCGGATGATGGAAAATGACTGTATATATATATATATATATATATATATATATATATATATATATATATATATATATATATATATATATATATATATATGTATCTATAATTTATATTTTCGTTAGTAATTAATGTTTTTTTATGTTAATATGAAATGTGTCGTCAGAATTGAGGGTATTTTGTATTAACATCCATAGGTGGGATTCGAATCCAAGAACTATTGAACCGAAGGCAAGAGCAATGAAATATTCTGAAGGCAAAAAGTTCATGACAACATAAGGATATAAGGTTGCAGCTCAAAAACATAATGAGAACCCCACCACGTTACGCTACACATTCCTTTACCAAAATATTTTAATATCCATTCTTTTACCGAAAAGTTTTAATATCCACTCCAATGATTCATTTGTAGTGGGATCGAACTTTAAGCATTTTGCTACCAAGAGCGAATTAAAACTCTGGTAAGCTTATTCATTCCTTTATAAATAATATACTAAATATCTTCAATAAAATGAGATATTCCATAAGTAGTGAAGAGTGTTTTGAAGAGCAGACATGTCAACTACGTCGAATTAATTCCTACATTGCCAAACTCTCGACTTCGGTTAAAAAAATCTCTTGAAAAGATGGAAGAACATCAAAATCAAATAGCTTTTCCATCCACACCCGAGACGATTCGGACAGAATATTTCCCTCCATTTTGACAATGCTGACAAATAAAATCCCCACCCCCCACACAGACGTCATCACAGTATCAAATAGGGGGACCGAAGAAGGGGAAGAACTTATATACGATTTCGAAGTTGTCAAATATTTTCTTTCTCTCCTTCAGCAAATTTCTTCCCCTGTATCTGACAGTTGTGCACATATTTATTCGATGATACCGCTCCTCCACCCACGCACATCCCCTTCTCCCTCTTGCCTGCCGAGGAGGCGGGAAGAAAGGATTTATTTTTGTTGCGCAAGGGTTTCTTTGGAGGAAAAAAGACGTGGAAAAGGATGACCGTGTCATAGGGTATTAAGTTGTACAATTGTCCATTTTGTATAGTGAGAAACGTGAGTTTATTGCAATTCCAAATAAGAGTTGTCTGGCACTTTTAAATTCCATTAAAAACTTTTTCTCCCTATTTTAAAAGTGCAAAGAATCGATTTTTTTCTTGTAACTATTTATTATACAAGGGATTTAATATATATTTAAGATATATTTGCCTTTATTAGTATTATCTTCATAAAATAGAACAATGGATTTTACTTTCTTTACAGTATCATTTTTTCTGATATTCTAAAACCGAAAATTGATTTCTTTGAGTAATAAAGACCTTACTATTTCTATTAAATATCAAAACTGATGATTTTTGGCTCAAAAGGTATAAAGACTTTTAACTAGTACAGAATTCTAGTCATTCAGCAGAAGTTTAAAATTATGAGAATGGTAATATACAGACAATTTGGTTTTGATTATATATACCTGACAATCTCAGCAATATACCTGTCAGTATTTATAATTTTAAATATAATTAGATTAATTTTCTTTACAAAGAGTAAATAATTTTGATAAATTGCACTTTCTTTAACTAGTTTTGGTCCGGTTGTAACCTGAATGTGGCATTGATGAAAATCTAGTAAACTGAACAGAAGTTTAAAATAACGAAAAGCGTACGATACAATTTAATAGTAATATATAATTTTTGCTTAGTACCTGTCAGTTTCAGCAACGTAACGTTTCAGTATGTAGTCGTCTTTTAAATACATTGTACTATTGCAATTGATAAGACAGCCAACTATACATTCACAAGAAAATAAGAATTAGTCTACCATTCTTACCCTAATGTTTTACATGACCATTAGTAAAAGAAGGTGTTCTATGTGTAGTTTTGACACCATAAAGTTCACAGCTGAATGTTGTGGTAAGAGCTTTTTCTGCCCATTTGATATTAGTCTCTAATAAAAGTATCATTGCAATCAATCATACCAATTGTATTGATGCAAATTTAATGTTCATCCTCTATTCAAATATCATCCAAGATATCTTTATTTACGATGAAAAAAAAAAAAACCCATTTATAAATAAGAGCAATTGTGTTTCTTTTACATTCTCAAAAGAGAATATTTATAATTAATAAAATATATGCATAATATATTGATACAAATGCAATTCTCACTTTATATAGAAATATTCCACAAAATGTCTTTATTTGTTTTGTCTACGAATTAAACACGTAATTCCATGAAATAAGAAATTTATAATTTATATATATATACGAATGAATGAATGACCTTTAGTCATACACATCATGCATTTATGTATTTTTTCATACTCTGTACTGAAATATTCCATAAGATATCTCTATTTTCTATAGAAGAAACCAAAACTAATAGAATATTCGAGTTATTGTTATCAAAATTTTAATATAAAATATCCCTATAAATGTTTTTTGTTACATTAGCATAAAACAGTTTTGATTTGCATTCATTCAATGTTTCATTTTATGCGGTACTTTTCAGTGCTACTTTGAGCTCTACTTAGAACCCATGGGTCTTTCTTATACATAAAAACGACCTCTCACTCTCACTATTCTCGTTTTAATTTGATTACTGCTTGTCTTGACTCATTTAGCCTCGAACTTGGACTGTGGAATATTTAAAGAAAGATCGGAACTGGAAATCTATAAAAATGCAGAATCGGAGAGTATAAATTTTTAGTACTGCGCAAGGACTGATACTGTGGGGATTTGCAATTTAGTGAGGGAAATAAAAACATTACGATGGTACGGTAAGGTAATAAAAATTTCTTTCCATTCTTGTGTAACGGAGCTGTAAAAATTCTGGGAATTTTTCATCGGAGGGCGAAATTTATAGACTTCTCTTTCAGATTTTTCAGAGGTCATTTTTATCAAGTTGGTTTTCCATCCATTTACT
Organism: Latrodectus elegans; assembly: GCA_030067965.1. NCBI lineage: Eukaryota > Metazoa > Arthropoda > Arachnida > Araneae > Theridiidae > Latrodectus > Latrodectus elegans. The sequence goes on along the minus strand of CM057821.1, from coordinate 77,197,972 downwards.
TTTCTAGTGTGCTTTAATCGAATTAAAGCATTAAATTCGCCATTTATTGGTTTCAAGTCCTCACATTTACATTTCAAACAGCTTCTATTTATACTTTTGTTAACTCCTTTAAAGCGGAGACAAAATAAAGTCCAAAGTGTTGTCATTAACAAAAGTATAGATTTGGATTTTTGTTGAATTCGAAAAATATTTTAAATAGATAAAAATATATTCACAATGCTAATGCTGTTGCCATTAGCAAAATAGAGGGGTTGAATTCCAAATTTTATGAAATAGAATTAGGAAAGATAAATTCACGGCAATCAAACTTTTAAATAATAATTTATAATTTGAAAATGGAATACAATATTAAATTAAACATAATTTAAACATCAAATAATAATACAAAGGCAATGCTATTGACGAAAAGAATTAATTTAGAATTTGGAAGAATTTCAATTTTATGAAATCGAATAGTATATATATATATATATATATATATATATATATATATATATATATATATATATATATATATATATATATATATATATATATATATATATATATATATATATATATATATATATATATATATATATATATATATATAAAGTAAGTAATCACGAAAATAAAGACTTCCTAATAACAAAAATGAGAACTATAAATAGAAAAATATTAGTTTCTTTAAGTGTGTACAATATTTTATTACAGTAAATCTTAAAAACACAAAGTTAAGAAATATCATAAAAACAAAATCTATAGTTATTAATGTATAATATGTATTAAAGGCTTCGTCAAATTCTGTGATTTTGAAATCCAAAAAGAAAAATTATATTGATGAAAATCAACTTATTTCAATACTATGAATAAATGTAATAAAAAATAAAATATCTGTTCATAGTATTTCGAATATTTTAGTGCAAAATACAATTAAAAAACCCATAATGAAAATTGAAGAAAATGAAAAAGATTGCTATCATCAAAGGAACAGAAAAAATAAAATTTAAGGCAATTATAATTTTTTCAAATCGAAAAAAAATTATTAAAAGGAATTCTTCTAAATATTGTAAATATGAATAATGATATTTCAAAATTTCAATATCAGTCTTGATATTACAGATTCGTAATTATATATATATATAGATAGATAGTTAGACAGATAGAAACAGAAGAGAAAAAAATGTGAATTATTGAAAAAGATTAAATAAAAATTCCAACTAACTTGAAAATTTCTGAAAACAAATAATAATTATAAAAAATATTATTTATGAAAATCAATGTAAATAAAAATAATAAAAATATTATTTTATTCAAGGATACTACGATATATGAAAAAATTACAGTTTAACCAACATGAAATTAACAATTTAAGAAACTTGAAGTATTTGCTATACCTAAAAGAAAATTTAAAATAGAAGGAAAACGCTTAAAATGAAATGTCACTTTGATCCAGGTATATAATATTAAGTTAGTATGACTTAAAAATATAGAACTAAGCATGAAAAAATATTTTATTTTAAAAATAATTTTATTTTAATATAATATAATAATTTTATTTTAAAAATGTTAAAAGGAAAAATAAGTATGAATGTATTCATAAATCAAAGTCGACTCAGCATTTCATCTCTTCAATGGGTCGATAAACTGAGTACCAAGCATGCTTGGGAACTAAACACTGGGGGGGTTTCGCGTTAGACTGACCACCTCATCGGGGCATATGCTTTGCGCCCCAGGGTCCCTCGGTCACAAAACAGAGATGGGCACTGTAGGCCTAGGCCCACATTGGTTGGTATGCCACAGAGTTTAGTTTTAGTTTAGTATTCATAAATGTAGACAATATTAAGCAAATTTTTAAATACAACAATAAGTTTAAATACGACAATAAACAGCTTACAACAATAAGTTTTTTGACCTGCAAAAATGGCTTCTATTGTTCATCTTTTCTTTTGCTACTATTTTGCCCTTTAATGTATTGACATTCTTTGTCTAAAAATTAAAAAATAGTCTTCCTTTATAGAATGTTAATTAGAAAAATTTATTCAAGGTTAATGAACACATAAATAAATGTTAATTTTAATGAAAATACATTTCATATTCTAAAATAAAAACTATTTAAAAATAAAATATAAGTTAATAATTTTTTTATAAAAATTTAAATAAAATAGTAAGGTCTTTTTGACAAAATAATTTTATAAATTAAGAGTTTTTTTCAATGTTTTGCATTATCTTCTCTACTCAGTTTGGTGCCCTATTCTCCAATTTAAGAAATTTTATTCAACCAAAATATCATTCTTTATTTTGCTTGTTACTGAATGGGAAACAAGCCACGAGGCTTTGCTGTAAGTGCTGTTTCATAATTTACTGTATCTATGAATTTGTCATTAACTTTGGCGACATGTGCTCAGCCTCATGAAGTTACTTTGTTTTGTAAAGCAAAGCTGATAAGAAAATGGTTCATCCAGATTGCGATTTGCATGTGAAAACAGCATCAAAATGTAATTCGATTTCAATTTGAATAACCATTCTGTTGCAGAAAAATAAAAAAGACTGCCCCATTCATTTTTCGTCGGAGCAATGTACTGGGAAAGAGAAAATGAAGCGCTCCTTTATCTTATCATTCTTGCTTTTTCATCCCATTGTTCATATTATTCATCATCGTTTTGCTTTCCGGGAGAATAAAAAGGAAATCAATGTATTCTACCCCTTAAAAATTGATAAATGTAACGAAAAATAACTTATCGAAACCTATTTAATCGCTTTCTTTTCCTTATTTTAGCTTTTTATGAGAATTTACATAATATTCTTTTCTAACATAGGGCCAAACTTTAACAAATTGATTGCTTTATATTATATTTTTATGAGTATTTTTCTGTTTTGATCTTAGGAATAAATATATTTAGGTCTAGACAGCGGTTAAAAAGACGATCATGTTAATGAATTCTGGCTAATGTTCAAATTTACAAAAAGAATCCATTATATAAGACATTATAAATTGATTAGACATGAGTCTATTGTATATTGTCATTGTTGTTATATTCATAGAAAAATAATATGGATTTAAGTTGAGTTTGTATATTATTTAAATATAAATATTTAAACTATTGTTGAGTATTTTACAACCTCTCTCTCTCTCTTAGATTTTTAATTAATCTATAATCTATTATTATTAAAAACTATATATATATATATATATATATATATATATATATATATATATATATATATATATATATATATATATATATATATATATATATATATATATATATATATATATATATATATATATATACACTCTTAATCAAAAGCTTATTTATAAATGATTTTATTAATTGCATATGAATACAATTTTTTTATTTTTCAAATACAACATCCTCGAAGAAAATTATATTGTTGATTGCGTAAAAATTGAAACAATATCAGTAATTTTAGATTTATTTAATAAGTATTGATGAAATGTATAATGATTTTTCATTTCAGTGCGTAATTTGATATGGTTATATATTTATTGAAAAATATTATATTTTTAATTTCTATTCTAATTTTTTTTAATTTCTGTAGTAATCGTAGCCTTTCTGAGTTAGCTTTGGAATGTCGCCAACTTGGATCATTGGCGTTATTATTGGATGAACCTGTATAATAAATAAACACTCTTTATTATTTAACTCAGTAGAAGTAACTGAACTTAATTACATAAGCACGATTTTTAATTTTATGGTGCAATAATTTTGGTTTCGCAAAAATAACAAAATGACATTTGATAGAAGATATTTAAACCAAAATTATTGAGAGAAATGCTTACTGTATAAAACAGTATTGTTTGAAATCAATCGCGACTGAAATATTTTAATTAGTGTAGCTCCAACCGTTCAACCATCTGTGTAAAATATCCAATACTTCCTTTAGGCATAAATCTTGATTGCGATACAGCACTGTTTGTAATTCAAAACCTTGACTTGAGAATATCAGTGATTTCAATAAATTCTCCCATCAGTTAAACAACAATAGCTTTTGAATACTAGAAACGGTTTCGAATAAATCAAACGTTCTGAAATGGCAGTAAATTTATGTGAAAGCACTGAGAATCGAGTCTGTAGTTTCGAAATTCAAAAGAAAAGTCATACTGGCATTCTTGTTCGCATATGTATTTTCAAATCGTTGATTACGTTTTACTGAATTCATATGAAAACTCTGGATTGTGCTAAATGTCAGAATATTTGAAATTGGGTAAAATCTTAGGAAAGTCCACACCCTTAACGGCAAACTAAAAAAAGCGCTAAGATGGAACGAAATTGCAGAAATAGTTAGGTTTACCATATATAGTGTATTGAAGTAGGGTTACCAAATGTGGCGCAAGCCCCAATTATCGCCAACCAAAATCATTCGCGCCATGGATGTGGCCTCTGCTATGATCTGACCAAGATTTGTTTCTTATATTTGTTTTTATTCATTGTGTTTCTTAAATGTCTAAATATTTTGAATTATTTTAGATGTTATTTTTTACTGTGTTTTTCTAACTACCTTAATATAGTTTAGCTTTCTTTTTTGTTACTTTAAGACTTACCATTAATGAATAGTTCTCCGAAAAGACAAACCATTTTGGATTCCAGAAAAGAGTTTTAAGGCAGTGTTTTAATGTTGAGATTCATTATGCAATGGTAAAAAATGGTTTTATCGAAGTATGTGATAAGGTGTGGCAAATAATATGGGAAAATGCATCTAACTTTGACTTGTAAAATCTAGTAATGGATTTTAATAATTACAGCAGAGCTTTTGGTGAAGTTTATGACTAAAGTCTAATCTAGTATCACATTTATTATTCTTAAAATAAATAACAAAATAAAACGTTTATTCGTTAAAGAAATGTGTTCAAAACTTGCATCTCTGCCAACTTTGATTCTCATTCAGAAATAAATCAACTCACAAAATTCCGAGAAACAGTAGATACCCGCATTATAAAATATTAACCTTTCCTTCCATAAAATTCAAATTTTAATGAAAAGCTTCAAACTCGGCTCTCGTCCCTCATAATTCAGATTTACCATTACTCAATTTAGAGTAAATATTTTAAGTAAACTTACAAATAAAGTCTTAAAATTGCAAATGTAAATTGAAATTGTATCAATAAATTGACAAAGTGTAATATAGGTTAAATACCTTACACATACATAATCTGAGAATTTGTATTTTTCACAAGTTTTACCATAATTCATTTTTCAGGTAAAACAGTGAAAATTGTATTACTGTAATTAATCTCAAATTATTTCTGATTAAAACAGGAGTGTGTGTAGAAGGGAGCACTTTAAATTCTTGATGAAACTCTTTGTTAACGAGCAGAAATTAGGAGACTACTCTTGAGACCCGGAACACAAAAGGGTTTAGGTTGGAACAACTCTTCTAACATCGAAAGTCACTCCTCCAATTTCCTGCAGAAGAGACGTGCACCGCAGACACGAAGATACCTTATTTAAATGCAATTAACAAATGCTGTTTCCTTAGATACTGGGTAACTAATTAGGGTAAAGAGTTAAAATATTCACTTGGAGTTTGTTGGCTAGATTCTTACTTAAAAGGCTTTAAGGCTTTTCTCCTCCTAAATTGTAGTTAAAGAAATTTAGGGGGATTAAATTAAAATTTGATTTCATGTCTGTAACTGTAAGCTTTACGAGTTATATATATATATATATATATATATATATATATATATATATATATATATATATATATATATATATATATATATATATATATATATATATATATATATATATATATATATATATATAATAAGTTGGGAAGAAATCCATTCATTTTATTATTTTGCGTGAAATTTAAGACTTTGTTTACCATAATTCGGATGGTTCGATCTGGGTTTGCACTGTTTTGTGGTTGGTCATTGTGCAATTACCCTGGGTGTAATGGTTCGGAGAAACTTTCCTCCCCATTCAGATCAATATCAAAATTGAGAGAGTGGATACTCTGGTGGTGCCATCTATCTGAGGAGTTTAGAACAAACTCGTACTTTCACCTTTGTGGTGTACTGGTTGGATCAAAAGACTCACCCTACTGACTTAAACTCGCATAGCCAACGGTATAGTGAGCTTGGTTTGTTCAAGTGTCATACGGCACTTAAAATGTAGTAACAGCAACTGTCACTAACAAGACTACTTGGTGAGATCTCTTCTTGTGGTAATCAGATAGGAAATCTATCATGAAAACGACCGCCCCTCTCTCTTAAATAGGAAAATCGATTATCTATGCTTCTGTCACTTCTGTCCAAAAGTTCTTAGTTATAGTTAATCACCTCATGTTTTACACTATTAATATAATTTTTTTAGAAATATTTAACAATTTAAATCTAATCTACAAGCAAATTGAGAGAAAATAATTTTGTAAACTGGTTATAAAAAAAAAGTAAAAAGAAGTTACAAAATCTTTTAACTCTGTTTATTTTCAAAATATTTGACAATTGAGTTTTTATAAATATAATTCATGATATATACCAATTTCAATTACTAATATTAAACATAAAACTCTACACAAATGAGTTAAATATATTTGCCAATTTTATACTCAATCACAAATATGTATTAAATCCTTATATTTAATACTATTTCCGTAATCATTTAACTTTACTAGATAACCATTCTTTTATATTTGGAAAAAAACAAATATCTTGTAAAATTATGCATAATCGAAAAAAAAGTTAAAAATAACCAAAATTGATAAAAAAGTTTTATACTTTTTCATAAACAAAAGTTTTATACTTTTTGATAATTTATAGCAAACGTCATATCAAAATATTTATCTATTAATGAAAGCGCTTAATCCATTAATCTTATTTGAATTTTTAATTAATTATTATTTACATATTAATTAACAGTAATTAATATGTAAATAATAATTAATAAACTAAAGGTTCTATGAATAGATCTTATTCAAGAAACAGCTAAGCCCATAAATAACTCATGAATTAAAGTTCATAATTATTCTTTCGTTAAGTTGAATAATTTTATTAAATTTGGGACATTTAATTATGTATTTTTAAATGGAATCATCTTTAAAAAGATTTCACAAAATTCCATTTTTCATAACTCTTTTGACTTTTATCAAATATTATGAACAATTGATAATTAAATTACATTTCAATTACTGGAGAAACTGTCTTTTTTCAGTCATAGTAATAATTTTCTTTTTGTATTTTCATTTTGCTTCTTCAGGAGAAACACAAATATTTTTGAATTATATAGTTTTAGAATAATTCTTAAGTTTGATTTTTCTTTGATACATAATATATATGTAAAAAGTATGTTCCTTTTTTTATCTTATAAAAGCTTTCTAATCTTATTATTCCTTTTAATCTTATTATTCCCTTTTTTAATCTTCTTGTTCTTTATTAACCTTATTATTTTAATCTTATTAAATCTTCGTAGGAAAGAAAAACCTAAAGATTTTTGGTTCTGGAAAGACATTTGATGCAATGTTAACTTTAAAAAAACTTAAAAATCATTATGTCGTAAAGTGTTTTCTGAATAAAAATGTTTTGTTTTTATTACAACACAAAAGGGACTTTTATGCTTTTAATTTCACTATCAGATGCTGAGTTTTTTTTTTAAATAAGTAATGACCATTGTATCCTAGTGGTTAAGGCATTGGCTTTCCGTCCGGAAGGGCTGAGTTTGATTCCCAATGCCGCCAAAGATCTACCGAGTACATACGATATACGTATTCTTTAAAACTGTGGAATCGAAAGTATTGTGGTCGATCATTCGATGAGCATTTACCGTGAGTTTAATCGTCTGGAGAAAACTTCCTCCCCCTTCAGAGCAATGTCAAAATTTAGGAAATAAATCTGTTGGTGGTGCAATCTATCGGAGGAATTCAGAGCAAAGTCGTACTTTCATCTTCTTGGTGCTCTGGTTAAACGAAAGACGCATCCTTCTGATTTTATTTCGCAAAGTCACCAGCATAGCAAGCTTGACGTGCCCAAGTGTCATAGGTAACAACAAGGACAGCATTTTCTAAATAAGTAAGAGTTTGATCCTGAGTTAAACAGTTTGCAGGTTCACTTCATGCCTCATTATTTGACTTCGTAATGATGTGTATTTTTTCAAAAGTATGGTTGAATTGGCTCTTTCATGGAAAATTGCTTATAAACGGAAAAAAAAAGAAAATTAATTTTTTTAGAAAGAACTAATGTTTTTATATTTGATATGAAAATTTTTTAGTTCTGAATCTGTTCTGCTATATCTATATCTAATAAATTTTCGAAACTGTAAAAAGGGAAATATAAAATTTTATATCATCGATTTTTACTGCATGACGTTATCGAATTGGCAAACTTTTGTTTTACTATCTTCCAAGTTAACAGAGTTGAAAATCCACTTTAAACTGTAGTATCCAATTTAAATAGGCAGAAAATGGCCATTGAGATATAAGCAAATTACTCGAAATTATCAATCATATTTTTAACAATAGTATTCATACCGAGTTTGGTGATGATGAAACATAGAGTTGTGTAATCAATTATGTAAGAAAGTTAACTATAAATTAACAAACGCTAACTCACATTATTGAAATGTAAAATATAGTTAATTAAATTAATTTCTTCCGAATTAATTCCCCTAAAAATATCTTCTAAAACTTGGAAAAAGGACAATATTAAAATTATTCCTCTGGCATTTATAATGTGACGTATTATGGACTATACGTTATACATATTGCTATTGAAGGCGAGACTAGTGATACTACAATATAGCGACCGTGAAAGTGTTGCTGTTAAAAAAAATGGGTTGCTTTGTCATTTTATGGTTGTTTTTTTGCATTTGAAAACTACACTACTGGCCATTAAAATTGCTACACCAAGAAGGCGACATGCTACAGGCGTGAAATTTATACGAAAGGAAGAAGGTGCTGTGATATGCAAATGATTAGCTTTTCAGCGCATTCAGACAAAGCAGGCGCCAGTAGCAACACCTACATTGCGTTTAAATGAGGAAATTGTTCAGCCGGTTCCTCATACACAAATTGCATTTGAACGTTGATGCATGGTGAAAAGTTGTTGTGATGCTTCGTGTAAGAAGGAGAAATGCGTACCACCACGTTTCTGACTTTGATAGAGGTCGAATTGTAGCGTACCGGATTTCGGTTTATCTTATCGCAGTATTGCTGCTCGCGTCGGTCGAGATCCAATGACTGTTAGCAGAATATGGAATCGATGAGTTAAGGACGGTAATACGGAACGCCATGCGGGATCTCAACGGCCACCTATCGCTAGCAGCCGAGAAGACAGGCATATTAACCGCATGACCGTAATGGATCGTGCAACCACGTCACGAGCCGTGATTCAAGAAACGGGGTCGTTTGGAAGACAACAAGTGTCTGCAAGAAACAGTTCGACGACGTTTGCAGCTGCATGGACTCTCAGCTCGGAGACCATGGCTGCGGCTTCCCTTGACGCTGCGTCATAGACAAAAGTGCCTTCAATGGTGTGATCAACGACGAACCTGGGCTCACTAATGGCGAGACGACATCTTTTCAGATGAATCCAGGTTCTGTGTACAGCATCATGATGATCGCATCCATGTTTGGCGGCTTCGTAGTGAACGCACACTGGCATCGTGCATTCGTCATCGTCATACTGGCCCATCACCTGGTGTGATGGTATGGGATGCCACTGGATACACGTCTCGGTCACCTCTTGTTCGCATTGACGGTGCTTTGAACAGTTCACGTTACATTTCTGGTGTGTTACGGCCCGTGGCTCTACCCTTTATTCAAGCCCTGCGAAACCATAGGTTTCTGCTGGATAATGCCCGATCGCATCTTGCCGGTATTGTACGGACCTTCCTTGATACGGAACATGTTCGGCTGTTGCCCTGGCCAGCACGTTCTCCATATCTTTCACCCATAGAAAACATCTGTTCAATGGTTGCCGAGCTACTGGCTCGTCACCAAACACCAGTCACTAGGGTTGATGAACTGTGGCATCGTATTGAAGCTGCATGGGAATCTGTACCTGTACATGCAATCCAATTTCTGTGTGACTCAATGTCCAGGCGTATAACTGCTGTTGTTACTGCCAGAGGTGGTTGTTCTGGGTACTAATTTCTCAGGATCTATCCAGCCAGTTCTTTTGAAAATTTAATCACTTGTTATTTCTAGTATAATATATTTGTCCAATAAATATCATTTTGTTATCTGCATTTCTTCCTGGTGTAGCAATTTTAATAGCCATTAGTGTAATTACACATTGATCTACAGTTTAAAGTGGATTAAGAATGAACTGAAACATGTATGCCTGAAATGGTATTCGAACCCACAAATTATATGTTTATTCAAAACTGTACTTAAAGCGATAAATCAAATAAAAAAAATGCGTGGGTAAAAACAGTATGTTTTAACTTTTTTTTTAAAAAAAAAATTGTTTTACTTAAGAATTTATTCAAATAAAAGTATCTATGAATTCTTAAAACTGCAAAGCTATTAAAATGTATCCAATGAAAGCTTATACGTTCATGATTCATTCAGAATGATTATATTAAGTTATCAATTTTGCCATTTAAGGCACCATTGATGATGTTGCAATACAGAAGCTGTGAAAACCCTTTTGGCAAAATGTGAAAATGAAGCGACGTTTATAAAGCGACGCCTCATGAATTTATCCATAGTGCTATTTATGCTTCGAGACTGGTGATGATGCAATATGGACACGACCCCCGAATGCTCTCTGGTAAGTAACGTCAGAGAAACATACCGACAGACGCCAAGACACGCTCGTTCGCGTGTATGGTTGACTTCCCTTCATAGCAAATCGGCTTCTCTCTCCGACATGATCGTCAGCGGGGTTGGGGGAACGGAAGCAAATGTCCTTCTCCCTTTCCACACACACCCCATCAATTGCGTCTAGATTAATTGGAATTTTCGAAAGATAAAAGGTTTCCACCCCCGGAAATTTTCCTCGGGCGTTTAAAGGAGCGTTAGCGTCTAACAGGTGGTTTTGCTGCGGAATGTCAACATTTCTTACACTTCACTGACATTTGTATTAAGGTCTGTGACGACCTTCTATGGATACGGAGTTTGTCAACCGAAATGGCAGGATCAGTTTATTAGATGTGAGTTAACTCATTCCGATATTTCGGAGGGATTTTTATATGAGGGGCCTTTGAAAATTTTATCCGGATAACATCTGAACTGAAAATTAAATAGTTAATTATATTTGAAGACACTAAAAGCTTCTCGAGGAATTTTCATCTTAATCAGTAATAAATAATTAAAATGTGTGGAACTGTTTATATAGCAACAATATCTGCAAAAATTTAAATTTCAGTAAGTTGAATGAAATATCCAATAAGGATTTCATTATCAAATATTATTTCAAGTATGTAAAGGAATATAAAATCTTTATTTTATTTATCTACCGAAATTTCGACAGGGTTGAGCTGAAAACAGCTTCAGGGAATGGAATGAAATTTATATCAAAATTTTAGCCTCTCTCTTTCTTAAGTCAACATATATATATATAGGCTATATTTAACTTCGTAATTTGAATTACAGCATTCTTAATTAAAGGCACTGTGATCTGGTTGGTTAGAGCGTCGTTCTCATTATCGGAAGGTTGTGAGTTTGAACCCTGACTTAACTAGAGATCTGTTGTGTTCACTAATGGTGGTTGGGATGCGTTAGATACGTCATAATCGTAACGTCTTTCAAATTAAATGATACTGTTAAAAAAGGCAGACCAAATATTAGAGGTCCTTTGCTTGATCCATTCTTCAAAATCATGAACAATCCACCTGGATGCTTATATCTTCTTCTTTCTTAGTCAGAATCGTCTTCAAAGAACCGAAGACAGTTCCAGGGCTGTACAAAAGTTCACGCTTTGAAAAGCCAATGGAGTTCAGTAGGTGTTCGGGACTGGCTTCGTTAGTATTTTCATGAAGTGCAGATGGGAAAGACTTGTTTGCCCTGGGAGAACCGTAGAGTCCAAAGATTGCCGGATCTGAGTCTGGACAAGGCAGTCTGATCACGTCTTTCCCCGTCAAAACATATATCTAATGGGTAGAGATCATCTCAGGGAAACATGTTGGTACAACGACAACATTCATAATTAATTTTAACACAATGTAAAATTGCTTACACTATAATTTGGTTAATTAAAATTATTTAAAATTTTCTGAGACTCTATTCGCTTTAAAAATGTTTACACGTGTTTCTTCCTTTATTTAAAAGTATCACCTAAACTCATGATTGTGAAAATTGCAACAGCATGAACTACTTACGCTAGGAAGCTCAAATTTTTAGGAAATGCAAAGTAGGCAATGGTATGAAAATTATTTGAAGCTAGCGCATGCGTATGCTGAGCAGCGGCCTCTGAATGGCAGATGGATCCGAATAAATTGACAGCTACAGCGAGGCGTGTATTGTTATATTGTCAGGTGGCTATCTGCTAGAGGTAAACGTTAGCTCAGTCGTTACTTATTCTTCTTCAACGAAAGAGAGACAGATTTCAATAACTTACGGAGTTTGAACGGGAAAGAATCGTCAGCCTTCATGAAGCTGGATTGTTTTATCATCCAGTAGCAGTTCGTGTACAGCGTTAGAGCAGAAAAGTTATGTCTGTTTGTAAGCAGTGGACGGAAGAGTATCAGACAGCTCAGAAATCCGAGAGTAAACTCCGAAATACGACATGAGCGCGTGATGATTGACACTTGTGCTCATGGCACTAAGGGACAGTACAGTTTCCTCTTGACAATTGCCTAGAAGTTGGCAAATGCTACAGATGTTTCTTTGTGTACTTCATCAATTCGTAGACGTCTGCTGCAGCGTGGTCCGCGCGTAAGGTCTCTTATATAGGATCCACCTCACGCTAAACCATCACCCCCTGCCAGTCCAATGGGCCTATCAGCATAGGGACTGGTGTACTGATTGGCAACATGTCATGTTTTCTGATTAATTCCGTTTAAAATGTGTTACCACGATGTTGTCATTCATGTCAGACAATATGCCGATGAATGTTTTCTTCTGGAGTTCGTTATAGAACGCTACAGTAGCAAACTACTCAAAGTTATAGTCTGGAATACCATATCATATCATCGACGATCTCAGTTGCCACGAATTGTGGGTGTTCTCAACAGTAACTGATACAGCAGTGAAGTTCTACAGTCCTAAGCTGTTCTCTTCCTTCCTTCCAGGTGGTGTATTTGAACAGGACAATGACAACCCCCATATTGATAGGATTATTCAATCCTTTCTTGCTGCGCGGCAGGTACAGCTTCTTCTTTGGCTTAGGTATTCCCCGGATATGTCAACGATTGAACATGTGTGGAATTTCGTTGGTCGGGGTTTTGCTTATGATCCTTCTATTGCTTCTACAGACAAACTTTGGGTACCCATACAAACAATATAGAATGCTCTTCCTCTCTCAGGCAGACATTCAAAATTTGATTGACTCCATGCTTAGTCATGTAACAGCACTCATTGCAGTAGTGCGTAGTGGCTACACAAAATACTGATTTCGATGTCTTGTTATAGTTTGTTAACTATGAAAGTTAAATCATCTATTTGTACCACTACCATTAAACTGTGAAATAAATTTCAATCAATTATGACGATTCCTTCATGGTGTTTCAATTTTTACAAACATGAGTTTATATACGACCATTAGGAATATATATATATATATATATATATATATATATATATATATATATATATATATATATATATATATATATATATATATATATATATATATATATATTGTTAGCACATATAAAATTCAACCGTGCTTAGAACCTAGGTATTTATATCAATTCAAAATTTAATTTCTGAGTCATTGTATTTAGTGAAACAAATTGACCACAGAACAGTAAATAAACTAAAAACTAAAACTTAAATTGGTTTCATTCTTAACGAAATGAAAGCATTCTGAAGTTTTAGCAATATATCCATCCTTAATTTTTGCATCTGAATATCATCATGCGTATTATATATATATATATATATATATATATATATATATATATATATATATATATATATGTATATGTATATATATGTATATATAAGAGTCAATTAAATACTTTCACTTTGAGAAGAAAAAGACAAATGAGAAAGGAAAACGTGGCGGTTGTTTATATGTTTTTTCCATACGTTCCAGCAGATCTTTTGAGACCCACTAAAATTGAATTTTTAAATAGATATGTACTTTTACCATAAAGTTATACTCATGTGCAATTCTAATTTATTTCCCTCTTTATTTTAGTATGCAGCCAATTAATACTAATTTGCCAAAGATTACTATGCATATTTCACAAGAGGCATCATAACTCTTGTCTATTTTCCAATTCTGTGTAGAAAATAAGCAAACATTTTTTTTTTTGTCCGCAAGGATCCGGTGACAAAATTTAAGTATCTGATTACTGTGTTGAAAATAAAAACATGGTTTTAATGCACAGAATACAGTAAATTTGATGCCTGATATAACTTAAATACATTAAATAGTGTAGGCATACGCACATTCAATATTAATATATTCTGCCTACGAGATTAGACTAATTATGCACTTAATTAATCTAATCTTGTTCTCAGATTAGTAGGAAGAGAAAAGGAAATAAACTAAAAAATTGATTAAGGAATTTCTGTAAGCTATTCCTTATTCTAATGTCGATTCGCAAACATAGTTATTAACATTAGGACTCAAATCAATGATTTTGTTATAAATAAAACTGATTAATTAAGAATTCTGAAAAATGTAATATTCCTCTGTAAATCAATATATGACTTAAAATAAATGTAATTTAAGTTAGTCATTGATTCCAAAACCGTATTATGGAACCAACTGAAATTAATCAGTGCATGGATTCAACCCTGAGAACAAAATCGAATTTATATTTAAATCTTTTCAAATGTCCTTCATTGATGAACATTTAATCTAATGTTAACATGAGTACACAATAAAACAATCTCGTTGAAAAAGTTATGCGATCTTTATTTTAAAATTTGCTGGTTACTAATAGTTTATTTCCGTGAACAAATTACGCTGTAAAATTTCAGACTCATTTTAGAACCTATCTTTTACATTTTTTTTTTAAATTTGGAAAGTAAGTTGATTTATGCTTCGAAAATAAAAACCATAAACAGTTGAGTAACAAAAATCCCTTTTTTAAGTTATCGTTGGGGAAATCTCAGCTGGCGATAAACCAGTGGAGACCCCCATCTTTAATTGATGTAGAGACTATAGCCAGATAGTAATTAACTTCTTCTTATCATTCCCATGGTAACGGCATAGGGAGGAAATTGGGTGGCATTCTTTTTTCCCTTCTCCTCCCCGGACGCCCCATTACAGCCGTATCTTCGGGATCCGCAATTACGTCAACATAAGGGAAGGATAGTAATTAAAACAAATAACCTACGCAGCTTTTTCTGTGCCCACTGTTTTTCATCTAGTTATGGTGCCCCCTTCGTCGTGTTTGCGCAAGTGCTCACAGCTCTCGGAAAGAAGAATGTGTTCTTTTTTTCCTCTCTTCCTCTTCTTCTCGCATCGCTTTCTCACTTGAAAACAAAGATAAATGAATAAGAGATTATTTCTCGTTTGCAGATTAGGCTTAGAGAGGCAAGGAAGGTCCATAAACGCTCTCAGATTTCTGCCTGCCATTTATTTCCGTTGAGAAATAAAATCAGCCATCACTTTTTATCTAATATCGGGGAAAAGAGATTAGCTGATTTTCTTTCTTTAAAATCTAAAATGTCATTCAAAAGGATCAATTAAAGATTGAGAGGAGAGATACGAGGGTCACTCTGAAATTTTTTAGATGCAACTAGGTTTTTAAAGTTATACTTACAAAGTTTTTGGTGTGTTCAAAGTAGTCTTCTCCAGCATCAATGCACTTTTGTAGACGATTTTTCCACAGATTAAATGCCTCAAGCCATTCATTTCTTGGGATTGATGAAAAAAATGCATTTATAGCCACATCAATCATTTCTTCTGAATGAAAACGACGTCCGCGTAAGTTCTTTTTTAGATTAAAGAATAACCAAAAGTCGCACATAGCTAGATCAGGTGAATACGATGGATGTTCGATCACTTTAATTTGATTTAGTTTAAGAAACTCAACTGTTAATCCGGCTGTATGTGAAGATGCATTGTCATTGTGAAGCATTAGTCCACCAACATTCAGTTTTTATATAATTTCTGGAAGACATTTAGTGGTACATCAGTTTGCTGTTACTGTCTTCTGTCCTTCCAACTTGATGGCTTTGACCAACCCCGTACATCTGAAGAAAACGGCATACATCACTTTTTTCAGTGCGCGTTGTTTTTTCACTATTGTTGGCGTGGGATCATCTTCAAAGACCCATACTTTGCTTTCTTGACGTGTTGGAACGTCAAAAAACGGTATGTACGTTTCTTCACCTGTTACAATTTTAGAAATGATGCGGTGGCCACCATCAATTAGAAATTTAAGAGTTTTTTTATTGATTCTGGCACGCTCCTCTTTTTGGTGCTCAATTAGATTATAGGGAACCCAACGACAAACTTCTTTTTTCATATATAATTCTTCATGAATGATTTTGTGTATGGCTGTGGATCCACTGTTAAGTTCCTTCTGTATCAATGATAGGTACGGCGATTATCATCCATTAACATTTTTCGTATGGCAGATACATTATCGGGGATTACTGCCGATGGCGGTCTTCCAGCGTGTTCTTTATCCTGAAGAAAATTGCGACCTCTTCTCAATTCTCTACACATTCTGAATACAGTAGCACGAGCTGGAGATTCATCACCAAATGCTAATTGCTACCGTTGAACGCATTCTTCTTGATTTAATCCTGCTTTAAAATCGTAGAAAATCATAGCGCGAAAATGTTTTAGCGTCAACTCCATTTTCTCTTCTGTTTAATATTTATTCTACGCTAAGCAAGTTGAAGTAAATCAGCAAAAACACGTCTCCTCTGTTAAAATACTTTGTATTTTAAAATTATATCGTTATTTTTATTTTGTAAATTCTCCTCTGCGCGTATCTCAAAAATTATTGAGTAACCTACGTATTAGTCCTTTTTAAGTAAATTTAGTTCAATAAAACAATTATTCAATAACTATGAAATTATATGGTAAGCGAAATCTGTATGATTTTTTTAAATAAGAATTATTTTAAAACGGGAAAATTTTTCATGTACCCTTCTTTCCACAGTTTAGGAAAATTTGTTAATATCTTGACAATATCTCTCGATACATATTTTTCTTTCCAAGCAAATAAAAAATTTTGTTGTCTTACTTTTAATTTATTCTAAATTTTATTTTAAATGAGCAAAAAAATTTTCAAATCTTTAAAAACATGGAATGCTTTGAGGGCTTACATTAAAGAATCTATTGCAAGAAAACTTCTGCAAGAAATATTCTTGTCCAATATGTATTGCTTTTTGGCCCATATTTTCCAAGTATCATATCACAATCCCTATATCATATTAATATATAAAAAAGATTATAAACTACAAATAATTTTCTTCAAAATTTTATGCGAGACGCTTAATTTTATTATATATAATAAATATTGAGAGAGAGAGAGAGAGCAAAGAAAAATATTCTTCTTTAAATTCCTGAGATATAAAGTCTGAAAAAAATGTTTTTTTCTGTACTATAGCTTCGAAAGTTTTCTTCAATAAAGTTATTCTGAATATATATTTAAAGAAAATTTTTCTGTCTCGTTTATTGTTACAAAATGTATCTGTAAGAATCTTTATAAAAAGTACCAATATTTTAGAATGTATATAACTGTGAAAAAAATAAGAATTTGCTGTAAATTCTGTATACCATGTTTTGAAGAATAAACTTCATTTTTTTCAGTCTATTTCTTTGTTTTACCGTGTATTTTTCTTACAAAACATATACGTAAAACCATAAGAAAGATTTTGCGTAAAATATATAAAAGTGACTTTAAACTTTTAAAGTGATAATTCAGTATTTTTCTCATAATGAAATTTTTTTATTTTTCTTTATTTCAATTCTCCGTAATAAAATTTTCTAATTCAGCCTTGTAGAGCTGCCTTGCAAAAATATAGTCCCAAGTACAATACGCAATATATTTTATGATATCATTTTAATGGTCTATACACGTTAAATATTCGATACATATCATATACCTTCTCTTTAATGACACAAAAGTTTGTAAAAGAGGTACAAAAATGTATTGATTGCGCCATTGGTTATTGCTCAAAATTACTATGCAATATAAAATTTATGAGACTTGACATCTTTAAGTCGACAGAAAAAAGCATCTGGGAATATAATACAATAAAGCAATTCCATGTTGAAAAAGTATTTTATTTTTATGTATATGTATATATTTTTGTTTAATAAAATTTTTTATTTTCTTCTGGTAAATTAACAAATACTGCTGTCAGGCATACAATTGTAAACATAAATAACTAAGACTACTGCAAATTTTTATTACTTTACATTAAAATTTTCTTATTTATTGCATAAAAAAGGTAGTCTTTGAAAACTATTGATTTGTTCCATACAGAAATTTCTCTCTCTTTCTGTATATATATATATATATATATATATATATATATATATATATATATATATATATATATATATATATATATATATATATATATATATATATATATATAATGTATGTATTGCTGAAATTTGTTACCGGACATGACTGCTTTAAAATCGCCATCATATATGAAAATTGTTTCTTCTTCTATATGCACTCTGTGCTGCTCTGGAGGAGAGGTGATGGTCTCATTGAATATTCTCCACTGTCTTGCTCTGCGCACGAATTTTAACACCGAGCGTTACTTGGGAAAAAGAAACATGTTAGATGAATGGACCTTGTTACAGCAGTTGTTTTTGTTATATTCTGTGTTCTTTGATTTTCACTGTAACCGGTTACAATGCAATAGAGCAAATGGTATAAATATGACATAACCCCCCCCCCCGCAAGAGATTTCTCTCAAAATCTGGCGTTCTTTGTTTTGATAATAGTGTTTCTGGTGTTGTCAACTTGAATTTTTGTTGCTTTTTGGGGTTTTTTTGGTGTCGGGATTAAATTTTTTTCATGTTTTACGTCATCTATACGATTAATGGTATATTATTATAGTGGCAACAGCGTTAGAAATACTTGACAACAAAAAAAAATTTGAAAAGATCGCCAATGGGGTGATATATTCTACAAGTTCAGAGAAATTTTGTCATTAATGAGATAAATGCAATTACTTAATGAATTAGGAAGTTTTAAGTTTGAAAGATTATTAAACCTTCTCATTTGTTTCAACAGGTGTTGCGGCAAGGGGAACGGCATGCAGTTGCAGCGTGAACCACTTTGCCTGCACTACCCCCCAGTATGGCAATTGCACGTGCATTCCCGTGAGGTGGAGATGTGACTCAGACGACGACTGCGGCGACGGAAGTGACGAAATAGACTGCGGTAAGAATATCGTTGAATAATAACTTCTAATACTATTGATTTATTATTTCAATGTGATTATTTAATGTTTATAGACTGGCAATTGTGTTATTATTATTTACTTGCATGTGTGATAAATTCCAGGTGGAAAACATGTACATAGATAAAGGGAAAAGCTATGAGATGCAAAAATATAACGATATTAAATATTTACTTAGCTTGTGTGTTTCAAAACCCAGTTTTGAACCAAGATAGGGCCTTCTTGTCAGTTAAATTAAAGCAATTTTTATGAAGAGTAAAAATCTTAAAAATTCTCTTTAAACCTCTCCTTCTCATTATAGTCAAAACTAACGGGGATCTTTCGCTAAATATTTCTCGCACCCGAGATACTTCAGGGCTAGATGTTCGAAAGTAAAGCACACAAAATTTTAGAGCAATCTGTTTCGGATAAAATATTTTTCTCCTTTTACATACCAGGTGGTGGAACATAACTATTTTTACTGTAATTGGACATAGTTTATTTTCTATAAGAAATCACAGCACTGTTAAATTTTTTTCTTTAAAAAATAGCCACTATTATGGCCATTATCTTTAAAATTATACGACAGTTAAGATGATAATTATGAAGTTATTAGACTCAAGGCACAGAACTCAGTATTCGTTTTGCCTGTATTACAATGCATTACCGGTCGGCAGAGTATTTTGCAAAGCGTAAGCATCAACGCTGCAGTGAGTAAAAAACATTCTTTTTCAAATTTTAAACAAAAATTGATATCTCCGCCTTTTAAACAAAATTACGTGCGTCCATTGCCAAAAAGGGGGAATCTGAGGCCGAAATATTTTTCCTCTACAGCTACTACACTCGTGTCCATAAATTAAAGATAAGGCAAGTTCAGTCAAAGAAAGAAGAAAAACGAATGTGACCTATTTGTAAAGTCTATTTATTAAACTAAAGGTAAAGAGCCAAAAAGATGTTACATGTTTGCATCATGAATAAAAATTGTGATTTTTACTCCCTGGAGCAAATTTCAAAAAAGAAACTGTTTACAAAAACCAATATAACATGGTTGTTATGGTGGTTAATACATAGTATGCCCCCAAACGATGCAATACAAGTCATACAATGTCTAGGCATGCTGAGTATGAAATTATTGATCTGATCTTGGGGAATATTACACCACTGATCAAGCAATGCTATCCAAAGCTCACATCCAGGTAGACATGTGGGAGGAGGGGGTTGACAGCTTGCAATTTGTAAACCAAGAATGTCTCTGGTAGCCAAGTGGTTAGCATCGGGTTTCAATCCGAAAGGACTGGTTTGATTCCCAGTGCGGATAAAGACTCACCGAGTGCATGCGATTAAATCTGTGGAATCAAATATCCTCGTTGAAAAATTATAGTGGGTATAATGGTCTGGAGAAAATTTCATCTCCTTCCAGATCAAAGTTAAAATTGATTGCGTGGATCCTCTGGTGGTGCCATCTATCGGAAGTCTTAAAGCAAAAACGTACTTTCACCTTCGTGGTGTTCTGATTAAAACAAATTAAGCATTTTTCGGATTTGATTTCTCTCAGCCATCGGTCATCAAGCTTGGCTGGCTTAAGTATCATATGTTATTATCTAATAACAACGTATGTATTCCATTGACATAATTAGCTAAAGCAAATGCAACATTTTTCTACGGTACTTTTCTCTCTTCAAGAAGTCTCGTTATTCTCTCTCTCCTTTTTAAAGCGCCATCTTTACGTAATGGTGGGAAATGAAGAAAAAATTATGACATTTGATCCTCACTATTTACTAAATTCTCACAGTATAAATGTATAACAAAATAAAAAAAAAGAATTTTTTCGATTTTTGAAATTAATTATTTTTACTATTCAACACGTGTGTTAACACTTTTCCTAATATCCCAAGACCAGTAAAAATGTATGTAAACTCAGTTGAAAGGATAACTGATTTCCATTATTAATAAATTTGTTGCTATTAAGGATTTTTAAGCATTGCACACTTCATTCGATTTGTTTCGTTATATGATTAATATGTGATCTTATTTCGTGATGTGAAACAATATTGCAGACAAAACTAAATAAAAAAATAACATTTTTATTTTTTCACTGGAAACTGTCACGCCGTAGTATGTACATTTAAAATTTTGTGACGTAGAAACAATATGTACACAACTAATATAATAAAACACGATAAAATTTGTGGTTACACATTTAATATCATAAAACAGGATTAAAGTTTTTGGGTCACAATTTTAGTCATAAAAAATGATTTTAGTAATGGCTACAGAATTAATGTCACAAAGTACGATTGAAGAAATGAGTAGACAACTAATATCGTAAAGCATGATTGAAGTAAGGGGCACACAACTAATTTCATATTTCATGATTAAAGTAATGAGTACAGAATTACTGTCATAAAATACGATTGAAGCAATGGGTACACAAGTAATATAATATACACAAGCAATGGGTACACAAGTAATAATAAAACTGAGTTAAAACAATGTATATATAAATAACATCATAAGACACAGTTGATGCAATCGCTACAAAACAGATTTCAAAATGCACGATTAAAGTAATGAGTACACAACTAATGTCATAAAGCACGATTGATGTAATGGGTAGTCAACTAATATCACAAAGCACGATTGAGCAAGGGGTACAAAATTAAAACCATACGACTCAGTTGAAGCTATGGGTATAGAACTATTATCATAAATCACAACTGAAGAATGATGCATTCAATTAATGTGATAAAACACAGCTAAAACTGTGGGTACACGACTGATAACTTCAGACACAGTTGAAGCGGTGGTTTGTTTGTCGCGCAATGGTCATTTTTTGCACACGAGGGCTAATTAGACTGGGACCTACGATTTAAAGTGGATTCCAAAGCATTACAAACATCCACGCCCTAGGTGAGATTCGAACCCACGAACTGTTGAAGCGAAGGCAGGAGCACTAACTATACGGCTACCAGCTCGGCGTTGGAGCGGTGGATACAAAACAACTGTCACAAAACACGAAAACAAAGTCTTTATCTTTACAAAAATATAAGATTACGTCATACCCCATATCCAAATAATTCTAAGATGGCGAATAACTTTTACTATTTCAAATCGAAACAGAAATTTTTTTAATTCCAAAAAATTCAAATGTTTATATTGCTCTTGTCATCTTAAAGAAACATTTGTTTTGATTTGAAAGCTTACTTTCATTTTGTGTATCTGTCAAGAAAAATATCTGCATTGTCAAACTTGTGCTTCATGGAAACTGTTTTTTTCTTATGTATTGCAACAAAGTGAGAATTTTTCTGTTTTTCTCTCCTATTCTTTTTTTTCCCAATTCGAAACTTAAGAGGATTTAGAAAATCCCATAAAATGCTGCAGAGACAAAATACGTGCTTTTTGCGACAGCAAAAAGTGAAGTTTGTCATAAAGAAGTGAAAGTAAAAAATGACTTTTTGCCATTTTTGAACTTGTACTTTTCTCTCTAAATTCGTATTCACTTAACTGAAGTATTTTTCCCAGTTCTCTTGATTTTTTTTTATTTTCATAAATCTCTGTTGTATCAACGAGAAATATACATTCTTTAAATAATTTCTTAGACAAATTTATGAACGTTTCTTTATTTAATAAAAATTTCGACTTGGAATATTTATGGTTTTCTATGACACTTCTGTTTATTTTCATAATAAAATTAAGAATTATTTTTTTGCAAATTACGCCAAAATTTTATGAATGTTTTTTAATAAGTGCTATATAAGTGTGATTGAAAAATTGCGTAAAAACCTTTAATAAATTACTTAAACACTTTTGTAAAACTACTTCATTCAACAAATTATTTTTAATAATCATTATAAAATATAAAATAAGTTGTAAAATTTCAGTATTGCGCTAATAATTTATTATTACAGTAAAATAATTAAACAATTTTAAAATGAAAGAATTACATAAAAGTCTGAAAGCAGTGACATTCATAACGTTGAATTACACAATGCAAATACAATAATAATAATACAGAAAATAATTTGTAGATATTTATTGCATAATATATTTTGCAATTAGAAGCGGTAAAGTTTGGGTAATAAAGTTATTATACATATATAAATTTTTAAGAGTAACTAATGCAAAATACAGAATAACAATTTATTCCAAACTAAATAACAAAGCTTTATTATATATATATATATATATACATATATATATATATCACAAAATAATAAAGATAATTATACATTCTGAAATTATTCTATTTAACAGATTGCTTTAAGTGAATAAACAGAGGATTTAATAAATAGCATTTACATAAAATTTAACTAATTTAGCAAATAGTATACAGAAAATTCATTTCAATATGGAAACATATTCTAATTCAATAAAAAGAGGAATTTAGTTAATTATGTATGCTTAATTATAGCAATATAAGTGAAATTGTTTCAGGAAGAACTCTGTACGTAATTTTGTTGTTATTTCATTAAAGAAGCCCTTCAAAATTATAAGATTTATAATGATTATATACATACATATACACACACACACATACATTTATATATATTTCAAGGAATTTCAATTAGAATTTGTAATGTTTCCTAGTTTCCTAAATTTATGTTTAGATTATAAAACTTTTGGAAAGTAGAATTTTGAATGCTTGATGAATGTAAGTACAGAATGAAATAATATTTTTGATTTAAAGTAGAGCTCAAGATATTTTGACATAAAACTTGAAAAATATTTAATAATAATAAACTTATTTAATTAACTACAATTAACTAAGAATTTCTTAGACAAGACTTAAGCAAAATGTACACTACTATTAATATTTTGTTTTACATCATGACTTTAATATGGATAACAGCAATTTAATTAATGTGATTTACGACCCCCAAAAATATCTTTTCAGGAAAATGTTGAAATGGCACTTATAATGAAAAAAAGGAAATAATCATGGAACAAAATATTCAAAGTTAGTTTGAAAACACCAGCTAAAATATATTATATTTTAGCCATAGTTATCTGTTATTGTTTACAATGCTATACACCAAGTCTCTTTAGTATCCGCGATGAATGCTGAAGCATAGTTTATGTGGAACATAATAGAAATTTTATATCAATTTACGTTATATGGTGCCTTCGCTTAAGTTATCATTTTGTATGATTTGTTGGATAGCGTTCTTCAAAATTTAGGATCCCTAGTTGGATCCCAGCTGATGTTAAATAACAAAATATTGGTGTTGTTCTTCTTGAGATTTACCCGCAGAAAGCTTCTGGAAATAAGTCAGTCGGGGTTAGTACTTGACAATTTTCTGGATTTCCTCCCCTTTAATATGTTAATACGTATTAACAAAATATTCTCTCCGTCCAGCTCAAAGTTAAAATTGAGGCAATAAATCTTCTGGTACTGCCATCTATCGGAGGAGTTTTAAACCAAAAACGTATTTTCACCTTCGTGGTGCTCTGGTGAAACCAAAGATTCACACTTCTGAGTAAATTGCGCATAGCCGTTAGAAAGGGAACATGACTAGTCCAAGAGTCATAAGTAACAAAAACAACATAATTTATGGAAAACTTTCCTGGAAGGCAATTACGTTGAGAATTTTAAAAACGGCCTACATCAGCCCTAGGACATTAGGAATACACAACGCAGTGTTAAAATATGTCCAGCATGCATTATCGAAGATAGGATTTAGTACCATCGCTTTTGTTTTCCATTAGGCATTCAGCTTTCTTGTTATCATCGTTAACTGCCGAATTTTAACATTTTATATTAACTGCTGAACTCCAACAAGTTGTCTTGTGGAGATCAGTTTTATTTTATTTCTAGAGCTGTTTCGAAACTTTTTATGAAAATAACTGCTGATTTTCCAAATTTATTAAAATGGTATGGATCTGTATTATAACAATTCATTATCATTATTTCTATGATTCCGATGATCCATAAAATATTATTTACCCCCAAATTTTAAATATGGCATAGTTACATTATTGAGTCAAGGATAGAGCAATACATATGTATGTATATATAAACAGTTATGCTCTATAAACTGAATAAAAAGCTATCGTCCAATTATGTGATACTCAAGATACTGGTAGTAATATGTGAGGCCCAAAACAAGTACAAGATTTACTGCGTAAAGTAACATGAAGAAGCATTTATATGATAAAGTGAATAAAATGATTTATTCCTCATCCCAAATACTGTTATTTAAATGAAGTCTTCATGTTCTTTCATAATGGCTTTTCGTGTTCAGAAAATGACATATGTTGCCAAATTTCAAAGCTAAATCGATGTAAAAGTTCTTTCTTGCTTCGTATTTGGCAACGATCCAGGTACGAATTTGATAGAAATATTTATGAGTCTTTGTGGTCAAAATTTCAAAGGAATTTAACATTGCAAAAAACTCATTAAAATTACTCTTATTGCTTTAATCGAAACAAATAAATTTTAAAGTTCTTTTAAAATATATATGAAAAAAGTGTGTTTAATACTCAACTATTAACTTGTTTGAGAAACATATATGTTTATTATATACGCGATGAGGTAGCCAGTGACGCGTTGGCGTGTGATGAAAAGCAGATTTTCATTTATCCTCTACCTTTGGTGTTATGTATTTTGTTTATCTGCTGGCATTGGTATTGGTCAGTGATTGGAAAAACTTCTAATTTGCATACATTTTGTTATAAAATTTTTACCATATTTACTATGAAAAATAAATCAATTTCAGGAAAACGACATGAAACGAGATCTCAAACATGTACTTATCGTCTTATGATCAGGAACGAATGTGCTGAAAGTTTTCCATATTTGCGGACAGGCATAGCGGTGTAGGCGGATACGGACTGTATCTTAAGGTTAATGTGTTTCGGAAGACTCGCCCATCACCAAGGGCCACGTCATTTTTTACCACTGTCAACTGATGAGAGCTCCAGTAGCATCAAGCCGCTTCCTTTATAAGACCAGCAAAGTGTTGCATTATTTGCCACGGGCGGTTATAGGAAGGGTTACCACGTACCCTCTCTCACTGGGTTGCTGGAGCTGTATGGGTTGGGGACTTGTCCACGTTAATAGGTGACGTTTAAAAGTCCTTCGACTGGTGTGGCGTGGATTTGGAAAGGAGGGTGCCAGCTCTGGTGTGACCTCGTCATTTGACGGTGGTTTAAAAAATATGACGCATTTGATGATGGACGAATATTTCAAACTCGTTAACCTAAAGGTATAATCCGAGCCTCGCATACACTACTATATATGTTTGTATGTCAAAGAAGACGCTACACCTGAGCTGGCACCCTTTTCCCATATCCACGTGACACCAGTTTTATATCTCCATAAAGAGATCATTTGTTTTTTTACATGGAAAAATATAATTTTCAATAAAAATTGATAAATATTAAAGAAAATGCATTTAGCCTTAAATTTCTAAAGATAACATCAAAAAATTGTTTTTAATCAAATAAAATTTTAACTATTTCAATTTTTTAATTATACTGATTTCAAAGTACTTGGAAAGCATTTGAATAAATGTAAGCTTATATGTAGTTTTATCACATTTTAAAGGCTGTACTGACACTACGTAGTCTTAACGACTTAAGACTATGAGGCAGTTAAGCGTTTATAGCGTAAACTGTCTTCTAGGAGAACATCTTCATGGGTTTCCACGTAAGAAACTCAGAAATTTCTCAAGAACGCACCCTACCGATGTGCATGCAGAAGGTAGGAACACAATATCTATTCCAAGTTGTTCAATAGCAGTTCTCATGACATCGTGTTTTTAAATATTATTGATTTATCTGAGTCTCTACTTTAAATATAGCAAATTACAAATAGTAGTGAAAATCGTCAAAATTGTGAATGACAATCCAGGGACTAAGTCAACATCTGAGCGTGAAGTATTTCTCCAGGCTTCTATATTTTTTAATAGTTATTACAAAAGGATAATTGCGTTATCAAAAATAATAGATGCATAGGCCTTCAATGGACAACAGTATTAAGCTAGGTATGTTATCGCGCTCTTTTACATCATAACTGGAGAATTTTGAAGTCTTTCATCATGATAATGCCACCTTTATAATTTAAACTTTTGTATATAATTTACAGATATAGTTTAACTCAACTAATGCAATTAATTTTTGCTCAAATGAAAGCCGCAGTAACCAGGTTTGTTTGAGAGTTCATTTTCGTTATCGGAAGGCAGAGAGTTCGAATCCGGACCTAATCAAATATCCAACGTTTTCACTAATGGTGACTGGGGTACATTAAATAAGTTATGGTCGCAATGTTCTCTACGCGAAATGATACCTTTAGTGGTTGCAAGCCAAGTCTTGTGCTTCGTCCCTGTTTCTAAATCACCAAAAACCACTTTCAAGGTTACGATGGCGCACTCAATGGGCCCCTCAGTATAAAAGGGTGCCATCATTTCTGCAACTTGCAATGCTGAAATTTGAAGATCTTATTAGAGTCAGGCATTGTACAATATTTTTATTTAAATCCTTTAGACACATTTATCTCGATAGTAGTCTCAAAACTTGAGAAATTTATACGGAATCCGGTATCAAACTCCCGCTTTCTTCCAAACATAGGAATAATATTAATTCAAATATGCCTTGGGTTTTTTCTGTGTGATATTTAGTATAAAATATTGCTTCTAAAAATAGGTCCAGAAAAAGATTCAGCCTTTCATTCTCTCAGTGTGTGGATAAAATGGTACCAAACATGATTGGGAACTGAAAACCTATTCACAACATATGCTTGATACTCCAGGGCCCTGGGCCACTGTAAGCCTTGGCAACAAGGTCGTGCAACCAAGTAGGTTAAAATTAAAAAAAAAATGCATCCATTAATTGAACTGACATACATTGAAATTCTTGATTTTTTTTTTTCTTTATCAAAAATTTCCAATGATAGATTTTTTTCCTTCTTCTGTTTTGATTTAGAAAAAGTATTCATTTGTACATACTGCTTAAGATGACATTTTCTTATAAAAGAGAGGCTAAAATATATTAATGTGTATGTGTGTTTCCGCTATCTACTTTAAGCGTTCAGTTTCTGCTCCTACTATTCAATAAAAATGAGACAAACTAATCTTCTTCAACAATCCAATAAAAAATTAATTTTAACAAGGCATAACAAAACTATAAATAATGAGAGAGCAAGAGTCTCTCTTTTTCAGAGCTCTTCTCCACACAGCAGTTGCTTTTCATCCATATCCCTTTTTTACATTTTCTTTCGTTTGAGACCCAAAATTCTGGCAACTCTAAGGTGCCATACCTCTCTCTCTCTCTCTCTGCCTCCCCATAAACACACTATGTGAGTAACAAATCAAAACTAAAAACGGCGTAAAGATACCGTCCCGTTGAAATATCAATTTCAATTAAGAGAGTCAGAGAGCATGAAAAGCAAAAAACACAATATGTAAGCACTACTATTATTTAACATTTAAAAAGAAGTTAATGCTATAATTTTTCTAATTCTATAATGGTAATTAATTATTTATGTTAGCAAAACAAGCATGTATACAAAATATAAATACCAATGCAAATATACAAAATGTAAAAAAAATTGTATGTATGATAACAATAAATAATAAAGTAACACATAATAAATTCACTCTTCAATAGGTAAAATTGCAATTTTAGATATTGGTCGTTTAAATACACCATTATTAGTTTTTAATTTTACCACTTTTACTAAATTACCTTTACTTTAATAAACTTTAATGATTCTGCCTATTTTCCATGAACAGATAGGTAATTCACCAACTTTAATGTTGTCTTTAAGCCGGCTTACTTGTCTAGTGGTCAGCGTGCCTGACTATGGATAGGGAGGTCCTGGGTTCAAATCCCAGTTGAGGCATGGATGTACTTTCTTTCTCTGTCTATCATTCCTGTATCCTTTGTATGAATGAGGTGTGAATGGTTGCCTACCCTATATACGGGTCTCTATGACATGTGTGAGGGTGTGATGGTGGCCCAACCCCTTTGGTGCACCCGAGGCAACGCCTCGGCGGCTAAGAGATCACAGTGTCTGGCCTGTTCCTTGGTATCAGGAATAATAGATTAAGACTCTGTTGCAGTTGTAACTGTCTACAACCTTCCATTGGAAAAAAATGTTGTCTTTAACAATCATCCAGCTGTTACGCTGCTGCAGATTATTTAAATAAGTAGTTTGCCATCGCTTCCACAATACTTAAGCCATTTTAATGCATTTTTTAAGCAAATTTAATCTATTACTTTCGATCTCTGAAATATCTGATTCAATAACGCTATTAATAGGGCGACTAATTAAAAAATACCCAGGAGTTAAGACTTCCAAGTCTTCAATATCATTGGTTAAAGGTGTTAATGGACGGGAATTTAAAATCCCTTCTATTTGTGTAACAATTGTAAGAAATTCATCATAAGTTAATTTTGTATCTCCAACAACACGTTTTAAATGATACTTAAAAGACGACTCCAGCTTCCCAGAGACCTCCAAAATTTGGAGCTCTTGGAGGCAAAAATTTCCATTCTATAACTTTAGTAAATAAAAAGATATTTAAACTACTATCATGAATTACTATCATTCTAGACAAATTTTTAAATTCTTTTCAAGCACCCTTGAAATTTGTAGCATTATCACCCTTTACTGTTTGTGGTTTATCTCGCCTAGAAATAAATCTTTTTAAAGTAGCAATAAATACTTCAGTAGAAAATTCCGTAACTACATCTAAATGTATAGCCTTTGTAACCACATACAAATAAAAATACAAACATATATCTTTTGAAATATACTTTTACGTTGGGCTCTATATTTAATGAAGAAAGGTCCACAAAAGTCAACACCAGTACAATTAAATACAAAGTTTACATTTACGCGTTCTTAGGAAATTCACCCAAAATTTTCTATTCTAAAACTGGTTTTATCTTAAAACAGGTGATACATTTGTGGAAAATTTTTCTACAAATTGATCTACCATTAATTGGCTAAAATGTTTTGCGCACAAGATATAACAATTCTTGAAGACCAACATGTAAATAATTCTTATGAATATTTTTTAAAATCATGCTTGTCAACTTATGACCTTTTGGTAAAATGAGTGGGTGCTTTTGAGCGTCAGCAATATCACAATTTTGGAGCCGACCACTCACTCTAAGTAACAATTTTCTATCTAGGAAAGGATTCAAATTACTTACCTTACTGGTTACAGCCTTATTCTTACTTACATTTTTAATGTTCTCTTTAAAGAAAGTGGTTTGAGCTTGCCTTACAAGGCGTTTTCCAATTCAGGTAATTGCAGTGGTCCTTTCCTTCTCTTGGTAGAATCCCTGCAGTGTGATCAATGAACCTGAAAATAAAACTCACAATACGAAGTAGTTTCTTATAATCATTAGTGATTTTATAGAGTTCAGAGAAGAAGCTTCCATTACACCCATATGCAAGTTCATATTTGTAATTTTCTTGAACTCATCCAAGTATTGACTGTCTGAAGATGAAAAATGTTCACTGTTGATCACAAATGACTCTTCATGTAGGAATTCTAGTCCATGCCACCAAAAAGTCTCGAATTTGATCTGATATGGTCTCACATACTGGAATAGGAGATCGGCAAAATTGTTCTCTGTCTTCACATGTTGCCACAAGTAGTCTTTAGTCAAGTTTTGAATTCTTTCAACTCTATTTGCAACAAATAACTTCAGTAAATTTGATGATGTTTTCAGCCATGCCAATACAATTGTTGAATCTGTGTATAAGAACACATCTGAAAAATGAATGTTCAAAGAATTTATCGTTTCCTCGACGAGTCTGGAGAGCAACTCCGTCCCGCATAACTCCAAACAAGGAATTGTCATGGTTTTCATTGGATCAACCTTGGATTTACTGCACAATAGCGTGACAAAGTTTTTGTTAGAATCACTTACACAACGAAGATAGATGACAGCTCCATAGGCATCCTTTGACGCATCAGAGAATCCATGCAGTTCTATTCTTGAAGATGAAGTTGTTTGTAGATATCGATCTATTTTAAGGTTTCTTAATTCAGGTAAAACATTTAGAAATTTCCTCCAAGTTTTTTCTTTATTTGAAGGTAATTTTGTATCCCAGTCTAATTTCAAATTACATAATTCTGAAAAATTTTGCTTGCACAATAACTGGTCCCACAATTTCTAATGTATCAAATAATTTTGCTATAATGGCCAAAATCGAACGTTTTGTTGGGTCATTTTCTTCAGAGGGAATTGTAGTAGAACAAAACACATCCTCTTTGGATTCCACCTCATACTAAAAGTCTTAACAGTTTCTTTTTCTGAATTATCAAAGTGGTATTCTTGGTCTTCAAAAGGAACATTCTTCAAAAGTTCAACATTATTAGAACACCATTTATGCAGCTGCATTCCTGCTGCATTCAATAAGAATATCAGTTCATTTTGCAAAGTAATTGCTGAATCAATATTTTCTGCACCTGATAATATATCATCTACACAAAAGTCCTTTAATATTACGGAAGATGTGATAAGATAATTAATCTGTTCAAATTATTAATCTGTTCAAAGTTAACTGCTTTAAGACTCTAGTAGCCAAATAAGGAGAACATTTTGTTTCATATGTCACAGTACGTAATTCACAGTGTTTGATGTCTTCATTTAAACTACTTTTCCAAACTATACTTTGCAAATGATGATGTTTGGGATTAACCCAGATCTGACGATACATTTTTATATCCGATGTGAAGGCTATTTTATGCTTTCTAAAACGTAACAATATCAAAAATAAATCATCTTGTACAATTCCTCCATTCATCAGAAATTCCAGAAATAGTAATAGTTTATCCATCAAAAACTACTCTTAATTTGGTCGTGCTACTATTTGCATTATAAACTGCATGATGTGTCACAAGAGATACCTATAATTTTCCTTACCAACTTTTTATATATATATATATATATATAATTTCTACCATATGGCTAAGACTTTCATATTCTCGCATAAATTTTGCATATAAATCTGACTTCTTCAGATTTTTATTTAATTTTTTCCATAAATTATTTAACCTCACATTTTTGCGTTGTTTCGCTAATCTCCTAACTTTTCAACTTCACCTTTCTTTAAAGGAAGATCGACAACGAATTTATCATTTTTGTCTCCACTATACATTTTTAAAAACTACTCCTCACACTCAAACTCTCCTTTTGTTTTAAATTTTAAAGAATCAGAAATATTCCCAATTTCCCAAAATTTATGAACAAGTTTTTCAAAACAATCGGTTTTTACTAAGCCACAATATTTGTCTTTTTTTTTTATCAAAAGTGTCCTGTTTAAAGGCGCCACTGACAATATATCCAAATACCATATTTTTCAAAATCAGAGATTCAGATAAATATATCTTACATTCTCTTAAAAGAGACCAAAATAATTCAGTACCAATTAATAAATAAATTTTTCCTGACTTAAAGAAATTAGAATCAGCTAATGTTACGTTTTTAGGAATATATATATATATATATATATATATATATATATATATATATATATATATATATATATATATATATATATATATATATAATTTACCTACTTCTAAATATTGATTTGGCATAATATTTGTAATTTTTGATACTATCAAACATTTTATGTGAGCAGAAAAAGAATTATTTTTGTTTCAAATGAGAACACTCGTTTTTTTCCGAACAGGGGCAGAATTCCCACTCAACCCCATGTTTATTTTTCTTTACGCCAACCAAATAAATCTGAAAATGAAGTGGTCATCGCGTGAGCTTGAGAACCATAGTCAAGGCAGGCGAGGGACCTTTGTGTGAAAGTCACCACTATTATCTAAAATATACTCAATCGTAGTCACTAGGAGAATTTTCTTCTCCCTCGTTATACAGGAAGTTAGCGTTTGAAATTCCAAACTACTATATTAAAGCGCCATGTTTGGCCTTTCAATATTATTTGGATTCGCATCACTTCTATCTTTAGAATCTGATTGACTAACCACAGAATTTCGTTCTTTTAAGTTACATTCAGTCTTATAATGCAGTAATGATGAATGTCTTAAATTACAATATTTGCATGAATATTGTGATGAACAATATTTAATTAAATGTTTACTACTCAAACAATTTATGCACAAAATTTGTTTTCTCACAAATTCATATCTTTTTTGAGGAGCAAATTTTAAAAATACATCGAATTTAGACAAATGATGAGATTTTTGTCATAAAATACAATTTGCATTTTCACTATTTAGAAATAATTTTTTAGATTTACTACTTTATTCCATATGGTATACATATCTAGTTTTATGGGGATTACGTGTAAGACTATCTAAAACAACATCTTTCAATAAATTCAAGAAAGTCATCAAAACTAGGAACACCATTGTTTGTTAACGTTTGTTCATACTGCTTACGAGTTTCCCTATCAAGATTTCGCAAAATTATGTTCATTAATAAAACATCAGAAAAAATTATTTATTTTAAAATTTAAAATTTTAAAGATACTATTAAATTTTTAAAGATACTATTAAATTTTTATTAACACAATCTCTCTAAAAATTTTCTCAAATCTCTAGCAGATTCTTGAGTTAATTTTTCATAATATAAGATATATTTTACATAAGTATATATATATATTTTTTTACAACATATCTTTTATTATTATATGTATTTCCTAAGCTTTAAGCAAAGATTCGTAAGTATCGTCTGATGTTACGATTTGCTTTGGTTCTTCTTTTAAAGAAGCACGTAAATAATAAAGTTTTTGAATCTCACTAAGATTACAATTATCACGCATTAAATTTTAAAACTGAATTTTAAAATTTAAAAACTCTTCACATTTTTCATAAAATAATGGGATTTCTGGTAATTTTACAGAAAATTTTTCAATATTATTATCATTTTTTTGCAAATAATTCATTGGTTTTAAGTTAATATTAAATAATAACATTTTAATCTTTACCTCCAAATTCTGGAATTCCTCCCCAATAACGTCGATCGCAACCTCATGTTCAGCGAATTCATCATCTTTCACAGAAGAATAAATATCCATTTTTAATTGTTCAAATTTTTGTTGTGTTTTTTGCAACATATCCGATTTTGCCATCAAAACACTCTCTTCAGAAATTTCCGAAAGGGACAAACCTATTTTCGTTAACTGTCCCTTTATATTAGCCTTTCTACGGTTAAAAACTATTGCCGCAACAGACATTATGCTATGTTTTTCTGTTTACCAGTCCACAAAAGAGTTTGGCGTCTACTACACGGTAACTTGATATCTTTCAACGGCTACTCTCTATTCCTGCTGGTTAAGCGACTCTATTTATCGAAGGATCATACAATATATTTGTATTTCTGCTATTTACTTTAAATGTTGAGTTTGCACTCCAACTATTCTATAAAAATGAGAGAAACTAATCTTCTTCAACAATCCAATAAAAAATTTAGTTTAACAAGGCATAACAAAACTATAAATAATAAGAGAGCAAGAGGCCCTCTTTTTCAGAACTTTTCTCCCTACAGCAGTTACTTTCCATCTATATCCCTTTTTTTACATTTTCTTTCGCTTGAACCTCAAAATTCTGGCAACCCTAAGGTGCCATACCTCTACCTCCCCATAACCCAACATGAGTAACAAATCAAAACTACAAAACGGCGTAAAAACAACGCTTATAATAAAATGTACTGACGAAAATATTGCTACAGATTTATAGTCACTAACATTAGAATAACATTTCGAATTTGACGAAAAAAATACATAATCCCCGAGAGAACTACTTAGCCTTCGAAGGCAAGTTTTCGAGTTCCTCTTGTAAAATCCGAACTAATACGCGCGAAAAAGTCACAACGAAAAAGATTGGTAAAAAAAGAGACATTTCAAGCGACAATCTCTTCAAATAAAAGATTGGATGTAGTATTTTCCATGTAATTCCTTTGAAAAAAAATAATTTTTCTTCCTCTTGTAATTTCGGGAAAAACTTTTCTCGATATGAAAATAAGATTTTCCGATTTCTGTGCCTCATTCCCTGGTATATTTGCATGGCGTCTCCTTGGTAACTGGGACGAAAAGTTGCAAAAATTACTTTCAGCTTCCCTATTTTATTTGGGAATCGGATTTGTAACATGCAAGAGATTGCGCTCATTTTCCGTTCTGAGATTTAATCCATAACTGGAACAGCTTCTTGCTGGGGAGAACTTTCAAACCGTAAGAAGGTAATCAATCTCAATAATCGGAAGATAAAAGTTCGCGAAAGAGACGCAAATCTCTAAGGACTTCGACATGCAACTCCATTTTAGGGTGGTTGCTAAAACACCTCCTTTTTCGTTCGTCTTTTAGTTACTTTTTATCGAAGCTTTGTTTGGTTTTTACAGGAAAAAGCGGTATAAAAAAATCAAAACTCAAAACGAGGAAAGATGAATGGTCTTATGGAGAGATTTAGGGACAGAAAAGGTTTTTGTTTCATGTTTATATTGTAATCATAGGTTTTATATTTTGATATTTATGCTTAAAGAAAAACACACATCATGGGATCATTTAGAGGGTACTCTTACAGTTAAAGGGTACAAAAAGTTGTTTTAAGTATCCATAACGAATTCCAGACCTAGAAAATATTTATAATACACAAATATTGCAAAGGAGGAAACCCGGAAAACTTAACCGGAAATGTGGTTGCAAAAGGAAACCGTTTAATGTAATTGTAAAATCACCTATGCAAACAGCTATAAAGCCTAAGCATGTATGCAACAGTCTAGAAGTTTAGAGATCGCATCCATTCTTAATTCAACAAAAATGTGTTCTAACTTGGGAAGTTTAATTCCAAGTACCCAAACACATACATAACATGAATTGTTTTCGAGAACATTCAAAGGTAGAAAACATTTTTTATTTACCTGTTATCAAAAACATAAATTTAATATTTTGAATATAATTATTTATGTTTAATGTAAATTATACATCATTACATTATTTAGTGGGTGCTCTAACAGTTTAAAACAACAGAAAAGCAGTTTTGAGCATATAAAATGAGATTCAGGCTTAATAAATAGATAATGGACACAAGTGTTAGAAAGGAAGAAACCTGAAAAATTAAAAAATGCCTATAAAAACAAATATAACATATCCAATAAATGCTTATAGTTGCAATGTAACAACCATCTTAGTATTCAAAGATTATTAGGATCTCATTTGGGGAATTCCAATACAGGTAACGAATCCATGGTAGGATTATAAATTAAATATTAAGGAACTTATATTAAAATATATTTTTACATCTGTCTCTAATTACCTGAAAGGGTATTAGGGTCAGTTTAAGCTATGAGGGCATGTTTTACTTATTTGAATGTAAAAAAAACAAAAAAAAAACTTTTTATTCAATATGATTAAAGCTGTTTATTTTTTTTTTCAAGTTCGAGTGACATTATTGAACTAATTCGGACTTCTTTCGAAGCAGGTGCTTCGATGAAGAACAAAATATCTATTTTATCTCCTAGAAATTATTTTAAATCTATCTTCAGCTCAATGGGATTATTTTGATCGCCAATTTCGCCAAGGCATTGCCAACTTGCTTTTGATTCTTCCTTATAAAAAAACGAGCTTAAAATATCATTCATATTGCTTATTTAACGATATAATTTGATAATTAAGAAACTGTCTGACAATCTGCGGGGATGTTGCGGTAGTTCCTCTGGTATTCCTCTATGCAGGATGGGTGTGGTTTTGAGAATTTTCTGAATTTAATTCCTTGTGTTATGTGAATAAGGTTTATATAAATGTGGCAGTCAACGTACACAATTATCCTTACAAAGAACATTACAACAATTTTTAGCAATAAAGTGTATAAACTATATAGTACGAAAACTCACCGACTATCCAATAGATTTTATATCAGAAATCTATGAAACTGATCATTGAAATCATGAAAAATAATTGTAATAAAAATTTCTCTGTCATCGCATAAAACAAAAAATCTTAACAGTTTCATTTAATTTGACGCCATTCAGTGGACTACCAAACAGCTCAAAGCGATGGACAGATATTTTAATGCCAAGAAATTTGAATGCGATTCACAGATATTTGAATGTCAAACAGCTCAAAGCGATGGACAAGTACTTTAAGCTGCCTTCTTCGTGAACTTTTATCGAAAGAGTGTGTCGTATTCACATGTCTAAGTTGGAATGGTGAAAACTCCCTGGCACCCACCCGACAGACGCGCATGCTTAACGTAGAATCGTAACATCAATCACTCGTTGTTCAACAAAGTCAGTGATTGAACCAAAGACAATTTCGTGTATTTAAATATAGGCAAAGCAATTATTCAGTTCTGAAAAATATTTCATTTATAATACCTTAATAATTACCATTAATTTTAATTTATTTTAAGCCAGCATACACTAATAACTTATTCTAATAATTGTCACTTACACAAATATATTGCTAAGAAAATATGTAAAGGAAGTTGCTGGAATGAAGCATGAGAAAAAGCTTTATGTAAATTAAAATTAAGTATCTGAAATTATTAACTGTGATATGCTGTAAAATTCTTGCTGCAGATTGTTGAATGCCATTTAACTTATAAACACATAAAAAACCCCATTAAAATATATTATTTCCAAATTGAATTCTTTCTGTAAAAACATATATAAAATTAACTTCAAAAAAGTTCAAACACATCTAAAAACTCTGAAATTCAACTTTTAATACATCATTAGGTAACAAATTCAATCACTTAAAATTTAAATATTATAAATTAAAAAGTTCTTAGATTAAGTGTTTCTCGACACTTATTTACAGTAACTTAACACTCATCAAGACAAACTGCTCCAGTCCAGCATAAAATTATCCTTTGTTTCGTTTATGTTGTTTCGTGCAGAATTCCAACGGAAGAAAACTATTTTGCTCTCTTCAAACTCTTTCTTATCGAAGTTCCTCACAATCAATCTTTCTAAAAAAAAAGGAATTGCAAACCACGCAGAAAGTTATGCATCCCGGATGCAAAAGAATGAAAAGTTTTCCAGTGTGAACATAATAAAATCATCAATAAAATATCCGAAATGTGAAAGGAAAGCTCACTAAACTAAATAAAATTTACTTATATTTTTTCAAGAAAATTCACTGCTTAATAAGATAACTATTTATTGTTTACTAACAGAACTTCAGATACTTTCTTTGCAGATCATTTTCTGTAAATGTAATTACAGGATATTCATGTTTGAACTTACTAGATAATGTTTATAGCGTCTATAAGTATACATTAAGCTATGATTGAATAGATAATAGCTATTGTGTGAGTAATTAAATCCGATGTTTTAGTTTAACACGAGTTTTAGTACTAATTTAGAAATAATTTTATATACACTTGAGGCTTTAAAAATGTGACACCGAATTAAGGAAAGGCAAATTTTTTTAATGTTATTTAAATTAATTGGTAGCGCACATGTTCCTGCTTTCCAATTATTTTTCATAGATAGAGGTTGTATTTACTTGCTGCAAAGGAGGAAACTCTGAAATATTCAAACAGTGGACTCAGACAGTGGGGTCTTGTTATATGACTATGTTGTATTGAGGCCTCTTGTATTACATATTTGATCGCCAAATGATTTAGAATAATAAGTTTATCGCACTCTATGGGTATATACGGAGTGTCTTCTGACTGAAAATGTCTTCCGATTTTTTTTCTTTGTTTACAGGTATTAAAATAATTTCCGGTCTGTGAGAGCCCAGTGGTAAGGGCATCAGACTTCCGTCCGGAAGGGCGGTTTCGATTCGCAAAGCCACGCGATAGACCCACCAAATTTATGTGATATACGTTCTCGTTAAATTTGTGGAATCGATAGTCCTCGTTGAGCAGTTATCATGGGTGTAATGATCTGGAAAAATGTCGTCTCCCTCCAGATCTAAGTCAAAATTGAGGGGGTATATTCTCTAGTGGTGTCATCTGTCGGAGGCATTCAGAACAAAATCGTACTTTCACATTTCTTGGTGCTCTGGTTAAGTGAAATACTCACTTTACTGACTTAAATTCGCATAGATAACAGCATAGCGATCTTTGTTTGTTCAGGTGTCATAAGTAACAACAACAGAATATTTTCATGTGCCTCAAGTGGGGAAAATTTCGTACTACTTCATCAAAGTCACATGTAAGCAAAAATGAGCACCACAATGATATTCCGAATTACAGTCTTAAATACAATGTCTGTCCTTTTAGCTGTAAAATTTTAGTTAAAAGATATTTTTTTCCTGTGATGTAAAATTATTATGCAGATATACCACTTTAGTCAAAGGACAGATCTATTGCGACTTTTCGCCTTGCTACTAGTCACGATTGTTTGTATAAATCTCTATATCAGACAAGAAACTGTCAAGTCCTCTTTGGCTACAGTACCACATACGACAGAAAATGAACGTCAACCATTGGAGTTATTGCTCTGCAATGAACTCGGAACACTTGCGGAGAGATACTGGAAAACTCGGCATAAGATGAAGAACGATTTAGAACTTTCCTGTGCTTTTTCAGTTTTCTTATTTGAGTTCATGTTACTTTAATTTTTATCTCTAGTTTTAATGTTTCTTAGTTTGATTCCATTTGCCTTCTAATCTACCATTAGAAATAGATAGGGGTTATTATGAATTAGTAAACTAGGCGTCAAAATGAAATTTTCAGCAGAAACTTATCAAAGTTGTGAAAACACAAAGTAATTAATGAAGAATTTCAGAGTATGTAAATCTATGCGGAATAACTGGTTTATAATAGATATAATTTTCTTTTGTTAAATCACAACTATATCAGAAAAAAAATTCAAATTTCATCAAACTTAAAAAATGCAGAGTGTGATTTATATATTAATCTTAAATCTTAATGTTTTTTCATCAAGTTTATGGAGAAAATGGGGTATTTGTGTCTTAAACTCTGCTATAACTTTTTATGCTTGTTGGGACGGATTTTCTATCACCATGCATACAAAGCTGGATCCATAATGATTAGTTCTCCAATTCTATGGGTTATTGATTTAATCCCCATCTTTGGGTGCGTAGATGTTTATAATAATTAAAAATAAGCTGTCCAATGAACGGAGAGAAATTACAATGCAAATACTAAGTGAACGATATTTAAAGAGAGAAAAATCAAATCATTATTAATTTACAAATTTTTCTTTAACATAAATTGGAATATAAATCTTTGGGTGGAAAATTAGAACCTTTTCTACATTATATCTCCAGGAAAAGAATAAAATACATGAATATTAGGAATTTAACTGACTGCGTTGGTTTTAAAACGTGTGATTTTAATCTATGGTAAATTTCGATGACTTTAGAATTGGATTTCCTTCAAATATTCTCTTAAAGCCAATTGAGTATTA
The DNA here is from genome assembly GCA_030067965.1 of Latrodectus elegans. NCBI lineage: Eukaryota > Metazoa > Arthropoda > Arachnida > Araneae > Theridiidae > Latrodectus > Latrodectus elegans. Next base: position 77,157,223 of record CM057821.1, on the reverse strand, counting down.
CTGGGAAGTTATTGTGACTTACGCAATTTTGCTATACCTTCAAAGTGAACTCTAATTTGTTAAAAAGAGAATTTGTAATGCCCTAAGAAATTTGATTTTACTTTCTTGTTAGTTTTAATACAAATGAATGTATGGAAAGGAATGATTTAGATATTAGACATAAATAAACTCGTTAAAAATATAGAAAAATCCCGGTGAAATCTAACCGATCAATTTTTATGTTTTAGTTTACGTTTTAAAGATTATACAGCTCTAGATTGTATCTAAAATTTCAAGAATAATCACCCTCTTTCCAGCGAAAACTTTGTCTCGACCCAAGACCAATTATTGAAAAAAGAAATAAGGACTTCATATATATGACAGCCGAATTGCAAAAACTATTTATATTGTAGGTGACCATTTGTTACACCTAGCATTAAAAAAACTCCTTTGGGAAAAGGGCGCTACATTTATGTATCACAAGAGAAAAATTGAGGAACACTCTTAAGCACCCATCTGGTGGACGTATATGAATAAAACATTAGTGTAATGTTTTTAAAAGATTGTGTATTATAGTGTGGCTGGTATCTAACTTCTATGCAATGAATATGATCAGTTTAAGCATCAATCGAAACAACAACAACTTTCAGCTCTAAACTACCCACTGTGTAATGTAGAAACTCACTGACAATATTTTAGTTTGCATGCTTTATAAAATAATGCGTGTAAAAAGTTCTGCCATCGCAAGCACTTAAATCTTAACACTTTCACTCCGTTGAACACCGGGCAGTGGGCTGCCTAACAGCCTAAGTCTGTTGTGAGTCATTTTAATATCTACCTCATAAAATATATAACTGGCGAAAATTTTCATAAAATATATGCCATATTAACATGTCAAAGGAGTAGATATTTGATTCCAAATACTCTTGAACACATAAGCCCTCCTACGCACTCACCGATTGACATACGTGGATTATATAGAAGCGTGACCATCACCTCACATTATAAACAGAAACTGGAATCAAATGCTGAATGATATCAGAAATTTAATTTCACGCTGCGTATTGAATCGTCATCTGGGGTTGGCAGGTCAAGTTTTAGGGAGTATTCTGCTTGATCCCTACCTATGAGTAATGAAGAAACCCACTTGGTTACTGCCACTAAGTGGGACAGACTGTTCTAAGTTAGGTATGGGGAAGTATGCTGGTACTACAGCAACCATATAGTGAACCGTCCAACTGCCAAAGGCTCTTATAAGGGATTTTACCGTTAGGCTGTTCATAACCATGTATTGTCTTCTGGAAGGACTTCTTACAGATAGTGGCCTGTATTCACGTGTTTCAAAGAAGGAAGCCTAGAAAACTCACAAGTATTCACTTCAACTGATGTGAATTCAACAGAAGTGGAACATTCCCCCTTTTTTATAGTGACTGGGATGTGACACAAGACCTTATACTGGGAACAATGGTTCTTTCCACTAGGCCACTGCGAGCCTCGATTTCAGTTATTTAAACGCACGTAATTTAAAATATCGTTACTAAATTCAATAATAGAAATTTAAATTAATGTTACCATTTTAATTCATTAATAATACCTTTGAATTTAAATTATAAACCTGTAGTTTAATAGAATTTTAAGACAGCGTTTTAGTTTTTTTATAATGTAAAGAATTAAAGGACCAAAATGAAAGTTACCACGATGAATTTAACAAATCAGATCTAAGGAATTTACTTTTTAATGAAATATGTAATAAAAGTTAGTTAAATGGAGTTAGAGAGGAAGTTCTACGTAAAGTTTAAATTATTTTGAGATATTAATAGTGGTATGCGTTAAAATATTTGCTTCAATTTACTTAATGCAGCTTAATTAATAGAATCGTGAACAATCAATTAAACTATTCACGTTTTAAATTGAACTTTTTTTTTATAAAAAATAGATTTAAATTAAAAAACCTTCCTTGTAGTTGATAAAACTAGTACAAATTGTTTTATTTAACTTTAACATATCGTCAGGGAATAAAAATTCAATCACTTAAGGTGAAAATGTTATTAAATTTAAATGCTTGCCGATAAAGTTTTCCCTAATATTCATTTATTGCAATTTACCACTCATCAAGATAAATGATTTCAATTCCCCGCAAGGTAATCTTTTGTCTTGTTTATGTTGTTTGATGAAGAATTCCAACGGAACAAAACAACTATTTTAATCTCTTCAAACTTTTCTTTATCCGAAGTTCCTCACAATCAATCTTTCTAAAAAAAGGAATCACAAACCACGCAGAAAGTTATTCATCCCGGATGTGAAAGAATGAAAAGTTTTCGAGTGAACAAAATAAAATAATCAATAAAAGTTTCCGAAATAAAAGAAAAATTCATTCGGGTAAAAAAAATCCATAATTTTTTTCTGGAAAATCCAAGAAAGTGATGAACAATATCAATCGTTTATTGTTTACTAACGGATACATTTCTTTTCAGTTCAGGTTTTATAGATTAAAGTATAAGATGTTGGTGCTTAATAGACATTGATCAAAGCGTTTGCGTTTAGCTATAGTTGAGTAGATACCATGTAGTTCTGCTATATTTATTTTTAACTAGATCTAGTGCTAAATTTTTCTCTTTGGTACTGATTTGGTTGTTGTTGAATTAGTAAAAATATGATCTTGTGGATATAAATTTTTATTAAGATAGTGAAAACATAATTTATTTCACGCTTTAATGTGTTGCAAAATGGAATGCACCTGTGAATAATAATATACTCCAATGGGATGCACATAGTAGTAATAATATACTCTGATAGGATGCACATAGTAATAATATTCTCCAATTTGATGCACATTTGAGTAATAAGAGTAATATACTCCTATGGGATTCACATAAGAGTAATTATGTACTCCGATGGGATTCGCATAGGAGTAATAATGTATTCCGATGGAATACACATTGGAGTAATAATATACTCCAATGGGAACACATTGGGGTAATAATATACTCCAATGGGATGCATATATAATAATATACTCCGATAGGATGCACATAATAATAATATTCTCCAATGGGATGCATATTTGAGTAATACGAGTAATATAATCCCATGGGATGCACATAGGAGTAATTATGTACTCCGATGGGATTCGCATGAGAGTAATAATGTATTCCGATAAGATGTACATTCGAGTAATAATATACTCCAATGGGATACACATAGTAGTAATATTGTACTCTGATGGGATGCACATAATAATAATATTCTCCAATGGGATGCACATTGGAGTAATAACATATTCCAAAGAGATGCACATCGGAGTAATACTATTCTCCAATGGGATGCATATAATAGTAATAATATACTCTGATAGGATGCACATAATAATAATAATAATATACTCTGATAGGATGCACATAATAATAATATTTTCCAATGGGATGCACATTTGAGTTATATACTCCCATGGGATGCACATAGGAGTAATTATGTACTCTGATGGGATTCGCATAGGAGTAATAATGTATTCCGACAGGATGCACATTGGAGTAATAATATATTCCAATGGGATGCACAATGGGGTAATAATGCACTCCGAGGGGATACGTATAAGAGTAATAATGTATTCAGATGGAATACACATTGGAGTAATGATATACTCTAATGGGATGCACATAATAATATTATTATCCAATGGGATGCACATAAGAGTAATAATATACTCCAATGGGATGCACATAAGAGTAATATAATATACTCCAATGGGATGCACATAAGAGTAATAATATACTCCAATGGGATGCACATAAGAGTAATAGTATACTCCAATGGGATGCACATAAGAGTAATAATATACCCCAATGGGATGCACATAAAGGTAAAATATATTCCACGGTAAATGCAATGTATTATGAGCTAAATATTTCATATTTTTTTAATTTACTGTGATAAATATGTAAATATTCTTCTACTTTTACATTTAACATTAGAGGAAATATTAGATTTGTATGTACCCAAAAGAAAGTTAAAAAATACTGCCTGGTGGTTCATTGTGTGCTGTTAGGAAATCCAAAATATATCATTGGCACGTCTATTTTCAAAGAAAAATCGAATTAACTAGATTAATTAAAAATCTTTATCCCAATTATAGATTTCATTAAACTTAAAAATTAATTAGCGTTTTAATAATTAATCAAATCTGCAAAATTATATTAAATAAGGTAAAACTATTTTTTCACATAGATGTTTCATATTAAAGTTAATTTTAACAAATATTTTGAACAGAAATATTGTTTTGTGTTATCAATTATCATATTATTCTATAACAATGAAAATTTAGGTCTTTAAGAACAATCATTATTCCAAATAAGCATAAACATACAAACTAATTTAGAAACATTACTAATTTTGATTTAGTACCTTAAAGTTGATTTGATAAAAAATATTACGATTATTAAGCAACAAGAAATAGTTATTTTACACTAATCATTTGAGGTAATCTAACATATTTCCAAATTTTTTGGATTAACTAAAGACAATAAATTTTTCGACACTTTAATACTGATTTAATGATTTATAAAATTCATATTTTTTTAAAAAAATGATTACTTTAAAATACTTTAAATTTTATCTAAGTCAGTTTTATAAAATTGATCTCAACGTGAATTAAATTAGAGCATTAATTTTATGATTTATGGATTTGAATTTGATTATATAATTTTCAAAATTTTTAGGGCAACTATTATTTTATCCCGATGTAAATTTTATATTTAAGCTTTTATTTAATTTTCTTTCAATGTATTTTTCTAATGGTTTTGAAATAACTTAACTAATTTTTAAAATAATTTCTAGTTTTAAAAAATGCAAACAGCCATTGCTTAAATAGTATATTACAATGATTTTCACAAAGAAGCTATATTCTATACTGCAAAAAATTGCTGTTTTTATACACACAGCAATCATTTATCTTCTCCATAAACTCTGAGGATGATAGTAGTGCTGTTCATCATAATCGTTTCCCATAACAGAGTTTCCGAATCCTCACACACTAACTGATAATTCCTTTTCATAACCGTTCAGAAACAAGGCTTTCAGTTTACCTAATATCGTTTCCATGTCGAGCTCTCCTAATGGTTCTCTAGAAAGAGCATCATCCTTCAAAAGCCACGCCCACGTCAAAGAAGAAATACTATGACATCCCGATCCACTGGAAGAAGAAGATGAAGAAAAAAGAAAATGAGTTTTTCTTTTCTCTTCTCTATCGCCTTTCGTGCTAACAAGCCCATTTCTCCGGACGTCAATTTTCATTTGATCTCTAAAGAAGAAATGTGTCATAGAGGAGGCAAACACAGAAGATGAGCCTTGTCATATTCTCCCTTCGCCCAATTATTTCACTTCGTGGTGTTTTCAGGCATCATTAGTGGCGAAGCCGATCTCCGTCTTTTTCACTCTAATTAGCGCAGAAACAATACCACCAAATTCTGTGAGATAAAAAATATTTTATAAGGATTTTTTTGGGGGCTCTTCAGTTTTTTATTGTTCACACTTAGGTCAATTTTTAACCTCTGGTTTCCATTTTATTGTTGTCGTTTTATTTTTATTTTCATGACGTAATTTTTTTTTGTTAATGATTGATGTTAAGATTAGCTGGAAAGTATAAAAAAGTCTTAAACGTGAAATATAATTGAACTTTCATTTTTTTCCCACCTAATCACGCAATCTTAAAGGACATATTAAATGATCTAAAGTATTTGAAATATATTTTAACCATTCATAATTAAAATCATTAATTGTATAATTTTATATACATTTTACTGTAAAGATTTAATATTTAAGTAATTATTTTAAATTTAATACTGTAATAAGAATGCAATTTCAGAATATATTTAAAAACTAAACAAAGGCGATACGCTTTTTCTACCCATATAAAGAGTACATATTAATTTTATGTATGAAATTAATTTTTAATCTTTTTTCTCTTATTTTAATTATGACAAAAAATCGATATAAAAACTGTTATTCTACTTTTAAAACTCAAGAAAGTTTTTTTTCGAATCCCAGACGTAATTCCTTTTTTATCAACCTGGTTTTAATTTTAAAAAATATTCGGTTCTTTTACCTGAAACAATAAAATTTGCTTTATAATATTGCCTTTGTGATATAAACTGAAATACCAACAAAATTATTTGCAAATAATAAGAAAAACACTTTAATTAAAACTATTTAAATTGTTTAGTATAATTAATGCTATAAAGGAATGAAGTTTGAAAAATGCAATTAATTAAATAAAAGTCTTGTAATATTTTTAATGTATAGTACATAATAGGCTGACTATTGACAAAAAATCATGCAATAAAAGAAAGAAATAACATGGAAACGTATTCATCGGTTAAATTCACAATAAGATCATGGCTCTTTTTTTAAACTATGTATTTATTCACTTTTTTAATTTCAGCATTTTTTTTTCAAAAATCACATATATTTAAAGTGTTTAAAAATAAAAAAGCTGTTATTTATGATCCATAAATTTAATTCAATAAAAAACATATCAAAATTTTGCAACAAATAATAATTTATCATTTTCATGTCATAAAAATGATATTGTTATTTAAACAAACATTAAACTAATTTCCTCATAAAAATTTGAGAATGTTTTAAATATAAAAATATGACATATAACACTACAAGGATTGGTGAAGGCACCTTATATAAAGAGGCACTCGTTGGGTATGTCCTTGTAAGTCGATCTTCGTAATTTACATGCAAGGTCAAACAGAAGCCCCGAAAACTTGATCTACTACACTCAGAGGTATTATTTCACTTGGAAGACATTGAGACCATGACATATTTAATGTGCTCCAGCCACCATGTGAGAATTTAACGGATCTTCAATTGGGCCTAGATTCGAAATTTTACTACCATCCCATAATAAACGTTCTAACCAACCCAACCACCGTGGCCATCACATGAATAATTTAGAATGACGTCTGCGTAATATCAAACCATAATAGATTGCCCTCATCATTTTGGTATATTTGGCTGACTATCAAACCATAGCAGATTGCCTTTATCATATTGGTATATTTGGCTGACAACTGAACACAATAAACATAGGATATACTAATAGAATGCCATCCAATGTTATTTAAACTGATTTTTTTTTTCAATTTGGAGAAGAGCAATATCTAATATCTTAATTACTAATTGGTTTTCACGCAATTAGTATCTTGAAAGGGAAGAGCTCAACTATTCAAACCACCAGACGTATCATCTCACATAGAGGGCATTCCGATCATGACATATTTAACGTTCCCCCAAAGCCATTAGGATCTTCAACTGAATTGGGATTCGAATTCACTATCTTTCGATAACGGGAACGAATGCTTCAACCAACACTAGGCCACTGCGACCTCTTAAATTAAGATAGAAAATTTTGCATTTTGTTACTTTTATTAATCTTTATTAAAAATAACAAAAATTACTTTTGATAAATAGCTTATATTTTTAATGGTATTAATTACTTCAATAATAACTTTTAAATTTCTCAAGGATTTTTAAAATTGATAATCAATAATGTTTGGATTAAAATACCAGCTTTTCTTACATATGTAAATCCATTTCGCAAAAATAAAATGTATATCTCTTATTACTTTTATTATCATAATTGATCTTCCATAAAGTTTAAAATTTTATTTACTTTAAATGTAAAAAATATTTCTTGGAAGGAACATTGATGGGCTTTTTCATGATAACCAATGACTTGTTAGATATGACTACCTATTTAATAATACCAGTTGTTTAATACAAAAATAGCTTCAATTTGAATTGACACAGAGTGTTATGAAGTCTGTAAAAATATTTTTTTCTCATGTATAATGCCATCAGTATTTACGTTCCAACTACTTGTCGTATGGCAGATAAATTCATTTATTATCTCCCATTTTATGATATTTATCTCGGCGTTATTTCGTCGATTAGTCAAATCATTTTCAAACAGTTTATCTCTCTGAATGTAAGAATATAACTACTTCGTAAACTTTATAGAAACATTATTGTATTTTTAAAATTTGTTGGCTTTCCAGATATAATGCCATACTTCTTTAATTTAAAAGAATGCAGAGTCAATTTTTCAAAATTCATCAAGAATAAGTTCCTTTAGGAAATATTAGATATCTTTACGTCTTCTGAAAACATTTGAAAACATACAAAAAGATTTTTAATCCCAACAACACAAAATAAATTAGTTTTCAATGATAGATTTTATTTAATCAGACGAATATTATTCAGCAAACAATTCATTAAATTTTATTTCCGCCTTAAAATCTGTGAAATAAATTTATTTGAAATGATTAAAAAAAACTTGGTAAACACCAAAAACTTAAGATTCTATAACCATAAAAATTTGAAAGATGGTGGGGAATCGGTCATAATCATTAATAATAGTGGAGAATTGGTAATATAATTATACTCATAGGTCGGTCATAGATAATTTAACAAAAATATTTTAAATTATCTGCTTTGAATTATGATCAATGCCACTATTATGTAATATAATTTCAATTTGATAACCGTCATCATTTTATCCTAAGAGACACTATTGAAGGCTTTTGTATACAATTTATCTTATCAAGCAAATTGGTAAAAAGGCATTTAACGTTGTGATGCATTTTATCCCGATTTGTTAGAAGAACTTCGAATTTATATCAAAACCAACAATGTACTCAAGTGCTCTAAAGATGCTTTCACAAGGTAATTCCTTAAAAAAAAATACATGATTTAAATTTGGTCCCAAGAACTCTTAAATAATAGAATTGTTTGTTTATATGTCGCTCAACAGTTATATCTATATACACGGGCTGATTAGATAGAGACATACAATTTGAAATGGATTTTGAGCCACTACAAACTTTAAAGCCCAAGGGGGATTCAAATCCACGAACTGTTGAACGAAAGGAAGAGTACTAGCCCTTCGGCTACCAACTCAGGTATTAAATAACTGGAGATAATTGTTGCGTGTCTACTCTACGCATGCTTGTCAGAGGTGCTGGGAAATTTCGAAGTTTCCTCCCTTGCGACACGATTATGATCAATTATCGAGGAAAGGCCTTGGGTAGTGAGACAGTAAACAAAGCCGCTTCAAAAGAAGCTCAAAGTATATTCTTAATGTGCTTTCATGAAGCAATTTATCAAAAATGACAAGAAATATGATTAGAAATTTCCTATATTTGCTGAATGATAATGCACCTTTAATTCAGTAGTATGACATCAATTTCTGCCAAACATTCAACAAATATGTCCTCACTAAAACTGTGGTTTTCAGATAAATGTGATATATTGTTATTTCTACACTTTAAATTAATTTTTCATGCTCAACTGTATGCTGAAGGCATTTATAAAAATGACGTTAAAATTATTCTCATATGTTAGAAAAAATACCTTTGAGATATTTTTGGGATTACTATAGTATCTCGTAAAAAATATATACGTCAAATATTGTTGTATTACTATATCTTATGCATTTGTAGGTTTTTCAGATATCTACTAAAAAAAAGTCAATTTTTTTTACAGTTTCCATTAAAAACTTCCGTTTAAAACTTTGAATAAAAATAATGTATATCCCAAAATTATAAATTTCTAAGTAATCTAATTTTTATAGTAATGCTTTCATCGATTTAACTGTCACCAAACAACATTTTGTTATAGTTATTATAAATCGAATCTTTCTTTATTGGACATATTACTACTGCGCCATCTGGGTTAATCATCGAAGTTATTTTCACCAATTTATTGCTGAATGCTACCTGAAGCAATACATGAGAAAGTTCGCTTCTTTACCGGAACCACTGATAAGACAACCAAACGTTCATCGTTTACAATGATTCGACAATCATGGATTATTTTCTTTTTACGCTGGACGAAGTTGAGATGTCATTATGCTGCTCCTAACATTTGGAGAACTTATTCATTTCCGCTATGAGGCGCTATTACCTGTCTTTGACTGTTTTTATGACTGTTACTATTAGTACTCTTATGAGAGTGCGAATCTTTGGTGATGACTGTATCTCTTAACTCTGCCCTTTCACCAATGTTTCTTTTTAGTTTATCTCTTATCTCCTAGTTAATATAGACGGTGAAGTGAACCTTTGTTTGATTTATGTATTGTTTTTATATATAAAAATAAAAACTCAGCCAACTTGAAGACCTTTACAATACTTTTTTTTGTGAAAGGAATTAATTCCGTATATACCTAAAAATATCTTTATTATCTGTTCACCTAAACATATGTAATAATATTAGATACAGAAAATTTCACTCTTATGTCAAGAATACAAGGAATGCTATGTTAAGAATGCCAAGAATGTAAGTAGCGAAGGATCTATCTTGATCTAGCAGAAGCACTGATACTTATTGAATTTTGATAACATCCGGTATTTCAAATTGGACAGTTGTTTAACGTTTAATGTTTTGACTTGAAGTTCAGCAGGCCATGTGTTCAATACCACATCAGTTATGAACTTAATAGTGATTCGGAAATTACTTTTTGCGTGCAAACTATCCCTTGTAAGAAAACGAAGGGTTTTGTCAAGTAAATCAAAAGTGACAAATATAATTTCTTAAAGTTGCGTAGAAGTTTGAATAGAAGATTACAAGCTCCGACGTCTAATTTGTTATCTGATTATGGATAAAAATTAAAAGGTGCTTTCCCGTTATTTAGTAAGTGGATCAATAGAAATTGACGATTAGAAAAAGTGAGAAAAAAATCTCACTTCTCCGTTCTTGAAACCATCAAATTTTCGGAATGATGTACATCTCGGTATAAGCTACATCCCAGTGAGTTCAAATATGAGTAAATCGTGTTTTAAATAAATTATAAAAGCCGTAATATGAATTTGAAAATGAAACCTAGCTTGTTTTAATTTAGTCTAAGGCAAACATATATATTTTGATGTAAGTTTTATTTTATTCTTTGCGTTCGTCCTCATTTCAACCTCAGACAAGAATTCGGCTAGAAAACCAGAAAAAGATCTTTATTTATTCTAGGTAGAAAAATATTTATAAAATATGCAAAGTTAAAGCCTAACAAAAAATTTATTGAGTATTTATTTGGGCCCTGGTAATAAATATCATTTTTCGCAGCATAAAATCCAAGTTTCAATTCCAGCAACTGTAGAATTAAGAAAGAAGTATGTTGCATTTTGGCATTCTACATTCACATTTGCCGGGGTGGGTATTTGGGAAATTTCAGCATTTCTACCCCTGCAACACAAGAATACGACCCTCTGACTCTGAAAAGTCCCTGTTGAAGGCAATATACGTGGTGAATGCTTAAATGATTTGAAAACACTTTCAACTACTAGGCTGTAATCTAGGTTATATCAAATGTATTTTTTGATGAAAGTTACCATAATCAAACTGAAACCTAAACCATATTTTCTAATTTCTAAGCAATTATTAATTAATTATACGTTCTTGTCCAAGTGGTAAAGCAATGGCAACCACTGGATGAATAATCCTTTGTCACAACAAGGCTGGAAACTGCTACTCATTTATTGACACCCGGTGGGCACTCGTGAAACAAGTCATAGAGGCGAATAGCATTACTCACGTCACTCTACCAGAGGCCGCTGTTATTGTTGTAGTAACAGCATGCCTTTTTTTTCAGTACATAGCCCTGAGTTGGGCTCTACCAGTTAGATAGAAACAGCCGAGTGGAGTTTTCGTGATTTTGAAGCAAGGACAAAGCAAAAGACCCCAAATAATTGGTGTGCCAATCTTAGATGTATCATTTCACTTGTAAGACATTGCGACCTCTCCCAGTTTTAACGTGTTCCAACCAGCATTAGAAAACAAGACGTATTTTTAATTAAGATGGGATTCGAGCTCACTACCTTCCGATATCCCATAGGGCCTAGTGGCTGGGGCATCGATTTTTCATCTGATAGGGTGGAGTTCGATTCCCAATGACGCCAAAGACCCACCGAGTACTTGAAATATACGTGCTCATTAAATCTGTGGAATCAAAAAGCGTTGAGAACTTACCATGGGGGGCAAGATCTAGAGAACATTTTCTTCCAATCCATATCATAGTCAAAATTCAGGGAGTGGATACTCTGATGGTGGAATCTAACGGAGGAATCTTAGAGCATAGATGTAAGCACCTTCGTGGTGCTCTGATTAAAAATACTTAAAACGCACCCTTCTGACTTAATTTCGTATCGCCACTGGCCAGTGTGCGCTTTTCTTGTACAAGTATCA